>CATQJL010000223.1:73859599-74483914 GCA_958299035.1 Cylicocyclus nassatus | reverse complement strand
AAGCAGTGGTATCAACGCAGAGTACTTGTGGGCGAAGTTTCCGGCCAATCCATGATCATCAATATTTTGGCCAAAACCCGTCGGCGAACTTGAGCCCAGAACGAGAAAAAATCAAAGGGCCCGAATTCGTCGGAAAACTGCGCATAGAGGTTATTTGACCTGCTGATCACGAAAAACACACCTGCTTTGCAAATTAGCGCCTCACTGTATGGTTACGGTAGCTAAAATTTGAAAGACATAGATTTTTCCAAAATTCATCGACCTATCTTTCTCTGTGGAAAAGGGATCCTCCGCTGCTCGCTAGCGCATAATAATCTACGGAAACAGCTCTACTGGACCATGTTTACTAGAATCTTCCTTGTGTGTTCTTCGCTGAGTTACACCGCTACGAACACCCGTCCTCACACAAAAATCGAGCAAATTGAAAACGGACCGGTAAGGGAGCGTAGAATATCAGAAGGTTCATTTTGACGAGCTGAACATCATGCTTTCGTCGGATTCCTAGTTTATGCTATTGAAGAAAGTTATGAACAAAGGACGAAAAAAACGCGGATCGTCAGTTTTTGCGTTTTCTGTCGAAAAATTAGTGTGGGTACTGTAATTTGCGCGATTCGCGTGATTCCGCAGAAATTCCGGAATGTTTAAAACTCCCAGAACGCTGCGGACTTTCGCAAAACCTCCGAAATCACGACAACAAAGAAAATCTGCACATTCTGTGAGCTATTGTAGATAGCAAAAAATAGAGTAGAGCATAGGAGAGTTCATAAAAACTTCGGTACGGAGGCAACCGCCCATGTACACACTCGTTCACGGGCGTGTGGACTCTGGTGAAAAGATGCTCGAGCACGCCGTTTGTGCCGTTTCGCACCTTAGACCGATCGCCTTCGTGGATCTGGGTCTGTATGTCCATACGCAGAAAACAGAATTGTTCAGCTCATCGTTGAAATTCTTGTTGACAGGCGACTCGGTTCATTCGCAATTTATAGAGCGGTGGATTTTTCTGAAGAAAGAGCAACGTTTCTAAAGAGACCATGCTCATAGCGATCAATCGATTGCTGCAGTGAGGGATCTATCTACTGCACCGAATGCGCAATTGAATTGAAAAAGCCTGTAGATCAAATACTATAAGAGATGAAGCGATAAAAACTTGCACAGCGTTTTCTAAACTATATTTCTTACTGTATGTCAGGAAAGATCCAATTTTGTGATATCATCAGTGATAAATGATAAAATGATTATATCAATGACAACGACAGATAAGAATGGCTTAAATTTATGCGGTCGATTCCCACGTTCATCTTCCATGTAGGTGCAGAATTTCAGCCCAGGCTTCGGCGTGAAGCGAGTTGAAGCAAAAATGCCATTTTAGGTAAGAATTGGCAGCAGTGGCATGTGCCGATGAGAAAGCGATCGATTGCTGGAGCGAGGGATCTACCAATTGCACCGAGCAATAGAACTAGAAAAGCCTGTAGATCACTTATAATTAGAGAAAGAGAGACAGAAATTCACTCAGCGTTTCCTACAGTACTTTTCTTACCATATGCCAAAAATGATCCAAAAATGTGATATTATATCAGTGATAAATGGTAAAATACTTATAGTGAGTAATAAGGGTGAATAAAAACTGCCCAATTTTTCGCGATAGTTTTCGATAATGAGAACTTTGTACCAGAACCTGCTAATCGCGATTAACGCTGTGATAAATGTTCACAAAAGCCTTAACATAGAAAACAACAAGGTATCATTGTATGTTTAGCCCGTCACCACGAATTACGGACATACTGTATATCAAAAGATTCGTCTCATCAAGCTGAAGCCGTATCTTCTTGCAGATTTCATATAAAATTGTTTTAAAAGAAGTTATAGCTAAATCCCGCTTATCCCGCAAATCCCGCGAATCCCGCAAATCCCGTGAAGTCGCGAATCCCGCGAATCTCGCGAATCCCGACAATCCCGCGAATCCCGACAATCCCGCAGTTTTGGACAAATTCTACCGCTGCAACTGTATATTCTGCAAGAGGCTTTTAGCATGCTTCTTAACTTCTAGCAAGCTTGCAGAGTCGAAAATTTTCTTCTAAATTTGATATTATATAGAATCTCATAGAATTATTCCTCAAAAAATTACGTTCATGTTTTTGCATGATTTTTATCTCAATAAAATCAATTTCCAAGAGGAGGGGGTAAATTATTAACACTCAAATTTTGTGAGAATTATCAAAAAAAAGGGCAAGAATTTCGCTTAAGTTAGTAAAGCCAAGCGCGCTTAAACCTTAGAACTTATATTGATTTCCAATTTTGTTCTTCCAATCACCAAACTCAGAATATAGAAATAAGAGGCACACTTTGTGAAATGAAGGCTAAAGTAGTGAAGAATCATAAAACACGTAAAAAGCTGTCATTTTTTGATAGCATAGAGAAAAGGCGAAATCTGTCATAGAAATGAATAAAGAACTGAAGACAATCTTGTTCTGTACACTAATTCCGACACTAATAAGTCAGGAAGGTCAGCGGTTGTAAAACAGATCTAATAATGTCGTAAATTGTCAAATATAGAAATTTCAAGGAATTGTAAACGACAAAATCTTTCATGAAACCGGAGCCTGAGAAGAACAAAAGTTCCTCTCAAAAGTTTTGCTTCTCAGATTTGTAAACAGGTCACGACGTTCAACGAGGCGTTTACGAATTTAACCTTTTGTTATGTTTTCACAAAGCTGCTCATTTACGCTTGAAAAGATCCAAGTATCGGGGGGTAGAAGAAAACGGCGACCCATCAAATCATCCAGGTGCAAAGAGAAAGGTTTGAAAGAGAATACTTGCAAGCAAACAAAAGCACCACTATTATAGGCGAAATATACCATAAACATTCATTTCTCTCTCAGAAAGAAGTTCAATCAAAAGTGAATAAGGTTAAAGTGTGCTAAAAAAAGAGCAAAACTCTTAAAAGAATGCATTTGACGTGAAATCCGCTTTTGTGTTGACGAGAGACTTTTACGATCGTTTTTCTTGTGAAAGGTTGAAAAACTGAGATGCAAAAGTAGTAGCAGTGCATTAAAAAGCAGAAAAAATAGCTTGAAAACTAGTTGGGTTTTACGAGACGAAAAAAATAAAGTTGCCATTGCCAGCCTGCTCAGGAATTCGATGCTGCGAGAAAACAGAGAGCGATTAGGGTCTGAAATATGGTACCCATCGTCCTTGAAGGGGGCAGCTATAAAAATAGGAGTAACTTGATTGGCTCAATTACCAAGACAGATATGAACGCATCATTTATTGTACATTTCATTTACATTAATTTGATCATGAAGGGATTCCCTCCGTTTAAACAAACACTTTCGATGGTTAAATCGAAGCCGAGGTTGGTCCCAAATTACCGAATGCCCAACAAACCTTGCCTCATCTCTCCTGCGAGCTAAGTAGGTAGTTACCTCTTTATCTGCACTGAATCAAAAGTGCTTTGAGAGAAAATATAAGAAGAATAAACGGCGAGATATATTCTATATCAGTTTTGTAAACTTAAATCTATCTTTTCATATAACCCGCAGAAACTTCAAGAAATTGCTATAGAAGATATAGATTTATGACAGATTTGCACATCACGAAATTCAGATTTCAGTGATGACAATTTTGGCGAGCTTCTAAGAATATTTTGATTAAGCTGCTTCGCCATTTACAATAACTAGGCCAAAAAATTGTGATTAAGTTAAATAAAGTTCTAAGCGGTTCAAGGTTATAATCTTACACTGCAGCAACGATCACGAAGGTACTCTTATTATACCAAACCAAATCTTCTGAGCAAAATTTTTCTAAATATAATGGAATACTCAGAAAACCTGATAATTGGTTGATTTATGAACATACACCATTTACGCTTCATGAGTTGAGTTAGACGCGAATTGATCCGAAAATCTGATCACATTAAAATTGATTAACTCAAAAAATTGGAATGAACTTTCTAGAACTGTAATTATGGCAGTAAAGACTGAGCTTGAACCAGCAAACACATCATAACCATGAGTTCTCAAGCAATAAATGATCTATACAGGTAAAAATGGATTAGAATTGTTCGGATTATAACTACATATGATCAGCGTCGAGAAATGTGGGAAAGCAAAAACAAAAGATGTAGTCTCCCTGAGATGAAAAGGATGAACAATTCGTATAAGAAAAAAGGAGATTGTTAACGTGAATGTACAAAAGTATGTAAGTTCCTGTTGAAAAGAGGAGAGAGAATGCAAAAGAAACTGAAACTTCTTGGAAGGAGGAAATTGCAGGAGAAAAGACTTGAGAACGTTTTCTTTCGTACATACATTAATACAGAACAGGTACTCCACCATATAATAGCGTATTAAATCTTACTGTTCAGTTTTTGCATGCAAAACTCTCTAACAACGAATTATCTGGGACCAGAATTGGCTAAACGAAAATCGTTTGCCCGAACGCATATAATAGTTATGTGAAACCGCTGTTTGACCCAGTTCGCCCCTTCCCAACGCATAATCCCAAACGTTCCTCTTCGATTCCGTCACCAAGTGCAGCCACACAGTGCTAGAATAATTATTCCGGATCATCGAACTCAGCTTTTGGGTTGGGGAGATTTTTGTGTAAGGAGATGTACCGGAACTGGGTTTGGTAGGGATATTAAGAAGCTCACGACCGGTTGTATACTGCCAGTAAAAGCCACCGATATCGTTCCTGGAGCGGAAATGGGCTGCGTTTTGTAGAGAGGAAATTAGGTGTACAACTAACTGCTAAGCTTTATGGGGTAGGCCAATTTGATTGGGCTGTACATTTATAAAATTCGCTCTCAAACACTTTAATTGGATCTGTCGCCAATGAGAAATTTGTAATTCAAAAGATTTTGAAAAGAATGTTTTGCGAAAATTTCTGCTCAGAGAAGAATAATTGAGCAAACCTCAGCATTACACAAAGCAAATCATTCTTGCATTTAGAATTCAACAATGACAAAAAAAACAGGGTTGACTTTGTAGAAGTGGTTAAAAAAAGTAGAAAACCTTCCCAAGCACAATGCATAAATAGATGCATAGATGCACGTGTCATAAATGATACTACTTATCAACAACTTATTAGCATAAGTGACGTTTTATATAATATTAACTAAATTCGTCATGCATATATATAAAATAACCGCAATCACGTTGTCAACACTCTCCATGAATTTTTCTCGTCTGTTTGAGAAAGAAAAAATATTTTATTTCTCACCACCATTTTATCGGAAAAGCAGATTGAGCGCGTCTTTTGAAGCAGTCTCTGTGTTGCATCTCATCATTGAAAATGAGTATTCATCTTTCATATCACTTTTTGAACGAAGCCTTAAAACAATATTTTATGGTTGATGCAAAAATTATGTCCATAGACTATGGGTTCTTAAAGTTAAATGTGGCTTTTCTCAGGAATCAAAGCAGCTACCAGGCTGAAATTTCTTATGTGCCCCGGGTTTGTGACTCATACCTGAACTGGAGGAAAGAGGAGGGTTTGTGACTCATACCTGAACTGGAGGAAAGAGGAGGATCAAAGGCGGAGTTTGCCAACTTTCAATTTCCGTTTTCTTTCTAAGCAATAAAAATTACAGCAAGTGCATAATCAAAGGTTTCTATGTGTTCTATGTGTCTACTATGTGATGACCAACTGGTAAGCTCGTAGGATTCCTCCCAGGGCCCGGCAGGAGGTGGCATTTCAAAATTTTGAAAACGATATCCCCGTTGAAGCCAAAATTTCTTACGACTTCCCCTTTGACCCTATTTTTGACCCCCGTAAGTCCCTGACAAACAGATATACACAAATGATAAGATGGGCGGCCTCAGCGCTTATTATAGTAGTACTATCTAGCTTTCCTGGTCCAGCCCGGGTCATCAAGGTTTCAGCTCAATGGGTTCATCCGCAAAGGAATCTATAAGAAAACATAGGGTCAAGATTTGCACAAACTTTGACGTTTATATGTCTAAGATACTACTCATTTATTAGTCAGTGCGAAACTTTACAATTTACAATAGCCGATTGCGATTGGAGCGCGCTTTCCGAGGAAGATCATAACGCTGTGAACCCTATTTGGGGCGGTATCGAAGCGGTGCCTTGGTGGTTTTGGAAGCGGATTTGAACATGTAGTAATACTCTCGACCTAGTCCACATTTATGTAAAGAAATCCGGGAAATTATGTGAAGGGAAGCAGGGAGCCACCCCAGGTGGCTCCCAGGTGGCGCGGGAGCCACCTAATTTCGAAAAACACTTACCATTTTTTGAATTCACATAAGTTTCTCATAATTCTTCATACTTTTTTTGTGCTCATGGTCCTCCAACTACACAGCAAATTTGGTGCCATATCGTTACTTATGCATTGAAAACGAGCCTATTTTGTTATTTTCCTCTTACAAGAATTGCGATTTGAATTCTCGCCTGCGGGCAGGCTAGCGATCGGAGCACAGAATCTTCACATTGCTGGAATCTAAGTTTATAGGATAGTAGCATCAACAAGGAATGATGAATAAAGAATGATATGTGCATTGTTTATCGGTAAACTAAGGGAAAGTTGTATTTTGGGGTTCCGGGGCGGAGCCCCGAACCCCAAAATACGACTTCCCCTTTGCTTTTTCGGGCCAAAAACGATATCCAGCTTGTGAAAGCGCCACCCTCGCCGGGCCCTGATTCCTCCGGGCGAAGATCCGATTTTTGTGCTGGCTTAATATCTACAGATTTCATTTCAAACGCTACGCTGACTAAAGGTTAAGTCAAACTCTTCTTGGTCGTTTTTGACTGCTTTATTATAGTGTCAAGATTCAATAATTATTTTATCAATTGCACCTCATTTCACCTCATGCTTAGATAGTTTACAGATTAGAGCTTAGAAATACTAATAATAAGGCTAGAACCTCTGCTGTATAACAAAGTTTGAGACTTCTGCCGTTGTGCATGAGATTTCAGGCGGAGATAGGCGGAAGCTGCCAGTGAAAAGCTTGGTAAAACCTAATCTGGCACGATGAAAATGCGAAATGTTTCTGTGACATACAGTAAAACAATTACCATGGCCGACATCTTTTGAAAATTCGAAGCAAACCTTAATAATTGAAGAAGAATGGGTTTTCCAAGACGGCCAAATACCATACATGGGTTAAGTAAGTTTTACTAGGATTAAAGTCATTAGGCTCTTGAGATTTTTATGAGATAATTTTGAAGAGTGTATGATTATAATAATAGCAATTGTAGCAGACAGGAAAAGCGAAAAAACAAAAGGTAATGCTGATCACATTACTGGTGCTCCTAAACCAGTCTTTCCTACACCCACTAACGTCCCAGGAATTCTTTTCACACAGCACAAGGTCGTACGAGCTAGCGAAAAAAGCATGCTAAACTATGTGAATAGCACTCGCAAGAATTACCTGAGGTCTAACGTCAAAAACCAACGAAACGGGGGCAACAAGTCTTAGTTGTGACAATGAAGGCATTTAGATGGAACCGGTCGGGTGGAGAAGTAATGACGTCGTGAACAACATCACAACGCATGAAGAGCGTGTCAGAGCACTTGCCAAGATACCTTTGGCCTTTTTGTGATCGAAAAGAGAAGAATAGTAACAAGAAGGCAACCGATCCGGTCATTGGCAGAGAGGCAAAAACTCGATTCCATCCTCAATACAATTTGAAAAAAAGAATCGAAAATGTGCTCTCAATCATATAAAAGATGATTTCGATCATAGACTGCATAAAGGAACATTTGCATAAATATTATTATTGCTCTGATGAATTGAAGTTTTTTTCGGCTAGAATTTAGTGCATTAGAAGTCTGCATAGGGATCATCTAGACCAGGGCTCGGCACGAGCTGGCACCAGGGAATTTTCAAAACGAAGTCCCCCTTGAATTTTGCTAATTTTTACGAAGTTCCCTTTGACCCCCGACCAAAATCCCTAAAAATCCCCCAACAAAGGAAGGGTCGACTAAAAAAAAGTCGTAATTTGTCGACAAAAGCAACATCCCCTTTGCTTTTTGTCCCAAAACGATATCCAGCTTGCCCCGTGTCAGCTGGTGCCAGCCCCTGATCTAGACTATAGAATATCGATGATGATATTACCGATCGATATCGATCGGGATTTTTTTATTTAGGAAAAGGACAGTTATGGCAGTGACAATGAATTACCGTATAGATACAGTAATGAAGAAATATGCTTCTATTGTTCTATATTCGTCTAGGAGGATGAGAAAGATTCCTTTAAGCTTCAGTTCTGTGCGATATTACCTCAAGATGAAATGTACTGAAGGAGGAATGATAGTTGCAGTGCAGTAGATACAATAACTTTACAGTATACGTACCATAATTTTTTGGAGTTATCACACCGACCAAAATGCACTTATACTCAATTATCCTCTAAACACGAATTGTCTAATCGTACAATAGCGCAATAGCCTCCTTAGAATAATGCGAGGATACGGTAAGTATACTGTACGCAATAAAACTACTGCTCATTGTTTTCAGCTCAATATCTCCTTAGTAAGTGATTCAATGTAAATGATTGTAAAAAAACCAGAATAACGAGGATGAGGATACTGTGGGGTTACGGTAGGTACTTTGTATGGGAGAAATAAAAGGCCCTGTTTACTCCTCATGTTTAGGCTCAAAGTAGTCAACTGCCTTTCACCGTAAACTTACCAGTCTTGGCTAATTTTTATTGTATTATAAATGAAAATGAGTCAAAATCAGTAAGTGTACGTAGAGAAGCAAAACTGCTGTTTACGGATCTAACAATAAGTCCAGTTGAAGATGGATGAGAGAATTCTACAGAACCCAATATCATGACATATTTGAGCATTTATATTGGCAGCATATCACCATAATAGTGTCCAACTTCCAAGTTACTCGAAAAAATCTCAGAAATGACAGAAATGATTCGACGAACATTTACGAACTGAGTGTGGAGAAGAACAACCAAATCAATGCATGAAATCATACAGCGCGACTGTCATTGTTGGAAAAACCTAGAAACAGACAATAACTACGCTGCAGTTCTGTTTCTATTGAATTCAGTATACCGCGAACACAGCGCTGAGCGATGATGCAACGTCACCCCCCCCCCCCCCTTCCACTGGTTTAGTGATTGAAGTCGAGTGCATTGTTATTGGCACACATACACCTAGAGCGAGCGAATCTAGGATGTCGAGCGCGCTGCGCGCAAACGCGACGAATGACCGTCGTCGTTGAGAATCGCGCTCTGAAGAGCGTGTAACACACATCGTAAGAAACGCTCAAGTGTTTAACCATAGCCTATTGTTACTGAATAGAGACCAGTGAGCTGGACAAGGACACTGAAGAACTGTGTGCGTGTGAATAGGCACGTTGTGTAATGGTCAGTCTTGAAATGATAGGCTAGCAGTGGCGGCCGGGGTTACATGGATTATGAAAATGTGCGAGTGACTGTTTATTCTTGTAAATAATCGAAATAAATTCCAAAATTTTTCAAAAATTCTAATTAGCCTTATAAGAAAAAATTTTTTAGGGCAGCCACGCCCCCTTTTTACAGGTTTTATGGGTTATGGGCCCGCAAAAATCTTGAGAACCTCCCCAAAAACGGAGTGCGTGGATAACGCACGCACCTTCTTCTGAAAAAATTTTTAGCCGCGTTCCCTCCTCCTGCCCCCCCCCCCCTCCTCCCAGGACGGATATCCTAAGACCTTTCACTGTAGGGTAGGTCAAACAAGTAAAGAGGAAAAATTTCAGAGTTTAGAAAAATATTGCTATATATCATCTTTACATGGTACGGAGCGCAGACAAAATCATAGCTATTAATGAAATTTTGTACTATAAAAATTGATTTTGTAATTACAAGAAAATAAAGATCTTTTCGGCTTGGCCCTTAAAGGCAGCGTCCCACCAGACTGGGGGTATCTGGCTCTCGTAATGATGTGATAGGAGACCCCCTACCTAAGCGATGACTGAAGTTCGGAGCGAAAAAGGGGGTCTACCAAGCCTGAAATTTGCTCCGAAAGTGGGCCGAATCTTACGGTAGGGCCGAACGCCGCCCACACGGCAATATCGATTTGCAGGGCCAGAGTGCGTATAGCGCACACATCATGAGTGCAGGGACCCGCAGCAACTCTGCGTCTCTACCTTGCGTGCACCTCGCACTCGCCCGATCCTACCGTAAGATTCGGCCCACTTTCGGAGCAAATTTCAGGCTTCGTAGACCCCCTTTTTCGCTCCGAACTTCAGTCATCGCTTAGGTAGGGGGTCTACTATTATATCATTACGAGAGCCAGGTACCCCCAGTCTGGTGGGACGCTGCCTTTAAGTGCTGACGCACAAGTAACTGAGATGCAAAAACCCTAATAGCTCCATTCTAATTTCGAAAGCACTTAGACAGTTAGAGAAACTTCCTTACATCTGATCATACTTATTTATATAGCAATTCCAAACCATACTACTCTATTTTTTACCCAAAACAAGTGAAGAAAATGACAAAAAAAGAGAGGATTATTCATAAGAATATGCGACTCTCCAACTCTGTTGATTTGAAAATACAGCTTCAAAATTTCATAACCTATGAAGAGAGGCAATGTCAAGAAAATTTTCCGAAACTGTTACACTTTTATAGCAAGCTACCTTTGAAGATGAATGACTTTCTTGAATGTCTGCTATAAAATATTTCGAACATCATAACCTAAACAGAAATTTTTTCAACTTCACGCAATGGATAAAAACTGCTCCAAAAATTATGAAAATTGAATTATAGATCCTCGATTTCTATAAAAGAAAAGACATACAGATGTAAACCGGGTTGTACCAAGTTGCTCTCCATGCCGGAATATACCGGTATAATGAACCTTTTTGATAAATAAAGAAGACTATAGTTTCCGCCAAACCGGTTTTAACTTCTTAATACCGTAATCAACGATGGAAGGCGCAGAAATAGATGAAATTATTGCCAATAGAAGAACGGAACGTTAGGGGAATAAAATACAAGATTCTTCAGCTACAGTTTTGAAAATTCTATCTAGTACTTCAACATTACATTCAATTCATTCAAAATGCATTTCTCAATACACCTTTTGAATCTCCCCTCCAAAAACACTCATTTCCGTCATATGTCCGCACAATATGGGTTTGGAACAGATATCCGAACCGTGTTCCAGAACGTAATCGCTTTTTAATGCGATTATGAGATTGGTTGCATATAGGGGGTGCGAGGACACATCGCGACACTCGTCCTTTATGAGCTGCAATTCGAGTGGGTTGTTTCACGCGCTAGGGGGGGGGGGCAATTCGCAAATTGACGGATTGATTCGTAGTATGTATAGTAGGTGCAGAAGTGAATTCGACATGCACTTTGCAGAAAAAATTGCTTTTCTGGTTGTACGCGTAGTGGAGGGGGATTACGAAAAGAAAAAAAGAGGGTGAAAAAATCGTAGTGCGTATTCAGTAATAGTGCGTGTGCAGACTGAACAGTATAGACACACAAAAAAGAAATTTTTGTTAAGATTTTGACGGAACCTGAAATGCAAGCCGAAAATGCCAAGTTAGAAAAAATCTGGGGCCAGCATTCCTTCAGCCCAGAAAAACTTGATGAAATTATTCACTAGAAAAAAGAGCAAACAAACTGCTGAACTGCTTAGAAAGATGAAAGAAGTATTGTAAATAAAATTAGTGCGATTAATAAACGAACACAAAAACTCAAACAGGATTTATTTCTGAAAGCATGTAAGTACTGGTGACATTTTTAGTTTTCTATACCCCCCCCCCCTCCCATTTAAGGAAAATTCAAAGAAAGCGTCCACCTGCTTCATCTATCATAACATATAGAAGTGGAAACACTCAGCTTATTAATTAATAATCAAAATCAGGGCTCGGGAGCTGGCATCAGGGAAATTTCGAAACGAAGTCCCGTTTAATTTTGAAAATTTCGTACGAAGTCCCTTTGACCTGTTTTAAAGACCCGTCACTATTTTTAGATTATGTAAAAGTATGTAGTAGGGTTTTCATGCATGTTGATTTCATGACACAACTTTTCACAGCTTTCTGAGTTTTTTAAGAGGTTTAATCACATCTTGAGAAGCAGAAAAAGCCGATTTTTCGATTTTTGATCCAAAATACTGCCAGTTTGTCTGAGCAAATGTAGTCATTCCCTTGAGAAAATCCATTTTGTGCGAGAGAAGAAACGAAATAGATTTTGTAGGTTACCAGGACAATGACAGGAAATGCAAATTGCTTTTACAAAAAAAGCAAAGCGAGTAATTTGTATTTCTGCTAGGTGGACTAAAGTCGGGACAATCGATATCACCTTTATTTCTTCATGGATTTCTTCTAGTTCCACGCCACTGGGTTGATTCGTACATAATTTGAAGTTCAATTGATGAACTTTCGAAATGCTCGACGTAATCAATTGAGCAAATGATACACAGCAAAATAATAAAAATTTCTGTGGAACCCGCCAACGAAAACTAAACATAATTTCCTGCCTTTACAGTACAGTAACTGGGAACCCCATTAGCGTAAAACTTCATATTACGTTGAGCTTCTAAAAACATAATTGCAGTCCATGAAGCAAACCACTTTAGAGTTACTTCTGAGCAAATTTTCCTTCCATTTTCACTCGCTGCGGAAAATCACGTTATGAACAGGGCTCGGCACAGGGGCTTGCAAGCAAGCTGGTATCATTTTTGGGACGAAAAGTAAAGGGGCATCGTTGAGGCCGAGAAGTCGCAACGTTTTTTAGTCGACGTTTCGTTTCTTGGGGTTTTTACGTTCAGGGTTTTAGGGTCGAAGGGGGTTAGTAAAAAATCGCGAAAGTCAGGGGGGACTTCGTTTTTTGCATTTTGCAAAAGCCACCTAGTGCCAAGCCCTGGTTATGAACAATACTGCTGTAGCAATGCGTGTAAAATTTATTATGCAGAGATTTTATTTATTTATCAGTAATAGCTTACACCCTCTAATGCTTGCACAGAAATGAAATTATTTTGTTGCAGAAACTTGCAGGAAGATAGATGATAGCGAATTGGTATGTTGTACCAAACCATTTCAGAACTATTGGAACAGAACTACTTACTGAGAAAGAATTTCAGACCATCAGCACAGCTGAGTAAGCGTACTGCAAAATTTTTCAAAAGCTCTGTTGAATGTTTTCGCAGCGCACAAAAACTAATCTATGCCACCTAGAACTAACAAAAACGTCTTAAGCCTCAAGTTTATCAAGAAGTGTACGTTTTCTTATTGGTTGCATACGTCCATGGCATGCCACAATAAAAAAGTGCAAGGTGCAAGGATGTGAACAATAAACGAAACAAACATACAACTTGGTATTTTGCCAGGTCCAGATGTTCATTTAGATGAGATTGTCGAAAGCGATTTTTCACATTAATTCTGAAAGTCAATAGACTGAAAGATTGTTGGATCAGTACTTTTAAAAAGGGGCTTGTGTTATAGAAACCAGATTTGAGTCTAGAATGGCTTCTGACCTATAATTTCATTGATAATGATTGTCTACTTGATCGCTTTTTGCGGTCATTTGCATCTTTTGCAATTTCTAAGAACAAGCATAATTTTGAGCTTTGTTGTGAACGGGGATACGCATAAGAGTGACATAATTACCATTTTCCATCTCAGCAAATAAATTTTCCAATCTTAAGTCAACGAGCAGGCCACATAATGTAAAATATAAAGCATATTAGGTTTACTCAGAGATATGAAGAAAAAATTATGCGTGTATAAAATGTCCAACAAAAGTAATGTAATCAATAAATTAGAATTCCAGTATGGACTTTACATAGGCGTGAGATCGCCACGTTGGCTATCCGCACCTAGTCCATGGGGGGGGGCTTACAGGTTGCACTTAATGACGGCTGGCTGGATGTATGGTGTGCGAGTGCGTATCGAGGTCTACGCGTAGCCTCGCGTGGACCGGTCAACGTCCGAGCGGAAAGGAAAATTGCACCGAATCGCTAATAATTTCAATGCATCGTGGCGAATTCGCCATGGCAAAAACTTCATGGGTCGCCGATGCATCAAAACGAACGAGGACGCTATGGAATCGAATAGAGCACAAAAACTATCAAAGAGTTGGCGTTGTGGAGAAATTTTGCTTAGATTCTTGAGATAATCGACTCGTTTGGCTGGAGAAAGAATCTGAGAACATAAGAAAGTGCCCTACACGAGATTTATCCGCTCAAAGACAATTGTGACTCTAAAAACGTCATCGTCAAGGATGTGCGTGTCACTAAGGTGAACATCTCCGATCTAATGACCGGGTCCGAAAACGGCTGCCAACATGCATTCATATCATATGGCGTAACTAAATGGAATCGGCTCAATGACAGTAAGGTTATTTTCTCGAAGAAGATGTTGTCGGGCAAAGACACATCTCAGTCAAAGCTTTGAGTCGGTCTGATGAAATTTTCAATAATAAAAATTGAGCCCATGAAGAACAAATCACACAGCTCTGTTTCTTTTCCCCCAAAACAGACCACGAGGAGCTGCAGTCTTTTCACAAAACTTGTAAGTAAGGATGGAAGGATCAATTTGATTATCTCGAGTACTAAGTAACATGTATATGTTGGCTTAAAATGTATCCGGCTCAAGAATTGCCACGGAAAAAAAGAAGGTTGGGAAAAAAATAACTTATTAGAAAAAGAAATGATCAATTTTTTCCTTATCTGCATCCCTTGATGGAGCAGATGGAAGGATTTCAGTCTAACCAGGAACGAAAACAGGCCTTTGTTTTACGATTTCCTTCATAAAGTCTACAGTTTTACTCTTTTAAGTAGTATCTAAAAGCATGAAACGGCCATTAGCGGCCATTAGGTACTTTGTAAATGTAAGCCGTAGCTTAAACCCTTATATATCAGCTCTAAACACCAATACGTAAGGCCAAATCAGCCTCTGGAAAGTTATCGTTATATCAGCGAAGGAACAAACACATGGTAGGGAAAGAGGAAGGGGAACAAGGGAAGGACATTCTTTTCTTAAAAATTATTGGTTCACATGCACCAACCACAAACATTTGTCAGCGATAAAGCCAAACAGCTGCACTGGAAAATTTATGACGATAAAAACTACAAGAGATTTCTGTATCTAAAGGCTCAGCAAAGGTGGTTCAAACATTGATAAATTGATTTCTGGGTGTATACAGAAATCAGGTTGACGGAACTGCATATAGTGTTAGTCCAAGAATATTCAGTTGGGAGTCTGATTTGCTTATAGCTTGCCCTTTCCCCCTAAATTCCGAGCTCACAATTTTCATGCAAGCTTTAATCTAACGGTATTGGTAAGTCCGAAGCCTCATGATATACCAGCAGCAGATGAGGCTCTCTTCAAAGCTATTGTAGTGTGTTTATTATTCACTCTTAACAACTCTATTCTGTCGCACACACATTCATATAGATACACATACATATATAGCACATATATAGACCGATTAGCGTAATGTAATGTGACAATGTAATACGGGCTAGTATAAACAACAATATAGTATGCATGGCTACTGCTTTTACAATAGGATTATCGTAAGCTTTCGTAACCAGAATCCAAAAAATTCTGCGCTGAATCAAGATTTGAAAACAGGAATTTACAGGAGAGGGATCTAATTGTAAGAAAAAAGGAGAAGGACTGATCAAAAGTGATCAAGTCAAAGTTGATTCTTCGTGTAGAAAGCTGCTCGTGACGATCCAAAGTTATTGGCGAAGATTCGGCATGAATGGAATGACAAAGACGCTCGCGCTTAGGGACCATGTCGACAAAACTTCCCGCTCGCCATTTACGGGAAAGCATTCTCTATATAATCCTAGATCTCAGATTTTTTAATGCAGAATTCTCAGCAGCAGTTAAAAAAAGGATGATTCAGCGCTATGACAGCATGAAAATTGGCCTCATCAGTGGCAGGAGACCTGTTTCAAAGCAGGTCAAAGCGTGTAGATTTGCGCGGATAATGCCAGCGGAACGGCACCGCCGCCGTACGGTCGGTCACGCCGAAAAAATTGGCGCCAGGGATTTTGAGCCATGAAACGCTACGCATTCTAAGGATTTGCCTTAGTTGCTAAATTTCGTACTATTAACCCTACTTTTCCTACTACATGTTGAAGCAGGGCTCGGCACGAGGTGGCTTTCCGAATATGCAAAAAACAATGTCCCTCTTGACTTTAGTTTTTACGAAGTTCTCTTCAACCCTAAACCCTAAACGTAAAAAAATCTTCAAAAAATAACGTCGGCTAGAAAAATTGTGTCTTTTCGGCCTCAAAAACGAAACCCCCTTTGCATTTTGTCCCAAAAACGATATCCAGCTTGCTTGCAAGCCACCTGTGCCGAGCTTTGGTTAAAAGCATAGGGGATAAACGGATTTTGAGTTTTATGGGACGTTTTCTCGTGAGGTATAGTGGTTACATATGGTTCCACATATTTTGTATAATTGTTCTAGCTGTTTGAAATGTTGGCAGGATAGCGGTTATCATACATATAATATACTGAGAAAAGCGCTTTCCTTTCGTAGAGAGTTAACAATATACGAGTGCAAAACGGTAATTCCTACAGTTTGCTATGAAAACATCTAATTTAACTTTTCGAGCAGCTTTAAAGACTTTCTGTGCATTGAACCAAGGAGATTAAGTGATGACATTCGGTCCCGATAGCTATTAATGGTCCAGATTTCATTATGAATTCTCATACTTTCCAATATCTTAATTATCATATTTGTTGTAGTCCGAGCAAAGAAAAATGTCCTGAATTTCTAATGGAAAAATATTGAGACATATAGTAATTCGTTCGTAGAAGGCATATCTGCTACAATTATGTAGAGAAAATAAGGCTTGAATAATACTCTGTCAAAAAAGATTATAATACACTCAGCATTTATTTTGTATCCTGCATATTCCAGTATGTGTAGAACACATATTTTGGTCAAAAAACATCACATAGTCAATTAATCAATATGATTTTCATGAAGTTCTTATTCCCATTTGACATTTTTTGGTGCCTAACAAAAAACCGAAAAAAGAATGGAAATATTAGGTAAGATAAGGAAGACGTCGCAAAGGTTGAGTGTAGTTTGAAATGACTACAATGATTCCGGGGAAGTGAAAAGAAAGTTGTAAAAAATTGAAGATCACATTGTCATGAGGATTGGTTTTTCATTAAAGAATAGTGTTGCTATTTTTGGAAAGCAAAGAGAGATTATTAGAAAATGAGAATGTGGGAGTGTAAAAAACCGAACAGGCAAACGAAAAACCTCATGAAATACCCAAGTTATGAATTCTAGATAAAGTAATATGATACTTTTACAAGTAGTTATTATCAAACGTTATCATAGCCGAAACAAAGCTTGAGATCTTTGAGTATTTTCCACGATATTAAAGCTAGTGTAGATCAAAAATTACAATAGATAAAAAATAAAATACTTTGCATTTGTGAGCAATTATGCAAAAGTTGAACTATAAATACGTTTCCAATGATCCAAACAATCACTCCGTAGTAATCGCAGCTCTTCTAAATATTAAGAAGACACTGATTTTAAATAATTCCATTCCATTATATGACATACAAAATTATTATAATAAAATGCCATTTATTATTGATGAATATAATATATTTTAACTTACTATGATAGTATACAATATTATATAATATTGGATCTTGGAGGAACAGCTTCGGATCAAAACCACGAACTTCTAAGTCTAACATAGAAGCTAGAAAGAAAAAGAAAACATGATCGGAGAAGAAGGGCGTAAAATGACAGTTAATGAGATTAATAGTGCATTTATCGCGAAGTATGACAGCATATTCGATTTTCCAGGTAGGTAGGTTCAATAGGTGCAACGGGGCGGTCAGCGGGTTGCTGAGAGGCCTCGTGTGCGGGCCCCCATAATGAACATCGCTACATAATAGGCTTATGCAGATATTGGAAACGCCGGGTTGAACACAGCACTTAGCGTTGATTTACGTTTGCTGCTTCAACTCGTACCTTTCCACGCTAATTAAATCGCAAACACTGGAAAAATGCCAAAAATGTACAAGTCTACATAGCTATGCACTTGGCTATACTGCAATGCTCGTAAGGCCTCATTTTTCTCAACTTTTTGCAATCAAGCCTGTCGCGATGTCAATAGCGAACTAGCCTTGTTGCCATAGAGAACTTTGACAAAAACATCAATTCATTCCAAACAAACGCTTATATTAAACAAGAATAGAAGTTGTAACTATACAAGATATAAAAAAACCATAGGCTCGTTGAAGCACCGTTCGATCCATTTCGTAAGGGAGAATGTAATTACAAGTTGTTTACTAGCATCACCTAAGCTGTTTACTCTCCCGTTCCGTACATGATGACGTCTGTACCTGTGGATAATTCCTTTGAGAAGGCCCCTTTTTCATCGTTTTTTAGCCTGGAGCCTAAATATTGCGCCCTCAAAGTGCAGTGTTGTGGTTTGAAAATGATTCATGCGTTGCGTTCTACTGGACTCTGTATGTGCTTTTGATGTTGTCGATGATGATGTGGTAAAAATTTATTACACATTTATTACTCGCATCGACCAAAGGTTATAGATTCACTTCAGCACGGTCTCTGGTCTGTTCCCGCATTTGATCTTGACGGATGTGATGAAAATGGCACTGTTCACAGTATCTTCCAAGAATTTTGTCACCTATAAAATGTTTTTCATTTTATTCAGGAGAATGGAGATAATGAAGCTGTTAAAGTATGAGGTCTAGGCAGTAGGAGATCAAAATAGAGCCCCCGCAGAGAATTTTTGCAGAACTACGGTAATGATGATGAAAAAATAGTGTTTGAACCAAAATTTACGACGGGCATGAGATTGTTGGTATTATAGTTGTTACTAAATAATTTTTTAATTATGTTGGTGAAAAAAAAAACTTGGGAGAAAGCATGAGATTTTTGGTATTTGCTACTCAACAATTTAATTTTGTTCGATGAAACAGTGATGAGCCAATAAAATAAAGTTGAAGCAGCTTCTTCCAAAAAATGGATTTTTTTACTTCTTTTTGACAGGAAAAATTTGTTCCAGAAAGTGATAGTCATTAACATACCTTCGATAGTTTAGAGACAGAGCATCAAAAGTGAAGGTTGTTTGAACATCTGACGTCATAAATAGTGAAGGTTGTTTAAAGAAGATCAGAGAAGAGAAAATGACGTAAAACTGATATAAAAGCAAAAGAAACTGCTGAAAACCGGATAAGAACGCTGCAATGAGGTTTGAGATCTTTCATTTGGCGGCTTTTCAAAGTGCAAGTTTTCACTGCAGGACCAGCAATTCGCAACACGGGGTTTTGATTTTTGATGCGTCCTTTGAATTTTTACCCCCGCATTGACGTTCTTGTTTCCTGGGACGTTGTCTGGATTGTTGCGCTTATTGTTCTGAGCAATAATCGCCCAAGCTGAAAAAAAATCGATGCGAAAGCACTGAAACGGGACAAGGTAAAAAAAACGGACTTTTTACGATTTTTCGCAAAAAATCCACCATAATCGAAGAGGAAGGGCTGGGTGATTGTCTGCATTATGAACAGAAGCAAGATCTACAGAGTGCACGAAAAAATCGCGTGAAAATAGTTAAACTAAAGGAAAAACAACAGGGCCGGTAGTAATCTACCCTACCTGGTGGCATCAAAGATGCCGGCAAGTTGGCACACATCGCGGAAAGATGCCAACTCCGCCGGCAGCTCGCGGAGTGATTGTAGGTTTTGATAATCTTATCTAACCTTAGCACGCAATCATTTCGCACACTAAATTTGATGACGCAGACAGCCGCAAAACTGCTACCTCGCGCGCGGTCGAACCTATGTGCGTTAACTTGAAGTGCCACCACGTTAACCATTCGACCATTCGGTCAGCCATTGCCGTTTGCACCAGCAATAGGAGGAACGCGCTGGTAAATGGCCGCCTGTAGGAGGGATCGATACATTGCGTGAGAGACTTTGACCTGAAAGAACAGCTGATTGATATGAGCGAGATAGGGGGCGAAATCGGTGCAAACGAGATTTATAGGGGATTGCCAAAACAGTTCGTGTTCTATATGATTCTAAGGCATTAGTGGATTTTTTCTCTGTAAGAAAATCGTCATTTTAAAAAAGAAAAACCCATATAATGAGAAAAATGATAGTTTTTTCATGAAAAGTAGAATTTCTGATTTTTTCGCCTGACGTAAATTGTGTGATATCGCCGCAATTCGCAAACTCGCAGACGCCGTCGGCAAAGGTGCCACCACCTCGACGTGGTAGGGGCACGTCGAGATGCCGGCAGCTCGCTCTCTCAAAAGAGCACGCTATTTCCCGTGCTCTCTGACCTGCCGGCAGCTGCCATCTCGCGGATTCCGGCAACCTGCCGGCAGGTTGCCGGCAACTGACATCGCGAAGTTGCCGGCAGCTCCTCCTGGAATTCCAGATATTTTACTAAAGGAGGATTTCTGGAGCCGCAGATTTTTATGAAGTTCTCTACAGAGTCGAGGCGGCAACTTTATCGAGAAAATTTTTTGAAAAAAGGCCTGGGACGGCCTAAATTTCGGTTCTTAGTTTCTGGCCACCTCGCGGAAAGATGCCAGCAACCTGCCGACGAGACCTGCCGCCAGGTCGGGGGGATTACTACCGGCCCAGATTTTCGAAAACACGGTTTTTGCCGCATTTCTCAACCAAATCATAAAATGAGGTTCTGGGACGTTGTCAGCGTGAAAATAGAGATCAAGAGCTTTAAAATGATATATAGCTTGCCGAAATTGGGTTCGAAACAGCGAAGAAAAGGGTACCAGAGCCAAATGCCCCGCGCCAAGCGTTTGGGGTAGCGAGGTAGCGCGCAGCGTGCGGAGACGCAGACGAGCAGCGGAGACAGACCAGAGCCGACGGGGCATTTGGCTCTGGTAGTAAATTTCTGCGAGGTCTCAACGAAACCTGCAACATTATATATCGTTCTGATCGCCATGACACGACGAGGAGAACTGACAACGTCCCAAGCATTGAAAATCACTCATTAACGAGATAGACCAGCGTTTTCGTGCGCGACTCTCTGCGCAGATTTAAACGCAGTTTTGTTTTAATTTAACTCCAATAGCTTTCCTAAACTTCTGAAACTCGTTTTTATTTAAATGAGAGCATAATTAAGAAATTTTGTCTTGAATTCTGGCGAAGATTTCACAGAAACCTTTTTTTTAAGGTAAAAAAGGCTATGAAAACGTGAATTCTCGGTTTCGCCGAGATAAGCTAAAGATATTACTCCCTATATTTGATCATTAACATTCGTTCCGATATAGTCAGAATAATAACATCCGGGGCGAAGCCCCGGATGACTTCCGCTTTTTTCCAGGTGAGGATTGTGTCCCCCATAGCCCTCAAAGTGAAGGTTGCCAGAGTACGTGGCTCTATGTATCGAGGGTATGGTCATTAATATTAGGTTGGCAAATGAATAAGTTTGGTATGAATGTGATCTCGAGATTCTATAACCATTCGAGTAACAGTTATTTAGTGGAGATTTTTTTGTTTGTTTTGTTATGAGGTAGCTTTCAAGCCTCTACTATCCATATCAGATATTAAATATTTTCCGTCACCAGCAATTAACAATGAACCCCTTATATGGCTAGCCTTCCCAAATTCTTCACTTCGACTCTACAAATTTGGTTCTCAGCTTATAATGAGTGCCATAACCATTTGGTAAACTGATGTATACAACCTTTCGTCTACAATGGAGAATGTGATCTACTGTTCGTGTATTTCAGTAGCGAAAAATGTGAAATTCCATGCATTTGCGAGTGGATGTCAGTTGGCAATCCTGACCGTTTGAATTTGTCCATCTATGGCCGTGCAAATGGTTGGAAATTTCAAACTTTGTTATGTGGATGCCGGCTGTGCATCTTACAACCAAACACAGTTCGTTTTTGGAGCATGACTTTTCGAAAATTCGATTAAAAACTGATTATTCTACTTTTCTGCACAATTTCGTTGTCAAAATGATTGGCGCATGAACAGAGTTAATCACTCAATTCTCTTGGTTTGATCTGTTCAAGTCTACTATACATTCTTACCAGAATTTATTTGTAAAATTTTCACAAACCGTTAAAAACTACAGAACTTATTTTCTTAGCCAACCTAATACTTTACTGAGAAGGTTTGGAGCATTCTGAAATATCGTAAATTGCGAGAAATTTCTACTCACCCTTCCACAATCGAATCCGTTCAAGGTGTATCGTACCCCAAACTTTCCATCACTGTTGATTATCTGGTCTTTCACCCTGTTCTTATCGTAGACAATGTTCATATATTTCGTGGAGGCATCTACCTAGAAAGCATATTTTTATTGTTCTAGCAGTTTTTGTAGGTCTTTACAAGCAAAAGAAAGTGGAATCTAAACATAGTTTAAGTGCTTGCCAAATTCCTGAAGACTTGCAGATGTGCCGTGTTCCTTGAAGGATCATACTTCTGATTGCTGACTACGGTCACTATCACCTTTTCAGGTTCACGCTTCACTAGAATTCTTGATCTCGCTGGTGCGTGTCGATATACCATGGTAGTAGTTGTTGCTCGGTAAGCTGCAGGCATATTTGGTAGAAGCGTCGGAGAGGGAGTGCATGCCTAAGAAACTTCTTTCTTCAAGCTAAATTTGATAAGTTAGATCCACCTGTAGATTACTGATCAGTGCAAGAACAATCAGTGGAGATACCATACGGCAGTTTCACGATCTGATGGGCAATGTGCGCTCACTTTTATAGGCATATTTGAACCATATACCATTCTGCAAATCGTTCTGCAAACCATAATTACCACGATATGATGAGATTCGATCATAGGACTACAAAGACTCGTAATATTTCCAATCTGCGTATATGCGTTTCGGTTATGCTGACTCATTAAAAAGGCAACATGGGCAAAATCCGCATAACAAAAAAAGCATTTGGCAGCAGAACACAATTGACGAGGTCATAAGCAGAATTTTGCTTTTTCTTGCTAGCATCGAAGACAATATCCTTTTTCGATAACTAGGTGTCTTCGCTAGCGTGGGAAGTGGGGAATGCAGAAAAGGAGAGAGGAGCCACTTACACTTGGAAGAAGAAATACACAGACTGACTTCATGAATTCTATGTGTGACTCACAACATGTGACTCACACTGTCAGCCTCACAGAAAGAAAACAAAATAACCTTGTTGTAGACTTTTTGAGTCTGCCCGACTTTTTTTTTCAGAAAGAAAACTATCGTAAAATGACTTTAGGCCCAGATATTTTACACGTCGCAGCTCATTTTATCTCAACCCATTTCTCTGTCATTCTACGAATCGTGCGATATCGGGCTCCCTCGGATTAAGAAGGAGTGTAAGTTTTACATGAATGGAGATCTGGGCCGGTAGTATCCCGGCCTGGCGGCAAGTCTCGCCGGCACCTTCCCGTGGCCACCTCAAGGATTTCGACGAGCTGCCGGCAGGTTGCCGGCAACTGACCTCCCGAAGTTTATAGCAGGTCCTCGTGCTATTCCAGATATTTTCCTACAGGATTATTTCTGAAACCGCAAATTTCGACGGAGGTTTCTATACAGTTGGGGTGGCATCTTCATCAAGAAAATTTTTTGGGAGACGACGAGCTGCCGGCAGCTCCTCCTGCATTCCCAATATATTCCTACAGGATGATTCTTGGAAATTCAATTTTTGATGGAGGTTTCGAGCTACAAAGCTTATTATTAGGTTGTCTGAAATTAATGTCCGTTTTCAATTTCATCCGCAACAAGTCATACACTTTTCATTTCTGAATAGCTTTCAAGGTACCATTCGATAGAGCAAAGCAAGCTCTACAAGATGGCTATCTTGCTTTAACAACAGCTCTGATCCACCTCGAGTTTCGAGCCAAAAACTAAAAAGATTCAAGTGCCCGAGAAAAATCATAATTTAGTTCGTAAGAATTCTACAAAAATTCTAACTTACTCACGTAAACACTACCACATAAAACATACATGTACGCTATTGCCATATTTTTTTCTCTGTTAGAAATCGAAAAAACGAAAATTTTCATGCTTTTGCAAAAGTGATGCTGTGTCGTCCTCACATAAGTAGATGTATACTACAAATCTTTAGAAGTAAAAACGTGGATTTTCATCTTTTTACAAGCTTTAGTTCTCGAGAAATATAAATTTTAGTGCGGATCACTTGACTAATGAAAGCTGTATTTGATATTTCTCGGGAACTAAAGCTTGTAGAGAGCTGAAAATTCACGTTTGTACTTCTACATATTTGTAGTAAACATCTACTTATGTGGGGATCCTTTGGCAAAAGCATGAACATTTTCGTTTTTTCGACTTCTAACAGAGGAAAGAATACGGCAATAGCGTACATGTATGTCTTATGTGGATAGTATTTACGTGAGCAAGCTAGAATTTTTGCAGGATTCTTATGAACTGAGTTGTGATTTTTCTCGATTTTTCGGGTAGTTGAATCTTTTTAGTTTTTGGCTCGAAACTCAAGGTGGATCAGAGCTGTTGTTAAAGCAAGACAGCCATCTTGTAGAGCTTGCTTTGCTCTATCGAATGGTACCTTGAAAGCTTTTCAGAAATGAAAAGTGTATGACTTGTTGCGGATGAAATTCAAAACGGACATTAATTTCCGGACAACCTAATAATAAGCATTTTGTAGCACAACTCCTCTGCAAACAATACACATGTTTTTGACACCGTCTTTTGTCCTTGACTGTGGGATGTTCTGGGGATGAAGCTAACCAATGTGAGAAAAGTTTCATAAAATTGGTTTTACTTTAGCCTTGTTGTTCTTTTACGGCATGGAAATGCAGATTGAACAGAGCATTCTAACAAAACGAGAGCTTACATGTAAAAAGCAGTAGATCTGCATTCCCATGCCCTAAAAGAGCAGCAAGGCTACCGTAAAACCACTTTCTGATGATCTACGATCCGAATTCGTAAATAGCGAGAAAATTCAACTGGGGGAGGGGGAGGGGGAGTGGAACACAAGCGTCCCCTTCCTTATCCAAATTGGTCCGCCTGAATATGGCACATCATGCCGAATTTACATACTTTTGGGAAGCATGTTGCATATGAAGAATTGACACGCTCCCTTCATTCAATCACACTGACTCTTTTATATTTCTACTGGTGGCACGTTAGAGTTAATTTCTCAAACTTCCGCAATACTTGCTCAGAGGCATTTTGCAAATATTATAGGGAGCTAGCTAGCTAGCTCAAATTAGCTTCCATGATTCACGAGAAAGTGATAAAAGATTTATCCAAAAGCGCCGATACAGCTAATCACCCCTTGTAAGTCATTTAGCCGCCACATTCTATTATATTTTATTGCTTGTTAACGAAAAGATCAATCGTAGGGAAATTTAAACACAAGGTAGATATTTTTGGAAGATCACTCTTCCTTGGATATTGCGCAACACTCCTAACAAAAAACAAAAAATTGTAATTGGGATTAGGTGTAGACGAAAGGACAGCTGGTACGATGCTGCTGCAAAGTTGGCGGTAGAGGAACTGAGTATCGCAATTTGACGATTCAGTAGTTGTGCGTCAAGGTTCATGAACAGGTGAAATCAGATGATTCTGGGTGACTGGAAAGTTTCTACAAGCTTTTTCGACTGGTGCTCCAAAATGATGCATTCTGATCACAGCCACCTGCAAACAGCGAAAATCCGAAAACTTGAACATAAGGCACTATTCCTCTGATGCATAAAATCCTGACTATTGGCTATTCTCATAGTAGGTCTTGACAAAAGGAAAAATTTCCCACTCGCATAGCTTTCCTAACGCTTCCGTTGCCTGTCTAGAAGATTAATTGTCACCATTAAAGACCAGCTCAGACTACTTGTTCTCAGAGAACATGAGTTGTGTAAAAGGACCAGCATTCCGAAGTTGGCACCTACCGACACCACTAGCGGACTGCTGTTTAAAAGCGAACTTCATAGTCATAAATTGTACATGCACAAACTTCCGGAATAAAAGTTTTTATTGAACTTTAAAATAAAGCATGAAAATAACAAAAACTTTTGAAAATAAGTTTCAATTGCAAGATTACAAATGGGCTTAGAGAACAATGAATTAGCAATATCCTGAGATTCACTTCAAGGCACAGTTGCTATGTGTTCCACACCGCAATCACATAAACAATTCTGCTTAGAAAAAAAACAGCAAGAAAAACACTTATCCAGAAATCACTGGCGACAAAGCGGATGAGAGAGGAGGATGTCAAAACTTCCATCTGTTATGTTTGCGAGGTTGGAAATGATTATTGTGGACGAGAATTTGGCTGACAATGTCACTCAGGCCTTGCTGGCCTTGCTACCGAGGTAACATTACCAGTTACCAAGCGGACCAAGTTTGTGACTTCTGCCAGTATGTTATATACAGATTTTTGGATCTCTTGATGTATGAGCGTTCCGTTTCCTCCAGATGTAGACGTGATAATTCCTGTTGATATTTGAGCATTGGCTACAAAGTGGAGCAAGCTTGTGACTTGTGACAGGATTTCAAACAAAGATTTTTTGATTTCTTGGTATGGGAGTGCAGATGGAGATGTGCTATTTCTTCCTGGTCCTTGAGACGTGCTATTAGTTTTGTTTTTGTTGCGCTGTGGTCTTAATATTACTTCCCGGCTGTTTATCTTGCAATCTGTGGGACGATTTCTTTTGGTGGCGGTACAATTAGCTTCACCGACTGCTATAAGCAGTTTTCGTCTTGCAGCCTCAGGATCTTTGGCCAGGCAGGCTTCGAAGATAAAGCCTTTATACTTTTCTCTTCCTAGCTTGTATGTTTCGTTGCGGAACGTACCTAAATAAATAAACTGTGAGAGGACAATTTGTTGCAGGAGTTTTGCCTGTACCCTTTACTACATATTGTTGGTCGGAGCTGATGGAAGTTGTTCCGCAAGGAGTTTTTGTGTACAGAAGCCTTCTTTCTTGAATCAAACAACGGTTCTAAAAACTTTCAGGCTGAAAACTTGAAAAGGCGATGTTGGTCTAAGCTTACTCTAATATAAGTTCCTTCGAGTGTGTAAGCGGGACGAAAATAATCGACTTTTCGAATATAACCAATGGCAACTGAAGGCAAGGTTCATAAAGTTTTTCCGATGAAGCTATACAGTTTTCCCCATGAAGCTAGTATTCTTGTTAGATGGATATGATAATGTTCTCACCGCTTACACCTATAATGTGATAATGCTTCCATCAATTTGATCCGATTTGATCATCGAATCTTTTGAGTGTAAGCGGTGAGACTCTAATATTGCTACTACCTGGCGTCTTGTACAGCAGTAGCTAAAGTATAATTGTTAACCAATTCATCAACAGGAAAGTAGGTTTGTGTCACTTATAGATCATCTATATACCCAATGAGATTTCAAACTCTTCATTTCTTTTGGAAAGTCAAAAACCGCTTTTCCTGACGCAAATAAAGCTTATTAACCTACTCAGATCATAGCCACAAATGTGTTCCTCAGGAATATCTACACATACATCGTCGCAGGATTTCCTCGCCATACACGTCGGTGCTATGCCAACAATGATGAAAATCACCACCTTCATTTCTGAATAAAAAGTATGCGTTATGATTTCTTTTGAAATCACAGAAAAGTAGCCGACTATGCTCCTTGATTGATACCTTTGAAATACCCCTGTGCGATCACTTTTTTCACTATCGTTCACTTGCTGACCTTTTTAAAAGCTTTGCACAAAGTGGACGTTGCATTTGAGTGAATTAAAAACTAGTTTTGAAATTTCAGTTGCGAGAACCAATGTTCACTGCGTTTACGTCGCTGCACTCTCAGCCGAAAGCCCGGCGAATGATGATGGAATCTTGAGACAGTCATTCTGTTTGTGCAGCGGGAGTACTTATACGTACAGTATCGACTTAACATTAAAAGGATAACCCTGCTAATCGTTTGTCAATAATTATAATAAATTTTTGGCACTAGGTACAGCGATCACGTCTAAATCTCCTTGTACATTCTTTTCATAGTACACTTAACTATCTAATTTCATACTGCGCGTTGCTATTGTGCGCTTTACATGAGTTACATTCAACGCGATAATGATGAAAATTTGTTTTGTTTTCGGAAATAATTTGAATTGGTAATGTGCACGAATGAGAGGTGCACTCGAAAAGCAGAGGAGGTGTGGGAATGGAAGCGTTCAGTCATAACGTTTGCTTACAATTGTTACGCAGTAAATTTTGTATATCATCCTGCATTATTTTACATTAAGCTACATTATAAAAACTGTGTGCTGCTAAATCACTGTTCTGGCTCTAGAAATGAGAATCGTGTCGTCAACTAGCATTACAATTGAGTTGGTTTTCTCTAGCTTCATTATTGCGAAAGCTGTACGGAAAACAATTAGTAAGCATACTTCGGCATAATGGCCCTTAACTGGAGGCCGAATGGACGGAGACAGTCGAAGTGAGGCATAACTAAGAAATGCGAAAGAAGTAACTTCTCTCTAGTAAAAATCCCACTGTTCTTTTGGCGTAGCATTTGCCGTTTATTCTGAAACTCCTAAGCCCAGCCCTGCCTAATATGGCTCATTGTTTATTCTAAACATTTGTGATTGCGCTGAAAGCAGAGTTGCAAGTCAACAATTGTTTGTTGCTTGGAAAAGATCATCATTGGAGTGGTTGACAAGTGGAGGAGAACGATTAGACTAGAATAACTGATGGCTTTTCAAGGGTGAAAAGAAAGAAACTACCAAACTATTCCAAAACATGGCCTTCAAAGGAGTTGCTATTGGGAGCCATTTGTGCATTTGTTCATTTGAGCATTTTAGCGTCACTGTTAATACGTTTACACGAAAAAGCGAGTTTTTATGTGGTGATTAGTAGATGACAAATGTTTCAAGATTTGCCGTACTTGTTACAATATCATCTTTTGGCAGCTAAGAGGTATGTTCGAATCGACATACCTTAGGTTCAGCTACTGAAACAGAAATTGTAGAAATCAGTTGAATGGAATTGGTTTGTAAAGTAGTTGGAGCAAAAAGAACAGCGGTGGATGCACGCTTTCTGAACGCCTATCGGGCTGTAAAGCTTATCTAGTGTAAAACTCATGACTGCCAACTCATGACGTAATCCTCACATCGAGTAAGGACACCACGTCATGACAGATATCTGTCCGATAACTATCGCATTGCACAAGTATTGCTATACCAAATAGTGGAATAAGCACTTTGGTTTGAGAGTTCATCGTTAAGAACCAGAAATTCAAAAAACAAAAGCCATCTTTGGTTGCTAAATGGCAGCTAACATTTCATC
The DNA here is from genome assembly GCA_958299035.1 of Cylicocyclus nassatus. NCBI lineage: Eukaryota > Metazoa > Nematoda > Chromadorea > Rhabditida > Strongylidae > Cylicocyclus > Cylicocyclus nassatus. Next base: position 74,454,709 of record CATQJL010000223.1, on the reverse strand, counting down.
TCCCACAAATCTTGCGCAAGAAGATGTGTGAGGTTAAGACTTCAAAAATTTTGTAGAGTAGTCAGGATTCAAAGTCTAGCAGCTGTGTCGAATACACATACTTCGACTGACGACTGACGTTGTGACTTCATAGATTAGGATTTCCCCTTCATGTGCTCTCAAGATGCATCATCGGCTTTCAGATTCGTGTGGAGATGGAGTCTTGTCAACTCATAGCGTAGCGGTTTTTGCTAGCGAGAACTACGAAAAGCAATGCAATAACGTGGAGGTTTCACAAGTTTATCCGTGTTATCAGGAAAAGTCTGCAATACACCTTCACACGAATCTGGGAACCGATCATGTGATGTATGGGGTGTTGATGCCTCTTATGGCGTACGCCCGCGAGGGGAGGGTTCTCTTCACCGAGCTTCTGCACTACTCTGCAGCAAAGCCATTGATGTGAGGGGAGGGGGAAGAAGGAACAGGGCCCGGCACGAGTCGGTTTTTCGGGATTTTGGAAACGAAGTCTCACCTGAATTTCGGAAGCTCTACGAAGTCCTCTTAGACCTACCTAGTCAGGAGAAGACGAATATAGGAAAGATTCACTAGTTTGAAAGAAAAAAAACGTTTTATAAGTGTGAAAGACCAAGTTGGAGCTGAATACTACTTATGCACAAGACTTTGGTATTGAAGCGCGATATTCAACAAAGCAATTTATGAAGAAATCAAGGCAAAAAAAACAAAGGAAAGGCAATGATATGAAAATGTCTTTATGCTTAGAGATAGATTTTGGCCGGGGAATCCGTATTATAGAAAAATCCAAAACTTATGTGAAGTGACAGAAACATATGCTCCAGACAATCTCAGATCATCTGGTGACCGTCTGGGCCGGTAGTAATCCCCCTGACTTGGCGGCATGTTTCGCCGTCAGGTCGGCGTCATCTTTACGTGAAGTCGGCGCGAACTCCGACCTCAAGCCTGTGCCCTCCCTACCCTTTTCAACACGTATTTTTGGTCGAGGAAGTCATAGTGACCTTAGGGAACCTTACTTGGCAACTGAAGGTGCTAAAAACCTCCCTGAACAGATTTGTAGAGGAAGGCAGGAGGTGCTGGCGGCAGCTTCGCGAACTGACCTGGCGGCATCTCGTCAAAATTTCAACGCTGAGAGATGCCGCCAGGTCAGAGAGCACGAAAAAAGCGTGTTCTTTTGAGAGATCAAGGTGCCACCATCCTGACGTGCCCCTACCATGTCGAGGTGGTGGCACCTTGCTGGCGCCGTCTGCAAGTTTGGGTAGTGCGGCATATCACACAATTTACGTCGGGCGAAAAAATCGAAAAATTCTACCTTCCATCAAGAAACTATCATTTTTCTCATTATATGAGTTTTTCTTTTTTGAAACGACGAATTTCTTACAGAGAAAAAATCTAGTAATGCCTGAGAACCATAAAGAACACCATCTTTTTTCAAAATCTTTTCTAAATCTCGTTTGCACCGATTTCGCCCCTCTCTCGCTCATATCAATCAGCTGTTTTTTCAGGTCAAAGTCTCTCACGCAATGTATCGATCCCTCTTACAGGCGGCCACTTACCACTGCGTTCCTCCTATTGCTGGTGCAACCGTCAATGATTGACCGAATGGTCGAATGGTTAACGTGGTGGCACTTGAAGTTAGTGCACTTAGGTTCGATCGCGCGCGAGGTAGCAGTTTTGCGGCTGTGAGTATCGTCAAAAATTAATGTGCGAGATATTGCGTACTAAGGTTGAGTAGGATTATTAAAACCTAGAATTTCTCCGCGAGCTGCCGCCGAAGATGGCAACTTTCCGCGATGTGTGCCAACTTGGCGGCATCTTTGATGCCGCCAGGTAAGGTAGATTACTACCGGCCCTGAAGACGGACTAATTTTTTGGAAAAAGTAACTTCATAAGTTTTGAATCTATTTGCATAATTCTTCTACAGATAATTTTTTTATGTATACAGTTCAATTTTGGTGTCATATGATTCTGTGTGCCCGTAAACAAGTAATTTGTTTGTTTTAGCCTTGCTTTCAAATCGCGCGCACTTTCCGTCATACACGATAGAGCATGTCAGTCGTGTGATGACCTGTCCGAAAAACTTGTGTTCGACTAAATGGCGTTTATTCATGATGTTCGTCACCGATTCGTCAAGAACGATATTTCCTTTGCTTTTTGCTCTAAAAACGAAGTCTAGCCTGCTTCTAGACGATCTGTGCCGGCCCCTGGCATACGGATGGGGAGCCAGCGCGAACCTCCGCGAAGCGGAGGTAACGCAATGGTAAATTATAACCCCTTCGGTAGTGATTATGAATGATTCATTCAATAACAAGCTTGAGTTGGGAGTATCATTTATTAATTGAAGTTACGATGGCGAAATCCAGCTTTGAGACTAGTGGATCCAAAAAGAAAGTTCACTTTTGCTACAATGAACGAAAACAAACAAGGAAATCAAAAATAATAAAATTCTGACGGCAGAACGGACCCAGATAAGCCACTAATTTAAAAAATAAATTAATCGTTTTTGTCATTTGGATTACCAAATGACAAGAACGATTAATTTTTTTTAGATTTTTTTAGCACTGGGTTACACCAATTGGAGTCAACGAGGACCACCTACCATATGGAGTTCCACCTTTGGTGAACTGCTCAGAGTCGCCATTTTACGGCTACGCCTCACCCAAATCTTGGGCTATACAGAGGGCTCTCCGGTGTTGCAGTGACACGGCCCTCGACTAGGGAAGTGGGGTTAATGATGTGTACAGGGCTAGTGCCGTATATCAACCATAAACGAGGTCACTGATCAGGAAGGACTACTTACCGCTGCGCGCATTGCGACGTCGCGACACAGGTTTTTGCGGAATTTGAATTCGCCCCCACCATGTGACCTTAGGCATAAGGTCACATGGTGGGGGCGCTCACTCAATACACTCATTGTCATATGTCGGAATCTACTATAATAATGCGCTAAGGCCGTCTGTTTTTTTTGTGTGTCTGTGTGAAAATCTGTCTGTCACGAAATTCATAGAGGAAGCTGCAGCTAAGCTACTGGGCTGTAATTTTGCATAACATACCGTGCCGCGTGTAGGCCCACCATGCGCAAAGACGAGCCGGTTCGATAAGGACCCTCAAAATTTGCGCGTCAAACGGGTCCACGCGCCTTTTGGCATGCAAAACTGGGTCGTTAATTCAAATTTTTGCAAATGCGCGCCATGAATTCTAGTCCAAAAAGTGCTTTAAAAGTTTGCTTTTTTGCGAAAAAGCGCCAAAAAGTGATGAACTCGTAGATAGTCGATTTGGCAAGCTTTTATTTGAAAAAGCTGAAAAGATTTTTGCACTTAAATGTAGCCCACGGTGACTATTATCCTTATGACGATTATCAAACTAAAATAAATTCAGTAATCCGTTCAAATTCGCATTTGTTTCCTTGCAACAAAGTTTCTCAAATTTACCGAGCTTACGTGGAGATGCTTCATGAATGAACACGTTTACGATTCATTTGTGATGCTCAGCATCGCGTGGTGAGTTTCAAAGCCATTCTCATGCGAACATGAGTAAGGCATACGGCAGGGCCCGGCACGAGTCGGTTTCTAGGGATTCTGAAAACGAAGTCTCCCCTGACTTTCAGAGATTCTGCGAAGTTCTTTTTGACCTGCCTACCTAAGAGAAGATGAAAACGAGAGAGGTCTACTAATCTGAAGAAAAAACGTGAAGTAAGTGTGAAAATCCGAATTGGAGCTGAGTAGAACGCAGGCACAAGAGTTTGGCATTAGAACGCGATATTTAACAAAGCGTTCATGAAGAAATTAAGGCAAAAAACAAAGGAAAGGCAATGACTTGAAAATGTCTTTATGCTCAGGGATAGATTTTTGACCGGGGAAGCCGTCCATGATAGAAAAATCCTAAACTTGTGTGAAGTGACGAAAGTATATGCTCCAGACGATCTCAGATCGTCTGGTGGCCTTCTGGAGACAATCAAATTTGGAAAAGGTACTCCTTTAAATAAGTTTCCAAAACTTCTTACTTAATTCTTCCTCAAATAATTTTCTATGCATACAGTTTAATTTTGACGTCATATGATTCTGTGTACGCTGTAAACAAGCAATTTGTTTGTTTTAGCCTTGCTTTCAAATCGCGCGCACTTTCCACCATACACGATAGAGCATGTCAGTCGTGTGATAACCTGTCCGAAAAACTTGTGTTCGACTAAATGGTGTTTATTCCTGATGTTTCGTCACCGATTCGTCAAGAACGATATTTCCTTTGCTTTTTGCTCTAAAAACGAAGTCTAGCCTGCTTCTAGACGATCTGTGCCGGCCCCTGGCATACGGATGGGGAGCCAGCGCAAACCTGCGAAGCGGAGGTAACGCAATGGTAAATTATAACCCCTTCGGTAGTGATTATGAATGATTCATTCAATATCAAGCTTGAGTTGGGAGTATCATTTATTAATTGAAGTTACGATGGCGAAATCCAGCTTCGAGACTAGTGGATCCAAAAAGAAAGTTCACTTTTGCTACAATGAACGAAAACAAACAAAAAATCAAAAATAATAAAATTCTGACGGCAGAACGGACCCAGATAAGCCACTAAATTGAAAAAATGAATTAATCGTTCTTCTCATTCGGATTAAGCCCAAAACAAATGGAAAAATATTCAAAAATAAATATTTGAAATAAATTAGAATTGTAAGTTGTAGAATCAATTTTATATAGAAAGAATAGTTATTTTCATTTCCATACTTCCTTACTGAAAAGATCCGGTATGGCATAGAAACAATAATACCCCGTCCAAGGTTAAGAACGAAAGGAAGTGTTTAAGTTAGAGTATTAAAATTATAATTTTGAACATTACCGAATATGTTGTATTTAGGGTTTTCGCTCTGATTACCCCAAGCACTGGAGCAATACAGGAGTACAGTTATATGGTTGTACCTGCAATGTATTATAATATACGAATACTATGCGGGAAGACTCGAATACTGCGTTCACCGATCTTTGTTCATGACTTTTTTGGTGATTTTCAAAGGTAATAATTCAGTAGTGCAAACTGAGTGCACTATGTTTCATTGTGAATCCTACATTATGAAGGATTTGGAGACTTAGAGAAGGTAAAGAAATCATTTTTTCATATTTATCATCTGATTTTCCAAGCTCACATGAAGCAAACGTCCTAAAAATCTTCAAAGCTATCTTGTAAAACTTGTTTTGCTCTACCGAAAGGCAGAGCTCGATTGCATGCAGAAAGCACAAAATGATGGGCACAGCTGCAAAACTAAAATTTTGACTGTCGTCGTCCGCCTTGCTTTGACTTTACGTAAAGCTCCTTATGCGGATATCTTGCCGAAAGCGACAACTTAAAGCTTCGGGAAACTAACATTGGTACTTTGTGATCTTGTGAAGCGATGATAGAAATACGAAAAGTTCCCAACATGACTACACGGTCTGAAACATTCGTCGTTCCAATCAATAGGTGGGGATTCGCAAAATGAGCAACTTTTCTCCATGTTTGTCTTGGACTCCACGCGAATAAGACCTCGATACCAAACATATTGGCATGAATGTTAGCACTACAAAAACAAGCAGGTCTCTTCTTTTGCGAACAGATACATATCCAGTAAATTTCAGCTAAAAATGTGAAAAGATATTGCGAAAAACAAAAAAGAAGGCGGATAGCAGAACAAATACAGCATCCCAAAATAATCGTCCGAGCTCCATGTGCCTTTTATAGGGCGTATGAGCAGTCTACTGAAAAGCAGTTGCAAAATTGTGATGCTCTCAATGCTCTCACCGTACGCGCTGAGTGACAGTGAAGAAGAGCAAGATGTTCCATGTCTGATTCATAAGCCTGATCTTAACATAAATTGATGACAATGATTTCTTGAAAGGAAAAGGAAGCAAGGCTTGACATTCAGCTGTATCTCCGGCAGCCTTCATAGGTCTTTTAAAGCATTATTTACAGATGCACACAAATCTCTTCTACAGTCCATTACCGAGCCTAAGGATGCTGAGCAATCTTGAAGATATCTGAGCGACATTTCGATAATACTGAACAACATTGAAATCTATCACCAGGCGACTTTTTGAGAGCGATTAGAGACTAGCTGACATACCCGCCCTTGCCACCTCGTGTCAACGCTGGAACTCGCTTTTTTTTCTAAAATATCATTCTGCTCCTTTTAATCTCTGCAAATAATTCTCTATCTTGAAGCGTCTTTGTAAGCACGTTTACTTCACTTTCCAGTAATCAGTGTCTCCCCAGATTTAGACTGGCAAGAAATCGATAAAGTCAGTAATCGTAAGATTTGTTCAGATGACACTTATGCAGTATTTGCATATTTCATTTAGCTTTCTACACCGATAACACAAGGCAGCCTATAGCACCCGCCTTGCATGCACACTATGCTATTAATTGCGACATAGCTTGCATGCACACACAAACAAATATAAAGACATCCAGTTTTATATACAAAATGTTTTTAGACTAAAATGCAGAGAAAACAGACTAATTTATATGTGTTTAACTGCAACAAAAACGACTAATATACATGTCTTAGCGCTATTAAGCTTTCTTAATTACATTCCATACCAGCAGTTCTTTGTGGGTTCAGAGCTTCCACAAGTCGCATTGCCAATGTTTTTCGCTAGGTTTGATCTAACTTTATCTAGGTCCGGACTCGTGACTTTCAACACGTCGCAACGAGTGAAGCGGAAGGACCTGGAGGCTTTGCTGTAGTTAGCTAAAAAGCTTATGATTACTTGAGAAGTTTGGAGCACGGTCGCGTCACTTTATATGATCATGTATGTCCTTGCACACACTGTCCACCCTTGGCTTCCCATTTTGGATTGTTCGAGCAGACACCCACTTAGCAGCGGCGGACCGAGGATCGCGAAATTTTTGAAATTTACTTACGTGAAATATAAAAGTGTGCAAGTGACTTGCTTATTCTTGTAAGCAATTAAAACAATTTTTAATTTTTTTAAAATTCAAAATAGCCTTATAAAAAACTTTTTTTTCGGCGTTTTAGGGGTTGAGGACCCGCAAAAATTTTGAAAAACATCCCTAAAATTTTTTCGGAGTGCTGGCTGGCTTTTGAATTTATAAAAAATTAAAAATTGTTTTAATTGTTTACAAGAATAACTTTCATTTGAAAATTTTTTTGCTCGCCTCCCCACCCCCAGACGGAAATCGTGGGACAGCCACTGCCACTTAGGTAAGGTTTTTGGTGTTTTCTATGCCGCTGAGGTAAGGTTTTTGGTGTTTTCTTTAAGTTTTCCTTGTTTAGGTGTCGCACAAAAATATGTAAGCAGCAACGACTGGTTACTCTCTTGCGTTTTTGCGACTGCAATTCCATATGAGAACGCCGAAGTTGAATGGTGTGTGTGTGTGCAATGCATAATCATATGAATGACTTGGGTGCAATGACACACATGATCATAAAAATTAGCTGTATGGAAATCACTACTTAGTGTCGTACCTCCGATTATGTATGGTTGCCGAAGGAGTAGTCCTTCGCCATCGCAGTATGGTCCTGCTGTGAAGTCGTAAAGTAATGGATATCCAAGCCAGCTCGGACATTTGTTCTTTAATATATATTCGACATTACAAATTTTGTAAAACTTGAAAGCAAACCTTACCCGAGCAATTTTCAGCTCTTTTACAATGCAATCAAAACTTGTACCGTTAAGTAGGAATTTGTTCGAGAACACCACTACACCAACTGCAAATGGAAGTTTTAGGAGGCACTTTGGAATTGTTGCTATTTCATAACAGATGAAGTTGATGGCAAAGTAACTTACCGAGGTCATAGCTGCGGATACATTGTCCAGGAAGTTCCAGACTCTGATTTGCTTTGACGGCTGACATGCAAGCAGCGAGAAATGTTAAGGTCCTCATGTCTTGTATTCTGCAATAACAGTTGGAAGTGTGCCAAAAATTAGGATGCAGTGCAAAAAAAAAGTTAGTAAAGTGTATACAGGTTACCCACTCCCTTTAAAGCGACCGCGCTCATAGAGTGTTTGATGTGGGTAGTACCGAACTCTTGCAGTTCTTTCACAATTTTATTTGAGAGGAGATTCAATATGTAAGTGCAACCAGAGATCATTTTTCATACTTTGTGGGCGGATAGAAGCCTTTAAAACGTTATTATCAGGTTGAAAGTGAGGCAAACAGTACGCAGAGACAGCTGGTGCATCTTCCAGCTAAGTGCAAAAGAAATGCTATGGTAGACCGAGCAAAATGTCGGAAACCTGCAAAAACTCTTCGTTATCCCTCAGAACTATAAATTACTCGTGCCTTTTCCTTACCTCGCCTTCCCACAAAAGGCAATTTCAAACAGTTCTTTTGGAAAAATATTTTTCCGCATATACTGTCGAGTCATTTGCAACTGAATAACTTTGCACATCCTGCTTGAGATCTCATGAAACCTTGTTTGCAAGCAGTTGATGGCTCCGATTTGATTTAAGGAAATTGAACAGAAGTGAACAGCACACGTCACAGCATCCACATACACTAAAAACAGGAAATGAAGACGAATTCCTGGAATGTGAAAGTTGCAAGCACGTATATTGTGAGGTGACGGGCATGGTGCTTTTATTAAAGTAGCGGGCATACCCGGCTTCACTCGGCCCTGTTAATGGCTTTGCAGCGAGTACAGGGCTCTGCATAATTGCGAGAGTCGGTGAGTTTGCGGTTGCTCGCGCTTTGAGCTTTTCAGTTGCCCTTATCTTTTCTCTGTTACAAAATAATATAGTAGCTCACAATTACCTAAGCCATCTCTTTTAACATCCTGCTTGTGCAGTGGCCGCAAAATCATTAACTACCGCGATCAAGCAGATCCCTATAGCCACATTCTCAGTGAAAGACCAAAAAGATATGATATGTCAATATTGTTGACACTGACCACGGAGCTTAGCACCTCGAGTATTTTGAATTTACACTTGTTAGACCTGTATATGTGTGTTTGGGATGTGATGTGGCGGTTTTGGTAAGGGCCTTGTTTTCTATCTTCTTTATCAGCTTTCCTCCCTTTTTTATTCCGAAACTGCCTTTTGATTTACTCCTTGGTCTTGTAATTATTTGCTTTCTCTATGGTTGCCACTTACGGCTTTGACGTTTCTTGCCGCTCTTCGTTTTCTGTGATATCCACTCGTCTTCACATTGTTGTTCTATTGCTCACCAACTCATTCTCCCATCATCGTAGTTTAAGCCTGATTCGCTACTTAGCATTCTGTATCTGTAAGCCTTTCTGGATTTACTGAAGGGATTTGACATAATCAATCTCGCATTTTTCTTCGCATTCTTTGGGTCCCGACATAGCGGTTGGGAGAGGTTGGTCAGTGGAGTCTCTGTATAAAGTTCCGGTCTGCTTTTGATGAATATTATTGAGACTATTTGGTAACAAACGAGGGACGCGGAGTCCCTCCATATTGTAGTTTAAGTGTTTTTATTATTTAAAATTGTCATGCTTTCTTATCGATTCTTGCACTAGTCTAATTGAGACTAGACTTAGAGCAATGTTCGGACAGAAGTCGCTTTTGAGATTTTTACTTACCTGAGCTTATTCGTTATGCAGAATTTGAGAATCAACCTGGACAGCTCCCACCGGCTGATCTTCTTGTGCGCTAAGACATTTTCTGAAGTCACTCTCCCAGCTTCAGGAGCGATCTTCTCAATTCCGATTTCAAACCAAGATTTCGCATTTGAACGGTGGCAATGTTAAGGCAGCTATTCCACTCGAACAAATAACGGGAACATCGTGAAGACCTTAGCGGAGTCAGAGGATCACCTGCGTAGTTACTGCTATCGTCGTCGAAAATTCCCTTGATGAGGCCTTAAGGAACTTCCTACGTGCTGGAAGCTTCCTAGAACTTATTTACTTACCTTTACGCTATCGTAAGAATATTTCTGCCCTTTCTATTGGACGTCACCTCGGTTAAAGCAAAACGATTATATCTTTAGTCACTCAGTGTTAACTTTTTTGTACCGAAAAAATATTGTTGCATTTCTCCATCAAATCCATAGCTACTAGACGAGTACTTAATGCTGTTGCAACTTCTGCCAGATATGCTGCTTCTCCACAGTTCTTTCAACAGTTCTATGAGGAAGTAGACTATTTTGAAACTGAAAAGCCCGTTTATGAAGGCATGGTAGATTTTGGTGTTTTGTACTCAAAAATGTCTTGTTCCTGCTTTTTTTGCTATGTTTGCAGTCAGAGTGTCACCTCTCGGACAAACTCGGAAATTTTGGTTCAAAAGACCTATCTACTGCGTTTTCTTCAACGATTGTGGATCGCTCTGTTGCTACATAAATTCACTCGAACTCAAATCTAACTTGGTTCAAACACTCTATGTCAGCCTCTATGGTATTTGCATTCAAGATTGAAGTCGTGCTCGAATGACCACATAAAACTTTATTAAATTTTAGTTTACCAGTGCGTCACCTCTGCTTCGCAGAGGCTCGCACTGGCCCTATTTTCTGTATGCCTTACTCATTCCCGCATATTAATGACATTGAAACTCACCGCGCTATGTAGGCTATCACGAATAATTCGTAAACAACTACTCATTCGTAGAGGTCTTCCATGTGAGATCGGTATTTTCGCGTGGATAAAATCTTTTCCAAAAGAACAGGTGCAAATTTGAATAGGCTTTTGGAATTTTTATGGCTTGGTAGTCGCCGTAAGGACAATAGACATAGTGGGCTACACTTCTGTGCAAAAATCTTCTCAAATAATCAGGTAAAATCTTGAAAAATTGACCGTTTACATAGCGAATGCTTTTTGGCGCTGTTCTCGTAAAGTAGTAGACTTTCCATTACTTTTTTAGGCTAACGTCCATGGCTTGCACATTAGCTTGTCAAATATATCCTTAACTCTGCAAAAAGTAGTACTACGGACCCAAATTTGCTGGCCAGAAGCCAAGTGGATCCATTTGACGCGCAATTTTCAATGGATCCAGTCAACGGATCCGCTCATGCTTTTGTATAGTGAGCTTTCATGCTGGTAGTGTGCGCTGTGCAAAATTTGGGCTCAGGACGTTGGCTGGAACACGCTCTACGAATTTCGTTACAGACAGAGATTCACACACACACACACACAGACAAACGTAAACAACCCTTAGCCCGTTATTATAAGTTATGATGGTTGGGGAGCCACGACCAAACTTTTGAAAGGTCTTATGAAAAATCATCTAGAAGTTATATACGATGAAAAAAAGCATTTTTTCCCTTTTCAAGCATTTCCACAGCATTTTCCATTATCGTTATTGCAGGTATGACTTACATGATAAGAAAAAAGATATTACAATTCTAACGGTTAATCACATTCAATCAGTTTGCAAAAAGTATCCTTCTCAAAACACCAAAAAAAGTTAAAACAGTTTCACAATCTATTTACTACTCCTGAGCTTTGCATTTGCTACTTGTGGGCAGTTTTGAAAATGTACATAAAAACATTTCGCACATTGAAAAAGGAAAACTAACTACCTCTGAAATCATGGTACAGGGGTATGATATCCAGCTTTCTTCCTCATAATAACATTTCTGGTATATCCGTACTTGAACGCTGAAGATGGCTTCCAGCAACTATTAGGTTGTCCGGAAATTAATGTCCGTTTTTCTAGGCCTAGATTCCAAACAACTTTTTCTCGTCAAACTTTCTATTACGATATAGAATCTGCACATCATTGGAAAGCTTTCTCCATGTACTTTCTAACGGTTGTGGAAATAAGCTGCTATGCTCATCTGTGGGAATTTCACCAGCATTTTGCACATCCGCACTCAAAATCGAAATTTCATAGCTTTCAGTTTTTTGACCACAATTCAGGAGCAAATAAACGAATTCTTCTGAAAACATAGCAACTATATTAGATGGAGATTGTTTACCTACTGCATGCTGATCTAGATTTTTGGAGGTGACTGGACTGAGAAATTGACTCCTCGACATAGATATTTACTGCTGGCATTTTATGGATCACAAATTTCTCATAATTAAGGCAATCGCCAAAGCTTTGCCCAGTTCTGTAAGCTTGAGATAAGCACACCTTAACTACAATATCTGAAGAGAAATTGACTATTCAGTGCAAGAAGAATTCCACATTTTCATAATTTGGCACTCACAAGCCTACAAGAAATAGGCTCAAAAAAGTGAACATTTTTGAATTTTTATCTTTTCTTTTCGCACAACTCCTTCTTTGGAGTCTTTTCTATATATACGTAAACAAGTGGCCTGCGGCTACAAAATAAGCTGATTGGCAGCCATACGAACAAAACTTGAAGGGAGTTGTAAGCTCTCAAAGAAGAGGTTTTCAAAAGAAAAACTTCCACCTTTTTGACGCATGGTTTTCTTCCCGTTTGCGATATTAGTATGAGCAGGTGCGCGCTAGAATACGAAAGGTTTGCTGTTTCTAATGGTCTTGACTGCATTTAAAAATATGAAGACTGAACGAAGTTATAGCCTTCCAAAGTGAAAATTTGCAAAACGGACATTAATTTCCGGACAACCTAATATTTACTTGAGTGTAAATCCTTTTGCCGAGAAGATTCGAGCACAACGCTGGTCCTAGATCGTGTATCTGGAAGCAGATACGTACATAGTATTTGTAGACGAAATGCCAAAGCAGAGTTAAGAAAGAATAATATTTCGTTATGATCTCTCCTCCAGACCCGCACGCATACTGCAACTTCATGTAAAACATTGCTTCAGATGTCCAACAAATTTTAAACATCTAAGTTGTTCTTCTCAATGAAAAAAATCTCATGATGCGTAATGACCAATAGGACTAGACATGCTCCCCACATTACACCATTGGACGTTGGCCATAGCTCACGCGATTTCAATTGCGGCGCCATTTTGGCAACGATCGAATTGTCCATGACTCATAAAGTGTGCATTAAGTTGCACATGATAAGACATTTTATCAATCTAGAAAATTTTGTACATAGTGTACATTGTGGTCTGCCAGTGTTAGAATTGAAGACATCTAGGAAATTGCCAGATTGTTGTGAAATGGTTTGAGGTAAGGCCAAGGCCTTAGAATTTAAGAAAGAAGACCATTACTAACAAGGGAGTTACTAACAAGGGAGGGATGTTGATCGAAGTGGCTTTTGAGATGGGATCATGCCATCTCAAAGCCCATATGTTTTTTCGTTTGTAAAGAACCTCAAGAGCGTACTGAATTGAATAAAAAAATAAAATAAAATGCTGACTCATATTTTATTTTGGTACTTTTCCGTTATTCGGACCCATATCTTCAAAGAAGCATATTGCTTCTTCCCTAGTGCCATATTTGGTCCCGACTTCACAGGAAGGAGTGTCAACCTTCTGCCAAGTGTCAAAAAAATTTGACATGTCATTTGCATGTTTAACAGGTTTAACCGAGAGTTTGAGTTGCCCTACCCAGCGACGTAAGTTCAATCTCATTATTAGTCAATAGTAACCCCATTTTTGATTAAACTATCAAAAATGAGCATTGTTATCATAATAACGTCATTTCGTCACTAATTACACAGATTAGGCTTGCCAAGAGTAGAGAAGTGGACTAGGATCCCATCATCTAAATGACAAAACATGCAATAGCAAGGAACTTTAAGCCATCATTTATAGTCTCGTGCTAAATTCGCAAGACGAAAGTTTGAAGAAAAGCACAATGCTGAATCGTTGCTGAAAGCGATCAAGATGTTCTGATGTAAATTTCAAATTGTTTTGCTCTCAGACAAACCAATCAAACAGCTTCTAGGTGATCACAAATGCTCTTTTACCTCACCGGAAGTGATTTCGAAAAAAAAAACATGTCAAGATGGACCAAAACGTGTTAATGTTTTTCTGACACGTGGCAGGAAGGCAGTCCTCGTCGAATCCATAAAAAATTGTTCTTAGACTGAAAAACGTATTTTATGAGAGCTTTTTGAGAAAATGGGTCCGGATAACGGAAAAGTACCCACATTTTCTCCGTATATGTTGAGCGCTTCAATACGAAGAGTTATGAGTGTTTATTGGAGCAAAAAGTTTAGTGATTTTTTGTGATAAAGGTTGCTAAAATTTTACTAACGCTCAGTTGAGACAGTGGAGTGTAGGTTATTAGGTCGTCCCGAAAGTATTTTCGCTTTTTTCAAACAAGCGTTACGGTTCGCAGAACAAACATTCTTAGAAGATCTTGGAATCATTCGATGCAATTTTTTATGTTCTTTCAAACGGTCATCTTTACATTGCAGCTTATTAAACGAGCTCTCAGAAAATAATTAATAACTGCAACCCATAGTCTTTGTCATAGTCAATTTCTGGTATTTTTCTAAATTCCTGTAGTAATTTCCCGAAAGAGTTCAAGTGATTTTTAAATAGAGCAAACAAAGTAGAATACAAAACAATTTCCGCCCCTTCCAAATCTTACTTTACAAAATTTTTAGAAATATTTTTTTGATGCATTCAGATTCTATATTTCGTCAACTTAAACCTCATAGAGCATCACTCGGGAAGCAACTCGGGTGTTATTCGATGCAGCACCTTCTCCTCTTTCAAAGACATTTTTTGTTTCTGATTCGTAAACTTTTAGAGGACAAAATCGGCAAAATTCATGTTTTTGATGGCGCCCAAGATGTACTCGAAAAATTCAAAATCTGATATTTCGAACCTGAAAACGCTCATGTCTTGTAAAATCAGTAATGAATCTTAATCTATCTTTAAGAGTATCAAAAACTAAGAATTTCTCAGAGTTTGACGAGTCTGCATCTGGTATGGGTCTGCTAAAATTCGATGGTGTTGTTCAAAATTTTGTCAAAAAATTATGGAGAGCTCTGGAAAGGAAAAAAAATTGTTTTGTATCCCACTTCGTTTGCTCTATCCGCAGGTTACTTAGACTTTTTCGGAGATTCAGTACAAGAATTTAGAAAAATAGCGAAACTTGACCTTGGTAAAAAGCGTGTGTCGCAGTTTTGGTAATTTTCTGAGAGCTCGTAGACTGCAATATAAAGATAACCATTTGAGAGAGCATAAAACTGCATCAAAAGCTTTCAAGATCTTCTAAGTATGTTTGTTCTGCGGACCGTGGCGATTGTTTGAAAAAAGCAAAAATACTTTTGGGACGACCTAATATATCTAAGGAATATTCATCGCATAAAATGCTTGATAAATTTCACTTCTTCAATCAAGCGCAGGAAGAAAGCTACGACTATTTTGACCCTACTTCCACCTTCATTTTTTACCTTAAAAAATGTTCGTAACTCCCTGTCCGGAACCCGGAGATAAGAAAGACAGGTTTTGACTCAGCGTCCACAGTGGTATATCTCATTTTTCAAATAAAAGACCACTTCGACTAACCATCTTATCTTGTAAGCAGGGAATGATCAGAACTTAATCCAGCCACACCAAACAAGCTATATATCGTACTCGCCTCGATACGTTAATCTCGAAAATAGGTATTACTAGCTGTCAAACTCGGCTCCGCCCGGCCTTGTCATTATTATATTCGTAATCAGCATGCTCGATTACCCCCTGCGCCAACTCCCAGCCCCGTAGCTCAAATTTTGCAAAAAATCGATAAAATCGATATCGATCGATGACGAAAAGTAGCCTATGAACGCTCTCCGCCCCGAAGTGTATGTGTCCAAGTTTGGTCTGGATCGGTTCAGAAATGAAAATTTTCTACTCGGAACATAGTACATACAGACATACAAACAGACATTCAGCTTCATACGTAAGATGATGCGTCTCGCCGAGCTGAATCGGCACTCTGGCTCAACCGTAATGCCCAGCGCATGTCCAACTAAAAATTTATTTTAAAGACACTGTGTTAGGTTTTTGATTAATGTGCTTCTACCTTGTAATCGAAATATCGTAGCCACTTAGATCCGCACCCTCACATCGTCTTTTCATGAACTGTCATCGTTGACTCGAATGATTACTTATTTTTGAACGATCAGAAGTCTTCCAATAGTCGCTCGGCAGATTATAAATTTTTAATTGAAAGCGTTCTAAAGCAAATTCGCTGATATGTAGCTTATGTGGAATGGGTGGGTGTGGGTTGAGTTTTAATCATTTCCTCGTACGTAATTTTCAACGTCAAGTCAGTCATGCTTTTCAATAAAAAAATCTGGTTATCCATAATAGTCGGTGTTGGCATTACCAGGGTTCGGCACAAGTGGCTTATAAGCAAGCTGGATATCGTTTTTGTGAGTTCAAAATTAGCTTTTTTAATCGATTTGGATACTTCGGATGAGGTTAAAAGGAGACTTCGTAAAAGTTTTCGAAATCAAGGAAACTGCTTCTTTGCATTTTTGGAAAGCTAGCTCGTGCCAAGCCCCGAGCTTTTTAACATCAAATTCTCATGAAGTTCCCATTTTCGCCTTCATTTACCTCTTACTAACTAAATCTCGGGAATTTTGCCTGCATTCGAGAAGCTGACTAAGGCTTTCATTATGCGACTGCAACATCACTAATAAAGAAAAGAGTCATCTTCAAGGTTCTTATGTCAACTCACTTCATACATTCAATGCCTTAAGATTCTATACTAAGCATTAAAACTGTGAAGAAGTAGGATAGCTGATAAAACTCCGCTTAGTTTCGCTTCGCTTGGTGCAATAGTATCCATATGTTCCGTACCTATAGCTTGAAATACAGTCAGACAAAGAAGTTTATGAAGTAGTTTACTTAATGTAGTTCAGCCTCAAACAACCAGTCATCCATAGCACTGCTTCTTAACAAATTTGCCTTCAAAAGTCTTGTTGAAACAAGAGAATAATGGAAAAAATTTATTCACTTGTTTCAGCCACAGATCTTCTGTATGATCTCAATGAACGCAGTCATGGCCCAACTTTGAGTCTCTTTTTTGAAAGTTTTTTTTTCCTTGCATTCTCCCGTCACTCGGGGTCTGCTGCTCTCGTCAATCTTTTCCATTCTTCTCGGTTTAAGGCCTGCTCTTCTCTTATACCAAGCTCTCTCATATCTGCTTTGACTTTATCCAGCCATCTCATCTTAGGTCTTCCTCTTGGTCTCTTCCCTGGCACTTCCACTGACATGGCCAATCTCGTAATGTGGCTTTCTTCTCTTCGGCTCACATGTCCATACCACTGTAGACGTCTTTCTTGCATCTTCTTTACAATGGGTGTCACTTTCATTACGCTTCGTATAGTGTCATTCGGGACATGGTCTAGCATCGTCACTCCTGTGGTCCATCTCAGCATTCGTGTTTCCATTACACTGATCATTCTCTCTTCGTCACGTGTACATGGCCAGCATTCGCTTCCGTATAGGGCCGTCGGTCGAACTGTCGTGCGATATATCAGGGACTTCAGCTTTCTTGGCATCCGCTTATCACATAGGACTCCTGTGAGACTTCTCCACTTCATCCATGCTGCGTTCACTCTACTGCTTATCTCATCGCGGAGGTTGCCATCTGCGGAGATACGGCTTCCCAGGTATTTGAAGGAGGTGGTCTTCTTGAGTTGCGTGTCTCCGATCTGGATTGTCCCGGGTGTCTGTGTTCCCAGTTCCATATACTCCGTTTTCGTCATGTTCAGCTTCAGTCCATGCATCTCAAGCTGATCCTTCCACTTCTGCACTTCCATCTGGAGCTCTCTTCTGCTTCTTGCCAGTAGGAGAACATCGTCTGCGTACATGAGCGTCCATGGTGGTTGTCGTATGAAGCCGTCGACCACTGCATCTATGACTGTGTTGAACAGGAGCGGTGAGAGTACAGAGCCTTGGTGTACGCCGGCTCGTATCTGGAATTCTTTCGTCGGTCCCGCTGCTGTCTGTACGTGGCTGGTGGCATTCTTGTAGATCATCTTCGTCCATTGCACGTACTCTTCTGGCACCTTGTGCTTTCGTAGTGCCCACCATATGATGTCGTGTGGTACCTTGTCGAACGCCTTCTCCAGGTCGAGGAACGCCGCATGTAGTTCACACTGCTTCTCTCTGCTTCTTTCTATCATTATTCTGGCGGTATGGATGGCATCTGTTGTGCTACAGCCCTTCACGAATCCACACTGATTGGGAGCTAGTTCTATGATGCTTCGGAGTCTCGTTTCTAGTATTCGTTCGAAGATCTTCAGCGTGTGACTCGTTAGACGTATGGGACGATATGTGGAACAATCGGCTATGTCTCCTTTCTTCTTCCATACTGGAATCGTTGTGCTTTTGGACCAATCGCGCGGCATCTTCTTGGATTCGATTATCCGATTGAGAAGCTGTGTTAGCCAAGTGATTCCAGCTTGTCCGCACCTCTTCCAGAATTCACTGGGAATGTCGTCTGGGCCGGTTGCTTTGCCGTTCTTCGTCTTCGCTATGGCTGCGCGAACTTCATCTTCTGTGATGTTTTCTACCGGTCCTTGTACCGTCTCAGCTACTATGGTAGATGACATTTGGTAGCTTGTAGATGCTATTTTCTCGAAGTGTGCTCTCCATCGTTCGCTTATCTTCTCTGGACTTCTTAGAATTCTTCCGTACTCGTCTTTGATGTTGTAGAAGTGGCTTGTATCTTCTGTGGCTTTTGCTCTTCTCCTTGTGATTCGGTAGATATCACGTTCGCCTTCTCGAGTGTACAGCTTCTTGTAGAAGTCTGCTATGTACGCTTCCTTCGCTTCTCTTACGCTCTTCTTTGCTGCACGTTTTGCGTCTACATATTTCTGACGATCGTCTTCTAATCTTGTCTTCTGCCACAGTTGGTATGCGAGCTTCTTACTCTTGATCACAGCTTGAACATCCTCATTCCACCACCAAGTTTCTTTCTCAAGTCTTGCCTTTCCTGGTTTTGTAAATCCCAGCAGGTTTCCTGCCATCTGATGAACGTTCTTCTTCAGATTCGTCCAGGAACGCTCCGGTTCGTCTTCTAGGAGTGGTAGAGCTGATTCCATAGCAGCTTTGGATCGAGCGTCGTCTTTGAGCTTCCACCACTTGATGCGTATTCTGTCCTCCGTCATTGCCTTTCTTCGATTCTTGACTGGGATATTCAGATCTAGAATCAGTGGTCGATGTTGTGGTACACATTCTTCGCTAGGGATCACTTTGCAGTTCTTCACGTACTTGAGCTCCTTTAGTCGTACCGCCCAGAAGTCTATTTGCGATTTTCGATTTCCGCTGGCATACGTTACTAGGTGATCGCTCTTCTTGATGAAGTAGGTGTTTGCCAACGCCAATTCATGAGCGGAAGCGAACTCCAGAATTCGATTGCCTTCTTCGTTGCGGATCCCATACCCGTGATTTCCGTGACTTCTACTCGCACCACTTCGCTGTTCACCGACATGGCCGTTAAGATCTGCTCCAATCAGTAGCGTTTCTTCTGAAGGTACACATCTGATGTAGTCATCTAGTTCTTGCCAGAAGCCGTCTTTCTCTTCTACCGTGCAACCTGCTTGGGGTGCGTATGCGGTGACTACTCGGAGAACTCGCTCACCCACATCTAATGTGATGCCCATGAGCCGGTCACTGAATCGATCTACACTTGTTATACTATCTCTTAACCGTTCGGAGATGACTATTCCGACGCCGTTTCTTTTGCTGCTTGTTCCTTTAAATAGAAGCTTGAAGCCGTCTCCTATATCGCGTGACTTCTCACCCTTCCATCTGGTCTCCTGGATGCAGGCGATGTCTACTTTACGTCTTCCAAGAAGATCCGCCAGTTCTCGATGTCGCCCAGTAAGAGATCCGACGTTGACAGTGGCCAATCGAAGAGGAGAGAACTTGGATCGTTGATTGTTTCCATGATGAGCTAGCTTCTTCAGCCGTCCCCGCTCATCTTGTTGGGACGGTAACCCTCGCCTACTGTTCGCATCTGTCGGGCCCAAATGCGCGTCGCCTCCGGGGAACGCCCTAGCTTTTACTCGAGAATCCTGATGAGACATAAAAGAGCATTGTGATGCGACGGGGTTTCTTCTTCAGCCGGCTTGTCGCTTGCTTTCCTTTGGATCAGCAGCCTGACGCTGGAATCGTGGGCAGAGCTGTTTTGCCAAAGAAATTAGGCCCGCCGCGGAACCGAACCTGTGACCTTCCTCGCCGTAGTCAAGGGCACTAACCTCTCGGCCAGCTCTGCCTTTTTTTTTTTTTTTGAAAGTTTGAAAATGGTTTTACAACCCTGTGCTTGAGTTTAGCCGTCAAATACCTCTTTGAATCCAACTAGTTCTCAACGTTTGCCCGACTTTCCTATCATAAAAATCATCAGGAGAACATGAGCATATCCGAAGATCACCGCTATCTATAACAGACCGGAGCAGATACACCACTAAGTGCTCAATCAGGCGTGTTATAATGCATTTCATGTCTTTCCTATAACAGCTTAGTAAATAAAAATTGAACTGATACGTAGTCACACTGTCAACTTTTCCATTCAAAAATCCGAAATGAATGACACAAGAAACCGCTGCAGCTTCCTTTTCTCGCTGTTTCGTAATTTTAACCGACAACATATCTTTGGTCTCCAACGACACTATTTCTAACTTGCGAGAACACAGCTTACCCTTGTGCCCTCTTCCAGTCAAAAATGCATTCTGTGCGTTGTAAACGTAAATTGAGATTTTTACCAAATTTCACCAAGACTGTGTAGAAATCGACGATTCTTGCTCAACGGGAGGTGTCAACTCTGTTTCTATCTGCGAGATTACAGCTTTCTATCTCTTGTTTTTTGCAAAGAATATTGAGCTTCCATTATGTAATATATGGATTGAACAGCCTCTTGTGAGATATCAAATGACTCCTGCAAAAGCTTGAAGACAAATTATCGTTCTCACTTTTCAAAGTGGTGTTCCAGATAGTGTCGTGATTGATGCTGATGGTTGCGAATTTGCTGTGATCTCAAAGCTTTATTAGGGTTACGCCAGACTGTACGCAGCGTACGCCTCAAATCTTTATGCACGTGTGCTGCGTCGCGCGTACACAATACGCGCGTAGATTGGCTCAACCCTTATAACAGACACCCACTCTATCAAATTTACCGATGAGTCACCGCTCGGCTGCATACCGTTTTTGAAACACTAGACATTGCCGCCGGCGACCAATTTACGTCAAAATGACTCTTATCTTACGCGCGCAGCGTGCATCTCCCCTTTACACAATTGTAGTATTCGCGCTTATAATTTTCTGGGAGACAGTATAAGATCTCGCGGCTCGAATTTTCAACTACTTTCCCTACCAGCGCTAAAGGGGACATTTGAAGTAGAGAGAAAATGCCAAGTAGTGCCTGTTCGAATGTTCCCGATTTGTATCATAAAATTCTGCTCCGAAACGGTTGTGGCAGAGGAATAAGCCATTATTATTGATTGTGATTGGATACAGACAGTCTGATGCTAAATTTGGCCTCTCATATTGCATGCAGTAATAACTACCATTTGATTAAACGGGATTGGCGGCTGGAAGAAGATTACGTTCGAGGCAGTCTGCGTCTTTAGCGAGCGTGCTCTCTGATCATTCTCTAGCCTTGATTCCGCCAATCCCGTTGAATCGAAGGGTACCATCCTTTATCGTGCTCAATTGCGGCGATTCGTTGCGTCCTTCTATCGATTTATTGATTTGTTTACATTTTCCTAAGGAATTGAAGGGTTATCATGTTCAATCAAGCATTTTCCATACTCATGTAAAGGAGGGCGGTGAAGCTCATTTTCACCTCAGGATCACGAGGATGCGGTTTCCAAGCGGATGTCCCAGGGTAAGTCATCCATACCATATAGGGCGGGGGAGGGGGGGGGGGGGGGATGGCTCGCAGTGCAGTGAACCATGACCCGGGCTGGACCGGGAAAGCCAACTAGTTACTTATAATAACGGGCTAAGGATGTTTACGTGTTTTTGTGTGGATGTGTGTAAGTCTGTCTGTCTGTTACGAAATTCGTGGAACGGTTGCCAGCCAACATCTTAAGCCCAAATTCTACACAGCGCATGCTACCGACATGAGAGTCCAATATACCATAGCTTGAGCGGATCCGTTCAGTGGATCCTCTGAAATTCACACGTCAGACGGATCCACTTGGCTTTTGGTCAGTAAAATTGAGCCTTTAGCAAGACTTTTTGCAAATTCACGGATATGTTCAACAAGTTAATCTGCAAGCCATGGACTTTAGCCTAAAAAATTAAACTAAAGTTTATTACTTTGCGAAAGCGGCGCCAAAAAATATTTGTTGCGTAAATGTTCAATTTGCCAAGATTTTACCCGATCATTTGAGAGTATTTTTGCACGGAGATGTAGCCCACAGTGATTACTCTATCTTATGGCGAAAACCAAGCTAAAAGTGAAAAAACCGATTCAAATCTGCATTTGTTCTTTTGGGAAAAGTTTCATCCAAGCGAAATTACCGATCTCACACGAAAAAGTCTTAGAAATGAGTAGTAGTTTACAAATCCATCGTGATAGTCTGCATAGCGCGGTAAGTATCAATGTCATTATTACGAGAATGTGTAACCATACAGACAGTAGGACCAGTGCGAACCTCTGCGAAGCAGAGGTGAGCACTGGTATATATATCACTAGCTGGTTTTCCCGGTCTAGCCCGGGTCACGACTTCAGCTGATCCTTGCTCCACCCCCCCCCCCCTTCCCTCCACTCCCATCTAGCCATTATGCTGCGCTGCAAAGGGTTTCTGTACCAAGGTAACTCACCCGCTGTGGGCTCGTCCTGAATCACCGCATCCCTCCTACCGCCAAAATCGAATGAACTCTACTGCTGTTGTTTATGAAATCGTGGAAATGACTTGTTAGCCGATGTTGAGAATTCATTTTTATGCCAAAAATCAATAAATCGATAGAAAGGCTCAGCGAATCGCCGCAAAAAGTAGCCCTAAACAACCACCGGGATCGAACACCTATGTGTGCAAAGTTCCAATCAATCAGTTCATTGGCGGGCGTTTCCATAACGAACGAACAACTAAACGAACATCCTCACAGACATTGAGTTTTATATATATATATAGATGACTTATAATAAAGGGCTAAGGGTTTTTACGTGTTTTTGTGTGTATGTCTGTCTGTCTGTAACGAAATTCACAGAACGAGTCACAGACAAGCTTTCAAGCCGCAATTTTTTTGCACAACACGCACTGCCTCCATCCATATTCACCATGCCAAAGCACGACTTGATCCATTGAGTAGATCCCTCAAAAACCGCACCGCAAACGGCTCCACTTAACGTCTGACGCGCAATATTGGGTCCGTATTAGCACTTATTGCAAAGTCGTGATTATATTTGGCAAGTGAATGTGCAAGCCAATCTTTGGCCCAAAGAAGGTGATGGAAGTCTATTACCCCACGAAAAAGGCGTCGAAACGAATTATTTGCGTAAATGGCCAATTTGCCAGGTTTTCACCTGAGCATTTGAGAAGGTTTTTGCACAGGGATGTAGCTCGCCGTTGATATTATCTTTATGGCGACTACGAATACATGAAAAAATTTAAAAGTGTTCTAATTCTGCATTGTTCTTCATCTTCCAAAGTTTCAACCACGCAAAACACCGATCTCACACTTTAAAGCTTTCAAAATAAGTGGTTGTTTACGTTTCATTCGTGAAGATGGGCATTGCGCGGTATGTTTTAGTGCCATGTTATGCGGGAATGGGTATGTCATATGGTAGAAGAGCCAGTGCGAGCCTCTGCGAAGCAGAGGTGACGCACTGGTATATACAGGGTGTCCCAAAAAGATGTGCACACTGTTTGATCGTTAATAACTCTCTTGCTTTCATGTCTTTTGTCGAGCTTAAAGTATCCTTCTATAGAGCGAGGTTCAACTTAGATTTGCAGAATGGAACGAATCATCGATCACTCTTCGTTACTGTAGGATTACGGTAGGAACTTCGAAGAGGGTTTTTAGCCATTAAAGGGCGCAATTTGCCTCAGAAAGAAGGCCAAGCAAGCCAGAAACTCTCAAACTGGGTTAATTGAAGGTGCTGATTCTAAATATGAAGTTTGCACTTTAGTCTGCTGCTTCTTTCATAAGTTGTTTCAGATTTAGAGTAAAAACCGTTTTTCCAATGTCCCTCAAAAATGTGAATAGGCGAACAAGAAAGTTCGAAAAATTGATGGAAAGTTATGTGCTGAAATCAGCACGCCTGAAAACCTTAATACACAGATTTTCAGATTTTTTTGAAATTATTTTATCACAACGCCTATTCCACAGTGACGCTGTATGTTGGAAGTTCATACCGTAATCCTACAGTAATGAAAAGCGATTGATGATTTGCTCCACACTGCAAATCTAAATTGAACCTCGCTCTACAGAATGGTATCTTGAACTCGGCAAAAAAACATGAAAGCAAGAGAGTTATTAACGATCAAACAGTGTGCACATCTTTTTGGGACACTCTGTATATATATAAAACTCAAACACTATACCTTTGTTTGTAAGGATGTTTGTGGCTTATAGACTCGTTTGTATGTGAACCGAAAAAGCTGAATTTTGTTTTCCTATAAACGAAGATAGGCTACTTTTCGCGACAATTCGCTGGGTCCCTCTATCGATTTATTGATTTGTTGCACTCTCAGTAAGGGAATGAAGCTTATCAGCAGCTATTGCCGAACCATTCCTACAGTTATGTAAACAAGAGCAGTACGATCCATTGTGAACTTTCGTCATCAAAGCAAGGTCGAAAGCGTTCAGATGTAATATATATTCTATCTAAAACTGCGAGATGCATCTTCTTTGCGGTGCGAGGTATTAGTGCTGTTAACGCAAGTCAAAACTTTTTTTGAAGCGGTGTGAGCCAATCGCTAAGTTACAAGCTGTCTCAAACTGCGTGCCGTACTCTAGCGGCTGGACTCCGGCATGAATTCTAGCCGCAGAGCGTAACTCTCAAATTGAAAGCTTACATCATAATTTTGTTCATTGACTGAAGTCCTTGAGTTTTTTTATTAATCTGTTATCCAAATGACTCACAAATTGTGGATTACACATCTTTACCGTGATGAATGGCTGTTGCTGAGGCTAAGGTACTCGCTCTCTAAAACAAGGAAAGTCAAAGAAGCACTTACTTTTGTCGTAGGAGGAGAGGAGGGTAGAGTGCGGGAGTTAAGACAGAATAACCGATTAGCGGCAAAGTACTAGGAAAAATGATCCTCAGGATAGCAATGGGCTACATTATTCGAATGTTCTTCCACCTATATCGCAATGCTTGCTCTTCAAGTTTTTTCACGTCTTCCATGTTTCAAAAAAGAGAGACAATGTTGTTGAGTAAAAGTGTACACATTTTATTTTTAATTTTTACACAGTTACTACAATGCCGCCCAAGAAATCTCGTATTGGAAGCGTCGATCCCGGAGCGAAGGAAATGAGGAAAGTTCGAGAGGGAGAAAATTCCGAGCAGCGTGAAGCACGCCTTGCAGCCAGCCGTACGAGAATGTCTCAGTCGAGAGCAAATGAAACAGCGGCAGAACATGGAACGCGACTCAGTGATTCGCGTCAAAGGAACTCTCAACTGAGATCTGCGGAAACGCCGGAGCAACGTGAGGTGCGAATGAGCTATCTCCGAAACCGAGTGAGTGAGATGAAAACTTCTGAGACGACGAAACAACATCTCCTCCGACTCGAAGACAGTAGATTGAGAATGGCTCAACTTCGAGCTGCTGAGACAGAAGAAGAACATAATGCTAGACTGGAGGCCAGCCGCAGATTGGATGCTAGCTCAAGAGCCGGAGAATCATTATCGCAGCGTAGTGCGAGGCTTGAAGAAATGCGATCCAGGGTCCGTGATCTGCGAGCAGCGGAATCTGCCGAACAACGTGAACATCGGCTGGACTAACACTATGCCGAGCCATTTTGGACCCCCTGCCCGGGTGGGACCGGGAACGGCAGCTAGTGACTTATAATGACGGGTTAAGGATGTTTACGTGTTTTTGTTTTGTGTCTGTCTGTCCGTTACGAAATTCGAGGAGCGTGTTTCAGCCAATGTCGTAGGCCAAATTTTGCATGGCGCAAGACAACATCATGGAGGTCCAGTTTGCAAAAGCACGAGCGGATCCGCTGAGTGGACCTCTCAAAGATTGCGCATCAAACGAATCCACCTGGCTTCTGACCAGCAAAATTGGGCCTGTACCACCACTCTTTGCGATGTCATGGATATGTTTGACAAGCTAATGTGGAAGCCACGGACTTTGGTCTAAAAAACTGAACTAAATTTGGCTACTCTACGAAAACGGCGTCAAAAAGAATAAATTTCGTAAATGTTCAATCTGCCAAGATTTTATCTCATTATTTGAGAAGATTTTTACACAGAGATGTAGCTCTTTATTGTTATGGAGACTACAAGTCATACAAATTACAAAAACCTATTCATATGTGCATCTATTCTTTTAAAAAAACTTTCATCCACGCGAAAATACCTATCTCACACGAAAACCTCTAAAAATGAGTTGTTGTTTACGAATCATTGTGATAGCCTACATAGCGCGGTGGGTTTCAATGAGGGCCAGTGCGAGCCTCTGCGAAGCAGAGGTGATGCACTGGTCAATAATAATGTCACTATGACTTCTTGTATCGTATATTTTCAATGCGGTATTCTGAAAGCTTTGGCAAGCACAATGGTGATACTGTGCTAGTAGACATATTGAACGACATAAAGTAGATGGTTTGAAACAAGTGTGGAACATTTTAAAAAATCCTGATAATATACGCTAGATCCTTCTAAGCGCTACGGCAAAGTTTCTGCGTCCCTCCTATTCTTAACCTTATGCATGAGGGAGGGTCCTGTTGCTGAAGAATTCTAGAAAAGGGAATGCGAAATTTTAAGCTCAGTGATGACGAGAGGCCAGTAGCCATTTTTTTCGGCTAGAGATTTGCTTGCACTCTAAGGTCCAAGGCGGAGCGGGCATTTTTCAATTTTGAGCTATGCGGCTAAGAAATGGCACAGTTTGTATGTATGCATGCTAATAACAAGAAGATTGGATTTGAGAATTATCGATTACCTACTAAGTGCTGGACATCATTATAAAGACACCCTAGCAATCGTCATAATTCCACTTCTTGTCAATGAATCTGCCTGAAACTTTCCTGTATTGTGCGCACGCTATCCTAATATGACTCTCAAAATGACTTTCAATCTTGTTGAGTTTGAATGAAGGAAAACAGAAAAATTCGGAAAAGCCCGTTTTGGAAGATGTACAAAATTATGAAGCCACCTGGTTTTTTAGACACTATCGCATTCCCGGGCTCTTAAATTTTTTCCGCACTGCTACATCTCGAAAATATGAAACATTTGCAACACTTACGGCCTGTCATATTCAAATAGAGACGGATCACTGCATTTTTTGCTTTCAAAAGCATCAAAAGTCAATTTTTTTCAACAAACAAGGAATTTCCAAGCTCTTGTGCAATTCAAACGATAGTTATAAAATCTACCGAGTTTTTTTCGATAGATGAGCTAAGGAGCGCTTGCGTAAACTCTGCGTAGTCGCTGATATTGATGGACAAACTCCAACCTCACCATAAGGTTGTCACGCTTTCACTCCACTAAACTCTCTACTTCCCTATGCGTTTAGCAAATTCCACACGATGAATGAGATTAGCTGAGATTTTAAAGTTTTAAACGTCTCCTGCTTCATTTCGTGTTCTGAAATGGCAGTGCATGTCAACTGCGGCTGAACCAGAATGCTCAACACGAAATTTTTTCTAGTCATACACAACTTCGCTGTTGTATGCCTGGTGTAGCAAAGGGATGGCTAGTGGTGAGGCTGCTTTAGTGTTGCCACGCGGGTCTGTATGGTACCTCAGACTTGAGCAATGAAGCTTTATTAGTATACAAACAAACAATAAAGATGTAGATGTGTGAAGCGTCTCCAGAGACGTGTCAGTCTTCGGACTGCTTCCCAGAATATTTGTGATCCCTCAGAGACTTCTTGGTGCACAGGAGACTCGATGCTCCTGGTCCAGAGTACTTGTTGGATCTAATGCTATCCGGAAAAGACTTGTGGAGGAAGATTGCCTATCGAAGACTTATCGTTCTCACAGCGAACTACTTGTAGAGAGAGTCCTCTTGGTGAGCCGGAGACTTGTCGTCCTCCCAGCAGGCACTTGTGGAAAGAATATCCTCAACCTCACTCATCCATCGGTATTTATATTCTTGGACTTGTTTACTTGCGAAGTCATTGTTGACTGAAGAGAACACTGATAAGGTGATGGAAGTGAGGTTGCAATGACTTGTCCGTCTGATCCTCGTGGGACTCTTCTAACCACTACGATATAAGGCAAAACGAACACAAATGAACAATAATAAATATACAGTATGTACAATCTACAGCATCGTTGGTGACACCGCTAAAACTTCTTATAGTCGACTTTGGCGACACCTGGCGTAAGAGCTGCACTACAGATTTTTTTGTTGCTTGAAAATCGAGTTTTTGTGGTGCAAAAGTGCGTCAACACTACGGTGAGACTAGACTTTGCCCGTCAATATTCACGACTTCCAGAATTTATGAGAGCGCTCATCCCTCTTTTATCAAAAAGGCTTAGTAGTATGACTATCACTGACTATTACTTGAAATGAACATCAGCTTGAAAGGCCCTCAAACCAGCTGTTTGTAAAAACAGATTGACTTTTGATGCTTTTGAAAGCAAAAAAATGCAGTGATCATTTCTCTTTCAATAACATGACCGGCGGTAGGTTTTGCAGATGTTTTATTTTAGGATGTAATTGTACAGCAAAATTTGAGAGTCAAAAAATGCGACAGTGTTTGAAACACCAGGTATCTTTATAATTTTGTGCAGGCTTCATCAATTGCTTTCTCGATATTTTCTGTTCTTCTCTTTTCAAACTCAACAAGACTGGAAGCCGTTTCGAAAGGTCATGATAGGTTAACATGCGCACCATACAGCAAACTTTCAGGTAGGTTTATTGTCAAGAACGAAAATCACGACGATTGTTAGAGTGTCTTTATAACTAGTCCAGCACTGTAGCTACCTTTACCGATTTAGTTGCTGCGCTTGTTATGCGTTGAAATAGCAAAGTGCCGTGATAGCTGAAATGGTTGTCTACGAAACCACTCCAACTATCAATCTATTCAATTTCCTTCTAGGTTGGTTTCCATTTGCATGAGGAAGTTATAGCCGGCTTTGTGTCTCATTCTTCAAAAACAGCAGTGATGAATTGTGCTTTCCCAAAAATCTAAAAATTGCAATAACAAGAGCAAGGGGTATAATTCTTATAAAATTCTATTCATAATATTTTGGAATGAATAAAGCATGTAGTTCGAGCGCTCTATAAAAAGTTATAATTTTCGAGCAAACAAACAATACAGTAAAACAACGAAACTGATTTTGTTCCATTTCAAAATATTCACTTGGTTAACAAGAACTTTACTCACTCAAAAGAAAAGCCTTAGATTTATGTCAGCTATTTGCATTTCTATTTCTGATTACCTTTGCAAGACGTTTTACCGAGAAAATGTCATTTGTTGGTTTCCGCTCTTGAACTCTGGGCATACCACAAGCGATTGCAGTCGCCACTCAATCTGGGCAATTTTCCAGCGAATGCACAGTATGTATAACTTCCCTAGGCTGATAAAATGCCTTATCTTCCATACATTCAGGAACCCCTTACGATGATTTGTGAACAATTGAAGTGTTGCCAAATCGCGTGAAGTATGCCCAGGGCCTTACTGTTGAATACATATAAGGGACCGTTCAAAAACTCAACGACTTAGGATTAAATGAAGCCATAACTAATTGTCACAAAAATGGTAGGTATCCGTGGACCTTTACTTTGACAAGGAACACACAGTACGATTGGTAACTGTCCCACCTAAGCTTCAATAGGAAAATTAATTTTCTTTTCGCAGACTTCTGTAATTTTTTTACGACAAGCCGGGAGAAAAACCTTCAAGGGCTTTTTGTAAAAGGTCTTTTCCGAGAAACGGCTTCGTTTCATAGAGCAATTCACTTAACCGCCAGAAATTTTTACGAGCTTGTGCTCTAAAAAAAACCTCCTTTACAAAAAGCAAGGATTTTGGCCTCGAGAGAAAAAAACTCTGGGCTCTGTGGCAAATAGATATTTTTGCAAGGATTACAACTGCTTCATATACCTAATTTTCCAGTTTTGGCGAAGTCCTCTTTTGGAAGTATGTAATGTGAATATATCCTACTTCTGCCCTTAGAAAGAGTAGAGTGAGCAATCCTTGGCTTCGCGAAAGGAATATGCATATGCCTCTAGCAGAAAGATGTTTTGTCAAAGAGTAGTACCCTCGTTTAATAGGAAATTTCCACTTCATTAGAGAAAAATTCACTTTGGGAGTACGTGCTCTGAAACCCTGCTTCTGTTTCTAAAAAGAAGAGCAATGCGCGAGCTTGGTCCCTTTGGGAAAATATTTAAGGGACTCTTTGCGAAAAAGATTTCTGTGGGGAATAATTTGTGTTATAGAAGAAAGTTTAGCGGGTTTTAGCAGAAAGATATTCTCGCAAAGAATATTTTCTTTCCATATCCAATTGAATCGGCGAACAATTTAATTTTAGGAGAATGTGCTCAAAAATCTACCTCCTTCAAACCGAGAAGCAGTGAGCAAGCTTTGACTTCGCTGTACGGAAAAGTTCAGCTGCTTTTAGTGAAAAGATATAATCAAAGAATATCGCGGTTTTATAGAATTTACTACCTCAACAGAGAAGCAATGAGAGAGTATTGGCCCCGCGGGACGAAAAGTTCAGGGGATTTAGTAAAAGATTTTGCAAAGAATTTCTGCTTCTTAGAAAATTTTCACTCAATCTGGCAAAAATCCTTCTTGGAAGCATATATCTGGGAGAACCCTACTTCTACCCTAAAAAGCAGAGCAGGAGCGAGCCTTTGTCCCTTTGGAAAAACATTTAGGGTTCTTCCAAAAAGATACTTTCGCAAAGATTACCACTAATTTTTAGGAAAAAAACCCTCAGCGGCTTTCAGCAAGAACACCCAGCAACTGATGTCTGACTTTCACTTACAAGGGAAGAAAGGTTGGTCAAAGTGGCCCCTAAAAATGAGATGTAGACTGCCTTGATTGCCGATTTCAAACCCGCCTTCCTTATCTGCTGCAGATTTCTGGGCGAGGGTTATGAAGGTTTTCACGAGCAAAATTTTGAATGCATGAAATGAAATTAGCGAAAAGTCGCAAAATTTTGGCATTCGAATAAGACAAAGGCAAACGGATATATTTCAATAAAGAATATTTATTGCACACCGTAACCGCAATAGATTCAACCCGTAGGAATGTTGCGGCTAAATTTATCCTCGATGCGCCTTCAAGTTTCTGTTAAAAGAACCTTATAACATCTTGTCCAGAATTCCGCAGCAGATAAGGAAGGCAGATTTGAATTCACTGTTTCAAGCCTGTCATAGCAGTTCACATCACGTCTCAAAAGACCACTTCGACTAAACTTCCTTTCGTTGTTAACCTGACATAAGATTTTGTCCTGGGCGCATGGTTCAAAGATATTACTACTGGGCCTAAACAGAAAAGCAACAAGCAAGCTTTGGCCTCGAGGGCAAAAAAGTTCGAGGCTTCCAGCAAAAAAGTGTTCTTGCAAAAAAAAATTCCTCTATTTTCCTACCGAATTCTGCGAAAATGTTAATCTTGGGATGTGTTCAAGACTTTGCTTTTGTCCCAAAGAAGAGCAACAAACGAGCATTGGTAGATACCTCGGGGAAAATCAATTTTTTTCATGACAATCTTTTCGCGAAAAGAAATTTTACAACGATGCCTCTGTTCCATAAGATATTCTCGCTTTACTTGACGACACATCCATTTGGATTTGGGAGATGTGCTCAGGAAATTCCCTGCTTCTGTTTTTAAACAGAAAAACCGTGGACGAGCTTTATTTTCACAGAAGGAAATGTTTTAGGGGCTTTCAGCAAAGAGATACTTTTATGAATATGCAAGGAGATGAAAGATGCAGGGAAAAAAGCTTAGCGGCTTTTATCTGAAACATATTTTCGTAAACATTATTTTCGTTTCTTACGAAATTGGCTTAATCTGGCGAAGAAATTTTGTGAGCATGTGTTGAAAATTCTAAGTTTGGCAAAAAGCAGTGAGCTTGCTTTGGCTTTTCTGGATGAAATAGTTCAGGGACTTCTAGCATAAAGATTTTTCCGCAAAGAATATTTCCATTTTGTATTTTTACTTTATCTGACGAAAAGTCTCTTTTGGGAGCATGTTCTCAAGAAAAAAACTCTTACTGACAAGAAGAAGAGCAGTAAGCGAGACTTGGCTTTGCGGGAGGGAGAAAGACCAGGAGCTTTTAGCAGAAAGTTGTTACTCAAGGAATACCTCCGTATTACAGAAGATTTGTATCGAGTAATCATTTCAAGAGCATGTACTCCGAGAAAACCCTATCCAAACGAAAAGCAATGAGCGTGTCTTGGGAGAACGCCTAGGAAGGGCTTTTAACAGAAGGGTTTTTTCCGAAGGATACCTTTGCTTCCTGTAAAATTTTCACTTTTCGAAAAATTTACTTTTGGGGTCATGTTCATTTTTGGCAAAAATGTTCGCGCGTTGAAGGAGATTACTGCTTGAATAAAAAACATGTATTTTCTTAGGGCAGAACAGTTTTTCAAAAGAACATCTTTTTCTCAGAGATTCTTCGCGATACCTAATGAGAAATCTGCGTTTAGCATTCGCTGGTAGAACATTTTTCTACGTTTGCCCTCAACAAGGAGGATCAGGGATTTTTTGGTCTCGCTGTAGAAAAGACCAAGGATATATACTACGGAACACTTTTTAAAGCAATTCTGAGACTTAAAGAACTCCGCCGGAAATTACTTTTGAGGTTGCCAACTATGGAAACACCGGTCTTTTGCCTCTGAAAAGGCAAAGAGCAGGACGAACAACTTGGTCTTGCCGGCAGTACATATATACTAAGCACTTCATAGGGCAAGCGGCATTACACATTTTTGAACAATTCTAGTTTTGAAAAACTTCGCCAAAAACATTTCTGACGCTCTCTACTCTAAGCAGATACCGCCTCCAAAACAGAAAAAAGCAGGGCAAACTGCTGGCAGAACAGAATGCTGGCAGAGCCGATCTTAGAAACAGTGTCATGTCGACTTTATGCGACAGGACATTGTTTCTTAGAACTCCTACGCTTCACATAACCTTTAAAAAACTTCACCGAAAATACTTTTGCCATACTGTACTTCAAAAATATAAAACCTTTGCCTCTAAAAGGGAAAATAGCAAAGCGAACTTGGTTTCGCCGAATAAAACGACCAGAGACTCGTACGACAAAACACCTTTTCTTTTTTTATAGAGTTTTTAAGTTATACTTTGCTGAAAGACACTTCTGAGATTTCTTACTTTGAGAACATCTGCTATTGCCTTTGAAAGAGAAAAGAGTCAGGCAAACTTGGTCAACCTGGCAGAAAGTACCTAAAACTTTATGCAACGGGACACTTTTTTTAGCAATTAGGCCTAAGAAACTTTGCCGAGAGTTACTTTTGAGATTATCTACTCTAAGAACATCTCATCTTTGCCACCAAAAGAGAAGAAGCAGGGCAAACTGCTAGCAGAATAGACGATTTCCTGCAAAAGGACACTTTCTCTAAAAACTCTTTCGCTTCATAGATAGATGTAAGAAAACTACACTGAAAGACACTTTTGACATTTCCTACTTTGAAATCATCCTTGTTTTGCTTTTAAAGAAAAGAGAGCAATAGAACATGATTTTGGCAGAAAATACAAGAAACTTCATGCAGCAGGACACTTTTTCGAAAACATTCTGGGTTTCAGATTTCAATTTTGAAAAGTTCTCTCATACCGTGACGGTGAGCGGCTGCGTTTAACACTGCTCTGTATACAATTTCGTTTTCTTGATTTCTTGTATATTCTGCTTGAAATTCCATTCCATAGATTCTTGATTCATTAGCTTTTCTCACTGCTCACACCAACTCTTTCTTTCTCGAGTCTTTATTCTGACACAAATCGAGTTTTTGGATTTTTCTGGGTTTGCCTCAATCGATAACCTCACAACACTCATGCCTTTCCGCTCCGGTAGGTCAAATACTCAGACCACTTCTGCCCGTAACTCCAGAAAGACTGTTTCTGCTTCTCAAACTCAAGTTGCTAGAGATGACTTGGTTGATGGTAGTGCCGATGACGACAATCTTAGCAACCTTTCTGCGACAGAGCTGATACATTCAATTTTGGAGAGGAATTCCGATCCAGTAATTGAAAAGATGCTCATAGCATTGAAAGCTAAGATCCCTCCGGATGTCGAGGCCGAGAAAAGAAGCCGAAGCATTGTCTTAGCTGGACTTGAAGAGTCTGAGCCCGATAAGCCACTCTTGGAGCGGAAGGCTGAGCTTGAAAGAGGTGTATCCAAAGTTTTAGAGGCCTTACAGGTAGACTGCTGGCCTACAGAGATCTACCGCATGGGCAGATACGATCGGAATAAACCAAGATTGGTTAAGATCGTCTTCCCCTCCCAGCGTTTCTGGATCCAGGCACTGTCTAACTCTCATCTTCTTCGAAACTCCGACCTACGGAACGTGTTTGTCCCTAGAAGTATGACTTCTTCGGAGCGTACCAAAGAATTTGAGTTAAGACAGGTGGCCAGAGAAAGAAATAAAGGGAAGCCTACAAGGGAGTGGGTCGTATATAGAGGCGAGCTCCATCATATTTCAGAGCTCCCTCAACGTCGGGTGCAGGGAAACGCCTAAATGTGCCTGGAACTTCTGGACTTCTCAAATGCTTTCTTTTTAATTCTCGCAGTTTAGTCAACAAAGTACGTCTTCTACAGTCATTTTTAGTTACCAATCTACCAGATGTTTTGTGCATTACAGAGACATGGTTTAGTTCAAAAATTCTTGACTCGGAAATTATCGCAAATCTTCCATATTCTTTGTATCGCACTGACCGGAAGCGGGGTAAGGGTGGTGGCGTATGTTGTTTGATCAGGGAAGATTTTGCCGTGGAGAAAGTTTGCGCTGCCAATGATTGTAAGTGGGAAATTCTCTGCCTTAACATCTGGTCCCCATCTTGTCTCTCTCCTTTACGGTTTATTATTGTATATCGTCCCCCTTCTTCCAACTCTCGCGATGATTCTTCTCTAACGTAAGCTATCCAAGATTTGTGTTCTCTTCCATTACCGACTATCGTTTTGGGAGATTTCGACATCGACATTTTGTCTTCTTCTAGCAATAGAAACTGGCTTTCTTTTCTGTATGATTCTAGTCTTCAGCAGAATGTAATCTTTCCAACTAGAGGAGGGGCAGCCATTGATTTGATATTTTCTTCCCATAACGTAATTAAAAACGTAGAGCCTCTCCCACCTTTTGGTTCTTCGGACCATAATGTGGTTGGATTCAACGTTAAATTCATTGTTTGTAAAACTGCTTTTATTCCATATCCAGATTTTCGTAAAGCAAACTTCTTAGAAATCAGTAACGCTCTTGAAGGAATCATTTGGAGCAATGTTTTTGAAAACTACGAATCCGTTGAAGATCTTTACAAGCGTTTCTGCAGAAAACTTTATCTGATATTTTCTCAGCACATTCCTTTTCGTTTTTCGCCGTTGCAGATACAGAAATATCCTGCTCACATTCAAAACTTGTTGGGACAAAAGTCTCGACTTTTCTCGCAATTGAATGACCCGCTGCACGATGCTCTATACAAGAAAGTTTGTAAATATATCAGCCATCATATCAAATTCTTCGCAAATCGGGAACGACGTCTTTCTAGATACAACTTCAGAGAGCTTTATTGGTTTCTTAGAAGTATCACCAAAGGACAACAAAAGATTAGTAACCTAATAGATGAGCAAGGGCAATTGCTTATAAGCGAAAAGGACAAAGCTGAAGCATTGGGAAATTACTTCGCTTGTTTTTTCACGAACAATCTCTCAAGCAGTCTACATAATGAAGCTGCTTTCTATGACATTTGTGTTCGCGTAGATTCTTGCTGTCCAAACATATATATCGAACCTTCGAAAGTCTATGAAATTTTGAGAAAACTCAAAGCAACAACAACTCTCGCATATGACGGAATCCCACAAATTGTACTACGTAGATGTGCTCATGCCTTGTCATTCCCCTTGACTTTCATATTCAATGCGTCTCTTCTATTCGGAGAAGTACCAAAAGTTTGGAAAGAAGCTCTTGTAACAGCCATACCTAAGAGTGATCACAGTAATGTCCTTTCTAATTTCCGTCCTATCAGCATCACTGCACCTGTTGGAAAAGTTCTTAAGACGCTCATAAAAGAGACTCTGTGTGATTGGTTAGAAAGAAACAACATCTTTCCCTTAGCCCAACACGGCTTTCTTCCAGGGGGATCCACTACTGCTTTGCTCTCAGACTCAGTCTTTGACTGGATCAATGCAATGAATCACGGTAAATCGGTGGATATTGTGTTTTTCGATCTTTCTAAAGCATTCGACACAGTCTCCCATACCAAGTTGCTCTTTAAACTTGAAAATTACGGTGTGCTTGGTCAACTACTTTCTTGTATAACATCTTACCTACAAGATCGAGATATGACTATCCGTGTTGGGTCTAGTTTTTCAAGCCGCTTCCCTTGCAATAGTGGAGTGCCTCAGGTGGAATACTGTCGCCCCTCCTTTTTCTCACTTACACTGCAAAACTGCCGTCTTTCTTGAAGACTCACCCTGATATCAAAATCCAAGTTTTTGCAGACGACATAAAGTTATACTTTTGCTATCACGAAACAGAAAAAACATAGCACACGAGGCAATTTCTCACTCCATAGAGAAGATGGTGCTTTGGTCAAAAAAGTGGGGCCTTCTAGTAAATGCTCTCAAATCGAAAGTCATGCATCTGGGAGACTGTCCACCACATACTTACGTGTGTGACGGGATAGTTCTTGAGCAGTGTAACGTTACTAGGGATCTTGGTGTGCTTGTCGACGATCAACTCAATTTTCCTCTACAGTATGAATCAGTCACTAAGAAAGCTCTGACCGTTCTTTTTGTTATTCTGAGGAACATTCACAGCAATGATGCAAAACTCTTGGTGCTCTTGTACAAGACGTATGTCTTACCTCTTCTTGAATACGCTTCACCCGTTTGGAATCCTTTTCTGAAAAAGCATATTGAAAAGCTAGAAAAAGTCCAAAAAGCATACCCTCAAGCTTTGCCTGCGTATGGCTTGAGACTATCCGCTTTAGGTCTACATAGTCTGAGGTACAGAAGAATATGCAATGATTTAGTATTCTGCTTTCGCATTATTCGTTTGGAAACCAGACTGAGACCGAGTAAATTCTGGGTCTTCAGAATTGCGGAAACCGTACAGGAGGTTTTTCAATGGGTTACCGCAAATTAAGGAAAACCTTTAACTCTTTCGTTTGCCGCACAGCAAGGTGGCCTAGTCAGTTTCCGATTGATATAACTTCCTGCAGAAATTCATTAGAATTTCGCAAAAAGCTGGCCACCATAGATGTTATGCAAACTTTGGGAATAGTTGACTTTTGAACACTAAGATTTACAAGATCTTCGGCAATTTCCGCACAAATTCTCTTGCTGCTGCATTCTTTTTGAGACTTTCGAGCAATTTTCTTCAAAAAATGGAGCAATCAAAGAAATTCGTGGACTTTCCTTTCACAGGCAGTGTGGTTTTTTTGCATGTATAGTGGAGTTGCGGTTGTCCTCGAGCTAGTTGGTCGATGCCCCCTCTTATCACTTCGAGCGACCTTTCGTACGCAGATAAGCGATTGATTCTGTCAAATCTGTATGCTCAGTTTGAAGATTGCGCCATGCGTGTCAAAACAGTTTCTAAAAAGGCGTCATCTAGTTTTTGAAGGAATTTGATGTTTTTGATTGATTTTTCACATGTTAATAAGCTTTTTACAGTATATCAATCTTTCCAAGGGCTTTAGAAGTTCTCGTTGCTTGGGTAGCCGTTTGAGGAGATCGAAGACTAGTGAGCCCTCTGCCTTGAGATCCCCCCTTCTCGCTCGCCCAGGGTCCCTGACGGATTCGTCCGCCTTGGGTTAAGCTGGTCAGCCAGGCCCCGGTAATTTATTACATCCCCATGCGTTCGGGTAAGGGAAAAGGATCTCGGTGGAGGCCCACTCACTTCTTGGAGATGGAAAGCGACCTGATCATCCAGCAGGGGACAATGTGATCTAAGCCCGAGTGTTTTGTGTTCTGTGTTTTGCGTTTTTGGTTTCTATTTTTGGCACACTTTCGTGTATTATGAATAAATAAATAAATAAATTTACAAAATTTTGCGTAAGCTACTTTCTGGTTTTCCCGTTCTAAAAACATCTCAATTTTGTCTCCAAAAGGGAAAAGAAGAGCTAGGAGGTCTCGTTCTAAAAAGCCCAGGGACTTAATGCGACAGAACACTTTTTTGAAAGGTACTTTTGAGTCTTTACTTGGAAGATATTTGAGTCTTTTGAGTCACACTAAGGGCGCATGCATCAACATCCCCGCAGGGGGGAGAGGATCGCAGCTTTAGAAGAAAGCTTCATATTCTGAAGCTCCAGATATCTGAATTTCACGATGTCTACCTATCCTCAAAATTCCCACCATCTTTTACTATGAACTTATTGAACCGGAGCAAGAAGCTGTACAAGCCGCATTTTCCAGCCTTTTGTATGATTCCCTGATAATCCTCGGTGGGCGACCGCTTTTTTTGAAGTCTTTTTTCTTTACTCCAAGTTAACGAAAACATTTCAAACTTCTAATGTTCGTTTAACCCAACAGTGCTAAGCATGTTGCTGATAAGAACAAATGAGTTTTTGAAATATCGGTTTTTTCGATAAACTCCAACTTTCGACTTGTGGTTCATTGCAAATTTCATGACTTCGAAACATCGCTTGTTCTTACCAGAAACATGATTAGCACTGTTGGGTTAGATAAACAGCACAGCTCTGAGATGGACATCTGGAGCTTCAGGATGTAAAGCTTTTCATCTAAGCTATCCTCTTCCGGGGATGTTAATGCATGCTGCCCTAAGAGTTCTCTACTTTCGTCCTCAAAGGAGAAGAGCAAGGCGTACTTGGTCCCGCTGGCAGAAATTACGAGGATTCGGAATTTTATAAAATTTAATGAACGCTGCTTTCAAAGGAGTTATGAATTTGTAGTTTTGGTCTCCCTCAAAGAAGAAGCTTAACTTTTCCAAGGTATAACAATGTTCCATAAAATCAGTTTAAGCTTTGATCTAAAGAGCTGTTCTTCATTGGAGAAGATATCTTTGCTGATTTCCCGTAAAAAGATCTGGGAACTGAGGTTTATGGAATAGGATTTTTGCGGGGATGATAGTGAAAATGAACTACAGATGATTTCCCATTGTTGATTGCTTCTTCAAAGCGTAGTGTACTATATGTACCACTTGCTAGCTTACCCGGCTCCGCCCGGCCCTGTCAAAACACTATGTCAAAGAACACTATCCCTGCTCCTGTACGAACCTTTCCCTGTGCCCATGCCTACATGCCAAATCAATATTCCCGCTGTTTTAGTAATCAGCATGCTCGATTACCCCCCCCCCTGTGCCAACTCCCAGCCCCGCAGGTCAGAAATGGAATTTTCTAATCGAAACATACGTACACACAGACAGACAGACAGACAGATAGACAGACATACAAACAGACATTCAGCTTTATATATAAGATTCGTAATCAGCATGCTCGATTACCCCACCTGTGCCAACTCCCAGTCCCGTAGCTTGAACTTTGCAAAAAAATCGACAAAATCGATGAAAGTAATGCACGATTTTAAAAACTAATATTGTATTCGTAATCAGCATGCTCGATTACCCCCCTGTGCAAACTCATCCCGCATGTCAAACTTTACAAAAAATCGATAAAATCGATAAAAGTAATGGACAATGTTGATTATTAATATTGTATTCGTAATCAGCATGCTCGATTACCCCCTGTGCAAACTCCCAGCCCCGTAGGTGCACTCTGCAAAAAAATCGGTAAAAATCGATAAAACCGATATCGATCGATGACGAAAAGTAACCTATGACACCGCCTGGGCAGGAAGTGTATGTGTGCCAAGTTTGGTCCGGATTGGTTCAGAAATGGAATTTTCTATTCGGAACATACGTACATACAGACAGACAGACATACAGATATAAAGACATACAAACAGACATTCAGCTTTATATATAAGATTACTGCAACTCGCGAGTCGTTCAAAAAATAAAATGACCTTTTTTACAGCGCCACCTGAACGGATGTGATGATGTGTCTGCCCACCCACAGTGACCTGTAGAGTCGCTAGTATCCTTTGCTTCAACCAGATCGGCGGCTGGAATGCGGGGCTCCGTGACCTAATTAAGGCTAGGAAATGATCAGAGAGCATGTTCGCGAGAGAGGTGCAGAGCCTTTAGCAGATAACATTAATTTTCCAAACCGAAGCTGAAGTAAATGAAGTTTAGCTTTGAACAGGCACAAAAGCAATTCGCCTAACTGAAGTGACTTTGATACCAAGTATAAGGCCATGGCTTGTGAAAGGGAGTTTTTGGCCAGGAAAGCGTCGGAGGCCTGGAATGAATTGTCAAACTAACAAGGGAACCGTGAGGACTCGAAGTGGCCTTTTCTAATGAAGCGCATATACGTTTGCAGGTCCTGGTACGCAACTTACAAATACAGCGTTCCGTATCTGCCAAGCGGTCCTGTGTGCCAAGATATGAGCGTTCGAATTCCATGAGATCGCGCGTTCCACACAGTATGTGGCAGCCGTGCCTCAGCACGGCGTGACGGCGTAGCGCGGTGGAAAGTGGTTATACCCATAATCTTTGAGGTCTAGGTTCGGTAGTCCTTCTCGGCATCATTTTTGCATTTGTCTCCTTTTGTCTTCAGTAATAAGCTGATCGTCCTAGCATCATCAAAAACAGTATGTATTGCGAAAATACGGCTACTATGTAGAGATTTCAGAAATTAGCTAGTCGTTTGTTCACCGTGATAGTTTGCGCTGATCTGAAAAAGAACACCATAACCAGTACAAGACATTAATACAAGTTAGGGAATGCAGAAATTCGAAATTTGTCGTACTCATGGCACGCAGCGAGCTATATCGATAAACATTCTGGGGCTTTTCTTACTCCCGGGCAATACTGCTTCCCATCCGACCTTCTAGAGAATTGTCAAATAAATAACTGTGAGAGAGAGCACTATTTTGTGAAAACTTCATTTGTTTTCATTGTAAGTTATCATGTATGTACATTACCATCAACTTGCTAGCCGGGGAGCTGTAGTTGTGTTTTTGCAATAAATATTGTTTCTGATGATGCTGTGTTTTTACAATAAATATTGTTTCTGATGATGTTAGGACGATCAGCTTATCACTGAAAACAAAAGGAGACAAATGCAAAAATGATTCCGCGAAAAGACCCGAACCTAGACCTCAAAGATTATGAGCAAAACACTTGCCACTGCGCTACGGAACGCTGTTTTGTAAGCTGCGTGCCAGAACCTACAAACGTATATGCGTTTCGTTTTAATTTTTAATTTTTGTTTTCCTTGTTCCATGTCTGTTATTTTCTTTGCGGTCACTCGCGTTTTATGGTGTAGTCGATTCTATGACATGACCATAATTTCCGGCGCGGTCTGTTATATACAGCGCTGGTTTCTCGATTCGCTCATCGCCTCTCCTGACGATTTTTATGGCACTAAAAGCTAAGGTTGAGGATCACTCAAACTAGGAGGATGGCTGGACTGGACTCACGGATGAGGTTATAAACCAAGTCCTTTGATGAAGTCGAGTTGCGAAATGTGAGCCTTGACTAGATTATTCTGGGCCATTTGAAAGAAAAACCTGTGACTCATGCACTTGAAAAACTTATTCCTACATACTTTCGCAAAGCTTAAATGCAAATCCGTCAAAGCAGCAATGCCATGGAAGACTGCTATAGTAGCATATAAACCAGAGCATCAATCAAAGACGGAGCTGTGCGTCGCTGCGATGACAAGGAGTCTGAGAATGCCGATAAAAACAGAGTTGAATTCATGAAACTTGGAAGAGAGACCACGGAATCGGAATGTCGACCACATTATCACTGAATGGTAAGATGTATGTCGTAGTGCGTGCTGGCCATTGTGAAGTCTCCTTGGGAGTTATGGTAACTTGCTCTGTAATGACTGAAACCCTCTGAAAAACCATTGTGTGCATGCAAATGTTACATAGGTCAAAATTGCTCAACTAAATTCTTTTTGTGGGAAAAAATGACTTGAAAAATCGTGTTCCAGGGGTGGCCACGGGTATAAGGCCATCTCTGTAGCGCTACTGCATTATTTGAACCCAAATTTTTTTTGCACAACTACAACTAAAATATGATTTATCGTATCTGAAAGC
The DNA here is from genome assembly GCA_958299035.1 of Cylicocyclus nassatus. Taxonomy (NCBI): domain Eukaryota; kingdom Metazoa; phylum Nematoda; class Chromadorea; order Rhabditida; family Strongylidae; genus Cylicocyclus; species Cylicocyclus nassatus. Next base: position 74,412,549 of record CATQJL010000223.1, on the reverse strand, counting down.
TGTCGCTTTTGAAAAATTGTACTCATTTTTGCTTCAAATGGCGTGAAGGGTTTTAATGCCTCAAAAAGCTGTGGCTTTACGAAATTTAGACGTTCTTGTTCAACCGAATGGAGGTTTTAAAAGTCGCTCGTTTGCCACTAACGCGGTGATTAGCGCTCAATTACGGCTGTGGTCTCTGCGCAGTCTTTGATGCTGATTAAATAATTTACAAAATCACCTTTAGATAGACGAGCTTTAGAAAAACAAAAATTGAATTTTGATGCACAAAAACCTCTGTGATGCTCTGCGTTCGTCGTTTAATCGATAACATTGTGCACATTGCCGGCACACCATCATAATTCCGAGAATAATGAGAATTCTACCTTGAAAATGGGTGATGCATTACATAGTCTTGGCCCATTCTAATCACTCGACCAAACGAAGAATCGGTTAGAACTTTGGAATTTCGGTATTTTAGCAGTCTCGTAAGGTCTTTCTTGATAGGAAGTTGAAAGGAGTAAAATTTAGAGTTATGTAGGTCTACTGCTTACAGCTAATTTCCTAAACTGCAAATAAAGCGTTTTAACTCCATTGTTGTAAGCGTTGAGCTGCGAATATCACGACAACTTCGCATCAATACGGTGTCGTGCAAGCAGAGCAATTTCCGACCAGGAAAAAAAGTTAAACAAGTGCTTGAAATTTTCTCAATCAGTTTTTTTGCTTGACTCTTTATGCTTACAAGGGAAGGATACTAACTTAGATTCGCCTTTTGAGATAGTACACATATATTTGGAATCAGCTTGAAACGCTGATTTCAAATATGCTATTCCTTGCTGCTTAGCATTCTCTGAAGCGAGTTATGGTCTCATTTGTATGCAAAGTTTGCGTGCTCCTTGACCACTGATGCCCCCGGTGTCGAAGACTAGGTGGTTTTGCAACTGTATAATGCTCCCTTTCAAGATCAGAGAATTAATCTGATGCTAGTTCAACATCCTAGCACTTCTTTCGAGCTGATTCTTATTTACCGCCGTCTTATCTTACGACGTTCAGACGTTTGTTGATTACTTACAGCAGCAAGCCCATAACTCCGGTATAATGCCAAGCGGCTAGAAACAGCATATATGGAATCAGCGTTTAAAGCTGATTCCAAATATATGTCTCATCTCAAAAAACGAATCTAAGTTAGTATCCTTCCCTTGTTAGAGCAAAAAATGCGTAAGTGCAATCCTTCTCTTAAAAAGCCACAGCTCTCAGGTGTAATTTTCATATTTTGTGTGGTACTTTAGTTCCAAGGAATGTAGTAGTGCTCTAAAAAGGAAGATAGTTTTATAGCTGAGACCAGCTTTCGGAACAATTTTTATTTAATTTTTCAAGTTTACTGCCAAAATATTAGGTGGGTGCGAAAGTTCGTTCGCCAGTTTTTCAAAGAATCATACGATACCGCTCGTAATTCGTCAAAAAAGTCGCCGGACTGCGGCGCACTCCGCCACAGTGCGCTGCAGTGTGCCGGAGTGCGACGCATCCGCTAGAGTGCAGCGGAGTGCGCCACACTCCACTAGAGTCCGCTAGAGAGCAGCGGAGTGCGCCACACTCCACTAGAGTCCGCTAGAGAGCAGCGGAGTGCGCCGCACATCACTAGAGTTCGTCAGAACGTCGTATCGCCATATCTCGCTTCAGAATGGACGAACTCTGAATCCGAGGATACCGTTCGATTCAGCTCGGCGAGACGCATCATGTATTATATAGGAGTGTCTCAATCTAGCAGGATATGATAGGTATACGCAGACAGTGAGTTTTTGCTCAATTTTGCAGATTTTTGTTTGGTTGAATTGTTCAGTGTGCTGACAACAGTATTGCCATTGCTTTGTCGCTGATGATACATAGAAAGTAACCTTTGATTCAACTGGCTTGGCACCATTAGGGCGGGGTTTAGTGATCTAGTTGAGGCCGCTCGCGCCCGCGGCCCACCTGCGTCTCTCTCGCGCGAGTACTCTCTGATCATTACCTAGTCTTAATTAGGTCACGAAACCCCGCCTTTGCCGATGCCAAGCCAGTTGAATCAAATGATAAACTATAGGAGTATGGTAGAGAGTCACTCTGATTGAATTTGTTCTAAAATCTGCTCAAGATCACAATACCGCTCACAGAATGTGCAAAATTTCTTAAGATTGCACTTACACATTTTTTGCTCTAAGCATAAAGAGTCACGGCGGAATTTCGACGAAGTATGCTATCTTTACATTTTGGGCAAAATGCATGAGGACGTGTTTACTGGAGCTTGAGACATGCACTATTCGATGGCACACTTCCTAGTAACGTTAACCTCCATAAGCAGTCAAGCAGGTTTTCTGACAGATACGCGAGAGATGCACGCGAAGTTGCGAGCTTTCGTGACGCGGTCACAGTTACCTCACCATATCTATGCAAAAAGACCCTGTACTTGACAGAGCACACGATTTTCATAAACAGTGCGTTCGAAAACCACTATGAGCGAAATTTCCTTCCAAACCAAGATCATCAACATTTCGACCAAAACCTACTGGCGAGCGAGCTTGAGAGCTTGAAACGAGAAAAATCTAACCCAAAGTTCTCTGAAAACTTGCTCGTAAGGATTATCCGACTTGCTGATTACAAAACTCATATCTTCTTAGCAAGATAGCTTCGTATTCTAGGGTTACGACGACTAGAATTTGGTACGACAAGATTTTTTTACAATTTACCAGTCCTTCTATCTCCATTGGAACATTGGAAAGACGCCTGTGACTACTTTTTAGCGCCCCATAATCTACAGAAAACTATCGAAAGGTCCTTGTTGTAGTCTACCACGGGCAATGCGCGCTGCTCTACACCTTTGCGAAAAGACGTCCACAGAAAGATTTGAGAATACTAAAATCGGAATATCGAGGACATGCTGTATAATGAAAGATTTGCCTTGATGAACTGAGTACAAAGCTCTCTTCGGATTCAAAATACATTCATTCCGAAGGGAGTCACGGCGAGAAGAATTTAACGCGTGATTTTTCAAAACTCACCAACGCTTCTAGCTTTTTTGGAAGATAGTCTGCAGCTACTTTTGAACGCACCATAACCTACAAGAAAAGTACTATCGAATAGTGCTTACTAGAATCTTTTATGTTACACACACGCTGCGTTACATCCTTGCGAAAGGACTTCCACTGAAGAAACTTTGAGAAAACTGGAAACGGAATTTCGAGAGCACGCTGCACATCATAAGATTTGCTTCGACGATCTAAACATAATGCTGCTTCCGGATTTAGAATATATTTAATCCGAAGGTTATAGCGTTACGTATTCTGCGTGATTCCCATTCCGCGGATCCTGAAATGTCGGAACTTTCCGGATTATCGCGTACTCTGGCGGAAGTCCCGGAGTTCCGCGAAGTTCACGGAAATTTTGCACATTCTGTGAGCGGTATTGTGATCTTGAGCAGATTTTAGAACAAATTCGATAAGAGTGACTCTCTACCATAATCCTATAGTATACTTTATATGTGTCAACAGCGACAAATCAATGGCAGTACTGTTGTCAGCACACTACAATTCAACCAAACAAAAATCTGCAAAATTGAGCGAAAACTCACTGTCTGCGTATACCTATCATATCCTGCTAGATTGAGACACTCCTATATAATACATGATGCGTCTCGCCGAGCTGAATCGAACGGTATCCTCGGATTCAGAGTTCGTCCATTCTGAAGCGAGATACGGCGATGCGACGCGGATTCCGACGGACTCTAGTGCAGTCCGGCGGACTGCAGTGTGCAGTGCGGCGCATTCCGCTGCACTCTAGTGGACTGCGTCGTACTCCGGCACACTGCAGCGCATGGCAGAGTGCGCCGCAGTCCGGCGACTTTTCTGACGAATCATGAGGGTATTTGTAACTTCCTTTCGACTCAATAGAATTTTTCAAAACTATTTTTATTTCAAAAAGGAAACCATTCTCTTGAGAGCCACATTTATCATGAATAGGTATGAGAAAGTTCGAGAGTTAGAAGTGATAAGATCGCAAAAAAATTCTGAGAGTATTTACGATAGAAAAAAATTGTGCTCATTTATATAGTATCTTTCTTATGAACTAAAACGAAAAAAAACAAGAGTTAGAAGCAGATAAAGAGGAATATTTCAGTTTTGGAGTTCTGAGCATGCTGAAAAAGGACAAAAGGTATTGTAGTAATGCTCACAACTTTTTCTATCATATAGAAATACTTCCAAAATTTGTTGTGATCCTGCTAAATGCCAATCTTCGGTAACTGATGACTTTATCTAATTGCTTTTAACTCTCGAACTTTATCATGCCATTTCATGGCAAAGATAGTGCTGTGAAGAGAATGGTTGAGTCGAAATGAAGTTATGATTTTTTTTATGAACCGGCGAACACTCTTGCATCACCTAATAGATGAAAATGGGAGCCGTCTTGGTCAATGATATAACGTCGGCCGACGCATACAATAGTGCTTTTCAATTAGTTTCGTTCGAGACAAAGCAATTATTTTTTTTAAACTTTTCAATTGCCATAATTTCAAGTAGCTTCATAGCACGGTCAGCACTGCATTTTACGTAAGAGATCAAGAGTATCCGAAATGATTTCGTCGGGAAGTGCAGTTACCTCAAGCGGGCTCAAGTTATGCGCACAGTTCGGATTGTGAATGATTGTGTCGGGTAATGTAGCATAGTACACATAAAAGGAGTTGAAAGATTCTTGCTAAAAATAGTGAATTAGCCAATATGCGTTTACAAGCCGAGAGATTTGTTAGGATTTTCAAACAAACCTTCCAATAAATCAACAAAATAAGGACAACGGGATAACGGCATACAACTTGCCTTCAGAGCTAAATCATTTTCAAAGAAAAGGCCTCGTTATGACAACTCCATGCAGTTTTCACGGAAAAAGTCAACATAACTTCGATAATGAACACTCAAATCCAAACAGATAATTCAGAATTTCTGCTATCAAATGCCAAACAACTGTCTACTCCAAAACAACGTACACCAGCGTTAGCGCTGACGGAAAAATGTTTAGAACGATCGAACTATGACAAAGTGAAAGAACAGTACAATCGTCATAAGAGCTTGGAGATTTTTGCTACTCAGGAGAATCCAATATAGATGATTCTTGTTTTGAACACGAAGTTTGGAAGCCAACATACGTTACAAGCAAACGCAAGAAGCGATTTACATGTACTCACAGAAGACCATCAACTATGGAAATGATATGCGAATCGAACGCGAAGCTGATGGATTTCCTGCGATCTTCAACAGAGTCGTTGTTTGCTGAAGAAGGTCTACGACACTATGGCTTGAATCAGACCGAGGACCAAGCAAGAAGCAATTCGTCATCAACAGCGATCCGGCCATCTGGCCAGCTCCATCGCCAAATTAAGCTTTAAGTACACCTGTAGATGTATCTGCAGGTTTACCTTAGAAAGGAGGTCTTGTGGGACTTCTATATTTTTCCGATAAGGAAGCGATGCCTGAATTGGCATGGAAGTTGAGATGTATAAAAGGACGCGTTTTTATGCGCTGATTCTAAGTCTTCTCTTCTCCTCGTTCGCTGCACACAACCTTACGAAAAAAAGTTATGAGTGTCAGAATGTTCGGATTTGTCAAGCCCTGGGGGTCAAAAAATCAACGGAAATCTGTATAAAACCACCAGAAAATTTCAAATTCACTTGTAGTTGATTGTAAGAAGGAACACAGAAAGTAGAAAGGTGTTTTTGTAGATTTTTTTAAAATAATTTCATGCCATATAAAGCTTGAGAATTTGGATTTTCAAACGTTGTTTGAAATCATGCGGTTGTATTCAACGTATCGTGGCTCTAAAGTGACGTTGGGTTAAAGCTCTTGGATTCACCGGGAGTTATCAAAAAGCTTTATTTTCCAAAATCATGAGGAGTGCTGAGGCTTATAAGCGTCTAGAGAGGTGATGGTCGTCGAGTGAGCGCAGTGAATAACGGGGAGTTCTTAAGTATAAGGGAGTGTGCTTTCTTCAACCTGTGTTGCATTTTTCTTATTTATTCTTTCAGTTAGTAGAAAAGTTTATCAAGCTCAAAATTGAAAATAGGCACCTTTCAGCTCGGAAGTAAAGGTACGGAGAGAATTGGTCACACTATCGCATGTCTGCTAGCAGTGCTAATATAACATGAGCTAATTTAGCAACGGAATTGCAAGGTTGCATTATACTACATTGTGTGTTGTTCTTGGAATCAGAACAGGGAGAGCGGTGGACAGTAAATTTGAGGACTAGAGCAGAGACAACTACGCAGAATTTTGCAGAATCCCGCCTCCACACTGGTTAGCGGATGTTTTGTTAAAGCAATTTTAGAATACCGCAATAAAAATAGAGCACATTCATTTGGATAAATGAGATTACATTCGGATGTGGTGATGAAATTTGAAATCATGTGAGCGGGTCTCTGACGTACAAAGCAAGAACGCGCGAACTTGTTGAACGCTTAGCGGTGTGGGATCAGCGCCGAATATTTGTGATTTTATGCATGTTTTGTTGGATATCGAAAGCAGTGCAATAGACCATCCAAAATGCAGTCGGATAGTTTTTTTTTCAGTGTTAGTATTAGCAAGTGACTCCTTCAATAGAAGTTGCCAAATTGAACACGGCTTAGCATCTTCCTCATCTCGTCTAGTTTCCTAGCAATACTTTAGGGAAATGGTTGTGAAAGCAAATGAAAAGTTTGGGGTACATACTTGCACTGTAACAAGCTCTTGAAGAAATACTTTTTCTCACATATCGCCCTTTATAGGAGATCCGACGGTTTTGAAATCTCAAACACTTTCATTCTTTAGCAACTTTACATTTTCATTTTCAATTGTAGAGGCGTATAAAAACAAGCTAAAGATGCGAGTCATACAGTGGACATGAATGAATGAATAAAAAGGATCAATAGCTCAACTTTTCAATCAGAATTTTTCCTGCAAGAACTATAGGGGAATGGCTTGTCCCGACAATGCAAGATAAACCGCTAAAGACGTAAGCATAAAACCAAAATTCTCTGGAAACGCTCTCTATGCCCTTTCAGTTGCGAGTAAGACGACCTTTTATATGAGGTTGGCACATGAGTTTTGCATCTTATTGTAACTTTTCTCTTTTTGACATTCGTCTTTCAATATGATGTACAATAGATAGTAGGCTACAAACCTGCACAAACAGTTTCAATATTTGATAGCAAAATGGAGAAAATTTACTCATTCTTCGAAAGATGGTCAAATCCGAAATTTCAAGGATCGGAAAACCAAAAATAAAGCCGTTCTCAGTCTGATCAAACACATAAAGCCGATTGTACTCAGATTAAGCTAAATGCTCTTTCGTCTTTGAATGTGGGCATGATAAGATGTCAGTAGAATAATGTGTTAGTAGTTTGTGCCCTCAGCTTGGTGGAGACATTATTGACCTTACGTTCCGACAATGTCGTCGTCATCAGTGGTCTGAAAACCGGTTGTAGGCTCTTTGACTTGCAAGTCTTGCAACATAAGTTCAATAAAGTCTCCACCACAGAATCTGGAGGCACAAACTACTAACACATTACTGTACTCAGATTCTTGATGAGGGAAACTCTAATCATCTACACAGTTTCGGCTTGATTTGTTTGATTCAGACTGAGAACGGCTTTATTTTGGGTTTTCCGACCCTTAAAATTTCGGATTTGACCAGCTTCCAGAAGATGAACAAATTTTCTCTGATTCGAAACCAGAAATCAAACGGTTTGTGCATATTTGTATCCTACTTTTAATGTACGCCACATTCAAAAATGAATGCATCACAGTCAAAAAGAGAAAAGTCATGAAATAACTTGCAAAACCTATGCGCCAACCTATTAAATTCTTTAAAAGCGTAATGTTTATACGGATAGTGCTGGCCTACGTAGCCCAACCGGTATGGTGGGTAGTAGACTTTGTAGAAAGTTGCAAATACGATTGCACGTACAATGTATGCAAGAGCCCGAACTGAACAATCTATAAGCAGCAGAAGCAAGGCTCAAATCAAGACGATGATAAAATCTGGGTCAATAAGAAACGAACACTGATGAACGAAGGAGTGGTACATAGAATGAAAGGCATCAGTATTCAAAGCCGTATTTGGCATGCCGCATCGAAAGAACAAATCGTTAAAGGCCAAGGAGTAAGTCAGTGCTTAGAAGTGAGTAGGGTAGTCTTGATAGAAATATTGCCTATATCCAGTCGGACTTCAGCTGCCAGGTACACCCAGTAGATTTTTCGCTTGATATAGTGTGCTTGCGCTGCCAGGTTCGCAAACTTCATGCTTAGAGCACGTCTACAAAGTACTTTTCTTAAGTAGATTTGATACAAACAATGAGATCCTAAAAACCAGGCTTCAAATCGCACTCCATAATCCTTCAGAATCGCTAGTAAACCATTATTGTAAAAGTGGAGAAGTTTAGAGGCGACTAGCTTAGTAAAAGCATAGTGACTCCTCAAATAACATTTATGATCAAGCAGTATTTGCTCCGCCCCAGACATTCCTTGAAGCATTGCTTTCTTCGTCGAGTTTCGTTGAGCGCTGATTTTGCTTACTCACCTAGGCCACCGTCGTATGACACTGGAGAGTATAGCTCTAGTATAACACATGTTCCTGAAGAGTTGTACTAAACTTGTAATGAGCAGCTGGAAAGAGCATTCTGATTTGTGATTTAATATAAATCGTTATTCCATAGCTTATTCGGCTACCCCGCAAAACACGAGAGGCAATCAAGAGTATTGCCATTGATATAATCCAGACACAACGTTGTTCTATTCGTTTATCTATGCGGAGCAGATAGATTGTAAACCATGAGACTTTGCTTTGCAACGAGAGCTGCTGCCACTTGTTGTGCCACGAAAGTTTGCACCAGAAAACATCGAAAAGCAGAGAATAAGTACAGTCTGCCCCAATCGGGATCAGGCCAAACCGTCGGCTGAATTTGCGCGCTCGCAGCGCTAGGGGATTGCGCTGCATACGCGCGCTGTCGCAGAGAGTGAAGAGATCGAGGAGAGAGCAGACTAGCTAGCCGCAGGTGTGGCGCGAAACTCTCGCGGCGCGGACTCCCGCCATGCCGATTTTGGCCTGGTTAGGATTGGGGCAGACTGTAGAACACTTGCAATTTAGCTCAAAGTAGTAATGCTCGTTAGAGAAAAATCTATGATCTGCTAAGGAGAAATCAAATTCTTGGAAAATTACAAATCGATTACAGATCTATTACAAGGGAAGGATATTTGGTGACCGTGATCATTCGAAATGCGATGTAAATTATAAGATGCACTCGAGCTGATTCCTAATGTGTGCTCGATATCTACAAAACGATTTTCTGAAGAAAACTACAATTTTTTGCAGAAAATTTGCTTTGTTTTGGATAGAAATCACCAAATTTGTTCTGTTGCACTGTTTGATGCTATTGAAGAGAATTTCAGAGGGAGTACTGTTGTTTAATTGCTCAAATCATATTCTGCTTTGAAAAAGGGAAGAAGTTATTGGTGATTTTGACCCTCCGCAGCAGCGCAATTCATTCTTGAAAAAATAATCATAACTTGACGGGGCGAAGCAGTGCTGAAGCATACATGGATCCCTACAAAATTGGTAATCTATCACCTATAGGAGCTATGCTCAACTGAATATTGCCATAAGTTAGAATTGTGAACTTACTGCAATCATAGTATTGACATTATCAATTCTGCATCCTGTACATCGATAGACTTTATAAGTTGTGTTTGTTCTCAAATGCTCGAACGTTTAGCAAAGAGGGCTACCTTCAATGCTGCGCATGCTTCACTGCATATATTATCCATGTTAAACCATTACTACCAGGAATAGCGTAACGCATGACAGGGTGTTTTCCTTTCTTGCTTTGTTCCATGGTAGCTGGGTACCTCTGCGCATGAAGATCATAATCGCGTCTACGGCCCGAGGGATTCCCTGAAGTTGAAGGAGGTAGCTGCGGAATAGCATTTAACTCACCTGTGTTTGGCTGCTGCAACAGATACAACGCTCCGGGAAGATTGGGCATCATCCTGTTTTACTCTTTGTAAATCTCTGCTGTATTTATATAAGCGTTCTAAAGGCTCATATATGCTTCAGGGATTATGTTGTTCAAGGTCAACGCTTAGTTCAGACCTTCACACCTTTGTAACTAGGTCAGCGAATCACTTTATCACTTCATATTATCTTTTTATATTACTCTCTATATCTGTGCCTATGTTTTCATTCTGGTATTGTTTCCATTATTAACCTCTATTCTTCTATCTTCGACTATCTATGTGCTGTTCATATGTGCGAACATTTATCACATCTTGATAAACATTTATTATTGTAGTATATGATCATGATAACAATAAACTGCACAAAGAGTACAGTTGCGTTTAAATCTTACTTCTGGAACTACATTACAACACAAACTGACTATTTCGAAAATGCATATTCCTATTAAATCCCGTTAGTTTGTTCGGAAATGAATAGTATGACAATATCACAGTAAAATTAAGTTATTAGGTAATAAGTAGGTGATTAGAATTATAAAGAAGATTCTCATTTTAGAGCTTTATGCGTCTTTATTTGTGCTCCAGCTCATTACGGATGGGTTTATTTTATACAAGAAACATGACTACCTCCGTAAAGCTACCAGAGCAAAAAATGGACGCTGAATATGAGAGAAATGGGGAGACGGTCAAAAGGCGCGATTTCTCTGGGTGTCACCAAATCAAAACTCAAGTTTAGGGCTACGCAAGTCTTCAAAAAGCACCAGACAAAGTACATTGGTTTACTAGTCATCTAAAGTTACTACCTGCTGAGTTTGGAGGCTTTTGCTGGATATCCGACCAAAATAAATACAAATTTGTTATTAATTGCATTTTCATGAGTTTTTGACCTTCAAAATTTTCATTTTGAATCGCTTTTGAAATAGTAAGACTCTTGACATACACCCAGAGAAATGTAGGGGAAATGCAGGAAAATACAGGAGAAATAAAGAATATAGGAGAATATAGAGGAATATAGGAGAATATTGATTGGAGGGTAGAAGAATGTAGTAGTTGAGAGTGTGTACTAGTCCACATTAGCCGTGGACCAATGCTAAGGCTGTCCTGCGGAAAACTCCCCATCTAGCGGTAGGCGTGGCCTCGGACGCGCACCCTATTGAAACCCCTGCCTCAGCGCGCGCTATCGTTCATAAAGTCCGCCACCCATCATAACTCCATCCATATTATCGTTCAGCAGATATATAAGACAGTTTTCGAATTAGATTTAGAAGGCGCATTTTATCATATACAAATCAATCTGAATGGCTACGGTTACCAAGTATCCTTAACTTCTTAGATTTCTTTACATACATAGACAATACATTGATATAGTGATAGAACTTCCCTATTTCACACAAATAGACCAAGTATCAACATGTGAACTTTGACATGAACTGGTCGCAGTGATTGGTACTCGTAGCATTATTATTCTTTTGCCCAATTGACTGAGTTTCGTACAAGCGCACTCTTCTCGAGCTGCACTTTGGCACTCCCACATTCCTACCGTATAGAACAGCTTGTGATCAGCAGATTTTCAATAACGGACTTGCCACATGATTTGAGACTAGTCAAAGATGTTTGAAAAATATTCGAAGTTAGACGGCTAATCTTAAAACGTCGTTGAATAACTGGCAAGCAAATTAACTGTCATTTTGCTTAAATCAAACGCTGATTCTTCCATTGCTTCAGTGAAGCTGGAAGCTCACATGACGGCAGATCTCTTGTAGCGGGAAAGTTTTAACTAAATAATATGAATTGCTTGATTGAATTAGGTTGTAGTGGAGTTATGCTACGAATTTTGTCAAAACTAATTTGAAAAAAAAAACAATTAGTATCTTCGATTGGCATAAGGTAAAAGACTAAACTAGAACTTTTCATGGTATCACTACTCACACCAGCGCAGACTCTTCATTAACTTGCACATGCTTTAACTATCAGGTTTGTGAGGTTTGACATTATGAAAATACTGATTTTCATGAAATACCAAGAAATTTTCTTTGTGCAAATTTGCCTAGCAGTTTCACGTCATGGTTCTGACATGCATGAATTTTAGTAAGCAGGGCCCGGCACGAGGTGGGCAAATGACAAGCTGAAAATCGTTTTGGAGCCAAAAAGCAAAGGGGATATCGTTTTTGCGAGATCCGGGGCGGAGCCCCGGAAAAAGATTCCAAGTGCAAGCAAAAGAAGGTCGAATCATGCTTACCTTATACATCTAATTCATCGGAAAATGGTTTTCATAAACCTCAACGCACAGCAGACTTCGCGCGCACCACGCCGCGTTGCTGCTAATTGCCGCGTGCGCGACGTCGCATGAGCGATGCCGTTGAGCAGCATGATTACATGATCAGTTCTCAAACTTATGTGAATGGGAGGTGTAATAAGCATTTTTTCCAAAAATTTGCCAAAACTGGTAAATGAAGATGTGAATTCAAATGGCTCGCTTGCAGCGCACAAATAAGCATACGGTATGAAACTTGGTATGTACATAAACACGGGCCTGCAGGGCTTATCTTATAAGTTTTATTACAAAATTATGTGAATGAAGGTTGTGGCAGGCTTATTCCTGAAAATTTCCCACTATCAAGAAAATGGAAAAATGGCTCGTTTGCAGCGCAGAGAAAAAATCGCGCGAGACTTGGTGTGTATACGCGCAGTAGGATTAAGTAACAATGTATGAAAAATTATGAAAAACTTATGTGAATGAAGAGCGTGCTTAACTTTTTTCCAAATTAGGTGGGCAATTGCCCACCTAATGCCCACCTGAGTTGGGCAAAACTTTCAATTCATATAATTTTTTTCAAAATTTTTACATACATCTGTTGTTCACCTAAAGTTTACTATATGGTGAGATTTTGGTTCCAAAACTCCTCCTCTTGTCTTTGTTAAAGCCCAAAATCGCATCAGCAGCTTAGCTTTTCAAGATGGAAAGCGCGCCCCAGTCAATCGATACGCGCGGGAACGGCGTCTCTCAGTCCTATGACTGCGTTCCTTTGACATTTTCTCATTCCTTCATCATTTTCCTTGCTTATTCTTCTTCTTAATTTCTACCTTGATACAGGTGAGGAGTAATTAGAGGAATTTGAGCATTGTAGGCGCTTTTGAGCGCTTTTAGGCGAAGTGTGGCCGGTGCTCTCGTTTCACAAGCACAAAGCGTCATTTTTGGGCTCAAGGGGGTATTCGTAAAAACTATTGGGGTCAAAGGGGTATTCGTTTTGGAAAACCCCGTCTGCCCACCTCGTGCCGGGCCCTGGGTAGTAAGTATAGTTTGTGTTGATTATTTGTAATCGCCCTGGTGCACCCTGCCTGCTGCACTTGAAGCTTTGCTTGAAGGCATTGTCCAGGTCATTTAGGGGGGGGGTTGACGCAGTGCGGGAGCACAGGCTTCTGACTGATGAACAGTTCAATCCGATCAAAAAAGGCAGATTCTGAAGCGAGAAAATCGCTTTAAAAAAGAGGGTACACTAATCCAGCCTCCTTGACAAGTTTCAACGTGGCGAATGCTGTAGACTCTATGAATTAACCACGTCAAAACTTGTCGAGGCAGAATTAGCATTCGCCTCTTTTTCCGGATCGATTTTCTCGCTTCAAAAACCACCTTTTTAGTCGAACTTGAACTGTTGTATCATTCAGGAACCGTGCTCCCGCACTGTGTCAAAATCCCACCACCCCGCAGTTGACCTGGACAATGCCTTCAATGTACTAAAGTTCAAACGCTGGCGAAGATCCGCAAAAGCAGCGCAAAATCCACCTTAATCGGGCTTGAACTACTATTGCAACACTCAGGAGCCGCTCACTCTTGCACTGTGTTAATATCCCACCACCTCCCAGCTGACCTGGAACTTTTCAAACGCTGGTAAAGATCCGCCAAAAGCAGCGCAAATGCGTGACATGGGAAGTAGTGGTACTTATGAGAAGAGCGAAGAGGCACGGACACGATTGAAGTTCCAAATTGTCATTGAGCATGCAATCAATTAAGCACATAGAGGTCCTTAATGTGGAGAAATCGTCGAGAGTTGGAATACTCCGGTATCGTTTTTGACTGCGACTCCGAAACTTTCGATATGGTAAAGTGGAGCTCATGCTTCGGTTCGACTTCTTCTTTGGAAGACTAAGATGCGAAGAATTTCTGGTGCTTTCTGATTTGATTTATGGATCGTTGTACAAATAGCAATTTTCAGGGCAAACATCCGCTATAAGTTAGCAAACGTTTGAAATGGTATCTTTAATCTGGCTCAGTTAACCAATAGGGCCTGGTGATGGCAATTGCGACCACAGTAACGGTACATTCCTGCATTCGATAAGCAAGTCCTACAAGATAATATCTGAGCATTTGCACTACTGATCTATGCGAAGTCTGAAGCCAAAATAGAAACGGATCTAAACGCCTGAAAGTCGAAAGAAACTGGAGCTGCTTTCAAAAATTCCTGCATCTCCTACTCGTTATGCGTATATTCTCCTCATCAAAACTCATATAAAAAGTCTCGGTATCTCTTCCTCGACTGAAAACTGAAAAAAAGAATATTCCTGCTCTCGCCGAAGCAATGCTGAGCTTCGAACAATTAATCGTATAGTACAAGCCCAAAGAAGTAAACCTCGGGGTTTTAGCTTTTTACAAGGGCTGGTCTTTGAAAAAGACCATATTTGGTTCTTCAACCGCTTTCCATTCCAATTGCATTTGTAGCGTTGTCAGCAAACCAAGAAACTATGTTAGCTTCGAATCCAATTTTTGAACGAAAATCAAAAAGATGATAAAATTACAAATAGTAAAAAAATCGATTTGTCAAGAAAAGTCCAAGAATTAGTTTCTTGAGTGCAGCCAAATAGAAAAAGGCATGAACTTGACATAATCCCTGCTGAAGCAAATCACTTTTTCCGAAAAGCTTTCAAGTGCCACCAGTAGTACTTTTGAGTAGTTGCTCACAAGAGCACGTGAAGGTCTCATTGTCAGAGGTTGAAAGTTGTATAGAAATTTAGCCCTGTTGAAAGCATTCCTTTTTCTCATATATTGATTCCATTTTCCCGTCAACAATTTTGATATTTTCTTCAGCAAGTCAATATAAGACGATTTCACGTAACCCGAGTCCAGCATTTTTGGTGGCTTTCCGATAGGAACTTAGTAAACAGGATTGTCTTGGCGTTTATTTTAAGATTTTCTTAAAAGCATCGGAGATCCTTAGTTAGGGGTCTTGAGCATTTGGCAGCTCACAATAGTGAGACCCCCTATCAAGCCGATGCCTAAGTCACGGCGCAAATGTCGCTTCGGAAGCAAGGAAATGGCTTCGAAATAACGAAGAGGTATGAGGACCCCAAATTAGCACCCCCCCCCCCCCCCA
Organism: Cylicocyclus nassatus; assembly: GCA_958299035.1. Classification (NCBI taxonomy): domain Eukaryota; kingdom Metazoa; phylum Nematoda; class Chromadorea; order Rhabditida; family Strongylidae; genus Cylicocyclus; species Cylicocyclus nassatus. The sequence continues at coordinate 74,397,197 of CATQJL010000223.1, read as the reverse complement.
GTAATGCTCGCCCATCCCTGCACGCCCATCCAATCACCGTTCCGGAAAGCCGGGGGTTCTCCGAAACAAGACTTGTTGGTGTTTTCTCGAATTTCTGACTTTATATTCGGAATCAGGGACATGAGAAGACCTTGGAACGAACATAACATGAAAACTGAGAATCTGGGTGGACGTGCATTCAAAATCTTTACAAGCATAGAGCATTTCGGAATCACTGTATCATTGTCACTAGGGTACAAACTTTAATTTTCCTTTAAAGCCCAGCTGTAATTATGTAGCATGTTTACATCAAAAAAGACATCTCAAATGATCTGTGTTTCGATCTCGTTTGTGCAGCTGTGAAGTGCATAGTTTGCCTCACTTTTCCGGTACTGCATGAATTGAGGGCACTCTATACCTGTTTATTCTCTACGTATACTTTACAATGACAATTATAGCTTGCAGTTGGTGAGATTGCACCGTGAAAGCAAAAAAAAACATCAAGTTGCCTTTTGATAATGCGAAAAACAGGATGCGCAATGACGATATTGCCGATTGTGACGCATTGTTGATAGCGACTGTGAATATGCATGTTTGCTATCCGACTGCCTGACCTTTGACAAAACTATTTCCTGATACCGTTCAAACTTGCTCTATAGTGAATCTGCTATAAATTTTAGGAAAGGGCAGCAACTACACACTTAGCGAGATTTGTAGCCAGCCGAAGCGTTTAACTGGCAGCCTCTTTGAAACTCATTTCTAGTTTGACCAATCGCTTTGAATCAACGTCGTACTTTAGGATGAAAGCCAACTGCCTTCTTGCATTCATGGCGTTCTTTGGAGAATCTTACTGTCAATTGTCTGAACACCTCAAAGAGCAAACAAGTGGAGTCAAATGTCTAGGTGAGTCGATATCAATCATATGTTGCGAAAAGCCGTCTATATCCGCAACATTCTACAACAATAACAATATTATAAGATTGGTCCTCTCTCCCGAAATCTCCTGCAAATGTTCTCTCATTTTTTCTTGTTTGCCTGGCATATGAGCACATAAATTTATTTTGCAACAAATTTGGTAGTGAACACAAAAATTGGCATTCAAGGGAAGTATAACTTTTTAGACCATTCATGAGATGTAGTTAGAGATACTTGCCTCAGAACGTTGATTTCAAAGTTAAGTTCTGCGCAAAGCCATCTTAAAGAAGTATTGCACTCTTCTTGGTGATAAAGATGTACTGTTGCGGAGATCAGAAGGAGTGCCGCTAAAATTCTTGCTTTTTTCTCTAGCAAAATCGGAAAGTTAATCCATGCATATAGTGAAGTTTGTCTGTAAGTTGGATGTGTATTTTTCATACAATCTTTTACGGGTGAATCGATTGAGCCGAAATTTTGCACACATAGGTTTCCCCTCGTAGATGGTTGGCTATTTCTGAAACAGTTTGCTGAAACCTTTCATCAATTTACCAATTCTTGGCACCTTGCAATGAAAGTGAACACTTATCAGCCGCTAACCTTTCATGGCTTCGTGTATAGCAGTAGAAATCGTTTCAAGTTTGCGTTGCGAAGGAATACGTCAGCTAGAAGTGGATGACGTGAACCTGTTAGCGCTTACTGTGCAGTACGCAATTTTTTATGGAGCGGAGGGCGCGGAGGGTGGAGGGCGTAAGGACAACGGAAGATGAAATGTTGAGGACAAGTTGAAAAGCCAAAAGGAGAATAGAAGCAAATTTATCTCTCCTAAATTCCAGTTCTCCCAGTCTGTGCACCAGATGAGGCCATGGCCCGAAAAAGACCGCGTATGACAGCTAACGTTGAATTTTAAAATAAGTAAAAAGGTAATGAGCATTCTTATGCACAGCCGCAGTGTGACTATCAATGATGCATAACGTACAGCTCCAAAGAGCAAAGCAAACTCTACAAGACACCTCTTCTCTCGAAAATCGTGATCCATGTCGAGCTGGAAGCAAAATCAAAAAGTTCCATGATTTCAAAGTCGGATCTCCGCTAAGGCTTTGCAGCTTCTCACTCGGTCGTTATAGGCATCGGTCGTACCCCACGCGATTCTAGTATCGGATCGACGATTGTTTGTAACTTGTCGTGAAAACATATCACTCGAACCAGAATTGGCAGGCTTGCAGCTTGCATCATCTTACGAAAGCTATTTGTGTGCATTCAAAATCAGTTCGGGATCAATTTATAGAAATCTAGCAGTTCGCCAAGTCGCGTGTCGTCAGTGTTTAGGAGAATCGCTTGAAGTATGGCCGATGTCATATATAGTAGACGCATAGTGAAATACCAAGCGGTTCTTGGAATTTTCTTGAGGCTAGAGTCGAAAAACAGAAATAGCCAAAAAGAGAAGGAAGAATGTCGCTTCTTTCGGTTTTTGTGCTGAAAGTGATAATTTTTTATGGTTAGGGCACATACAGAAATAAAATTTCACGATTCTGCTATCAAAGGCTTGCAAAATACATATTGTGTGAGATTGGCTCGATTAGCAATCCAAATTTCGGGCAATTTTTCTCATGATATCCATTCTGAAAAAGATACAGCGAATGCCTATAATAAATTGTGCGTAGGTCAAAAGTTGACGAATTAGGAGTTTGTAGGACTTATCGGTCTTAGTTGCAATTTTTGAAATTTTCTTTAGATCTTTCTGAAAATTCAAGTAAATGTACCCAAATTTGGCTTGAAACTTATTGCGATTGCATACCAACACTGCAGCCTCGAAATTCTGCGGTGTGTTCTCCATACGAGCCTAACATGAATTTTTGTCGGAAGGTTTTTATCATGCACACTTTGGAGTATTTCTCTGCAGCAATCAACTTTTCTCGTTAGAGAAACTGTATGTATTCTCGTTACCTTCTAGCCATCTTGATAGCAATCCAGTACACGTACTCGTCGCATGTTTTTGGAAAAACGCTTCAATGGCACAGATTAGCCAATGTCCGAATGTTTGCAGTCATTTCGAAAGCAGAAAGTGAAGCATGAAGCAGGCTGCTGGGTATATATATGTTAGATCAAAAAGTTTCAGTTCCCATCCTGACAAATTGGGAAGCGAATTGAATATGGCTTTTGTAGTCATTCGAGAAAGCAACAAACAAACTATCTGCTGAGCTTAATGCACATGATGCAAAGCAACAAGAAAGCGCAAGCAATGATTGGGGCTGGAGTATTAGCCATTGCAGTTTCGTATTAATAACGGTAAAATGCTTAGTATTCCGTTTCTTGATCTCTCGGAACAAGTGCCAGCATTGTGTGGCTGCACAACTGCTGCGCCCTGAGACCACGCCCCCAGACTTCTCTGCGATCGAGCTCGCATCTCACTTAGTGCGTTACTATTTTCGTAAGTACCGTCCACCAAAGCGGCTTTCGATGTTATATTATATGATGATGATCAGCAAGATAGGTAAGCCAGCTAGTGCTAGCCAGCTAGCTATCTATAAGATGGTTGTTATAGTCTCATTTTCGTTTCATGACGCGTGGGCGCCTCAAATTTCGCGAAAACAAGACATGATTTTGCCTCTTTGGTACATATCATGCCTAATTAGATGCTTTCTTTGAAGAAACATTGTCACAAGTAATCTGATTCTCGAGAAATGATCATGCGTGTACAAATTAGTTAGATTTTCATCCAATTCTCTTTGCATGTGCTTGGAACGAAGATTTACATAACCCCTTCTACATGATTCTAACATTCATGAATGCAGTTTCTTATGATCAGACACCGTTTACAAAAGGAAACAATAATGGCAACCTATCAATGCGAGAATTAGATGAAAGAGTCTGACAAAGTGTGCAACAAGTCACGTTTCTTTCCATCTGATGGACTATTAAAGTTAGCAGATTAGTGTAGCATGCACATCTTCTGAGTTGAAACAACAGCCCGCATTTCACATTTAATAGCTGTTACCTCGCAAGATAAAACTTTTGTCTGCTTTCATTATCATGTGTTTCCCAAAAATTTGTATAAGCTTTCCGCGATCTCAGTGGGTGGCCTTCATTTCTGCAAAATCATCTCTGTCTACATGACGCCATTATAATCAACAGAAAGTTGCACTGTTTTACATTTGATACAATGACGAGGCGCAGTGTCTACGATGTGGGACAATGTGACCTACATGATGGGTCGCGGCTTGAATCTCGCTAAAAGCTATTATTTTGGTTTTTCTTCCTCTGAGAAACAAGGAAAACCTGCCGTTTTCTTGTCATTAACAGCTGCTTAGCATTATTCTGAAGCGAGTTATGGTCTCTTTTCTATGCAAAGTTTACGTGCTTATCGACCTGCTGATGCTACGGTGTCGACTCTAGGTGGTTTTGCAATTGTATAATGCTCCCTTTCAAGACCGGAAGAATTAATCTGATGCTAGTTTAACATCCTAGCATTTTTTTTTCGAGCAGATTCTTATCTACACGCCGTCTTACGACTTTCAAAAGTTTGTTAGTTACTCACAAATGCAAGCCCATAAATCGCTACGGAATGACGCTAAGCAGCTAGGAATAGCATGATTGGAATCAGCGTTCAAAGCTGATTCCAAATGTATGTTTCACATCTCAAAAGAAGAATCTTAGTTAGTATCCTTCTCTTGTTAGATTCAAAGCAAGTAGAGTGAAAGTGAAAATTAAGTTTGAGTCCCCCTCTTTGAAGGCATGCAACTTTGGTTTGAACAAGTTTTTCACATACGAAAGTACATGTGAGAAATTAGAAAAAGCTGGCCGTGGATATTACAAAGGGTTTCGAAGAAAAACGGATCTGAAAAGCTAGCTTTTGAAAAAGAGTTGAGAAGAACGAGCATTAATTATGAACCAACCCAATATGAGAATAAGCGTTGTTTTCTGTTGACAATGCTACGCGTTTTTTTTGACAATAACAAATGTGATGTCAAAATGATACTATTTTTGGTAAACCCCGAATCGCATCCAATGGCTTATAGATAATATCGTTGTTGCGATAGCTCATATGACGTCAGAAATTCAGCGCTGCAGGTTTTGATGACCAGCAAATAACTTTTTGATATTCCCAATAGCTACTGTAAAAAGATAAACGACCGAGAGAAATCATAGGTGAGTTGGTAATTGTGGCCTATATGTACAACACTACGCTTTTTCTGCTTTGCAAAGATCATTATAGAACGATTACTGGATTAGCTGAGAAAGCGGTTCCGCAGTTGCATGCGGTGAAAAAGTGTAAATGCTGTTGCCGTTTTAGAAACTCCTACTTCATCGGGTTGAAATTCTAGTTAGGATAATGTCCATTTAGTCTTATGATGTCCTTCATAGCAAGATATTTGCCAGCAAACAGAAGTGCTAAAGGATTTTTTGGTTATAGTCGGAAACTGTCAGACTAATCATTACTGTGTAGTTAAACATTTTCGCATTTATTTATCGTAGTGCAGGTATCCATCGATAGCGGAGAGTCCATATCCTCACCACATAAATTTGAACTACCCTATTTTTGAATGCAAAAGCCGCATTCTGTCTTTTTTGACTGCGCGTGGTATAGGGCGCACTGCCTCACCTGCCTCGCCAAGCACTTGCTCTTATCTCCACAAGGTTTGACGGTAACGTATTTCCTAAAGCAGCCTTTGATGTGCCAGCACTCAAGCAAAAAAAACGCCACTGATACATCTCAATCTGGAACGTCTAAAATTTGCCGGTCGTTTGGCAGAAATATTATCTGCGCTGCATGCAAACTTTTCGCAGTGTTTACATGTTTGAGAAGTGTGCTTTGTAAAAAAATGTTAACATACGTTTTCTAGTTGATTAAAAGAAGACAAAAGCAACTTGGGAAATTCTGAAGAAGTTTTGTGCTATTAATTTAACACCATCAAATTTTAGCAGTCAGTCTCGAAATGAGTGTAGCAGAAATGAAGCAGCAAAGGAAATCAGATTCATGGTTGTTCAAGCAATATGGAGATCGCCCGGACTACGACTTCTTTGGTTTTATCCAATTTTCAAGAAAATACAGTAGCCGTCTGGACAATACAATGATAATGCAGAGAATTTTTGTTCGAAATTCATGCTGTAAAAAAATACTCGGAAAAAAAGAAGGACAGAAATACAACATATATTGGATCACAGGTGATTACGATCACATTTCGTCATGGTACCATAGATTAAAGAAAACATCCACATTCTAGGTAACTTTTCCCACGTAGGTGAAAATCTGCCAGTATTTGAAGCATACTCATGCCAAAGAGAGAACGATTTGATCATAGATGAACCAGGAAACGGGACATGCCCAGAAGATGTGAAGAGATTCGAAAACGAAGTATTGCCCCTAAATTGCGTTGAGGAGACCCTTGATAACACCGTCCGCAATGGCATTCCTTCTTCTGCTGACAGCATTCCCTCTGAAAAAGCATCCAGTGATGAGGATACCAATGCGCTTAATGACAGTGAAAGCTCTGATGGAGCTTCTGATGTTAGCGAACAAGACTCTCAAGTGGACCCTGATGGTGACCCGGAAGACGATTTTTCTCTTGATGGTGCAATTGAATGAACAATAGCTATTCATTTTTTATTGTAATTCATTATTGCCCGTATTTTTTTTTAATAAAATAATTCTAAGACCTTTTTCGACGAAATGACGTATTTTCTGCCTCCTCTTTCTATGTCAGGTTATGAATACCCTGAAGTCGGAAACCAACCGGACAAACACAATATCTCTCGTATTTTTTTGAAAGAAAAAAAGCTCTATGGGCATCACTCGCTGGCCATATCTTGCTTCAAAGTAGACGGACGAATTGTGAATCTAAGGACACCAATCGACTCAGCTCGGATCGGGGCATTTATTTCATCTGATCTATCAGAAGTGGTGTACAGTAGGTATTTGATAGTCAGTTCACACGGATACTCCTGAAGCCTGAAGCTCTGCATGAAGGGCTTACAATATGCTCATTGCTCATTTAATATTTGTTTGCTGCAGTGGTGGTTCACTGTAGAGTTAAGTGTACGATGAAGGTTAATGTATACAGTACCCACATTAATTATTCAACAGAATACGTAAGAACACGTCGCGTTTTTTTTTCGTTTTTCTCCATAACTTCCATCAAATTGCGCGCCGCAAATTCTTTTAGCGGGTCATGGTGAGAGTAATAGTACGATACCACGCATGCTCCTGAATTTGCCTGCACTCTTCGCGTATCTGTTAAATAAATTAGCTGCTCTTTTTTGTGATTTGAAATCATTGGAGACAATGCTATCGGATCATGCTCTGTATTGTTCGCCGAACTCGAGCTTACGAATTCACGTTTTCATGAATAACGTCCAAAACTTGGAAATCACATACTTTGGCAAGTATCGTAACGGATGGACAGAGCACTCTAAATTGCGGATATCATGTTTATATACAGATCGATTCCGAAACAGCATGCTTACTTACTCGCTGTGCCAGCTCTCAACCCCATGGCACACTGTTTGCAAAAAATCAGTCCGTAAATAGTAAATGATATTTCTAATTAACACAGTATTCGAAATCTTCCTCACTTATCCCCTTACCAACTTCTCACAGCCCCGAAGCTCGAAGTTCGCAAAAAAATCTACAAATCGATATCAACCGATGAGAAGGGCAGCTCTGCCCCGAAGTTGCGCGCAAAGATTGGTTCGGATTGACTCAGAGTTACAATTTTCTTTTGGGAACATATGTACAGAGACACAGACACAATGAAAAGCAGATAAATTGCAAGGAGGTTAACCCCCGCCTAATTTTTTTTTTTGCCGTAGTAGCAGTAAATCTCGTAAACGTCTCAAATAGTATAATTTTGGTAAATATTAACAACATATTGTACAAATCGCTTATGATACCGTGTTTTAGGACTATATTTGGAGAGCTTACAAAGAAAGCATGTTTCGTCAAAGTGACGTTTTGAGGGAATTTGTGTGGTATTGTAGAGTATGAAACGCTGATTCCAAATTTGTTTTTTTTTTCTTATCTGCGGAACTCTCGTGGACGAGGAGTCATGGGCGTTTGTTAGAGCAAAAAATTAATTCATTTAGATAAAATATGTTGCTAAGATCTTATTAGCCATCAAATAAAGCGACTTTTGTTCACTTTTTTATATTAAGGTATCTGTTGAATAAAGTATTATGATAAACATCTACTTCATTCAGACGAAGTAATCATGACTACTTCTGTCCTATTTGCACATTGAAATTTTTGTTCCAATAAGCGCTCATGACTTTTCGTCCCAAACATTCCGCAGGTAAGGAAGGAAAAATTACAATTGGCGTTTTTTAATAGACGGGCAACTCTGAACGCAACCTCGGGATCCATTCTAATGACAAAACTCATTATGTTACACATTGATTTATTGAAAAAGACTCATGGTTTTAGGACCAGCTGTTTCTCTCCACATTTAATTCTGATGGAAATGATGAAGTCAACATTCACCAAATTTGCACGGGCATATTCGGTCATCTGTAATGTTTCTCATTGAGGTGTACAAAATAAGCCCTAAAAATCTGAACTGATTCCAGCGCGTCAGCTTCCATTCTGAGAACACGTCAGAAAATCTTAACCTGCCTTTTCCTTACCTGCTCGCAACTACTGCCCCGTACTTTATAGACAACAGTAAATTTTCCATTTTCATCTTCGTAAGACTCCTTGACTTTTTTATTGAAGCGATCAAGATCCTCCCTTGTTTTAACGAGCTGTGTAGGTTGTATTCATGAGGCATTTTGATTTTGGAAGAGATAATTACCCATTTTGCATGTTTTTCATCAAAAGACCAGTAAAATGTTACTGGATGATTGTACTCTACGTTGAGGACCACGGTCATGACAATTTTTTTGGCTGCCATCGTTGGTGATGCTGTAGCATAGCCAAAACCATCCTGTAAAGTTGAAGTTCAGGTCTTAAAAAGATAACGGAGTTATAGAACAAAAAGCCACTGGCTCACCTGTACAAAATCAATAGCAAATAAGATTATGATTAGCGCTAAAAGGTTTGCCATTCTTCTAGGTTGCAAATCATTATATGAAGAATTTATGAATCGTTTATGTAGCTAGCATTATTTGACGTATATATGTAAACATGTAGCTTCTGAATAACCACATCTTCTTATTATTATTATTAACATTATTCTTATTACATGTTTACACGCTTGAACACAAACGTCAAGATACAATCATACCACAAGAATGCGAATGTTAACTATTAAATGTTTGGAGAAGGAGCAATGTCCCTATTCCTCCATTTATCGATCTATACACTCTGTTGCATTATGAAAACATATATCTATAGACGAGTGCTGTATTGCATCCTTGCGAAAAGACGTCCGCAAAAAATTCTTATAATAGAGACGGAGTATCAAAGAGTGCTGTATATTAAAGAGGTCTGCCTTGGTGAGCTGAGCACAGCACTTTCTGGATTCAGAATATTTCTATCCCAAAAGGAGTTATGGAGCTGCGTAGTTTGCGTGATTTGATTCCGCGAGAATCTCGGAATGTCGCAGACTTCCGCGAAATGATCTAAATTCCGTAACTTCAGGAATTTTGCACGTTCTGTAGGCGATATTGTGTTTTTGGAACTCCATTACAATCTAGAGAAACAAAGCATTCAGTTCAGAACTAGTCATGGCTTTTTTGTTTCCGAATAAATCCTCTTAATTTTGGCAATGACCCAGCGCAACAACAAGGCCTAAAAACTTCTATTCTGCTTTTTGGCTGTAAGACACAACGTTCAGAGAATAACTTTTCAAGCTAATGTCGATGGAGCCGTGCTAGAAGTCAACAAAATTTGCGAATGTTTTTGGAGACGACATTTCGACAGTCGACATTTCGTCAATGTTGGAAAAACTAGACATGAATCACTGAGATTTTTTCATTTATACTATGGCTTGCAAGAGTCGCTTGTGCCATCAAACGAGGATTGAACTGCTTTCCGATCCCAAGCAAGTCTTTTTATATTGAGAATTGAATGTTAAGAGTTTCCGCTAAAGAGTAATTCAGTGTCTTCATAGCCAGTAGATTCGCGCAAATCGTAGCATTAGCCTATAACTGCCTTTCAGCTTTAAAATCAGAAACGACGAATACTTTAGAGATTGTTACAGACGTTTTCTTTTCACGTACTGTTATGTTGGACAAAATATCACCAAAACAAAAATGAATATCCGTGACATTGAGAGGGAAAAAATCAGTTTATTTTTTTTGAGAATAGTGGCTAAAATCATTGACGAAAGTTCGTTCAAAAACTCTAGCAAATTAGACTGTTGTAGCTCTAGCAGGATTACTACGTTTGTTCCTCTTAACGCTGTGTGCCTTTATCTAAAAATCATATGAATTATCTGTAAATTTCGTCCATAGCGCAGAGATCAATACCTTTGCTCACAACATGATCAGAATTAAAAATTGTGAATACTTTGCTTGCACAGTTAATTTTATAGATGTGAGGAAGTCGGCTTCTTCGGAGCTGCACTTGCCAAATCGTTAATCTGGAAAGGTCTGAATGGAATCGCTGACAAGTAGTCATAACCACTTAGACAACTGCAAATGACTTCCGGAGAAAACTAAAGTTCTGAAACTTCCCGGGGAGCACTCTTACTAGAGCTGCCAGAAAGGGCGGAGCCCACCCATACGGACCAATAGGAACGTCCGCCCGGAACTTGCGATTGTTTGAGTAACGAAGTCTTGAAAATCATTGAGTGTTTTTGGATGTCGTTGAACTCTAACAAAAAAATCTAGTTTTGACCAAACTCAACGTTATAGCGTCATAGTTGATGCCATTGTGGTAAAGACGATTGCAAATTTGTCATCTATATTTTTGGCGATGTCTACTCTCTCCAAGAGATTGAGATTTTCTGTGGTTGCTGCAGCAATCTGTTGTATTATGTCATAATTAAGGCACGTTTTTGTCACCTCTTTTTTCGGCTCTGGTTTTTATAAGAAAACTAATTCTTCCCGAAACCTTTAATGCTATCTGAAAGAACTTTCCTCTATTTCTTGTTTACGCTATTTTTTTCGTAGTGCTCTATATGATACTAAGTTCCACGCTTCGAATCTGAGAGACTAAAACTTCAAATTCTTTCCTTTTATTTCGCTGGAATTCCGTGAGAACAAACAATGTTGATTTCGAAAATTACGCTTAACAATTGCGAAGCTTTTCTGCTGTAAAATTTTCTCTAAAGCAGAATTTTGCAGGAGTTCTGAGACAGGAAATCCAACCACAACTTGACCAGTCATTGTGGCTCTTCAATGTTGTATAAAATTTTGGAGGAAGAACCAATTGATTTGTTGCGGTTCTGCTGTTTACACAAAGAGTAAACATAGCACACTGAGTGATAGAAAAATGGTAAGATTCTTTGGCTTTTTAGCGGCGAAAATTGAAAGTTCTCAAAAAAGGCAATTTTTCGCTCTTTAGAAAAAGCCAGAAAAAGTGATCACTTCCAATTTTTTTTTGCAGAAGCTCCTCGTAAAAATTCCATAAAATCCAAGTTTTTCGCCACAGCTCTCTGACCATCGGCTACGCAATGAGCAAAGTTTGTGCTTTTCAACTATTTTTGAGAGTGAGTTATGCTTTCTCAAATTAGAGGATTTAAAAAAAATTCATGGCGTTTTTCGAATGGTACAAACTTTATCGTAATAATTTGGGTAAACAAAAATATGTCGAAGCCAAAGATTTGCTCTCTTAATAGTCCTTATTGATGATTTGAGAAAAAAATTACAGCGCTGATGAATTTTAAAAAACGTGCGTTAATAGTGAATCATCCCAAAATAGACCCTTTGATTAAACTGGATTGGCGGTTGGAAGGCGCGGCTTCGTGAGCCCTGATTAAGATTAGAGAATGATAGAGAGTCTTCCGCAAGAGAGTCGCAGACTGCGTTGCGGGCGCGAGCGGTGACCTTCCACTAGCCAATCCCATTGAGTCAAAGGATACTTTGTGTGAGGGACAGCTTCAACACATCTCTTCAGTAACTATCCAGCTATCAATTCTCTGACTGTAAGCAGATTGTTCTTCGTAGGTCATCATTCATATTCTGGCGACTGTCATTGTATCCTCATTGATTTCTTTCTCTATTTTCTCATGACCGTCCTTTTGCTGTTGTGTTGAAGCTGTTTGAGCTGTCGGTGCAGATGTTGCTTGTGCCTGAGATCGACCACCACCGGATTGAGCCAGTGCACAGGTCTGTAAAAAATTATTAGATTTAGAAGACAGTTATACATTAGCTCACCTTCACAGATGCGACAAAGGCTGAAAATAAAATTACAGACATTCCTAAAAGTTCCGCCATTGGTGGTTAAGTGCTGACGCATAAGAAATAAAGAATTTATATAGGCAGTGTCTTACCAAATACTGATAATCAATAGATTTTTGTCAACATATTGCTTTATTGATGCTTCTCCACATTACTCTTTGTTCGAGACAAATTGCGATAGACCAGTTGCCTCATTGAATACAAAGCAAGCGTAGAAATCAAATAGTGATTACCATTCACGCTCATGCTCAGAAAAATGGTTATGTTTACCCTTCTCTTTCTCCTCCTTCCATAGAAATGATGCCAGTAAGATTTTTGAAAAACTCACTCATCGCTGTGAATGCGACAAGCGTACAAAGAATGCGATCAGTGTTGTAACTTGATTTGGTATAGAGTCATAGCTCATCATTTTTGAGAGCAATTATCAAGATTTTATGAGAGAAAAGCCGAGCTTTTGCCTAATTCTCATGTGTGTTACTTCTTCTCCATTTATTCCCTAGGAACATCAATGTATCTCCAGCAGACTAATTCACCACAAAACAATAGAAGTAGATGCAGTAGAGAGAAGGAAGATAAATACAATGGCTATTGGGGTACGGTGACACACCATTAAAATTAAGGGCTCTCGAGGTTAATGGCCCAAGTTATCGGTATCACGTACTTTGTCAAGCTTTCTGTGGCTATGGTAGAAGCCAGGCTTGTGATTTTTTGTAAAAATTATGCTCGGATTTTGCGCTCAGCCTTGAAATTTTCTTAATAGATCAATCTACTTTCTTCGCCGTTGTGCTTACAGTAATGTGAGAGGTGTTTATAAAAAGATTTGATCTTTCCGAGGCCATTTGCGTCTTCCGTAATTTTAGTTACTTGAAGAGGTTTTTACTACTTGGTACTTCTGCGTGACCTCTTACTCAAGGCATTGTATCATAATAATATGGAAGAATACCACTGGAGTAAAGCAGGCTTTACAAGACGTCTCTGGAACCGCAAACGTCGTGATGCACTTGAAGTTTGCAACCAAAAAATTATGTTACATTGAAAATGCGAAAAAATGCTACTAGTACAGCTCCTACTAGTAGGTCAATCATGTAGCGAACACATGGTTGTAAACATGAGGGCTTTGGCCATGTTTTTTTTTCTGAAGCCAGGATACAAGAGAACATTGGACTAAAACCGAGATATCGTCACTTTTTAGGATTTTTCTTTTCTGATAACTCTGTCCATTCTGGATTACTAGGGCACATGAAGAGGTACTTATGTCATAGTTGCCAATCTGAAGGTTTATAGTGTATATAAATGTGAATTTTAGGCTTGCGTATGTCAATTTCCTGCAATCATTCTCTCACAACCTGCGCCATGAACACAACGAGTGTATTTCAATGGTGTTTGTATGCATTTGTTACATGCTGATCGCAGCACGAAATTGGTATATGGTTATTTATGCAGATTATAAAGATTATATAGCTTGCTCTGCTCTAACGTACTCCTTACGTACTTTTTTAATATTCGCCTTAGTGCTTTATCACAAAAAGGACAAATTTTGTCCATGATAAAGCTAGGAAAGCATGCCTACGTTAAAACACATGGACACGAGCGATGTCAAATGCGAAATTTCAACTGAACACATAACCTAATGTACATATTAAGAAGCCACGACTTGCATGGTTCGAATATCAAAGTTTTGGTAATGTAACTAACTACTTCATGAACATGAGAACCACTGTGCTTTACGCTGTGGTTTTGACCTTAACTTTTTTGTTGACTGTTTTTGAGAAAGAAAGCTTTCAAAGCCGTCATTTTGAAATTCTTGATTCTGAGTTTGATTAAAAATTATAAAAAACCGTTAGTTAATCCTAAGTAAATTGTAAAATCTCCTACCAATAGGCCATCGATAAAAAATTTTCAACTTGCACGATAATGTAAGAATTGTGAGAAATTCTTTCAAAAAAATGGTTCACTTGTGACTGCATTTCCTTCGCCGAATCTCTGCATAAAATCAGAAATTTAGATAAGACTTTCCTTCATTTTCCTTTCCTGCATTTTCGTGCAAAAAAATCATTTGTCTATAGAGCATTCCTCATAGCGTTTTTTTGGATACCAGTCCGTGCTTTAAGAACAGAATAACATAAGTAACGGAAGAATTATTCCTAGAGAATCACGTTTTATACAATTTTGTTTTTGTGTATGCTGGATTTGAAGGCTGCCATAGCAATGTACGGAAACCTGCTGTGTAAGAAACGCTCCCAGATTTTTGAAGACAGTTTAACAAATCTTCAATATTTTTGATATCACGCTCAAAATCACGAATTTTTACTTTGAGCCTACAAATGAAAAAGTTGCTGCCAAAACACTTTCTTTCATAGAGTTCAACATTATGAATTTGGCTTGTAGTTTGAAAATTCATTAGGATTTATTTACGCAACAGCTTTTGTGCCAGCCTTATATAAAGTTAAATGACTCAAGGACGACTATGTGCCTTCCGCAGACCACTGCAATAGTTGTCTGCGGAAAGTACATAGTCGTCCTTGAGTCATTTATAACTTGAAATGCGCGTTTGCACACTGTACGCGGCAATCGAGACAAGCTTACAAGTGACTCCTCAAGAAAATTTTTTCCGGCTTAACAAACTGTAGAAATGTGTACTATCACGTAACGTATTCAATCGAAAGAGAGAAGAAAGCAAGAAAAAATCGATGGAAATGAGCAAGCGGTATTGCAAGGCGTCAAGTAGCGCGCAAATGAATACGTAGGATAAGTCATAATTAACTCGACAATAATTTGACCCGCCTCCAGTTTAGAATTAGGTCTTTTTGCTGCTTTAAGGATAAAGGATAAAGGATTCGGCGTCTTCAATACCCTCTGAGGGCATGCGCCGAACGCACACACTAACTTCGTAGTCGAAGAGGCAATTGTATGCGTGCGAGCCTATTACAGTGACTTGCGGGGGCCAGCCGTTTCCAAGTCAGTGCTTTTATCCTCCCAGATTACTCTGGTACCAATTTACTGGCCCCGGAGGGTAGAGGGCTTGGTTGGCCCAGGGGCGGGGATCGAACCTGTGTCCGATCTGGTCATAGCGGCGTCTCATACCACTACGCCACTCGTCCCCCTTTTGCTGCTTTAGCGTCATTCAAACACTTCATGTCATGATTTCATTGAATAGAGGAATCAAAAAATTGTAATTCTTTCCACTTTTATCTTCGCAATCAGTGAAGAAGTAAGATTTTATCATGTTGTCGATCCCGTTGGTGCCGCTGTTGTTGACCCGGCTGTTGGAGCTCGTGTTGGCGGAGCTGGTTGGGGTGCACCACCACCACCACCACCCTGTGGACTTGGCGCACATGCCTTCAAAAAGTTAACAAACGTATAAGAAAAGAAATAGTTAGCTTACCTCTGATGAGACGAGAAGAGCCAGAAATACGAACAGTACAAGAAGTTTTGCCATTGCCGGTCGATGTGGTGAGGCATGAACTAGGGCTTATTATATAGGTAGAAATATTTACTGAAAACATCGCGCGAATTTCCCTCCCGTTTCATTTTTCAATTTTTTCAAGGGGACCATTAACTGAGCGATATTCATGAATCAAATGTCATGACAGAAATGATGATTATTTGATGATGCTCAGAAAAGAGGCTTTGTTTACCTTCTTTTCTTCCATGCAAGGTAAGCTAATGGAATTCTCTGCAAGTATGCTTTTTGTTGTGGCTAAAACGAGCAACAGCATAGCTTACAGAATACGTAGCGAGTCGTGCAGGTAAATTCTTGATCTATCCAATCTTAAAATTTTAATTTTGGCACTTGAAGTATGATTCGTGAAGTTTGTCGAAATCTGACAAGGCTTTCACATTTTCATCAATGGCTTTAATGCTCTGAGTGAATTTAGCCATACTCTTGAAATTTACGACGACGATACATATTTACATTTGCTTCAAGATGGTTTTACCAGACCAATATCTCTCGAGAAACATGATTGTTAAATCCTATCGCTATAGTGGGTAATTCCCTCTTTTTTGAGTTTGTAATGAAAATCGACCAGCATCGGTTACAGGAAAATCAAGCAGACATGTGATCAAAAGAAAAGATCAGAGGTAAGGTGTCTGTGATTTTGATAAAATCTTCAGGAATCCTGAGAACAAGCGGAACAGATTATTTCTTGCATCATATCGGATATTATTACTATCATTATTATTGCTAGTCAATACCCGAAAGAATCAAATGTCGTTATTGACCTGAAAGGAAGATTTTCAAACGAAGAACCAAAACTCATCGTTTATACAGAGAATCTCAAAAGAGTGTGCCTACTGTCTGATTGTCAATAACTCTCATGTCATAAAGTCTTTGGAAAAGCTTTGTGTACATTTGTAGAGCTTGCTTCAAGTTAGATTTGCACTTTTCAGTATTTAGGATTAGCAAGAACTTTGGAGAGGATTTTGAGCTATTAGCTCAGACAGTCGCGAATGACCTCCGTGGAAGACTGAACTTCAAAAACTTCCGGGGTGACGCTCCTATTGGGCCGTGTGTGGGTAGGCCTTGCCCTCCTGCCCCCACCCCTTTGCCCCAGTGTGGGTACACTGCAAGCTAAAACTATATCACTAGGTCAAACTAGGTCAAACTCAAGCGATGACCAGATATATAAAGTTCGCGCTTCCGTAAGACCAGTTTCATAAGTTACGCGAAGAAAGCCTAAACAACGTTTTTTTCATTTCCAAAAATGTGACGGGGTCATTTGATTCTACAAAAATACAAAGTTGTTTAATGAAAGCAACGTGCCTAAAAACCTGCTACACAAGTTCCAGACTGTTTGAATACTTTTTAGGCTTGTTTCAACATGGATCTATATGCTGAAAGCTTTAACCGTAATCATACAGTAATGAAGAGCGATGGGGATTTCCTCCATACTGTAAATCTAAGTGAAGCCTGCCTTACTGAAGGGTGTTTTACTATTCCAGAGGACAGTGCGGGAAAGGAGCTAATAGCGATTAGAAAGTGTGCACTTACTTTTGGGACACCCTGTATAAGTAATGATGTCCGAAACACTTTCTCATAACTGAACAGGGAAGGTATATGACCCACAGCGGAATTTCCCTATGAATTGTATGTCATTCGAAAGGCCTTTGGGTGCTGATTTCAAAACAAACTTCCATATCTGCTTATCGGTTTAATGAACAGAGTTACAGACAGTTTTCCGCCTCCAATTTGCATGGTCAGATAATGTGTAAATGATTTAAATTCGTAAAGATTGCGAGCTTGGTCTAAAGTTACGCGCCGAAATGTATGAGATATATTTATTCTACGTTAAAACGATTGATGGGAATAGTTTGCATTCCATGGAAAGTTTGAAGCCAAAATCGGAAAAAATCCCTGAAATTGGGTTTCTGCGACGAGGAATCCTACAGACCTCCAACTTGGTCATTATACAGTAGGCACATAGTAATACTCAAATATGCTTTTACCAAAAACTGTCCATGAATGGCAAACTCCGCCCCCAGCCCCTCCCACATATGTCATTGTATACTACGAGCTTTACTGAGTATAATTTCAAAACCTTACCCCTGTATGTGCTCTTATAATCGAGAAATGCCAAGTTTTACATAAAAAACCGAAAAAAGTGGCATTTTGTTATTTTCGAACCATCTTTTTTTCTCAATTTTAAGCCCCGAAAGAAAATCCGCCATATACTTTTTTAGTACTACTTTCTGTCTACTATATAAAGAGCAAGTTGGAAGTCCGTGGAAATTTTCTGGAAGGAGATCCGATTTTTAGGGTAGCTAAAAAAATTTGATTTTTGGTCCCAAATTTTTACTGGATTACGACTTAGGTGGATCTTTAGTGGTTTTTCTTTGTAGAGCTTGCTCCACTCTATCGAATGGTACCTTAATTCTGTTAGGAAAGCAGGAACAGCTTGATTTATCCAAGAATGGAGTACTTTTGGGACAGCCTAATACTACCCACTTGCTTTTTCAAGGAATTCCTTGTCATATTATACTAAAAGGACAATCCTGACATAAAAGTGTCATAATGGTGGAAAAACTTCTGACAACCTATCAAAACCTTAAGTGTAATAAGACAGGGTTTATACAAGAAGCAAAACGAGTTTGGACTTATGAAAAGACAGTTTTGCATTCATAATAAAATCTGCCTCACTAACACTGCTATTAGTTATCAATCCTGACATTTTGTTCACTACACAAATCATAAGTACCTGAAAAGTTCCATGCTCTCCACAAATTATATCGTAACGATTGTTGTTGCTAGAGAATTCAGTGTGAAAAGCTAGCAGTGAAGATTTTGAACCAGACCCTAATGATGCCATAAATTTCTTCAAACATGCATCTATGCTTCTCCTTGCTACTTCTCACGTGCTAAACTGCTTTGTCTGTTGATTGTTCTCAACACACGAAACCATTTTCGATGTAATTATCAGATTTTCGAAAGCAAGCTGATTACTCGAACTACAACTTTTTTGAAAATGTAAAGTCTGCTTTGTTGTTTCTTCAGTGATTCGAAAATTCGTGCCTTTACAGCTTTACTTGAGTTTAATTTTTATACCAGGAACTGGCTATGAACATCTTTTCAGTACGCTTTTACTGCAAACTACGTTCGCAGTTCAGTGATTGTTCAGTGATTCAAGTGATCTGGAATCTAGAAACTGCTATACAAATACCTTAAATAAGCAATTTTTAATAATGAATGTATCAAGTTGTGCATTAAAGCTTCGTATGTTCCTTACCGACTAGGTACATGAATGTCCAACAAACGTTCAAAGATGAAACTGACGATGAGTAGAACGATTATGGCGGTTTCAATATATTAGCAACCTTTCTATGCTTTAGGTCAGTCAAAATCTGCCTTTACTTATATTCCTCAAAAACACGGTTTTCATATTCTTCGAAAATTTTTACACGTATACACATTCTTACACGCATGAGGTAAGACAGCTATTTGCTTTTTTCTTAAGGAAGTGATGACACTGGTCGCAAGCAGGCTGAATTTCTATTTTTATACAGCAAGTACAATAATTTCCTATAATAGTACATCATGATAATTAAATCTTCACAGACAGTTGGGTCACTTCCCATCAACTGCCTTGAAGTTATAAGGAGAGAAGACCTGTTTCGCTTTCTTTCTCTTTCAAACCTTCATGACTCTTACACATCATGTAACGTAACTATATTACGCATCGTATCTTCTACTTTATGTTGTGTATATGGCAACTCGCGCAGTGTGAATCACACAAAAGACAATGCAAGACCTTTATCTCCTCTTTTGTGACTGCTGTATCATAGTGAAGTGTAATTTCCAAATGGTGAAAAGAGCGTTAGGTTTTTTTTAGTTTCAGCATCGTGCTCAGAAATCATGAAGGTTTTTTTAGCTTAGCGCCTTTTCTGGTTCCAAATGACAGCCATTTCCTTTTATATTGAAAGCACTGTTTTTTTAATGTTTATAAAAGCCACCTTTTATTTAACACGTTGACGACAACATGCGTTTTTAATTGTCTGCCCTTTGGCACAATGCCTTCCAGGAGTAAGTTGAGAATTTTTAGCTAGAATCACGCAGAATGCCATCTACAATATATTTACATTGATTCTAAGTCAGTAGGAGAACTATTAAAACGAATGCATTGCACAAAAGTAGTTATCTCAACAGAATCTGAGCCATAACACACCAGTGGGTCATATTGTCCTACGTGGGTCATTGCGTGACCTACTATGTGCATCACGCTCTCGTCAATGCGTTAGAAAAGCTATGAAAAATGAATATGGAAGATAGCGTTGCAGGAAGCCAGAAGAAAGCAGTTTTAAGACTTTGTTATCTCGATAGACAGATTACCACCTTAGGCCCCGGACAGACTTCACCCGATTTGATCGTCGCGACTGAATCGCGACGAGACAACTGTTACAACATCATTCCATGCCGATCAACTTGCATTTCGGTTGTGATACTTTTCCAGCCCGAAATTTTTGAATGTGAAATGAAAATGAATGGAAATGTCCGATTGAGTCGCAACGATCAAATCGCGTGAAGTCTGTCCGGAGCCTTAGTAGAAGATGATATCACTTTTGCCTACTTCCTTGTACCTTCAGAAATGGTCACACCACTCCATCATTTTATAAACTTGTCTTAGACATTACCGGTTTCAAAAATCGAGAATTGTTCATTGGTGAAAACTGTTGTTACTCATAGTGCAATTTTTCTAACAAATACATTTTTGACATTTGGAAACCTTTGATTATGCATGCATAAAAGAAAGGCCCTGAAGTTCCCCAACTTATTCATTCTGTCACTGAGATGACCAACGCAAACACCGTTTTCTATTTTTACTAAAATTTTCTTTCAGGACGAAAGAAATTTCTGAGGGAGTAATTTGTCTTGCAACGTTCATTTGCATTCTTTCCAACTTCAACAATCCCCTACTGCAGTTTGATTTGAAACATGTTGTTGCTAAACTTCCAATATATAGCTGGAAAAGAACTGATTCCTCTCCTGTAAAGATTCAACTAGCAAGCCAATTATTTTATTCTTGAGATCGTAGTTGAGATAAAGCAGAAAGCTGACTACGCAATTAGCAGGGATAGGATTTATTAGTAAAAAGTGCAAATATATTACATGTGCTATTTACAGTTTATGTTAAAGCCTTAAAGCACTGACTTTCAAGCAAAGACTTCATACAGCCCTTGTGAGAATCGTAAGCAATAAGGCATCCAAAATCTAAATGTTTACAGTTGTAAAATTGTGCTCTTGCTGTTCTGCTAAATGACTTGTTTATTGCGCTTAGCCTTTTTCGTTGAGTTGGTTTGCTCAACTTTGCTTTTCGTTTAATCCATTGGTTCTAAAAACAGTCTTTCACCATAAGCATACTTCTGCCTACAAAAGCACTCAGTTCAAAATTTGAGGAAGGTTTCAAGGTGCTACAACTTTTTTTCTTTTCAAAGCTTGATTTGATATAGATTCATAGTTATCTGTAATCTTTAGCAGAAAATTTTCGGCATAACAACGAAGAAAACGAGGCAGTTCAACAATGCGATTTTGAGATTTCGAAAATGAGATTTTGAAGTTTCAGCTTTTCTGAGTAAAGTTACGAAAACTTAGAAAACAAAGATAGCAGTTTGGAGCAGCCAAGCTGGAATCAAAGTTTTTTTTGTTCTATTGCTTCAGACAGTTTATTGACCCTTCGACACATTATTATTCGAGATTTATTGGATTCCAGAAATGTTGCAGGGAAGGTAGTAAATATTGACCTACGATCTTCACATCTCCTCTACTTTTTGGTAATAAAATGAAATCCCGAGTTTTTATTCTCCTCTTACCTGCTCTATCATTTTCAAAACATGCTTTATTGTAGTCTCTTCCCAGGGAAAAGAATTATCTTCTACGGAATTCGAAAGAAGCCTTTTGATAGTTTTTCCTCAGCAAGCGTTTCTAGTGGTTGCGCTATTTTTCTATTTCTTATGGCAAGTGATACTCTTCTTTTGAATTTACTATCTTCCTTATTACTTTCCAGCATGAAGCAGGCTACATTTCTAATGTACAATTTATTTGTCAAGCTAGGAAACAAAATGTACTATGCTACATACTTTCAAACAAGTTAACCTAAAGTGGTGAGAAACTTCAATATTCTTGCATAGCAAACTTCTTACAAGCATAATAATGGCTTTCTATTGTTCGCATTCAAACATCTGAAAATACACTCTTTGGTCAATTTGTGCAATAGAATTCTCTTAAATCTTCACGTTTATAACCTGTTCTATGCTAAATGGTTCCATTTGAACCGCAATAAAAGCATTGTCTATTTCAAACATTCAGGAATCGTCGATTTCTGTTGCACGTTTTGCAAATTTTTCAGCTTTGTCCTGTTCAGTGATAAGTTTTGCAAAAATCTATTTATGCCTCGATGCTGAAAAATCGTGATACGTTCACGACTGCCCGAGAAATTTTCTATAGCCATAATAAAATTCTAGAAAATTTTTCCAAGCAATCATCTCTTACCCTTCCAAGACTTTCATCAAAACAACGCTTTGTTAGAACCAAATTTGATTTTTTTTACAATTTGCCGCTTGACCGTCCAGCTTATAGTGGCGCTTATAGACAATAACCAGGAAACCAGGTATCTTAACTCTTTATTCAAAGTACTGAATGGGAAAATAAATACAGAGGTAGGTTACTGCCCTATGGCAGCTCGATTCATTGGTAGTCGAAAACTCAACTTCGAGTTCTTAGCCAGTACCGTATTCCTTCAGTGCGAGCTCAGCATCCTGAGTACGGTATGGGCGAGGGTCCGAAGCTATATATCTCAACGACAAATGATTTTAATGACCTGCCGCTGGGGCAATGGCTCAATCACCGCCTACAAATCATCATCCCAATATGAAAAGGCCCGCCTGAACTTGTTTGGACACTGCATAAAAGAAATTATTTTGTTTACCCTATTTGTAGATACACAATTTTACCTTCGTGTCATTACACTTGCCCATGTGCCTAATATCCGTCCAGAAAAATTGTTTATGGTATCCAATAGCTTCGTGCCAGCAATGAAAAACTCAACAATTGCTGTAAGATTGCCGAATTCATTATGGTCTCGCGGTTCGCCGAAATTACCTTATCGCATTGTTACTTCTACGCCACGAACAGGTTTTTGTAACACAGTGTTCTTTGACGTTCATCATCATTCTTCCCCTTCGCTGCTTCTTCATCTCTCGGACTGCGGCTATTCCAGCGGCCTAGGCGTCGATCGTGCCATGTCATTACCTCTGCTGATTTTGGTAACTGTACATACTTGTCACGGACAAGGCCAAGGACTGCTTGGACAGATACTTGGTAGGTTTCTTCTCTACTAAATGTTGATATTATTCATACCTCCAGTATTGCTTTCTGACCCAAACCACAATAAAATCAACGATATTGAATGCTTCATATATGTTCAAAGCATCTTACTAATAAGTCTCCGAAATTTTAACTAGACCAATATCAAGCGAAGATATCCAACTTTTTGAAAAATTGTGATCTTCATCAGCGATTCGCTCGCTTCACGTTTTTCTGAATGAAAAATCAAGCGTTCTTTTGAAAAAGTTGCAAGTCACGGCGGTACAATCTGACAAAGAAAATATAACGGAAAGTTTTTTTGGATTGCTTAGCAAATGATGAATATCAAGGTACTTTTCACTTAGCTTTCACCTTTGCTAATCGAAAAAATTTCTCGAAAATACTTTAAAAAGCGAGTCACGATTTCCATTTTTTTCTTATTCTTTATGCTTTGTATGATTGATAATATATCAAATCAAAGTGCAGTGCAGCGGGAATGCACTGTGTGTGATATTATCAAAATCAACATTTCTTGAAGAGATGCCAGAATTTTTGAGACAAATTGCAAATATATTTGTTGGTGCGCAACTTTTGTAACAAAGTGGTGTTTCTTGATTTTGGATTTCGTTTAAGGAGCTTTCAAATTGAAAAAAAGACATATATAAGTCTACGGATTGCTTAATTTGAATGGAAAAGTAAACTAAATCATTCGTGAGTTCTTTCCTAACAAGAGGTTCTCCTAATGCATCCTTCTGTACAATTTGGTTTCTATAATTACATTTTGATTTTTTTAAACAATTCTAGAATTAGTGCGCTAAAAATGATTGTTGCATATGTTTCATAGCTTTCTCTTGCTACTTGATTGGAATGAAGTAAGTTCACCTTATCAAGAACTCTGTACGTGCTGCTATAAGGAAATCAAAGACTACTCGTTATAAGAACTTCTGGTCATTTGTAGTCCAAGGTTGTTGAACGAAGCAAATTAGCGCGATGTCTCTCGATCGAAGGTGAAAACGTAATGTGCTCAAAAACCTACTTCCTTCCAAGGGTGGGAACGATTACACTACACTGGCTAGTTTTTTTGGGAACTGTACTTTAAAGTTTGATAAATCGTTGGGTGTTGAGTCAATATCTAATTCTGGAGCTGAGCTGTCCGATGAGTCAGATGCCATGCAATAGTGCAACCATTTACACTTTGAGGCCGCTGCTATTTTTGGATTTTCGTCGCTGGACCTGCCTCTGGGCACTGCTCTATTTTGTTGGGTTAGCTAAAATGGAGAAGGGCTATTAGAGAAGCACGATTAATGAGGTTTCATCGCTAATTTTTGCTTACCCGCTTCAAAATCTTTTGTTGAGCCTTATTATTTCAGACTTTATCGTATATTCCGGATATTTTGTATTTTGGGCACGACAGTGAGGGTGAAATTTTTGGAAAAACAGCTTTTTGTGTGAGCTTCGTCCCTGGTAAAGTCGTAATATGGAAGAAAAAGAGATATTGTCAAATTTTGGCATTTTTTAGAGGCACATCATGATAGAGTACATTAATCCGCGGAGAAATTTAGGAAGAAATCGAGTTAGAAGGTTAAATGAAAATTGAGCCAGAATATCAACCAAATAATAGGTGGGTGCAATGTTTGTTCGCCATTTTTCAAAAAATTATAACTTTTTTTGTACTCGATGGATTTCTTCCAATTTCTGTTCCTCAAGAGAGGAAACCATTCTCTTTGTACTTTTTACCATAAAATGGCAGAAGAAAGTTCGAGAGATGGATGCAATTGAACGAGATTACTCAAAATTGGCATTTTCAAGCAGGGTCGCGAAAAAGGAAGTAGATAGAGAATTTCGCTCAATACTAAAGTACCTTCCTCATAATCACAACGAAAAATCGAGTGTTAGAAACAAATAAAGGGAATTACCTCAGTTTTGCAATTTTTGAGCATGCTCAAGAGAGCCTAAAATTGTCACAGCAAAAACCGAATCAATCATAAACATAGGTTTTATAACTTCCTCTTTCTAGCTGAGCGAGTCTCGTGCTGTTTAAGAGCAATTTTCTTAAAAAAGCAGACCCGAAAATCCGAAAAAATCGCGAAAAACGAAATTGCTCTCGATTAGCTCGGAGCTTGCTGGCTAGGAAGAGTAGGTTATAGAACCTATGTTTATGACTGTTCAGTTGCTGCTGTGACATTTTCAGGCTCTTTGAGAGTGCTTGAAAATTGCAAAACTGAAGTAATTCTCCTTATTTGATTTTGACTCTCGATCTTTTTCGTTCTAATTCGTAGGAAAGGTGCTATAGCAAAAAGCAAAACTTTCTCTCTAACAATACTTAATAAATTTTTGCGACTCTACTTGAAAAATGCCACTTTTTGGATAATTTCGTTCAATTGCACCACTCTCCCGAACTTTCTTTACCAATCCATGGCAAGGACACTGCTGTAAAGAAAATGGTTTCGTCTTTCAGATGAATAAAACGTGGAAGAAATCCATCAAATAGAAAGAAAATTATGACTTTTGAAAACTGGCGAACGAACTTTTGCACCCACCTAGTATTTGGAAATCGAGAAACAACTCATATTCTACCATCAGTAGCTAAAAGTACTCTGGTAGCGAATTATAAGAGAAAATTATAGTGCCTTTGGTAACGACTCTAAATTACAGGTGGCATTGCGAACGGTGGTGGATGGGGTAACCAAGGTCAGGCAGGATGGGGTAATCAAGGCCCTGGATGGGGAAATCAAGGACCAGGCGGACCTAGAGGTTGGGGAGGACCAGACGGGCCACCATTTCCTGGTGGTCCTCCTCACCATGGTGGTCCACATCATCGTGATGGTCCTCCACCTCCTGTGGGTCCACCTCCTCCGGGTGGTCCGCCAATGCGCCAGTTTCCTCCGCCGCCAAGAGGGCCGCCGCCTCCATGGTCACCACCAAATGGTCCGGGACCTGGTTCTATGGTGAGTTAGCGCACTTCAAAAGTTTCTTAGGTGTAGCGATAGTTGGTAGAAACTTAGAAGAGCCAGACTTACGTCATAAAATCAAGTAGAAACACCCAAAGCTATGGAAGAAAGTGTTTGAGGGCGACAGATTGAGTCAATTTGGGGAAGCCCTCAGTGAAGCCGCAGAAGGAGTTGGCAGAATGGCAGCAAATGTTGCGGACGGTCTAATTGGCATGAATGGAGAAGACATTATTCATAGTTTACGTGTAAGCAAAACAAGAGTAGTTAGTATTATAGATTCATGTAGATATGTAAACACTACGCACAAATTCGTGGATCATTATCAGGGCTCGGCAAGAGGTGGCTTTTTCATTTTCAATTTTGCAAAAACGAAGTCCCCGCCGATTTCGCTACACAAATACGACATCATCTGTGACGCGATCAGGAATGGATCAATCATGAATAACAAAAAATAATGAAAAAAACTTAAAAGCAGCATGAGCAAACGAAAAAGATTCGAAGAATTTCGTATTCTTTGAATTGGCGGCATGCTGTGGCCGGCGCGCTGTTGCGCGCTCGGAGCAGGCTTGCCGCCGCCATACAAAATATTTAGAGGGCTGTAACTAGGCGAGGAGGTGGCGAGGGGTTTGGGGAGATTCAAAATTTCATTTATAGGGTTTTTGATGTAAAACAAAGATGTGCTAAACTTGTGAAAAAATTATGTGAAAATTTTTTCATAATTTTTTGCACATAGTACTATTTCCCCATTACCCATCTACACACCCATTTTGGTTTCATTTCATTTTCACTTCGCTGTGAACAAGCCCTTTGTTTGTTCAAGAACCATGCTGCGGGCATGCCGGCAGCGTGCCGGCAGCAGATCGCAAGACAGCGGCATGCTCTTCCGCAAAAACGATATCCCCTTTGCTTTTTACCTCCAAAACGATATCCAGCTTGCCCGGTAAGCCACCTGTGCCGAGCCCTGATCATTATCAGTTAGCACACATTTTTAGTTCCTGAATAAGGCTAGAAGCTCCCAGAGAAGTCTCACTAGCTTTGCATTTGCAAACAAGGTACTGCGTTGTCCGTTGCATGACGTAGAGATCCTAGATAATGTAGTTTTTTCTGTTCCCGTTTCGTTCCCACTTCACTTCCACTTGTCTGTTTTCTTATAGCATGCTTTCTGACTCTGCACTTAGAGAATCAATCAATTCTGTAATTTTCCCATGTATGAGTAGGTTCTATTTTCGTTTTTGTAAAATCTTAAAAATTCTATTTAGGGCTGGGGACGTGGTCCACCTCCTCCCGAACACATATGGCGAAGACGTGCACGAAGATTCTGTAGACGATTTCCTGGGCATCCTAGATGCAGGTAAAAATTTGCAGTTTGAGAGAGGTTCTGATTTATTCTGACTGGAAAATCATTTGGTAAATAAAATCACACATCCGATTTTTTAAGACAAAAAACATTCGAGAGTTGGTTTCCAGCTAAGAAATTCGTTATGGAAATGGATTCATTCTGATTGAACATTCATGTCTTAGTAATTCACTTTCTTGAAATCATTTTTGACAACCAGAAAGCGCTGATTACATTTTCAAGAATCTAAGGCCTGTGTAGAAAAACCGTAGAAGATCGTGATTTATGAATGAATTGCAGAGGCGGTAACATTCCGATGTTTGGCGAGATCCAGAACATCATTCAAACAGTCCTTAGAGAAGGAGGACAATTCTTACCGAGGGTACCAAGGTATGCAAATGTGTCAACCTTATTTTCGTTCCTCAGAAAAAGGAAGCAACGACTGATGGTTCACTTAAGTTAGATACCTGGCTATTTTGTCTCATTGCTCAATCCAAAGGCTTTTATTTTTTAGGCTCTTCATTCGCGATCCTTTGCAAGGTGTAAATCCAGATCTAGTCAACGCAGCCAGAGAATTTATGTTCCGTCTTGGTGCTATACCTCCAGAAGCGGGTGTTCATATCAGAGTAAGCAGTAAACAACCCATTCCATTCAGTATTGAAATCAATCACTATAGAATGTGTGCCGAAGCTTTAAATGCATGGAACAACCACCGGACCAGATAGCCTTCAAAGAGACGGTAGTCAAGAAGGTTGGTCCCAATCGTGGCGGAGATTCAGTTCGACCTTTGAAAATTTGATTTGCAGCTTTACGATTTCGAAAAGACTGTGACTGGAAAGGATAATACTGACAATATCAATCTTCGGTTGGATAGGACCATGCAAGTCAAGCAAGCACTTCTTGAAAGGGCTAATCTGTCGGGTGTGGTAGGTTTTATAGCCAAGGAAATTACTTTGGAAGAGGGAGATGAGGAAGGGTGAAAGACGACACGCATCGTAATATTCTGAACTGTTCAAATATCAATCAAAATAACGTTCATCTCTCTTTCTATCATTTGTTGATTTTGTTTGAAAATATGTCGAACATTTAAGGTGATAGCAGCTGACAACGGAGTGTTTGACAAAGACGTCCTCCTGACCGAGAAGCAAGCTCACTTCCTTCTTAACGAACTTGGTAAAGGAGGTGTTGGTACTGATGAGCCACCACCGCCACCGAGTGCTGACGACAGCATCGCTAAGGTCAAGAGGTTAGCGCAGGAACCAATTTTAAGGTTTTTTAATTGCAAAAAAAAGATTGTAAGAGGCTGAGCGGTTTAATTCAAATCTCCAAATGCAATTTGTTCAATATTCTAGTTTCGTGGAAATGATGCTAATGTAGAATTCAGTAGAGATTCATCTACAGTCCGTATCAATCACGAGCTCCCTTTTCCGTAAGCGCAATGAGCTTCGCGTCACGTTCGCGCGCGTATGAATGGGCATTCAAATGGGCCTCATCGATTTTAGGTTCGCACGCAGGCCTTTGCGCTGCGTATGCGTAGTTTGCATGTGAAAGAGAGTACGTAATTGACATTGACTGAAACTTGGACTAGTACTACAGAGAAGATTCGTTGACCTTACCAAACGCTTTTTGGGAGAAAGACCTTTTTAAGTGATAAAGAATAGTCAGTAAGACTGAATCCTATAAGTATAATATTATCGTTATGACCCAAAAATATGTTTTCGAATTTTCTCGCACTTATTCTCCCACAGTATATTGTTAAATCTCCAAAATATGAATTTTAGAGCCTCAGTGTTCTTCGAAGAGAATCCTGTACAAAAATGGGATCCGAACACACCGATACCATACACCTTCGATGATACTTTGGGTAAGCACCATGCTTCGACTCTATCATTTGATTTTTGCCTTAGTCTTTCTCTCAAGTGTGTTGAAAGTAAAAAACGACCTTTATTTGAGAGTTTCCAGTTGTAAATCGAAAAATAGAAAGATTATTTGGTAAAATATTGTTTCAGCTGAGTATGATAAAGATGACGTGCGCAGTGCCCTGAGGGAGATTGAGCAAAAATCTTGCCTACGTTTCCAATATGTGGAAAAACCTACGGGTTACCATATCAACTACATAAAAATCGACAATCCAACTTTGTAAGCCTAAAAGTTGTGTGAAGCTTGATACAAGCTATATGCATTTTCTAGCTGCGGTCTTTCGTATATAGGAAGGACGGAGCCGGCTAATCCCATTTACCTCAGTTTCCTATGCGGAACAGTAAGTCATTCATCTTGCATTCCATTTCATTTTTGTTGAGAAATATTGCACTATTACTACGAAGTTGTGAATTTTCGTTACTTTTAGGCTCGAGGAATAGCCTTACATGAAACACTTCATGCTCTTGGTCTTAATCATCAACACTTGAGGATGGACAGAGATAAACATCTCACGATTGATTGGAGTAATATCAATCCACAGCATTACGACTATTTTGTCGTTGCTGATTCAAAAATGTTCACAACGTAAGATTTTTATACATTTTTGGAGAAAATGCACAAATATTCGAACTTGCTATCACTTTTAGTGATAGTAAAGTCCTTTCTTGGGAATAAGTCGCAAATTCTTTCTTGAGAATGATTCGCAAATTTGTTTGAGAATGAGTCGCAAATTTTTCTTTGGGAATGATTCGCAAATTTTTTAAAGTAATTCACGGTCACAAAATCATTTTAGTAACATTTATGTTTGAATATGTAAATGGGAAATCTCACAGATTTTAGAGAAGTCTAGATTAGCTTTTTGAAAACAAATTATCCAGCCGCGCTCATTGTTTCCAAAATTTTTGGTTTCTGAAATTTGCGTAAACTCCGCAATTCTTCTCGAAAAATTTTCAAGCCACGAAAAAAATTTTTGGGGTTGTCACTGACTGTACAGAATCAAGATTTGCTTTGTGCGACCTATAAGCCAGACCCTCTGTTATTTTTAGTTTTTTTTTTTCAAAAAATCAAATCAACAAGTACAGGGTGGGGCAAAAGTCTGGGAGCCTAATACTTTTTCAGATAAAATCAGAAGGAAAGTGCCTAGGAACAAAAAATTCGGTGCACACATAAATCGAATTTTTACAAATACAGTGCCGCTCTCCAATTTTGAGATTGCCTCTTCCGGCTTTAAAGCAGCCCTTCGAAATCTTGGCGAGTCTGCCTGTCTTAGCACGCAGACAGTCGTGATGAAATTCGTCCCACGCCTTTACGATAACTGTTTCCTTCACCAGGCAAATGTGCGGTGAGATAGAACAAACTTGTGGCTACAACGTACTGCGAAGAAATTTTTTTTGCAGTGTTTAGGAAAAAATTTTTTTTGGAATTTCAATTGAAGGCAAGTCTACTCTCATATTCGAATTCTGGATGATTGCGCGAAAGGGAGCAAGAATCGTGATTTGTAAAATATTGAAATTGCTTGATCGATCGAATTCAAGTATATGCTTGCACAGAAGACTCATGGAGAGGATATTGCCTAAAATTCAGTGTCTGCAGCGCTCCTATAGCTTTCAAATTTATTTTGGAGTTAAATGGCCACTGGCACGCAGGTAGCATTCGCAAATTTTTGTTTTGCGTTTTCGAAAGAATAGTATCTGACAAACGCAACTACTATGAACTGATAGCGTAAAGCCTCTTCTACCTTGTATGCATCGAAGTGCCCTAGAATATCCATTGTACCTTTGGCTACGAAATAAGTTGTGAAGACCAAAAATTTCGATTTTCTCGCTTCACAAAGCTCTTGTTTGATAAACCCAACTCCTACGCATAGGCAAGCATTTTCAGCCAGACAAAATGTGATTTGTAAAGGATGATCGTAGCAATATATGGCACAAATTTGGAGTCAAAAACATCGGTAGTTTCTGATTTACAGCACTGCAAATTAGGCTCCCAGACTTTTGCCCCACCCTGTAAAAACAAGAAGATATCTTTTGATAGACAATGACAGATCAGTCGAATAATTCGTATCTCTGATGATTTCTATAAAGTGAATCATTGTGATAATTTGATGATTTTGATTTTTGATAATCTGAAAATTATATCGTCGATCATTTGTAACTTAATATGCATAGTGCACACTATACACGCTAACTGACGAACTGCGAAACTAAAACCTGCTTCATTTCTGGTAATTTATATTTGTTTCCTTGTTTATTTTGTCTTAATTGGTTTTATGTTATTCAGTAGAACACATTTCTACATTTTGTTAGGCTAGAATGTTTTACTGGGAAGTTACCAATATGGACTCCGTCGGTAATAGGGCTTGGTGTGCAATCTCACATATTGAGTTACAAACGACTCGAGGTTATATAGTAATGTATCGTATTAATATAGTGCTAGTGTCACTCAATCATTCCCACACTTTCAGCTACGGAATAAAATACGACTACGGTAGCATCATGCACTATAACGCTTATACAGGTGCCGTAAATATTGCAAAGCCGACGATGATACCAAAGGTAAAACCACTTCTTTCACTTTGCAAGCATTTTTCTCTTGTTATGAAATTGATAAATTTTTCCTAGGTCGACCCAGAACGGAATCTTGGACTTTTGGGACAACGAGATGGAATGAGTGCTGCTGATGTCGCCATATTGAATAAAATGTATTGTATACCAAGTGAGTACAATTTTTGGAATGAAATTTCGATTAGCAAAAATTTCTTTCGTGCAGATTGCGATGATACGAATGTCTTCTGCGGTGCATGGGCTCTCAAAGATTTGTGCAATCATCCGAATCACAACAGATGGATGGGAAAAAACTGCCGAAAAAGCTGTGATTTCTGTACTGCTGGTTGAGAACGATAGTAGCTGTGATATTATAGTATTTATTGTTAATAATGTTGTTATGATCTCGCATTTCTTTTTGAATGGAGGTGTGAAAGTATAAAGTGTCATAGACCGATATTGCCAATCTTCATTGAGGGTAGTGTCACACTTTAGTGTGATTGCACAAGTAGTCAGTGTCAGATCAGAGTGGTTCGCTGATTTGTAACATACGATACATCAAAAAAGTGAATAGCGCCCTACTCGATAGAGCAAAGCAAGCTCTACAGAGTGAAGCTTGAGTGTCGCACCAAGTTTAATTTATCTGAAGTTTGAAGCAAAATTCAAAATGAACTAATCGCACGGAAAATCGAAGAAAATTATGTCCCGTCCTAATATCCTAAGAATCGCTTTGAATAAGACCTACTAAAAGCTTGAAAAACCCGCTAGGGTTGCTAATGAAGATGTACATCGGACTTTTTCAGAAAAAACCCTGTAAGGTCGTTAGTTGTGATTAAGCAGATTGATGTTTCCAAAGCAATCTTGATTTATTATCGCTACCAAATTGGAATATACCCATAATAATATATTAATACATATCATCAACTATGCGTCATTGAATTCTAGCTCTAGCTTGATAGGTAATACAAGCAACGTCCGCTTTGCTTGTATCGTCGTGGAGCACCACTTGCATTTGATAAGGAGCATCATCCTTCAACAAGTTGATGATTGCGCTGTAAGGTGAGAAGTCATTGACAATGTTGATGTACTGGCGTCCGGTCTTGATGGGACAAGGAATGCCATTAGTGCATGCGTCAAGGTTCTTGCTGTAAAAGATAAAACTGATGAGTTATAAACATTAAGTTTGTGATTCACTTACAGCATGCCAAATGTAGGCACTGAAGTCCATGTGCAACTAGATGACCAACTCCAAATGTTCGTAGTTTGTTTCAGTGCTGGTGATCCATAGGTAGCTTTTGGGTTATTGATATCGGCTTTGATGATTAGTGGTTTGCTTAGATGGACGGGGTATTCGTATTTACCTAGACATAGATGGTTACGAAATCAATTACTTTGGAGCAAGACTGCAGAGCACTAACCGTTAGCATCATATGGAGTGACATTGAAAAAGGTTATGGGGCCGTTATTACATTGGTACCAGCTAATTGCAGTGTCGGTCTTATTTGGCCATGTGATGCTGCATCCTGAGCAAATGGCAACAAGAGCCAAAAACACAACCAAGCCCGTGTTCGTCATTATCTCTAAAAAAAGGTCTTTGATTCTCAGCTAAAAAAACGGGGAAGAGAAAAAGCAGAGCATGGATTTCTCCACATCCTTTTTAT
Organism: Cylicocyclus nassatus; assembly: GCA_958299035.1. Classification (NCBI taxonomy): domain Eukaryota; kingdom Metazoa; phylum Nematoda; class Chromadorea; order Rhabditida; family Strongylidae; genus Cylicocyclus; species Cylicocyclus nassatus. The sequence continues at coordinate 74,363,820 of CATQJL010000223.1, read as the reverse complement.
ACCGAACGGTTGTTTGATGAAGCTTTGGCCGTTATCTGCTTTTTCCGCTTCAAGTACGAGGTGACCTTAACTTTACGGAACCAAGCGTTATCAGCCTAGCTATTCAACCTGGTATTACGTCAAATGTGATCGTTGTATTCTGCAGCTGCTCAGCATAGGAGCAAACACTTATCTCCGGTTAGAGACTTTACTTAAAATGAATGCTCAAATAAGAGCCTTGATACTGAAACGATTAACCTTTTGAAGTCGATGAACACAAAATTTGGTTTCGATAATGTGCAAAATTTGGATCAAAATGAGTGATGGTATCGAGACGAGTATATATTACGAAAAATACTGTCCTCAAAATAAAGCTTAAAAAGCCAGATTTTAGCTTTTTGGTAAACTAAACATGAATTTCAACATAATAATGACTTGCAACATTTTGCATGAACTTACATCATTTGCAATTTCACCCGGCGGCAGACCTTTAGTCGCACCGTATCAAATGTTGTTTCACATGACAAAGAATTCTTGGTAATTCTCTTCTTGGTAGTTTTCAACAAAAAAGATTTCGCAGAATCTTCTACTCGCTATGGAATGTGGTAGCGATTTCCGGATATCCGAAATAGCCACTGTTCAGGTGCATTAGGAGAAGAGCTGAATTCTATCTCGAAGTTGCTACACACGATGCATATGTAGGAGAACGTGCCACAGAAACTACTACAATTCGTTTTTTGGTGATACATTTGGTGGGTGCACAGCTCCTCCTAAGCTTTCTATTTTCACTTGAGACGAATCCAATGACAGATGGGAGGAGATGTTTGGCAGCCCAGAACGTATGTCACTATTACTGACACCTTTTCAGCCTCCGAAGACGGTATTGTAAATAATTGAAATATTTTTTAAAATTTTTTAAAAATTTATTTTAGCCCTATAATCTATAAAAAAAATTTTCAGGAAGCATACCAAAAAAATTTTCGGAGTGCGTGGCTGACGCCACGTACCTTCATTGGAAAAAAAATTTTTGCCGTCCCCCCCCCCTTTCCGAGCTGAAATCCTAGGTACGCCACTGATACATATTAGGTTGGTCCGAAAGTTCTTGCGCATCATTTTCAAAAAATGATAACTTCCCTGCCACCCGATGGATTTCGACAAAATTATACCCATTCGAACAAGGAACTCACGCTCTTGACAGCGGTGCCTTTGCCAAGAATTACTTTGGTAAACTTTGAGAGTTACAAGCAATTGAAGGAAACCAGTCAAGATTGGCAATTTTCGAGCTGGGTCACGAAAAATTCTGGAAGTATTTTTACTTGATAGAAAAAAATTATGCCCATTACAATGGTACCTTTTTCATGAATTAAAACGAAAAAGATCAAGAGTTAGGAGCAAATTAAGAGAATTTCTTCAGTTTTGCAATTTTTGAGCATGCTCAAAAAAGCCTAAGAACGTCACAGAAAAGACGGAAAAGTCAAGAACATGGGTTTTGTGACCTTTTCTTTCTAGCTGAGCAAGTTTCGAGCTAATCGAGAGCAATTTTGTCTTTCGTGATTTTTTCGGATTTTCGGGCCTGCGTTCTTCACGAAAAACGAAATTGCTCTCGATTAGCACGATATTCATTCAGCTAAAAGGAGAAGGTCACAAAACCCATGTTCTTGACTTTTCCGTCTTTTACGTGACGTTTTTATCCTTTTTTGAGCATGCTCAAAAATTGCAAAATTGAAGAAATTCTCTTTATTTGCTCCTAACTCTCGATCTTTTTCGTTTTAATTCATGAAAAAGGTACCATTGTAATGGGCATAATTTTCTCTATCAAATAAAAATACTTCCAGAATTTTTCGTGACCCAGCTCGAAAATTGCCAATCTTGACTGGTTTCCTTCAATTGCTTGTAACTCTCAAAGTTTACCAAAGTAATTCTTGGCAAAGGCACCGCTGTAAAGAGCATGAGTTCCTTGTTCGAATGGGTATAATTTTGTCGAAATCCATCGGGTGGCAGGGAAGTTATCATTTTTTGAAAATGATGCGCAAGAACTTTCGGACCAACCTAATATATATCTTAAACTCTCGAATTTCAAGATACAGTTGGGTTGGTGAAGAAGTTAATTTCTGGCCTCTTTTTGGGCTTTTTGGGATTCGCCAGGGATGCATTTCTTCGTTTTAATTTTTTTGGAGATGAGAATATGCGCTGCACAATAACTTAATCTCTGAATAAACCTGCAATTCTTTGGTATATTCAGGGTCCAAATTTCCTTTTAGTGGACCATCGTTGATAATTCTGCTTGCTGTTATCTCTAAAGCAGAGCAGAGACGTTCCAAACTGAATTTAATCAAATCCAAGGTCTCGCCCACAAAAGGCTATATTTTTGCTTTATCTTTGTGGTATTTTAAGAGACAAACTAGAGGAACAGTACTTAAATATATTCTTTGCAGTAATGAACCTTACTACATGTGTTTGGTATCTTTAGTCTCACCCCAAATTACTAATTCAGTCTACCGCATATTCAATCTGTCCAAGATTGTTTTCCACAAGTCCTATGACTTCACATGCACTGACAGTGCCAGGGTCCACAGATTATGCAACTATATTGCATTGCAAACTGATATATGACAATTGTGGTATGCTATAAAAGCCAAAAGTGGAAGACGCAGTGTAAGATGACTGAAGATGACTCGGATAATCGCCGGGGCAGGCGGTTCGCGAATTCGCGCTTTTCTGCAAGCGGTGGGCAGAATTTAGGAGCGTGACCAAACCTTCAGCGAGCGGTACTTCCTCTACTGTTGCTTCTGCCAGCGGGCAGCAAAACAGAATTCTCTGCAAGCGATCGTCAAGTAATTCCTTTTAGCAAGCGCCGGCCAAATTCTCAGCGGGTGCTGTGGCTCTTGTTAAACAGTTCCTGCCATACGCAGAGGGAAGGTAGAGGGTAATATGCAAGATATTTGAGGACCGTGCGGTCCTCAAAAATCTTGCATATTATCGCGGAATGTCCGCGAGATGGGACCCCTGCGCCGCAACTAATCCATGAAAAGGCCGCGATTGTTCTCCGAGCATTCATCTAAAATTTCGCCAAAATTTTTCCAAATATCTGCAAGCGCACCACAAAACAGCGAAATATTTTTCTGGTCCCCCTGCCTATAAATCGCACGACCGCCTGCCCCCGGCGATTATCTGAGGAGGTACCGAAAACCAAGACATTATACGTACATAATGGCTCGAGCTTTGCAACGCAAACATCAACAGACTCCGTTTATGTTTCTTCGTACAACATTGTACCTGTTGTGCAGCTTTTGAAGAGAATTAATATTTGACTTCTCGTTTTAATGTGATATAAACATAATCACAATTCTTTCTTTTTCGTTTATATAAACAAGCGCTGCTGTCTTCATGAAAATTTTCGCGTTTCTACTAGAAAGTTTCGCATCTTTTCAAGTAGATGTAAACGCTGGAAGCATGATCGGGCAAGTTCGACTGAAAACTCAAAAACGTGATAGGAGTCCAAACATTCATGAATTGAAAGTTCGAGAAGAGTCATGCGGATAGCTTCTAGTTGCCAGAATTCACCTCATTTTTGTAAAAAGCATTACTAATACCCAATGGATTTAATGCGAATAAGGTTTCAGACAGATTAGTCGTACTGAATAGGCAGCACTTGGAGGCAGTGGCCGGCAAATCCTCGACCTGGAATTTTTCCGCTTACCTGGGGCAGTTCGACGCGCTAGATCCGAAAATCCACCTTGCAGAGCGCTAAAATGGCAGAAAAGCAGCATTTTTTAAGGCCCCTCATTTTGAATCTGGACGAGTGAAACACTGCCCTTCTAGGCTAGAGACGTAGAGTCGTTACGGGACTTTAATGTTTATAGCATTGCTGCATGCCGCCTCTGACAATGAGAGGGGTGTCGAAAGCTCGTCCGAGCGCGTGTATGAATGGCTTGCGCGTGGTTAGGTGCGGTTTTCTAGGCAGGGGCAGCATGCCTTGAGCTCGGACCTGCCCTGTTCTTGTGTTTGGGGTACAGGCAACCTTCATATCAAATTTTCGAATGTTTGGTTTTGCCGAGCCACTGCCTTTAAAGGCAGCGTGCAGGCAAGTCAGGACACATGGGAAGGGTAGTAATTTTGGGGCCCTAACTAAGTCACTGCCCAACCGGCAGCTCAGGTAGTGCTCTAACGGCTGAGATATTCCCCTCGAAATTGACCCCGCGATCGTAATTCGCATGAATTCATGGCGCAAAGCGTGGATCCTGGCGCGAAACTGCCATGAATCCATGCGACTACGATCGCGGGGTCCACTTTCGAGGGGTATATCTCAACCGTTAGAGCACTACCTGCGCTGCCGCTTGGGTAGTGCCTTAGTTAGAGCCCCAAAAGTACTTTCCACGTAGAATCTTCATAGGCCCAGATCTGCCTGGACGCTGCCTTTAAGCACTGCACCTTACGGCTAGTTTCCTTTTGAAAGTTTTTTGCCCAGACCTGTTCAAAAAACTTCTCTTGTGGCCTCTATCAGAAATTGCTAGGCGATGCCGCAAAAGTTTTCCGCTAGGCGGTCTTGAACTATGGTCGCACGGGCTCGCAATCACCTACCCACATTGGAGCAAACTACTCAAGACGTGCAGACGTCTTCTTTTGAAAGCGCACAAGGTTTTTGTGTTTGAAAAGCAAATCGCATCTAGGCTAATAGCTCACTGGATACCGGACTGAGGCGTCCTGCGTTCAAAGTAGGCCCGCACAGCCGAGTTGCGGTGAACAGGGGTGCACTACTGGCCCCTATCTTCCTTTTCCGGAAATGCCATTACTTCCTTTTCTGGGAAGTGCTACTATTTCGCAATGGTCACAACAGTCACGGTTGCACTAGCAATCGAAATCCCTCTTGAATTTTGTGTTTGTTTCGCCATTCATAAAGGAGAATCATGTTTGAACAAGATCTTTAAGCTCGGTAGATGAATCTGCAGTAAGTTTGTCATGCACGCCAAGATTTTGCAGCTTCAAATTACATTTTCACGCAGATGACTGAAATTCGGCTAGTTGAGATTTTTCAGTTAAGCGAAACTAAATCAAGTAGAGCATCTTTCTTGTTGTGCAATTTTCAACGTATGTACTTTGTTATTTCGCGATTCTGTCGTTTGCAATGTCCTTTGTTTATAAGAATATAGATTTGGGGCTTTGATATCAGACTCCTTGGAAACAACGATTTACCATTTTTTTCTTCCACAAACTTGCTACTTTGCTCTTTTTTCTCTTTTTTATGAGTGATTTCTATTTGAATGATGCACAGATCTTAAATGAGCTTTAAGCTATGTTGTCATTATACTCAAAAATAGTTCAGCGACGCACTGTCCAAGAAAGTAACTTGCTCGTAAGTACGTTGAGATCTCTACTACGCCTATCGGCTTTTCAGTCAAGTCAACTTGTAACCTATCCTAATTTACAGTCAGAAGGCTTTTTCTCCGTGCATAATATCGTTCATAAGCGCTCAAAACTGTGGTTTTAGCTAATGATAGACTATTACAATTTTCAACTTGAAGATAATAATAACATGGGACTTGTAAGATAATTCTATTATTTTATAGATATACAACTGACAAATATCAGATTCTACTTGGCAGATCGAATGCGAGTACCCATAGTGATTTAATCCTGTCAACAATAATATTCTCTACATCTATTGAATTCTAGCTCTAGCCTGATAGATGATACAAGCAACATCAGCTTTGCTGGTCTCATCATGGAGTATCACTTGCATTTGGTATGGAGCATCATCCTTCAACAGGTTGATGATTGCACTGTAGGGTGAGAAATCGTTCACAATGTTCATGTACTGACGGCCAGTCTTGATAGGACACGGGATGCCATTGGTGCAAGCGTCAAGGTTTTTACTGCAAAGAAAGTAAGAATGATAAAAGTAAGGCAAGACAAGCTGGTTAATCACTTACAGCATTCCAAATGTGGGTACTGAACTCCAGCTGCAGCTAGAAGACCAACTCCAGATGTTTGTGGTTTGCTTGAGAGCTGGAGATCCGTAAGTGGTCTTTGGGTTATTGATGTCAGCCTTGATAATTAGTGGCTTACTCAGATGAACAGGGTATTCATAGTTGCCTGAAGAAGTATTACACGATTTTTTTATGACACAACAGGAGAAAAGTTGTAAAGCTCCTACCATCTGTATCAAAAGGAGTGACATTGAAGAAGGTGATGGGACCATTATTACATTGGTACCAGCTAACTTTAGTATCAGTTCCATTTGGCCATTGAGTATCACAAGCGAACGCGGCAGCAACAAGGAACAAAAAGACGATAAGATTCGCAGAGTACATTTCTGAAAGTGTATAAATTCACAACTTGCAGCAATATGGCAACATTTCACGATGCAGTGGGGAAGCAAAGATGTGACAGAAAGAGAAAGAAAAGCAGTTCATTATGCATGCAGAAGAGCTGCTTTACCGCTAATGTAATCACCTTTTATATTAACCACGAAGAAGGCAATCTTATCTGTATTATATCAGCATTTTCTAGTTAGCATTCGCGAACGTAGTGAACTCAACTACACAGAACAAAGAGCTGCCAACTTATCAGCAAACTGATTACGCTTCTACGCGAAGAGCGTTGTTGGATTTCCAGCAGTTGTCATGGAATGAAGATATCGTGAAGATGAAATCCAATCATTCTCGTTACTTTACAGGTTCGAATTCACATATGGAGACACGGAGGCTGCAAATTTGTGATGTATTGGATTAGCTCCAACAAGAGTTGAAAACCTAGGGCAACATCAAATGACTGTGAATTCTCGTCATCAAAACCGATGAATGTTTCTTATAGATATGTGGAGAAACTAACCTATAAGGTAAAAATCTCAAAAAGTGGTTGAGTGGCTTGAGTGGCTTTTTTTCTAATAATTAGAGAATATCAAGTCAGATTACACCTGATACTTGTTATTCTTATTTTGAATATTTTACAATACATTTTATGATTGCTTGACAGCTCAGGTTGGATCTAGTGATACTTTCCTTTATCTCCTGACCAAGTCTCTGCATGGATTGTCTTATTCATTTTTTTCGCCTCTGCAGCATTGGTTTGACTGTTTCTTTCCGTAGCGGCAGGAACGAGCATTGAAAGCATTTATCCAAATAAGATGGTAAATACTAGCATTGCAAGGACGATCATTATTGTTACTGAAAAGACGTTTATAGTATTTCAAATGCCGCTTCTATGTTTTTCCCATAGCTCGAGGTGATGCTAAATACTTTACAAAGCTTTCTTCGAAATATATTTATTCAACTGAACAAAAATGTAAGCAGACTTGGTGAGCATTATTGCAAGATCATAAATATAGAGCCTACGCCGGCAGTGTACATTGCACATAGTATGACCTCAAGAAAGAATGAGTTTTTGAAAGAACACGGGGAAGTTTATATCACATTGAAGCTGCTATACGGAAGAGTATTCGGGTAAACGAATCATTATAGAACCGTGGCTGACTGTAGACTGCGATTGAGACTGAGATTGCACTGAGTACATTGGCGAGGTTCTGAAAGTAAAACTTTAATCTTATATATAAAGCTGAATGTCTGTTTGTCTGTCTGTCTGTATGTCTGTCTGTATGTCTGTCTGTATGTATGTGTGTACGTATGTTCCGAATAGAAAATTCCATTTCTGAACCGATCGGGACCAAACTTGGCACACATACACTTCGGGCCCCGGCGGGTGTCATAGGCTACTTTTCGTCATCGATCGATATCGATTTTATCGATTTTTATCGATTTCTTTGCTGAGTGCACCTACGGGGCTGGGAGTTGGCACAGGGGGGTAATCGAGCATGGGGATTCCGAATACAATATTGGTTTTCAGGGTTATCGATTACTTTTATCGATTTTATCGATTTTTTTGCAAAGTTTGAGCTACGGGGCTGGGAGTTGGCACAGGGGGGTAATCGAGCATGGGGATTCCGAATACAATATTGGTTTTCAGGATTATCGATTACTTTTATCGATTTTATCGATTTTTTTGCAAAGTTTGAGCTACGGGGCTGGGAGTTCGCACAGGGGGGTAATCGAGCATGGGGATTCCGAATACAATATTGGTTTTCGGGATTATCGATTACTTTTATCGATTTTATCGATTTTTTGCAAAGTTTGAGCTAGGGGGCTGGGAGTTGGCACAGGGGGGTAATCGAGCATGCTGATCATCCCCAAGGGGGTGATCAGCATGCTCGATTACACCCCTGTGCCAAATTCCAGCCCCCTAGCTCAAATTTTGCAAAATCGATAAAATCGATAGAAGTAATGGATAATTCCAAAAACTAATATTGTATTCGTAATCTGCATGCTCGATTACCCCCCTGTGCAAACTCCCAGCCCCGCAGGTCAAACTTTACGAAAAAATCGATAAAATCGATAAAAGTAATGGACGATCCTGAAAACTAATATTGTGTTCGTAATCGGCATGCTCGATTACCCTTCTGTGCAAAATCCCAGCATCGCATGTCAAAATTTACAAAAAATCGATAAAATCAATAAAAGTAACCGATAATTCTGAAAACTAATATTGTATTCGGAATCCCCATGCTCACTTCCCCCCTGTGCCAACTCCTAGCCCTGTAGGTGAACTCTGCGAAAAAATCGATAAAAATCGGTAAAATCGACATCGATCGATAACGAAAAGTGGACTATGACACGCGCCGGGGCCCGAAGTGTATGTGTGCCAAGTTTGGTCCGGATACGGCGGAGCCGGGTAAGCCAGCTAGTATCAAATATTCTCGAAACCACAGCGCTTACGTTGTCCTTCGTATAATTGTTGTACGACTTCTCGGCTCTTTCTCAAGCACTTCCATGCCAGAGATTCCGCCAGAGATTGCAGTAGCACCCATACCAGAAGTTTCGGATTCGTATCCTCTAGCTCCTACACGAGAAGTTCTGCCACCGTATCCGTGCACGCCTGCTCCCATACCACCGTCCTTCGGTTGTTCGTAATGATTGAGAATTTCCTTAATGCATGGGTTTAATCTATATCAATCTATTTAGTACTGCAGTACGCGGATTATGCGGTGAAGTTGTTCAGACACTTGTAATTTGAGAGATGCAGGTATCAGCTATGTCTTTGGGGTTAAATGTGTAAGTAAAATGTTGTTAAAGTGCGATGTTAAAGTAGAATTCAGTCTCCAATTTTTAGATATGTCATGATTGGCTTATTATTCTCAAAGCTGGGAAAAGATTCAGCGCAAAGTCGCAAAGCTCCAGAAAATAAACTGTTGATACGATTTAACGTTTGCAGAGCAAGAGACTTCAAGATTGCCTATTTCCAATTTAAAGCGCTTGCATGGCAATGTTTGTGCTTAGTGGATGCAAGTTTTCAAAGTCTAGGTTTTCACATGCACTGCACTCTGACGAACGAAAATTATCTCCATAATCATACCAAAAAACACCAAATTATTATACATCGCACTGTATCAAAGTTGATCATTTGCCGTGTTCTACTCATGCTTCAGTGGCGTTTTTGATGTAATACAGATATAACTTCAATGTTGCTTTCCAAAACGCATCCATTTTTTTTTCAAGTTTAAAACTATCTCCCTATTACCCACAGTCTCACGACTACGGCCATTTGCAACCTTCAGATATCCTCGTTTTCTGCGATCAGCCTGCTTGACGCCCCAGCACACAGCGAACACACCAATGATCAGAAAGAGTATACCAAACGCCACGGCTGTCCAAAGCAGCCAAGTGAGGATGTTATCCTTAGCTCTAAAATTTGAGATTAAAGTCTTAGAAATCGCCGCTTTATGATGCTAAAGAATGCGACTATCTGATAACGTACCTATGTCTGCACCATGGTTGTTCACCCTGTGTCCACTGCATACGCCATGTTGTACCGTCCTCGTTTCTGACTCTTCTGCCTAATTAGTTAACTTGAGCTCTGTGTTATTATAATACTATAATACTAGAAAAAGCTTAGTGTGCTAGCTGCACAGCATTAACGGCAGTTGGAAAATTTTTGCGTGCTGAATAATTAGTTCCGTGGAGGATAAAGTAGACATAGCGCAAGTTTGCTATATATGCTTATCTCAGGAGTGTCTCGATACATGCGCGATTCTTTGATAACAGATTGATTAAGCTGAGGACGATTGATGTTGGGAGAGCAACTTTGACTGGGCAAACAACATTCCCTGTTACTTGAAGTCGCTTGCGCGCAGCTGAGAATTTTGTGGTAAGTTTCAGCACATTTGCGAGGTACTGGAACTCCGACACTGAGGACCAGTGGGAACGCAGTCAATAGATGCACTTTTAGCTTTATTCGTGTCAGGACCGCTAAAGTGTGAAGCGGTAATGGCGACGCTTGTAATAACTCACAGGGAGAGGGGGGAAGGCGATAATAAATGCAAATTGGGGGCGGCGCAACATCCCCTTAGCTGGCTTTTACGGAATTTTACTTGCGGCAGCGAGTCGTGTATCCGCCCACCCCCTCTCCCTCTCCTAGTCTCCCGCCAGGTCACTAGCACCGAGGAGTTAGACGGGCACAAAATTGAGTCGTCCCCTTCCGCGCCACACCCATTCATAAAAGCTGCAAACAAGTTGATTTGTCTAATTGGACAATGATCATTCGTAGTTCGCATTTTCTTTGCTTTTTTCTCTTTTTAAAGCATTCTTTGCGTATATATGTTAGCTGCTTCACGTTCATTTTAGCTTGGAAGAGAGCATAGAAAAAAACAGAACGCAATCGAATTTGTCGTCACGATTTTATAGATGCCCTATACATCGATTGCACAGAACAGCTTGCTTCAAACTTACAAGGAAAGCGTGTTTAGTCAAAGTGGCCAATTCAAATGAGACCCATACTGCTTTGGAGAGTATTGCACAGCGATTTAAACCTGCCTTCATTATTTGCCAAGCGCCTCTGGACGCCTAGTTATGGACGGTTTCAGGTCAAAAAACAGAACGCAAAACTGGAACGAAGTCGTCCAAATTTGCTCAAACGGTCCGGTATCGAGTATCAGAGCAGTTCATGCAATGGATACGTTTTGTCTAATATGCTAGTACTTAACACTGCCTTATCTGAGCGCTGGAAATATCGTAAAAAATTGTATTTCATTTAAGTTCTGCATTCATTTTTCTTCCAAAAAACGGTCATAACTCGGCGTCCAGAGGCGCTTGGCAGATAACGAAGGCAGATTTGGAGCCATCGTGCAATGCTTTTTAGAGTGATAATATGAGTCTCATTCAGAAACGCCATTTCGTCTCAGAACCCTTCCCTCCTTTAGACAGTTTTTGAGTTTATCATCGTTTCTGCTTCCAAATTCCCTCTGTATGTATTTGAGACCCATTTTGTACCGTAGTCTAAAAAAGCTCTCGGACGAAGAGAACACACACATGGGATCGTGTCCGTGTACGCAAATTAATCAAGAAAAAGCATACAACAGTACTCGACGCTGATCTTATCTTGCCTTGGAAAAGCTTGAGTGATTCTTGCTCTTTACAGTTGGCAAGTACGGTTTTTTCTAGCCAAATAAAAGATGCAGCTGCTTAATCGCATGAAGGTTTTTGATAGCAAGAGTGTACAAAAAGCAGTGCTTCACAACGAAGGCTCAAATTTTGACCTTATCAAATGAATAAGGTTCCCCTCTTGTTCTATAGTTAAGACTTCTCAAAAGTTGTCAAACGTGGTGAGAGATGATAAATATAGTGCCTTTAACAGTGCCTTTATCTTTCAGTAACTTTTACTCTCCGCATATCGCTGGGGAAAACACATTATCCTCAAGCAAAACTTGGTCGAAAACTAGCAAGCCGAAGTTGCCTGATGCATGAAAAATAGAAAGACTTCCCGGGTTACGCACTTTGACAGATTGTATTAATGCACGACTGTGCAACGAATTATCCTTCTTAAGCTGAATGACTCACATTGAAATTCGGTGTCTCCCATGAGAACGTGTGTCTGGAAGCAGCTAAATGAAAGTTTATCCCCCTCAAGATAGGCAGGCTCTCCACTGGATGGTCCTTTGATAAGATACTCCGGATATTCAATATTCATGGCTCCGCAAGAGTTGTCTGTCAAGAGTGCTGATCATTATGTAATATGTAGTGAGCATCAAAGCTCAAACTCACATCTTGCTACGCTTTCTAGTCTTTGTGTGAGGTAGTAATTGTAGGAGGTTCGTGCTTCCTCACCCAATAGACGAGCCTAAAAAAGCCTAAGGAAATACTTTCTTTGAAAAAGGATGAAACTTACTTGCAGCATGACGGCATCATAGAGACAAGCCACATCGTTGCCACAGTCTGATTCCAATGAGGCAAGGTCGATTGGACACCGCAAGTAAAGCTGACGCTCTTCGGGATACTCGTAGTCAGGATCTCCTGTTGAAGGTCTTAGGAAGAAAAAAGACCAAACACGAACTTCCACTAAAAAGCCCACTTCTTGGAGTTCTGCAAAATTCTAGAAAGTTTCTGAACAGCATCTCCGTTTGAGGATAGAATGTGTATTCCGGGCTGAAAGAAAATAATGAATATTATGATAGTCGAAGACGTAAGATTTATACCTACGTATGATATTTTGACGCGGTTTTGTATACTGATCCTTTCAAATAATGGTCAGCAAACGCCTCAAAAATTCATTCAACAAATGATAAGGCAAGTGTAATGTTTTCGAGGTTACCTGGAACAAAGTCTCCCGGTCGCTTCTTGAGGTGAAAAGATCCGTAACGTCTTCTGATTGCGTCACGACACTCATCACTTCCAACTCACCTTTTATTCTATCTGAACAAATTCATTTTATTGGCGCTCTTCGCATTTTACCACAACTAGATGTGTGAACCAGTGCTGAAATGTTAAATTTTCCAGCTGTTCGCCTCCTCCCCCTCTCTCCTCCCTCCACCCCTCTCTGACTTGCAGAGGAGTGGATAAGAACGTGCCCTTTGTGAAAGTAGTCCACATACGCTCAAAATTATGGAAAATGATCAGCATTGCAGTAAACATCTTTGAGAAAGGAAAAGTAAACGCCACATATTCTTTACTGGAACTTTCCGGTTGTGAGCATTCAAACTTGCTAATATTTCTCAAAAGGTATGGCCTCCACGTCCTTTTTTTTAAAATAAAATCCTTTTCACTCCTCCATTCACTCCTCACCCCCCCCCCCCTCCCCTACGTCCAAATGAAAATTTTTGAACGACTGCCTGTTTATATGTGCTTACATCGCATAACCTGCGTTCGGACTCCCGCTTCGTTAACACTAGTCCAAGTAAGCTGCGAATACTGCTGTTGGAATGGTTCATCTGGGAATGGATTGATCAGGCCTTCCACTCTTGGCATGTCTTGCGTTCTGGGCATGACTCCCTCAAGAACATTACCAGTGTACCAAAAGTCACATTTTTCCAACAAATAAACTCACGACTTTATATTGAGGAGGTACGGAAATCTGCAAATCTAGCAGGCCTAAGCTTTCCATATAGTTAAATCTCCTGTCAATGTCAATGGCGTATGTTTCACGAATTCGCATTCCTATTTGTGCTTCATCCAGGACTACGTAAATTTCCGACTGACCTTTTTCGACATTGTTGACATAGACGGTCACTCCCAAAAATAACAGGTGTTTTGGTAGGCATGTAAGATGTATCAAGGGGAACAACCCACCTCTGAATCGCTGTATATTCATGTTGTCGAAATATCGTATAACATTCCCCACAATGACAGAAGTCTTGTAACGTTGGCGAAATGTATCTTTCCGCAGTACCACATGAACCCTTGAAGATTTATAATAAGACTTACTTTTGTCTCGTTTCAAATTACGTTGCAGCAAAGAATATCGGATAAGCATGAACGCTCCCTTTTCAACCAACTATCATATGGAAACACGATGCTTTGTGGAAAACCGCAAGGTGAGTGAGAATCTGTTTGTTTAGTGCTGGCCAATACAAAGATTATCATAGAGTAAAAACGATTTGCAGAACTCTGTCATGCTTCCCAGATAGTGATTATATTCTATCAATTGATTAGTAAAGCCTCGCTTTCTGATCACGATCATTTGCATAGGCGACGAAGCAAGTTCCTAAGGCTGCGTTCAGACTGATTTCGAAATCCGGGAACAGTTTCAGCGCAGCGCTCATATCAAGCGCTGTGCTGGAACTGTTCCCGGACTTCGGGATCAGTATGAACGCAGCCTAAGTGCTAGCTGATGTGGATAACGGAAGTGTATCGCTTGATCCCACAAAATAGTGACTATATCAAGAATCCAACTACTGACTGACAGAGATTTTTCAAGAATAGCCTTGACTCTATGAAAGCACATGTAAAATTGTTCCCCCTGCATTGTTTCATCAGGGTCAAAGGTATGATGACCGTAAGGTAAACGCAATGAAACTTTCCCAGTACAAAACAAGATGAACATTTCTGCATTAGATGATCTATGGTGCATAAATCGAAAGAAAGTGGTTTCACTTAGTAGAAAAGAAAACCTTCTGAACGCGGCATCTCCTTACTCTTCGACGCTACCAGCATCGAGGCCTTGTGGCCTAATGGATAAGGCGTCGGACTTCGGATCCGAAGATTGCAGGTTCGAGTCCTGCCAGGGTCGAAATTTTTTGCTCAGCGCTGAGTTGGAAGATGACGGTTTTGGAAAGTTTCTTATGTTAGTCGTAATACGATTACTTGTTTTTGTTTCTAGTTTGTGTATTGTTTGCTGCATAGCGCAGGGCAACAAAAAGTCGTCCCACTATGTTACTATTCAGAAGTCTAATTGCTATGGATCGATGATGAGACCTTCAACCATTTCTTTTATTTGCAAAATGTAGCAAACATTGTAATAACATCATAACTTACCGATCAGCGCCATCAGCAGATAGCACTACTCCAGTAACTACAGTAGTATTTGTCGGTTGTACCAGGTCTCGTTGTTCGATGTTTAAAGCGCCTGGAAAAACCTGAATCAGAGGAACCAGGGCTCGGCGAAGCTGGAACCGGGACCGGGACAAGCTGGATATTGTTTCTGGGGGAAAAGCAAAGGGAATATCGTTTGAGAGTCTAAGGCGAAGCCTTGGAAAAAGTCTCACAGACATGTATCAAAGCTCTTTATAATGGCACATGGCGTGAGGGAGCTCGAACTTGGCCCAGAAGTTTATGAAAACCAATAAGAATGGAAGCCGTGCTTGATTGTTTTTTTTTCGTAGCGTAACCGTTTCACCTGGTTATCAGTTGAGCTCTACTCGACCCTTTGCTCGATAATTGGTCATAATTTTTTTATAAGTTACAATTCCACTTCGGAATCTCTAATACAAGCAAAGAACACTTTCATAATCTTTACTTTAGACTATTTAGCTCTCAAAATATTTTCACTGGCATTCATTCTGCACTCGTGAACCACGTTCAGTGATGACCAGGGTCAAGCGTGGGGTGTGGCATGTCATACCTGAGGGGGAGGGGGTCGTATTAAGGAATCAGAGAGGAGGGGGGGGTCGTTATCAAGGCGTCCGCTGTTCGCATAACATGATATTCGTTAACAATGTCAAATAGGCCCGTCATGCAAAATACTAGCACATTGATGTTTGACCCATTGTATAGGTACAGTAAGCATAATTGAAGATCTATTAGGCACAAGAACATCGTTTTGTAATTAGCAAACAGAATTCTGAGGTTTCCAAATAAAGGACTACCTAAGTGAGGTGGTCGTTTTCAAACACGTTACTTTGTCTCAAAGGTAAGCTAACTATTTCTTTTTGCGCTTAAAACAAAGAACTACTATTTGTTTGCTCACATTAGGATTCCTCCTTCAAATGATCTCCAAATTAAGGAATTAAGAGCAAGCCAAAATCTCCATTTTTCATTTTGTTCCATTTTTCGTTTTCAATATCTAAAGCTAGAGAAGACCAATCAGGCTCAAATCACTCTAATGTAGATTGCGAGGTTTAGACTATCGAATATATACTTCTTGTCGCCTTCCCTTGCGATTCACATAGTAGCGCAGACTTAGCATTTTACTGTATCCCAATATTTTCGCAGTATTTTACCAGTATTTTACATTTGCATAGGTAAGGAAAAACGATTATATTATATCTTGCTCTTGGTGAAACGGTTTCATATGAAATTTCTGCTTTGCAAAGAAGAAGATTAAGCAGTAACAACGATATAAAAAACGCAGCTATTTGATCTGTTTGAAGGTAAGTTAATGGGGTTTGGCACCACCCCTAAAACTGTGGCAGCCACAGCTTTTTAGGGGTGGTGCCACACCCCATTAACTACATCAAAAAACATTTTTTGAGAACGTTATTTATATGATTAGGTAGTCTAGAGCTCGCAGATTTCATGGGATTGATTTGAGCCTGATTCGTCTTCTTGAATCTGAGTAATATTTGGTGAAATTACAGCCATTGAAAGCGAAAAATAGGAAAAACAAGATTTTGGTTGGCTTCTAATTTCAAAGTTAAGAGGTCTTTTGAAGCGAATTTTTGAATTGGCCAAAGTAGGAGTAGTGCTTTGTCTTGAGTGCAAAATAGCTAGCTACTTCACCTTTGAAACAAAGTTAATCATGCTGGAAAATGGCGATTTCACTTACAAGGGAATGGTCAGAAATCGAAGTGGCCAATCCATACAAGCTGCTACCATTAGATGCAGCATAAAACGCTGACTCTAATTCTGTCTTCCTTATCTGCAGAGCGCTTCTGTGGACGAAATTATAAGCCGTTAAAGGCCATAATTTTGCTAGGAAATCGTGCGTGTAAAGGTCAAACTTGGCCGTACATAGCCACTCTCGGCTCAATGTTGGACCAAAACATGCAACTAGGTCTCTTCATATGGCTCATACTCAAAGGTGAGCGAAAAGGGCAGTAATGTGCCTAATCTCGCAATTTTTGTGTACGATTTTTTCGCACTGAGGCTGATCATAACTTCGCTTACAAAGGAGCTCTGCAGATACGGAAGACAGATTTGAAATCAGCATTTTATGCTGCATCGAATGGTGTGCAGCTTCCATAGATTGGCCACTTCGACTTCTGACCATTCCCTTGTTAGGTGATCCAGTATCTTGAAACTTCAGAATTAATCATTGTCTACAGGGTTTAATTAACATGCTAATTATGGATATGTTGTCGTTATGTTTGACAGGGCCTTTGAGTAATGCTATCTTAGGTATATAGTTTAGGGGGTCTTATTGAGACGGCAATAAGAGGGGGGGGGGTCGTAACCAGCGATCGTGTGCCACACCTCTTGCTTGACCGTGATGATGACTATGCTTGCCTTTCTGTTTCCCTTTCTCAGTGTTCTTTTTTCTTATACAATTCTGTCATCAGGGAGGGAAGGAGGAGGTGGATAGAGTAGGGAGAAAAAGGGATAGACGTGGAAAGTGAGAGGGAGTGGAGGGGAGAAGACAAGGATCAATAGGTTTCAGGCTTCGACCACGGAGTAAAACTTTTGAATCTCTGAAATAAGGTAAATGGGGGGGGGGGTCTACCATAGCATTTATTTGAGGGTGGAGCGACAGCACAGGTAAAGAAAACAACTAAGTGGTAGTGCGAGGGGTCAAAAGTTATGGATTCGTAAAAATTTTCAATCTCAAAAAGAGCTTCGTTACAAAATCTCCCTGGTTCCAGCAGCCGAGCTCTGAGAAGAACTATACAAAATCAGGGTTTTCAGCAAAATCGTCTCAAGATTACTCACTTTCGTTTTCGGCATTTCTCCCAGCTGTTTGGTTGTAAAGAGTAAATTGTCCCACTCTCCGACAAGAACTTACCAAAATCTACACTTCTATCTGGAAAGCGCTCCAAACGCACTTGGATTTGCACATCTGGTGTAGAGATTGTCCTGTGTGCATGCAATAATGTGAATATGCCTGGTTCATTAAATATGAAATTTCTATTGTTCAGGGTGGAAACGATTCCAGCACCCAAAATGGACCCTGTAATTGCAGAATGTAGGTTTCGATGAGCATTTCTTGGAAAACTCGTACCGCTCACGGGTGGGGTGTAGGCTTGACATGCGCTTGATGGCCTGCGCCAGTAGAAGAGTTGACAACGAAAATCGGCAAATTTACAGCAGAGATAGTAGGGCATTATATCATGATGGAAAGTGGATAAGCCGGGCACCTACGATGAGTATAAGTTAGTTTTGAGCCGGTACTCGAACTCACAAACTACCAGCAAGAAAATGGTTTTTCCAAAGTGGCATAGTTGCCTGTGAACTGAGGGTGTCAAGAGAGATGATGTTTTTGAGTGCTCTTCGTATTTTATAGTTACAATACATTTTTTTCAGTATGTGTCACGTTTGTGGAAGAATGCTTCTCCAAAATTAGAAACCCAAACTTTGCATACTTTCAATTCGTTTTTTTAGATAAAGCCATGTGCGACGCATATAAAAAGTTTTTCTCAGACCTAAAGTGCTTCTTAGAATATCCATAAGCTTGATTTGATTGTCTACAAAAAATTTCCATTATATTTGTTTGGTAGTTAGGAAATCCACAAATTTATTTGGCTTGATTGCAAGAAGTTCTTGAGTGATCTCTCAGAAAATCCATAGAATGCTTTGGTCATACGCAAAACTCTTTCAACAGAAGCAACTTTCAAAATTAATCGGAGAGGAAACATGCTAATGGCAATTTTTCAGACTATGCAAAACAATTCCGAAAATTTACCTCAAACATTCCCTGGAATGGTGCGCTGCCCAGTTCAAATGCTCTTGCCGGTACTCCTGGTGAATAGGGAGTACTCTCATCTATCTGAAAAAAGGTTAAGGTTAAGTCTAAGTTGGGATCAAGAAGAAAAGGTGACTTACCTTCACCACCGGTTGGTAAGTAGACTGCATGAGAAATCCTCGAGCATCGTAACAGCAAGTCTGACCATAATGGGTTGCATAGGAGCTTGAATTGCTACTATAAAAAAGTAAGATAGATCCAAGCAGGAATCGACTCACCTTTCTTCCTCACGGCCCTCAGCAGTGGTACGGTAGGTCGAGCCACGAACATTCTGTGCGGACATGTAGCAGTTCATAGACCCTAATGTTTCCGTGCACGTGACGTCACGAAAAAGCTGGAAAGAAGTTATATGAATGGAAAAAGTTGAAATTCATTGTAAAGAAAATACGTCTATGCTAGCTGTATAAATATGCATTAGAATCGAATGATAGGCGATTGAATCTGAACTTCGAATTTATTTCGAAAAAGGATAATGCTTTGCAAATAAAAATTGAGTAGTATTTTTTGCAAGTATTTTGAGAAACTCTGAACGAACCGAACTGCACCTCGGATGAGGCATGTATCGTCCCAAGTCCATTTTAGCCTGCTCTTCTTTGCAAGGACAGCTTGAATTGGTCTCTGTCTCTCTTATGAAGTTAGACAATGCACCGTCTTCATTGAACCATTCGTGACACATCTCGCGAGCCTGAAAAATTATATTATTTGAAGTCTAATTTTGAAATAAATTTTGGATCCAAAAGAGGCAGAAAGGGCCTTTTCCAACACATATTGCAAAGGTTTGAAAAAGCTGTTTATGTATTCACCACCAGATTACTTTAATAGATTTCTAAATAGTTGAGTCACTTTTGTGAGGGAAACACAATAAGTCTGTGCTAATAAGATTATAACTTTCTTTCAAAATCGCAAGATTGAGTGCTTGCTACATTCAAGGGACCCAATTTACAAAATGAGAGAGGGGTTTAGTTGAAACTAAAAATATAAAGTCTACTATTCCTGAACACAAAACTATACCTTCTCCTTAACAAAGTTCAGCTTTGCTTGTCTATCTTGCCTGTTGCCTTGAAATTGTCCGTCGGTTGGCAACGTCCATAGCCAGTGCAGTGAAATGGGAGACGAAATGATGCTGAACCCAAGAAGAGTTGACTGAGGGTTTCAAGGATTTATGGGCGCTTACCCTTCTGGTAGTTCTACAATTCTCCTGCCGGTCGTAGTAGTTGCTTCTTGTATCGGTGAAAGTTTCAAGTATCCGAATCTAGAAAAAGGAGCTCTGCTCCAAATTTCATTTACAATCGAGTAGATTTGTGGTAGATTTAGTGCCCTTGCTGTGCCGAGATTTTGTGGTAAATTGCGCTTGAACATTCACACGGCTAAATTGTTAAGGTTCCGGCATCATAAGCGTAACTACTTGTTCAGATTTCACAGCAAATTTTAGGCATCGCAAGGGCACTATATTTCTCGACAAATCCAATCGAGTATATCTGAAATAGTTGCTTTTGGTAAAAAAAAGCATTGTCTTGTTTTACTTTGAGTATAACGCGAAGATCGATTGCGAAGACTTACCGGTACGTAAAAAGATCGTACCAGATCTCATCACTGTCGAGGTACCACTCATCCACGCGATCGAGGTTATATTGTTCAACTATAGGGTTCCACCGATACTGCTCATCCGCGCGATTGGTGTAGGTAGCCAGCCTAAGCATTTCCATTCTATTTCTTTAGCATGTTTCCCATAATAAACCTTGTACTAGTCCTAGTTTTAGCGTTCAGGTACAAATTTTCAAACAAATTTTATTCCCATTTTTTATTTGTGGAAAAATTTCTGAAGGATATTAGCAGTAAGGCGTATTGGTTACACTATGAGAAGTTCTTTTTAGGTTGGAAAGCTGCGAGTTAGTCATAATTAATGGTGTGGGTGCTTACCTGGCCAATACTCTATGCTGTGGCACAAACTTTTTCAAATTCTCATCTTGCGCTTCCTTATAGCCGACCACGTACAGACCAAGCTGTACATTGTAGATACTATCATCGAGGTAGTTGATAGGTTGCCCGGGTGCACGAGGGGCGGTAAAATTTCGAGGATACCTGAAAAACTAAGAAAACCATTTCCCAATTTTTTCGTAGAAAACCATGCGTAATGATACAGAAGACCACGAATACGGAACGAAAAAAACGAAGGTAGAACATGGGTTGGCTCGCTTGAAAAACTTTGAAAATACTATCGAAAAAAGAGTAATAGTGACTGGGCAATTATGAAGCTTCAACTTACCATTTGATGGTCATAGACGTTGGTGGAGGATTAAGATACCAAGAATGAATATCTCCTATGTCCAGCCGTAAGGGATCCAGTGTAGGAGGAACTGAAAGACATCTTATCATAAAATACGACATACAAATCGCAGTTACATGGCATAGTAAATATGACTTTCAAAATGCCTACCAAAGTAGATAAACCCAACGTATGCCTTTTCATCGTTTGACAAACCAGACTGTGGTTGGAAGTAGACAGTCTTTGTGCCCCAATCCAAAATTTTCGGAAGTGTGCACCGAGCTATGGATGGATTCAGAATGTCGCATTTGGCCATCTGAAAACAGAAGACTGACATCCTGACTGGAGGTCCAAGATTAAGATGATGTACTGGAATTATGAATTTAGGTTTCACCTTAGTACCTGCGCTTAACCTAGGTCATGCGCTAACCTGCCGTTGTTCGATCATAAGGACGTAGGTGACAGCTGGGTTGAGACACATTCCATTTACATCCACCTTCGTCTGACCAAGCATTGTGACAATATTGGGGTAGATCAACAGGGGGACTGAATGAAGGAAAAATGAAGTTATTTGGAAAGAAAACAAAGAGACAAACTTTTGAGTGGTATGACCTACAAGTTCCTCCAGTTTTGTTTCCACATCCAGCTGGTCGCACAACATCATCAACGCGATGAAAATATCTGGAATCGTTCAAGGTTTTTTCATCACTCACACTTCTAAAAATTCAGTTTGCCTACCTTCCCCTAACGACATGTGGTACTGATGAGCGAGATGCTAGCGATGACGGTTGTTGTTTAGTGATTTCTGATAGATCAACCATAACTGAACCCGTATGATTGCCACCGTTGAAAATCGCCTAAACGTACTCGAAGTCTTCAGCTATTGTTTTTCGCATGCTTAGATGCTCGTTTTGTTGGGATGTTGGCAAGCGGAGTACGCCAAATGGAACGAATGCAAATTCCAAGAACAGATACCTTACCTGGCATTTTCCAGTCCGAGAATTTCCGTACATATCAGCGGCGTCAAATCCGAGCTTATAGTAATTGATCATAGTGTAGGAAAGCAGTCCCTAAAAAATGCAAAAGCTCGACTTATTAAAAATCTTGCCCTTATGGGTTATAGCTAGTTTTTTTTCTCAGAACAGCTACGGTCTAAAAATTTCAGGCTTTGCTTGCTTACATAGATCCAAAATTGCCTACTTACAAGCTGTTCTTGTTTACGGTAGGTGTATGGTTATGGTTGAATTTTCATACAAAATTTCCATGTTGAAAAAATGCTAAATTACTTGAGCGTCTGACATCCAAACAAGCTGATAGGTGGAAAGACCATGTTCACTACCAATGTTTGGTCGTAAGTTCTTCCAAGTCACTATAAGAGCCGCTTCAGCTCGGAAAGTCGAAGCTCCCGCTACGCCTTCTAAAAGTTGTATACTTTATTTATCCGATTCCCTACTTATCTAAAACACACAAAATTACATCAAAATATCAATAATTATCTCGTAAAGTTGCAGGCAAAAAATCAGTGAGGTAAATATGGGAAAGGTGAAAAAGCTTGAAATGTCGAAGAACTCGCTTACGCATTAGAGATCGCTGAAGAGCGTTAAGAAATAGTTCCGACTGCTCATCACATCGAAAATGAGCTGGTTTCCCTAAACAAGGAGGCCGACCACCACGAGGACCTTAAAAGTTTTTTTCGCAATGGTTGAAAACTGTGATGAAAAAGTGACAACATCCCACTAGTCTGTACAGGCCCCCGACGAGTTTCTACTCTGTAGAACACTCTAGAATCAACACCTTGACCACTTTGGATACGTTGCCTGGAAAAACAATCGCAAGCACAACTTAGTGCAGAAATTAAATTTCAAAAGTGAAAGGATATTTTACATTTTTACGATAACACATCGAAACAGGCTTACTTGCAAAGATAAGGTGCGATGACGGCTGGGTCACTTTGGGTTGGCCAATCTATATCTAAGCCAACTTGAAGCGTGGAGGAATCATCAGAAAAGTAGGCAAAGCTGATGTAGCCATTTGTTGAGATCTAGAAAATATTAGGTCGTTCCGAAAGTTTTTTCCAAGTTTTTTCAACCCATCATAAAAACACATGGAATGAAGGTAGGGAAACGCTTCAAGTGCTATCCGATGCATTTTTTCTTCCTCTTTTCAACAGTCATATTCCTGTGTCGCTAGCTCTTGTGTCAGTGAGATAATGGCCGAGATTTCGAATCCATAATTCCTACCATGTCCAACTTTGGCAATTTTTCACGGTTTCCTTTTTTGACTTTTGAAGAAGCTTCAATAGCAGTCGGATAGAGTAAACAAAGTGCAATTTAATGGAATTTTCTGGCATCTGTTGCTAGCCCTAGAATTTTTTTAAAATTATTTTTTTGATGTTATCAAATTCACTTTTGGTGATGCCAAGAACCATAAACATAAAACGGGTCACAGCTAAGGTGTCATTCGATACAGCTTTTCCTCCTTTTTCTATTGAGTATTTTTCTTCCCAACTTGTGGGGGTTTTTGGCGATAAAATTCCCATAATTCTTGATTTTGAACCCGCCTGAGGGTGTGCACGTAAAGTGCGAAATCTTATATTTCGAAGCGGTAAACACTCAGTCACTTTGTAAAAATAGTGAACAATCATAGACGACTATTGATAGTGGCAAAATCCGAAGATTTGCTGATGTTCGGAGCGTTTGTGTGTTTTGTGACTTCGAAAAAGTGAAGACGTCTGGAAAAGTTGTCTCAAAAAATACTGAGAAGCCAGTTGAAAATGCCAAAAAAAATCCATTAAATTGCAAGTTGTTTACTTTATCCGAATGCTATTGGAGATTCTCCAAAAGTCAAAAAGGGAATTGTGAAAAATTGCGAAAATTGGACATGGTAAAAACCACGAGTTCAAAATTTCGGCCATTATTCTCACTGACCACAAGAGCAAGCGACAAAGAAATATGACTGTTAAAAAGAGGAAGAAAAAATGCGTCGGATAGCACTTGAAGCGTTTCCCTACCTTCATTCCATGTGTTTTCAAGATAGGTTGAAAAAACGGAAAGAACTTTCGGAACGACCTAATTTATCTGTAGTTTAAGTAGTCTAAAAATTTCACTGAGTCTATTTTTGTTAGAAAAAAATGAAAAAAATAGGGAAGAGTAGATAAAATTTATTCTATGAATTTATCACATTTATTTAATGAACGAATTGTAGTTGTTTCTAGTTGTTTATAATGGGATCTTGCTACAACTAAAAAATTTTTCATACACCACGTATAGATAGATTTTCCATGCTTGTGCATTCGTGTTATAAATAATGACCATTAATAAAGTTAGTAATAGCAATAGTAGATATATTAATATAGAGCAAAGTACGAACTGTCTTCTTCTAATTTTCTTTTATGAAAAAAATCCCTCTGGAATTTGCATGCACACAAAGCTGAGAAATTTCAAACTTAATGCTTACCATGTGTTTCTTTTTATGCTTAGACCCGTTTCATACAAAGTGTTTACAAAGGCTGACTCACTCCTCGAACGAGAACGCGGAGTCGTTATAAAACGTTTTTTATCATTAGAGAGTGAGAAAAACGATAGAATGCAAATATTGCAGTTTAGCGAAGCAGGTGCAGCGCCGCGCATGTAATTCTAGTAGTTTGAATGAAAATTATTTGCGATCTAGAGCTCAAAATTTTGTCTAAATTCTACGCTCGTTTTGTTAGTCTTCCACCATCGTAAAACAATACCAGTCAACTAATTTTCGTTCTTCCGTTCGATCGCAACACTAAAGGAATGCTTAGTCAGCAGAGAAACACCTACATACGTACTCTTGCTACACTTGTATCATTGCTCTCGAATGGCAAGAGCACTATTCATTGTAAGCTCAATAAAGATAGGGCAGCTATTGAAAGAAAATGTGCAAACACTGCAGGTCCGTTTTATATGAAAAAGAAAGCAGAACAAACTGATGCATTTCTACGTTCGTCGACAAAAAATTATTAGCGAACATATGTAGCTAGCAATTCAACAGAAACCACAAAGGTACTAGGCTGAAACTGAGAGCCATTTTCGCAAAGCAGATGATTACCCTCTGGTGGCATCTTCGATGAACAAACAAATACTGGTTAGTTAAACATGATGATGAGTTAGTTAGAAATGAACATTTTTCAAAGCAAAATTTGAGTACCCATTTTGATAAATATGGAGATACTATGGACCAGTAATTAAAGGGGCTAAATTGCATTCGCGCGCTTCGGGACCGCACCGCGGTTTCCCGCTATTTGCAGATTTTTGAATTGCGCTAACGATTCTTTATATATTAGATTAGGTTGTTGCAAAAATAACGTCCGTTTTGCAAAGTTAGACTCTGAAAAGCTATAACTATAGACGATTGCCTTAATCAAAAAGAATTTTTAACCCATAGAGCGCCAAGCAGCGAGTATCTATATTGAAGGGTCAATTTTTCAGTCCAGATGTATTCGAAAAATTTATTCAAACGTGTAGTAGGCAAAGAATATTCATTCCATACAGTCGTTCATTTGCGCTTGGATCATGACCAAGAAAATTAAAGCAATATTGCGATTGAGGTGGGGATGTCAAAATGTTGGTAAATTTCTCTCAGATGAGATAAAAACTTAATTTCACCAGTATCAGAAAGTATTAGGTTGGCCCAAAAGTTCTTTCGCACCAAATTTAAAAATTCATCACTTCTGATTTTTCCAACCGATTGGACTGCTTTTATTGCGCCAATTGAGCGTCTCTATGAAAAGTTATGATTTCCCTGAAAAATGCCAAAATAAATCAAATTCGCCCTTTTGTATTGCTTGCTCGAAAATCGTAACTTTTCATAGAGACGCTCAATCGGCGCAAACTTTGCGCCGTTAGGCAAGGGACATACCTCACGCGATTTCAGTCGCCACGCGATCTGGCAGTTTGCCAGATGTTTTCAAATTCAATACTGGTTGACCCCAGATGTACAGCATGTATAACTTTCGTAGGTTGATAAAATGCCCCATCTTCAGTACATTCAGAAGCCCCCTACGATGAGTTATGAACGTTTGGAGTACTGCAAATCGCGTCGCGACTGAAATCGCGTGAGGTATGTCCGAGGCCTTAAAAAGTGCTGGTGAAAGAACCTACAATACTGACTGCTCCGATTTTTGTTGCAAATTTCCGATTTTTTATGACCGTACACGAAAAAATCGAACTTTGACCAATTTTCTCTATCGCTGCTATCTATGCAACAGATGATCATTAGTAGGCATCTGAGATGTCATTATAAAGAGCATGACTTACCCTTTCATAGAAAAATAAAAGCAGTCCAATCGGTTGAAAAAATCAGAAGTTATGAATTTTTAAGTTTGGTGCGAAAGAACTTTCGGGCCAACCTAATACATAAAGAGAGCTTTTCAATGATATGTAGCGTCTATATTGAAAAAGAACGTCTGATGGAAAAAAGTTGTTTGGAAATTAAGCCTAGAAAAACGGAGATTATTCTTGCAACAACCCCATAGAAATAAATGAGAATACAAAATATTATACATTTTCATTGTATACTCCACTAATTTCTATTTACGTCTTATTCACTGTGTTCCTTCACTGTAGTTTTTGATTTTTGAAGAATGTCTCACAATCTCTAATCCTCCCAGGTTCAGGAATCGAAAAATTCAGTCAGTGTAGAAAAGTTTTTTCAAAATTACTCTTCAAAACGATTTCGGAAACCCGTAGAACTTTTCTCTAATGCCACGATACCTCAAATTTCGGAGTTTTCTGGATGCAACAGGGCAAAGTCCCGTATTTCCAAAATTCTTCCAAATCGTGCAAAAGACCCTCGCACAGTACATTTGTGATAAAAGTGCATCTCACCACAAAAAAATGCTTTATAAAAAGCTCAACCACCCCTGAGAATGGCACTATGACTTATCTTTGTGGCAACAAAGCGCTTCATACTAAGTCTGTGCAATATGGAAAGCAAATAGTAAAAAATGGATTTTTTGATGAGCTAAGTCGTCAATAAAAGTGCTAAAAATTGGTAGACTGTCCAAGGCTCGCGTTAAATTTTTGAACAAGTAAGGTTTTTACTTCAGTAGTTGTGAAAATTTAGAAAATAAAAATCAACAAGTTATTATTCTTGCATAAGTAAGACGTTCAAGTTTGGAAATAAAAAAAAAGGGTAAAAATCAAAGGTGACTTGCCAGGGTATAGTTGTATCGGCCACCATAGAATGGAAAGAAATTGTGTAATTTTATGTTAAGCCCATTTTGCCGTTGATTATCGGTTATGTAACGATCTCCAAAGTCTTCTCCATACCGAACAAGATTTCCTGGAAGTTTTTGGGTTAACTAGACCAAAAACCAAATTCTTAGTTTCATTTTCCCCCAGTGAACTTGATTTTTGCTTTTGAGACATGGCGGAGGCCGCAACTACACCTTTAGAAATGCGAAGCACACGTTTGAGTGATACAATTGTTCCCACGCACTTTTACAGAAGAATCGCTTTCGATATTGGACACGTGTACTGTGTTTAGCGGTTATGAATGCAGTAAGATTACAAATGATAGTTCTTACCGGAAGAAAAGTCAAAGAATGTTAGGCAGACACTACTTACAAAGATAACGTGTACCAAATTAATCGCTGGATCTGCAGATTGTAAACCGCTTGGAAAAAAGAATTGTACTTCTCGATGAAAGCGAAATGTTTGCGCTTTTTCAAATTGCTGTAGCTTATCAATAACCACGAAACATTCAAAAGAATTCGGAATCCGGAGTATGTGTCGGAAACGTTTTTGTTTGTCCCTGATATGGTTGCAGCTTCGAGTAGGAAGCAAAAACTTAGACAGCGTTTATTTACTCACGATTGAATTGAACCAGCAACTTCCACCTTGAGATGGTTAAAAATTCTGCACAAAACGGCCTGCATTCATGTTTTATAACAACACACTCCATGCAAAAAGGTTTAAAAACGAGGAATCCGAACGTTTTGCCTTTTCTGATCTGGTTTGCAAGCCGCAATGCTAACAATAAACATTTTGAGTTAAAATTCAATAGATACTGCTGTAAAAATCTTCTTAGATTATGTGCAATATTATGACAAGTCAAAGCGTTGAAAAATATTGAATTATTTTTTCATTTTTCTTTTTCTTTTGTTTTGGTGCACTCTTGTGTATTAAAATAAATAAATAAATTCTTCATTGACAAATGGCACACTTCCTGTCACAATGATATAAAATTTTAGAAATGAAACTCTTTGCCCAATTATAAATTTGGAATTTTTCATGTTAATTCTTCTAACGGAGTGAAACTTGAGTTAGTATAGGTCACTGATGATATCGGCTTGAAAAAAAATATAGTTCCGAACAATCTTTGAAACTATGTGTTCAGAAAAAAATAGCCGTAAAGGAGAGAAAACAGTTTACAAGCGTGGAAATTTAGGGTAAAGGTTCTAAAAGCACATATAAAGCTGATTTGCTAAAATTCTTTCGAATAATCACATTCCGACTCATTCTGTCAGGGTAAACTTAAATACAACAAATTCGTATTTTTCGCTTTCTGTAGAATTGAAAAGATTTTTTCCATATTTTGATAGAGTTCAAATCATTATTGTCGCAATTTTTCGTATGAGATACGCAAATTATTTTTAGCTCATGCGAGTTCTACTAAAATTGATCAGCTATGACGCAAATAGGCCCTTAGTTTGACCCCTCCCCCCTGGCTATGTTCAGTTTATGCCCGACATAGAACGATTCGGCTAAAATCAGCAACAAACTATTGACTTGCACTTAGGCAAACACGAAGCATGTGCCATGAAAAAGCTTAAACAAACCACGAAAAGCCAGTTCTACCTTCGAACTCGGTATAACTATTTGGATTCTGGCCAAGGTCGAAAAATGCAGCCGGAGCTGGCGGTTGAATCTGAAATTGGAGAATACGCATGGCGCATTAGTGAAGCACTTCGGGTGCTTACCTGTGCCAGGAAGTCCTGCTGGGCCTGTCCCAATTGGCCATCGACAAAGATGGGAACGATGTTTAGAGCAGTTAACGTGAGCCAGAGAGCGAATAGGCTGAACATGGTGGAAATAGCGAAGAAACTCGACGAACTGAGTCAGTCAGTGGCCGTTTCTGGACGTCGCTTCAGCCTACACGCGCTCCACCACCACCACCACACGCACACGAAGAGCGAACGACGCACACGGCTCCGATGTGATGTGATGAATCATGCGGTGATACGCAATGCACGATAGGCAATGCTAATGGCTTCCTGCACACCTTTTCGCGACCTGAGAAAGTATAATTGGTTGTTATCTCTATGAAAAAAAGTGTGGATTGATTTTTTGGCGCTTAAATCAGCAATTTTTGTGAAGTAATTGATTAGCAATAAGGGGAAGCTGAGATGTGGGAGCAAGATCAAAATGGGTGAGTCTGTCCCAGAGCGACACAGTGGGATGCTCCGCCCCAAGCAAGCGCGCGGTTGGTCCGTGCAGGCGAGCGCGCGAGTGGTCCCCGCAGGCGACACTGCGAACGCATCAACATCCCTTAACTAACCACTTCCCTTAATTAACCCACTGCTTGCAGAAAAAAAAATTTTTCTGTCAATCTAATCGACCCTTTTCGCTCTTCTTTACTTTTCCACCGAAACTTTTCTGCTGCAAATTTTGCGCCAACAAATTTTCGCTCTAAAGAGTTGAAAAAATATAGATAGAGAACAACCTCTGTGAATGGACTGTAAAACACGCACATTGTTTTGGAATGTAAAAACCGCCAAGTTTCTTTACGGGTATTCGCGAAATTTACATTATTGTTAAGAAAAATTGTTTTTCTTCAAGGGTACCGGGATCGAAGTCGCTGGAAGGTAGCCCCACAAAGTTATATGCAACTGATTTACTCTTATCATCAAAAGGAACAGAAATCTTTGAAGGTGAGAATCTTTCAAAGAACAAATACTCTTGATTTTCTTGTTCTAATGAGTGTTTGATTTAAGATTCTAAGATTTTAAGACATTAGAATTTTTGACATAAGATGACTCATGTTGGAGGTTTTCTGATCCTATGCAAAACAGCCCATTTTTATAGTTGAGGGAAAAGAAAGGATCGTGCTTATGAATAATCAAATTTTGAAGCTTCTGTAACTTTCAGCTCCAAATTAAAGAGCTTCACAATATATGATATCATGCCATAAAATATTTTTTCAGTGGATCGAAAAGGGTAGTATCTCAAAAAAAGAAGTTGCTCTAGAGCGACTGATGAGTATCATCACAATCTGTTGCATAACCAGACCGGTTTCCTCAATTTCTTATTAAAAAAGCCAACAAACAGTCTTCTACACATTTTCATTTCTTCAGGTACTCACAATGACAAGTCAACAGCACAAGTGAACAGCTGAGAAAGCATACCGGTTTCTTTGCGGTCCTGACGTTGAGTGGTTTACTTGAATATGAAACGCACCCTAACTAGTAAAGCAAATAAAGCGAAATCCCTATGTTTCAAAGATATTTGGCTCTATGAATCTTAAGAGATTACGACCTTGAGTATTACTTTCAAAAAAAACTTCACGAACCTGATTTATCTTCAAAACTTTTGTTGATTATATTCATGAGCGGAATTCTGTTATCTCTCTTCTATCTAAAGCTCAAATAAGCTTGAAACTTTGAGACTTGTTGGAGCATTTTGCTTTTTCTCGAATCATAGTTTGCAACACAGGTTTTATAAATATCAACTTCTACTAACACTTACAAAAACTCTCATGATTTCTCATTGAAGAAAGTTAGCTTCATATGAAAATGTTTTTGTTTTTCGTAAATAAAACTTTTTGCTGGTGAATAAGCAAGAAGATGCTATATACACTCAAATTTTTTTCAGAATTTTCTCAGCAATGTTTGCATAGAGCAGTACTGGTGTGTTTTTTGTATCCAAAGTGTCTAGCCAAAGGCGCAGCTAAAGGCGATAAGAAAGTGAGTGTCTATGAAAAAGGACTGCACTAAGACTATATTCATGCATGAGAAAAAAGCTATCGCAACGCATTACTCCCCTACGCAAAGCGAACAGTGTACATTCTCAAGAATTCAGCAGAGATAAGGGATTCAAAAAGGTTTGCATGGACTAAAATTCTGCCGCTGATTACTATTGCTCACACTTTGTTCTGTCAAGACCTAGCTGTAAAGTGGTTGAAATATTTCACACTCTACAAACGCGAAAAAGGATTATTTAGCTTCAATACGCTAGACTTAATAACTTGGCCTATGTGATAGAACTAATTAATCAAACACAAAACTTCGGAGATGTTTTAAGAGTATGTGGTTCGTCTGCAAACTTTTTCATAGTTGTAAAACCTATTTTAAGAAAATCATAAGTGATCATAAAGTAAGCCTAAGAGCAAAAAAATGACTATCCAGCGACTTCTTAGGAATTTCAAAATTTTACACCTTCTTTACTTTCATCAAATCCGCTCGTGTCAAATTTTGTAGAGGGGAAATCGTGCACTTACGCTTGGTAAAGTGAAAGCTACCTTTAGCGTTGCGCGGCGACTCTGACTTGAAAACAGTCAGATCTAAAGTTTTTGATTTCACCCACATAACTGGAAGATTGGTAAGTTTCAATGATGTTTGATTCTATGACCTATGCTTCAAGAAGAATCGTATCTAACGAATGTCTCTAAAACTTATGATTCTCAAATTTTTAATATCATGGAGTGAAAGTAACTGATTTGAAGATTTCTTTAGAACATTCAAAGTTTTTAGAATTTATGGTGTAAGATGTGTTTCTCACCTTGGTGTGAATTTTCGTCAATACCCGTTGCGACTGATGTTAAGCGACATCTGCTGCTGTAGTCTTCGACTTGTGTGGATAGTGTTGAGCAGCACCAAATTTTTGCTTTTCGTGCATCACTTGTTGCGAATGGTGTTGACAGCACCAAAAGCTGTTGCTGCGTGCTTGCATCTGCTGTTGTGGTCCTCACCTTGATGCGGATGGTATTTAGCAGCACCAGTTACGGTCTCTGTAGTGCACTTCTTGTCCCTAACGGTATTAAGCGACACCATTTCCCGTTGTTTTCTACTACGTCATCTTTTGCGAATGGTGTTGAGCACTACAGTGTGGTTGCGAGTGGAGTCGAGCAGCACCATCTGTCGCATTCTACTGCATCACTTGTTGCGAATGGTGCACTACTATGCTCCTGCAGCTGTGTTCCTCAGCTAGTTGCCGATGGTGTTAAACAGCGCCAAATTCTTTGTTTTGTACTGCGTTTGTTGTGAAGGTGTTGAGCAGCACGATTAGCTGCTGTTTTCTACTGCATCACTGTTGCGATGGTATTGAGCATGTTGCTGCTTCTGTGCTCCTTAACCTGTGGCGGATGGTGTTGAACAGCACCAGTTACAATTGCTTACAGTTGCCTGTTGTGCACTACTTGTCGCGAATGGTATCGAGAGACACCATTTGATGTTGATTTCTCTGCATCATCTGTTGCGAATGGTGTCGAGCACTACAGTGTTGGTGTTGCTCTGTTTTCAACTAGTTGCGGATGGTGTCGAGCAGCACCAAATTGTTGCTTTTTGTGCATTACTTGTTGTAAGTGGTATTGAACTGCACCATTTGCTATTATTTTCTACAATATCACTTGTTGCGAATGGTACTACCGTACTCCTGTTATTACATTCCTCAGCTTGTCAATGGTGTGGAGCAGCACCAAAATGCTGTTGCTGTGTACTGCATTACTTGTTGTGAAGGTGCTGAGCAGCAGATTTGCTGCTGCTTTCTACTTCATCACTTGTTGCTAATGGTATTGAGCGTATTGCTGCTGCTGAGTCCTCAACTTGTTGCGGATGGTGCTGAGCAGCGCCTTACGGTTGCTGTGTGGCGCATTCCCTGTTTCTGATGATACCATTCGACACCATTCGCTGCTCTCTACTGCATCATTTGTTGCGGATGGCTTTGAGCACTACAGTGTCGGTGCTGCTGTATTTTCAACTGGTTACGGATGGTGTCGAGCAGCACCATTTACGGTTGCTATTGTGTATTGTGCACTATTTGTCGCGAGTGGTATCAAGCGACACCATTTGCTGTTGCTTTCTAGTGCATCATGTGTTGTAAATTGTGTTGAACACTACAGCTAATTGCGGATGGTGTCGAGCAGCACCATTTACTGTTGTTGTGTTGACTTTACTTGTTGCAAATGGTACTGAGCAGGACAATTTTACGCGTGCCCTTCATCCCTTGTTGCATATGGTATTAATTAAGCGGTACATGTTGCTGCTGCGTTCTTCACCTTGTTGCGTTTGGTGTTGAGCAACACCGCTTGCCGTTGCGGTAATTGAAATCACTTGTTGCGAATAACAGTTAACATCACCATTTAGTCTTGCTGTTCTGCGTTACTTCTTGCGAATGGTGTTGAACAGCACCATTTCACTCTTGATGCTAGCTTCGAAAAGCTATTCAGACACGACGTCCTGGAGGTAGCAGGCTAGAAATAAAATAAGGTCAAAAAGAACAATCCTTTTACGAATTTCTGGTCGCGCAGCGGATGTCTGGACTTCTTCGTGTTTGACATATTGGACCTTTTCTAGAACGAAAGCACTACCGCAGGCTACCTCAGACATTCTCAAGACTTTAGCGCGTAGCCCCTTTTTGGAAAGCCAATTCTTTTATCGCTAAGCACCTCATGTCTACCACTCAGGAAAGTAATAAGGTAGCAAAAAACGTTTCTGGGACCTTCATCTACGTCTTTGAGCTAGACAGATTATTTATTAAGAAATGCGATGCGACATCGTTTATTACACGTACTTGTGATGAACATCTGTGCTTTGATCTCCCGTCGAAAAGCTTTTTAATTTACTTCTGCTTGCACCGTTTTCTATGCAGTCGAATGTAATTGCTGATTGTCCCGAAGGAAGCTTCTGATTGATTTTCCAATTTGAAATATTTGCTTTCCATGGGGGACTCGTAATCAAGTACACCCATGGTCGTCTATTGGGTTAGGTCCGGTTAGTTTCTTTATGGCAAAAATCAAGACCTTTTTGATGAACCTAGTATTTGTGCTATTTTAGTTGAATGAAAGGGTAGAAGGGCAAACTATTGGCAACAAACCAGAAAGTCAAACTTTCACTAGGGTTTAGTTTCAGCGCATTCCAGTTTCATATGAGTGAAACTAGTTTTACTCTCCTAAGTTCCATGAGTGGTTTTTGAAAAAATTTTCTTTTGATCTCTCGTCTTCTTTTTTGTTGCGTCTACTGGCACCACATATGCCCGGATATTGCTGCCAACCACAAATGATGCATTACCGATCATTTCTTTTGTCGGTATGGATTTAGCAGAAGGGGATTAGCAACGAGGCAGTGAGCGATTGGTGAGAACACAGCGGAAGTGTGAGGGTAGATAGGGTGTGAGGGTCGGAGACACCCAAACAAAGGTAAAGGCATAGAACAGGTGGCGGAACGAGTGGCCGTAGCGATAATTTGCATATGAAAAACCACCAGCAGGCGGTATTCCATTGAAGGACATATCGGCAAAGATATTGAACTATCAAGAAATATGAATAACAATACATCTCACACCTGTGACGATCAAGGCGGTTCCTGCAAAGAATTACAGTAAGACATGTGCAAATATTAGCATAGAGGTCTGGCGAAACTTCTTATCAGGATTCTCGACGGATATTAAGATTTTTTGTTCGACTTAAATAGCAGCAAAGGGTTCGGTTGGAGAGGAAATAGTATAGCTGAAAACCAAGCGAGTATAGACGTTTTATGTGCGTATGTGCACTTGCGGACTCCACACAAACTGCGCGAAGTCTGTGTTTTTTAGTCCGTTCATCACAGAACTTCCTCCAAGTGTGCCAAATAGTGAACTTGATGAGTTATAATTACAAAAACGAAAATGAAAATGACTTGAAAACTATATATCTGCAAAAAAACCTGGATATGCGCACTATGCGTATTGCTTGTGATTGCGCCAAATAATTTACGAATCAATTTTTCTTTTCCAATCTTGATTTTCATTTTTTTCGCATTTTACTCGTTTTCTTATCTTAATCTTTCATCATATGAAATTAAGTCTTGAAAAGTAATAATCCCGGCAGGTGTAAGAAGAAAAAAAGTGTGACTACCTTGCCCCTTTTCCGGATGCGCGCCCGTAATTGCGTACGAAACAGAACGCCGACGATAAATTGCGCGCGGTGACCTTTCACAATGGCAGAAATGATCGAAAACAAGTCGTTTAGTGTTGATTGGACTGTCCAGACATTAGGTGGACAAGATCGCGACAGGCGGATTAATAAGTTATCGAGTTTTTGTTGAGTTATTCTGTAGTTGCGGATTTGCATGCTGTCAACATGATTTACGTCTTGAAACCGATATAAAAAAAATTTTTCCAAAAGAATAAAATGCTTAGGTAGGTGACGCTAGTACTAATTACACGAAACTCTTAACAAGATAAGTTTTGCTTTCATCGTCGATTGGTTTACTGTGCAAATCCAGAATTGTAGAAAATTTTGGCTTAACTTGAATTTTTAGCGTGAAATTTTGATTACTATTCAGACAAATACTCCTCCTACAACATAATTCAAACATAAATCACACTTAAAAGCCCATCTTGTGCCCATAACGAAGCTCATAGCGATGACCTCATGTAACCCAATCAGAGCCAGATGTCGGCGCTGCTTCACACCTGCGCTCCAAAAGCATATGACCCAAAAATCTTCGGGTTTTTCTCATGATTACAGGGTTCTTAGGAAGACAGCTGGGTATGCATATGGTATAACGAAGATTTTACGTAATCTGGTGGTTTTGGGGCTTAGGAGAAGAAAACGCTTTGTAAATCACCGAGTGAGGTAAATTTATATTAAGTAGCTTTCACTAAATATTCAGTTTGATTTAATCACATTTTTAATGAGGCTGAAACTAAAGAATCAATTTATCCAAGTTAGAATATGTGATAGTTGGAGAATTTGCATTTGCAATATTTCATAACCGAAAAGAAGCAAAAAATCAACTTTCTGTGGAAGCTGCGGCTATCTCAAGCTACTGCGGAAGTTCCGATTGTCTCAATCACAGAAAATATTGATAAGGTGAAAAGAGAATTAAGGTGCAGGCTGCAATGAGTTAGCTTTTTGCTCAATCGTAGGCGTCCGCGAAAACACGTTGTATACTCAACATTTAAAAAACTTCAATAAACAAATCCGCGGAAGTTTCGAGTGTGTGAAACTGCTGCGGAAGTTCTTCCCAAATCTCAATCAGTAGGATAAATGCTCAAGGCTCTAAAAGACACATAATAAACTTTATGGAGATCTTTCGAAACAACTAATATCTGCGGTAACTTCATATTACATCAATCAAAATTTCAAACCCCGCAACTTCTGCACATGTTTTTTTCTAGGTTCTATAAACTTGTATTGTGCAAAATTGTATTGTACAACTCTTCTCCTACTAGGCCACACAGCAAACCTACATTTTTCTCCTCATTCCCCCACCATCCCTTTCCCCCTTCTCTCTCTAAAATTTGAGTCTCCAACGAAGTACACCTTACTCAATCCCTTAATTCTACCTCTCAACCCCTCAACCGTAAAAACCCACCTCGATTCACTTTTCAGCATCGCTGTAAAAACTCAGCCCCGAAAAAAACTACGCCGCGCCACATTCCGTTGTCCTCATCGAGTACGCGAGGCGCCCCGGAAATACCTCTCTTTTCCTCCTCATTCCCCCTCCCCCTCCAGCCTGGTGAAGGTCGTTCAGAGGTGGCGACTGATGTGCTTGGGTGGTGCACACGCGTTGTGCACGGCTCGTCGAGGACAATACCGAATCGTCACAGGCATTCGCGCACACAAGTGTCCCCCGATGAATATGGCACCCTTCAACTTGACCGGGCTCCCCCGAATTGCGGGTCATTCAGTGTTTCTATTTTTGATATCGCGTGGGCACTTGAGGGGGGGGGGGGGTAGAAGGGAAGAAATGATCTATTCGGTGGCGCTGCTATTCATTTTCTTAGTTTCTCTAGAGATGTCATCCAAAGCTTTTGTAGTCAGAAATTGCACTTAGCATGAGATTAACTTTTCCGGAAGTTCCGACAGTTCTAGTGAGCATCCCAATTTCAAGCTGTTGAAAGTTCCCCAGAATTTTTTTTCATTCCTCCGCACTAGAGGGTAAAAAGCGTAATCTAGCGGCAAGCAGGGAACCTTGGAAATCTTTTTCAGTTCCAAAGTGCCATTACCTTGACTATAGAACAGCTTTTTTGTAATGAAGCTAGTATGTAGTGCTGTCTTTTTATTTCTACTCCTTCTATTCTATTATCTATATTTCCCTTGTTTTCTATTTTCTATGATTTCCTTTTCTGTTGCTTGCTATCTACTTCTTTTGTGCTTGCCCTCCCTCCTTCCCCCCACCCCACTCCCTACTAGATTCCGGAATATAGATTTGATAACCCATATTTGTTTGAATGTTTGACTTATAGGAACTCTTTCGCAATTTTCCTCGGTCATCATATAGATAAGTCTTAAATTTTCCCACTTTTCTAAGTCATCCCTTTTCGAAAAAAGTGCGGTTAGAATTCGAAGTGCTCTTCCCGATGCAGATATCTTCATAATATGACAATCCTACTATCTTTATTTTCCATCCTCTATTATCCAATTATAAAGCTCCTCTGTTTTCCATCCCTATCCTCTTCCCTCCCTACTCATATCCTATTTTCACAGAAAACATGTTATAACTTTCCTCTGTGATCTGCACTTCCATGTTTTTGCCAGCTTTTTGACTAATAGCTTCAAAAGTGGTTCCATCCTCAGGATCTAGGCAAGTTTCTAAAAGGACCGGAAATGCAAATTTTTCCACAAGTTGTAATATCCGTTTGAGTGGGTCGATAAATAAGACGGCTAGAAACTATTAGGGTGAACGGTAAAAAATGGGACAGCTTGATTTTCATTACATTTTGGAGTTTTTTGTTTCTGGCAACAGCAAGTAAGCAGCAACTTAAACGTCGCTTACATGGGCGACCTTCGCTTATTATTCTGACAACGCGTTAACGCTCCTCTTCCACTACCCTACACGTGGCGCCGTGAAGAACTCGAACAGGGTTTTTTGCACAATCCTCAATCTTGCGCTGTTATACCGTAAAGTCGTAAAGCAAGTGACATACCATTCGAAAGAGCTCTTCATGCTCTTTCGAACAATACGTTAAGTGCATGAGATTTCTTTTCAATTTCAGAAAAAAATTCGAAAAAACCTGAAAAATAGCTATTTTTGGCGCAACAAAAAACCAAAAAATCATGTTTTGCTCTATATTTTCCGAAGATAGATAAAATCTGAAGTAAGCTGCATATGGATGGATAGAGCGTAAAAAGCTCTATCAGACGATACCTAGAAATCATGCGTTTACTTGCAAAGAATTGAATAACGCGTATCTTTGTTTTCGAAGCTGTTAATGGGCATATCTTCTGACATTGAGAGTTAAAGCCACCAAGCCGTCGTGGGTTTGGTAACTGTCCCACCACTCACTCCAGCAGTGGTACTTTGGGTAGTCTCACATGTTTCACTGCGCCGATACTGCTCAAACTTCATAATTTCTCGAAGTAATAACTTTGCATTTTGGCAAGTATAAAAATTATCAATTATTTAAATGACCTTATATAGGTGCTATCTGAAAGAGAATAATTTATTCTAATATCCATCAAAATTGGAAAGTTCAGTCACTTTTCTTCCTTGAGAAATCTGCAATTATTCTCAAGGTGTCCCATTTTTTACCGTTCACCCTAATTTGGAATGTTTGCTAACAGTCTTTGTGTTTGCGCAGTCCGTTAAAAGCTTTGAAAGTGCGATATTTCATAATCCACCGGATTTCTTGTTGTTTCTTCATCTTTAAAGCTTGCTTCTTGCCTTGCGGTCCCTCTAATTCGTCATTTTAGAAAATAAACGAAACCCCAGTGCTTATGTAATCTTGACCACGATCTATAACCTACATATGTATTACGTTGTTATAGAATGAACAGAAATGTGCGGGCACAGCGTTGTGTATTTTCTTATGTAATGATAGGCTCTCGAAGAAACAAAAAGGGCCGTTAGATCCATATTAGAATGTTTGAATGTTTATCGGACACTGTGTCTATAGTTCTTGTTGTTAATGTCACGGAATAATGTTGTACGCTCAGAAAGTTAAATAAATCTTGATCTCACTGACTAGGAAGCCTAGACTCTAAGAGTTGGAAAGACCTGCTAGAGGAACAGGAAGCGCTCGCGTGAAGAAAAAAAAACTTGCAAAACTTGCTTTTCACTTTTTTTAACAAACGCTGCAAGATAGGTACCTGCAGAATATCATGAAATTCAAATTGTCAACGATATTTTGAGACTTTGTTGTTGAGTTTCATATTATAATTTTGAGACGTAGATACATATGAATAAATATGCAATGCTACAAGGAAGCCTGAAGTGTTCCATTTACAGTTCTTCCAACTGTGGCCATTTTGATCACTGTCTACTTTCTCCTGGTAGATTACACTCAGAAGTTTCCAGAGTGACCTTATCTCGCAATGTTCATGTTGAGAGGGAGTGTAAAGCGTTTTGTTTTTCACTCATTCAAAAACCTTAAAAGATTTAAGTGCTGGTCATACCAATCAGATAATTCGCGTGACACACAGTATAACTTTGAAGGATTTCCTTTCAAAATTGAAAGCATCTGCAGCTCCAAAATTTTATATCTCGGAACCCGTAGCTGCCATTGTAGATGCCATTGCAAAACTGGAGTAAACTATTTGTGCACTTTTGCGTTTACGTCTAGTTCGATAGAAGTCTGTGACGGTTGCAAGCATTTTTGCATGCATGTTTTCCCTTTCAAAGCCATAGCATACAATTCTATCATACAAACCGTAGTTTTCTCTTCTCATTTCATTGTCGCTTCTATAAAATAAAGTTGGCTATAAAATAAATTCGCTCAATTTTGCGGTTCCTACAAATACTGCTGGCAAACTTTTGTTTAGTGTTATGTATCTTTCAAAGAGCATTTCAATATGAATTAGAATGCAGATTCTATCCAAGTTAGATTTGTTTCCCTAAAAAGGAAAGGCACAAAAGGATACCCCGGCTTTCTGACTACGCAAATGTGAGAAAATTTCGTTTTCTTTTCGCTAAGTAGAGAAAACTTGATTCAAACACCAGAAATACTGTACCATCCATCACAGCATGAAAACGAAATTTAGAAAGCAGAAAACCGAGTTTTTTTTTTGAATTTAGCCATATTAGAGCATAACTGTCCTTACTGATATTAGACACTCCAAGTAATGACAGCTGATGATAGAAGCTTTGATCTACTTCGTCTCCGGAAGCCATGTTTAAAAAATAACACGAATTTTTTATAGAGGTTTGCATACCAGGACGAACTTATTTTTCAGCCAAGCTCATAGTTCTCAAGCGCAGCGTTATCCTTCAAACTATTTTTTGAGAAAAAAATTGTGGAAGAAGTAGTTTACATACTTTGTGAAGTATATCGTGTAGGCTCCGACTGATACTGATACTGAAAAATAAAACTTCGTGATCACATATTTATTACGCTCTAAAATATCTTTGAAGTATTTCCGCAAAACGTGTCAGGGTCGAATAGGTTCTCCTTAATTCTATTAGGTGGGTCACAAAATTCGTTCGCCAGATTTTCAAAACTTCATAACTTCCTTCCTTCTCGGTAGATTTTCTTGTACTAGTTTTTGTTTGAAAGAGGAAACCTTCCTCCTTGCAACAGTATCTTTGCTACGAAATGGCGTGAGAAAGTTCGAGAGTAAGAAGCAATTGAATAGAATTACTCAAGATCGGCATTTTTTAAGCTGTATCACGAAAAATTCCGAAAGTATGATTATTCGATAGAGAAAATTATTCTCTTTACTATAGCCCTTTTTCACGATCTAAAACGAAAAACATCGAGAGTTATAAGCAAATAAAGAGAATTACTTCAATTTTGGAATTTTTGAGTATGCCCAAAAAAGCCCAAAAACGTCACAAAAAAGAGAAAAAACCAAGAACATGGGTTTTGTGACCTTCTCTTTCCAGCTGAGTGAAAATCGTACCAATCGAGAGCAATTCTAATTTTCGTGAAAAACGCAGACCCGAAAATGCGAATAAATCACGAGAATCAAAATTCCTCTCGTTTGGTCCGATTTTCGCTCAGCCAGAAAGAAAATGTCACAAAACCCATGTTTTTGGCTTTTTTCCTTCTTTTGTGACATTTTTGGGCTTTTTTGGGCATACTCAAAAATTGCAAAATTTAAGTAATTCTCTTTATTTGCTTATAACTCTCGATGTTTTTCGTTTCAAATCGTGGAAAAAACACTGTAATAAAGGGAATAATTTTCTCTATCGAATAATCATACTTACAGAATTTTTCGTGATCCAGCTTCAAAAATGCCGATCTTGAGTTATTTTATTCAATTGCTTTTTACTCTCGAACTATCTCACGCCATTTCGTAGCAAAGATGCTGTTGTAAGAAGGAAGATTTCCTCTTTCAAATAGAAATAAAATCAGGGAATTCCACCGAGAATGAAGGAAGTTATGATTTTTTGAAAATCCGGCGAACGAACTTTGTGACCCACCTAATAATAAGAAACTCTGTGGTACCAAAAACTAGGTTATAAAATTCATGACCACTTTTTGATGTATGTATTAGCTTCTAGCCTTTTCTTCTAGATTTTCCTATTGAAATATATTCGTTTGACAGTTCAGCTATACTCAAATGGGATCTCATCTCTTTGCCAGATCTATCGAGTCCTCAAGAGAATCCGCTTCGTCGGGATCTCCACATCTAGCCGGTGCCAGCCGTCCGTAAGCGCAACTTACGCGTGTGGCTCCGCATTGTTTACGCCGTACGATCCGAGAGCACAATAGCCAGCAAAACTGCTTACGCGCGATAGCATCGTAATTACGCGTGTGCGATATATGGGGTTCCATGCCTCGCGCCACGCCCCTCCCTCAATTGGAGCAGTTCGCGCACCTGCCCATGTGTGCGTGCGCCTTCCTGGAACACCTGTCCTCTCGTGTGAGCAGCATGATGTTTCAACAAATGTCGATTTCTGTTGATTGATTGTTTAGACTGTTTGTTTACGCTTTTGGTACATGAGTAAATAACAAAAAATTTTGCAGAAGATGGTTATTATACCCTGTTCACTTCCTCTCTTTAGAAAATGCAATTCTCCTCTATGTGAGAATTCTTGAATTTCATTACCGTATCTTTTTCAATCGGTATTACTGCACTTTTTTGCAGATATAGCAGTTCTTATGCGTGTCCACCCCATCTACGACAGTTTAATCAACACTTCTTTCCAAAGCATCAACTCATTCTTATCATCGACTTTATTGTGGCTGAACCTCAATCAATATATCGATTAGCTCTCCTCGGCATTTCGGTTACCACATTCTTTAAGCTCATCATCTAACTGTCGATTTCTAACCAACTCCATTTACCTGAATAGCTTCGTACATCAAACTCTAATATTTTCAATATATTTGTTCCCCTACCTAAATGAGCTAAGATTCAACATCTAGAGCAATCGATACATCGATTGAAATGATTCGGTGATGCTGCAGCCAGAAAAAATGAATTTTTTTGGAGATTAAAAAATTTTGCATCCATAACTGCTCCATCTTTTTAAACTGCCAAAGCGAATTGAATAACGTCGTACAGTAATAGTATTCAGCTTACTATTGGTTTAGTTAAAGCTAGCGTCTGCGAGGGGGCACTGTATATTTTGGCATTTTGGCCGTTGCCACACAGTTCCAGTCATTCTTGATAACCCGATTCTATCGGCAAATATCGTCATTTCCGTCGTAAAAGAATGTAAAGTAACTCAGAGGGTCATAATCTCACCTTTTTCGATAGTTTACAAGCTATTTCGCATCCACTCACAACTCCTCTCATGTGCATTATTCAATCAAAACCATATAGTATATTTAAAAAGTGAACTTTTTTCACTAGATTCCACTCAAACCATTGCTTTAACTTACGATTTGACTTACTTATATGAAGCGTCAAGGTCTAGTTTCTCCAATAATGACTCTTTTACTGGTTTGAGAAAGTCTCTTTTTGCTACCTTAAGCGGCTTGATGTTTGCGGCAGCTCTTCCGTACTCTGACTATGCCACGAAAAAGGAAAGTGTAGAGTACTTTGAGGATAAAAAGCGAAGTTTAGAAGGGAAAGTAGGTTTGTTAAAGCTAAGTTTTTTTGCTAACGATTGCAAATCTCAATAGCTTTCTTAGCTTAAACTACAATGAAGTCGTAATCTCGAAAAAAAAGCCTCCTGGAAATGGAGATTTTTTTGTCGAATTTCCCTTGGCATTTCATTCATCTCATTGAAGCTACTTCGTTGACGAAAAGTCTGCTAGTTTGACTTGATTGGGGTGACAATAAAAACCCAAGCAAGACTGCCGCATTATTGGTGATAAATTTGTTTCCTTTTTCTTATTTTTTTTATACTGAGTTTTGTGTTATGTTCTTGTGGCATAACCATAGAATGCTCTAATCTAATGATTACATAACAGTAGCATATCCAGGATTTGTTCGGAGGGAGCGGTCGGCAAAACTCTCCGAAAGTTTAAAATTCTAGAAGAAGGGGGCG
Source organism: Cylicocyclus nassatus (assembly GCA_958299035.1). Classification (NCBI taxonomy): domain Eukaryota; kingdom Metazoa; phylum Nematoda; class Chromadorea; order Rhabditida; family Strongylidae; genus Cylicocyclus; species Cylicocyclus nassatus. The sequence continues at coordinate 74,320,372 of CATQJL010000223.1, read as the reverse complement.
TAGTGGCAGGCCACCCCCGAAAAAAGTTTTTATAAGGCTAATTTGATTTTTTTCTGAAAATTTCGAAGATTATCTTGATTTTTCACAAGTAAAAGCCATTTGCACATTTTTGTAAATTCTTTGAGTATCAAAAATGCCCCTCCCCTCCTCAATGGTCCCCACTTCCCTCGATACGCCCCTATTATATAAGTACACAGCTTTTTTCAGCTGGAATTTTTCGTATGTCTAAGCATTCATGCTGTGACTTTGCGTAAGCGAAGAGAACTAGTTCTGCTCTTTTGATTCCACTATAACAATCAACACACTAAAAAAACTTATCAGACAATATAACTATTATACTAAACAAGTTTTTTAGCGGGATCTCTTAGATAAAAAACTTAGTGCTAGATATATTGAACATCTTCTTTGACGCAGACCGACACACGAACCGGACCATGGCAGAATAGCGTAGATTGTTATCGGCTACGATGTTTGTGCACACCATATCGCGCTCTATGTATGCAGATTAAAAGATTCGCGCCAACCTCAGCAAATCCAAATTGACACCTTCGTCTCGGCTAAGCACACTGTGGGACATCCATGGGACAGTTTGTGGGCGCAATCCTTTTATGGTAAATCTTCGCTGGGTTACACAAAAAGATTTTGCGAATGAAAGGGATTTTTGAGCCAAGTAATGGCATAAGTCGACTTTGGAGAATTGTTTCATAATCGCATTCTTCTTTCTTATAAAAACAGTAAAATCCTTTGCAAAGATGCATACTCAAATTACGAATTGGAACATTCTTTTCGATATGCTCAAGATCGATTCTAATTTCTTCTAAAGCTACTATCTTATTTGTTCATTCAACGTTCTTTATTTGTTGAAGTTTCAATTTGTCTCTTCTACAGGAATTTTTCCTGTTTTCTTTTCGCTTCTGAATCTGTACTATGTATGTGGCTGTAAAAATGGGCTGAAAATTCAAAAATTTCACATTCTTTACTTCGGTAATTTCATGGCTATGCTTGTCTAGCTCAGTTTCTACTTTGAGTCACTAATAGAAATAGCAATCTAGCGTTTTAACTTTTATCAAAACTGTTAATTATCGATTTTCTGCTTTTCTAAGGGTGCTAATTGGTACCGTTTTCTACACAACGCGAATAAAGAGACTTAAATATCAATTTATCAATAATTTAACACATTTTACAGACAATTTGACGCATTTGAATATTTTTGATAATTTTCTTTATTCATATGTAGAAGGGCTTCCTTATGCAACACGAACAACATAAACAAATGAATGAATATCCTTCTTGTTTTTTTTTATTCACGTCCATCATCTTCCCATTATTAGATACCCAATCTTCTGCAAAAGAATTGAACTAAGCTTTACTTTGAGTGCTGACTTTACCAAACTAGCCTGCGCAGTAAGCTGGCAATAACTTGGCATTATGGCTAGGTTTTCTCTCTCCTCTTGCCACAGAGCCCTCAGCGTGTTGTACCATTAATTGTTTTGTGAATCCAAACACAGTTATCTTATTTTCCACTCCACATCCACTCCAACACTTCTTATTTTAAAACATTCGATGTCTATCTTTAATCTCTTGGTGTAAATCGTACTCAGAGATGCAACTTTTTTTTGCATTCAGACCAAAGAGTAGGACTTTCTATCTTATGCCTATATGTGTATAAGTTCATATAATCCTCTACCTATCCTACTGTCATATGAAAAATTGGAGCTTTGCCAAAAATAAGTTAGGGTTTTTCACGTCTAGAAATCTTTTCTACATATACGGGAACCTTCACTAGCAAGATACTTTTACTACTCAGTAGATAAAATTCAATTAGATTCTGTGAGGAAACAGTAGAAAGCTGCAAGATAATTATTGGATGTCAACTTTATGCTTCATCCTCTTTGGTTCTTCTCTTGATTTTTATCTTTCGTTGTTGACACCCTCTACCAAGTTTTGTGAATAAGGGAAAAGAAATTACGTTTTGCATTAAATGAGATAATCATTAAATTTGCCGCACTTTTTAGTTCGTTTACTTCCTTTGATTTTTTGGTAAAATGAAAACATATTTTATCGCTTGTTTCAAAATTTTGTCGTAATACTCTTTCTCACCTGTTTCATGCCAGAATTTTTCTGGAAAATTAGCGCATCTCCTTCCTCTCACACTGACCGGAAGAGTGTTTTTTCCCTCTTCCCTCATTCCACACATTGTTCCGCTGTCCGTTGCGGCTCCGCCCACAAACCTCAAATCTCTGTCCTCGCACATTGTCTGATCGTGCTAATTTGAATTCATCCTCACATTGTGGGTGCGCATTTTCTGCGTCCTGCAAAGATGCTATCAATTATCGATTTTATCGATTACCTTTGCAGAGTTGGAACTACATAGATGCAGTCTAGATGATCAATGTTATTTCTATCACTAGTTATATTCTATTATCGACTTATTGCTTACATAAATGCAGAATTTTACGAGACAAAGGAGGCCTTTGAAATTTCTGAAGGTTGGCTGTTTTATTGTTCATTTGTTTACAGCTTTGCTTTGATTGATTTCATCACGCATTTTCGTTAGAAAAATAATTTATGTCTTTTTTGAAGGATTTTTGTTGAGCGGTTAGCAGATCTTTCGGATTAACAAAAAACAAAGACGTTAAGGAACGTGTTTTAATTCACATTAGGCACGGTAAACGGGTATTTGTGGGAGAGAAGGGGGGGGGGTACGAAAGGGTGAACGAAGGGAAAGACGTTATGGGATTTTTGGTCATAAATTTTCTGATGGTGTAAGATTTCTTGAAAAAATTTTCTGTGAGCTATTATGTTACTGTTCTTTGATATATTTACCATTTCTATAAAATGCTCAAGACATAGAATTTTGAGATGTAACAATGAATTTTTTGTAACAATCGCGCCGCAGTTTGTTATTCTACCCACCTCTTCGCCTGCGGCACAGTTGATACTTTCAAGTTGCAGTAAACTATCTAATTTATCTAATGATAATCCTCTATGAGTAAAAATTCTTTGCAACCATTTAGTAACGTCTGATACTAAAAACTACAGTACCGCTCACATTTTTTTCCATACATGTATGGACATGTCCGTACATGTCCATACATGTCCATACATTCGCGTCTATTTTTAAAAATTTGAGCGGTATAGTACGCCGCATTTTGCCATCTGATCCACCTCCTTCTTCCTTGCAAATTGCGGCACGATTGTTATTTTCAAGCTTTTCTGTTGTTCTTCAGCATGATATTTTCATATTTTCGTTTCCCCGTTGTTACTCTCGCTGAATTCTGTGCTTCAGAAAAGTGCATTTGCGGACCATATCATAATTGCACGCAAATTTTGATAAAGTGCAGAAATAATTCATGTGTGACCGCTGAGCGTGCAGACAACTGGTCCTAACATGACCTCTCAAGCGTACAACCCGCCCTAAAAGTGCATTTACCCTTTGTGACCTTGGATAAGGACAACTGATCCTCATGTGAACAACTTGTACAACTTGTTAGCTTTTTTAAAATAGAGCGCGTCATTTGTTCCGGTAGTTACAGTTGTCACTCATCGCCGTCGCGCATATGGTATGGATGTGTGGTTTTGATGGTCAGCGGACATCGTCCGTGGTTTTTCGAGGTCATGTTGATGTGTTCAAGCGTATGCACGTTTTCCACGCACGTTCACAGATGTGGAATTGGATTTTTAGCAGTTATATTGATTGGTGGGCGGGGCTGTCAACCAGCTGGCACGTTGACAGCCCCGCCCACCGCGCGAAATTTTGTTATCATTTTTCGATGCAAAACGCGAAGTATTGAGGCAAAAACTATACTTCCGAAAAAAAGAAATTTTTATCTCTTTCCGCCCGCCCTCCTTCCCCAACCCGACCACATACGCGCGCCCTATTCTATGGCATGTTTTCGATGTTTGCACCAATAGCCGGCAAATTGCCCGTACGTACATCGTCGGACGCGCGCCACCCCACGGATCCAGTCCCTGGAGGTGTGAGGTAGAAGCCGGTCCATGTCTTTTAATTATACATTCCCTAGCACATAGACACCTTCTCCATACAAGGAAAAACTTTCGTGGAACAAAACAAGAAATCTGTTGTGCTTACCTTGTGTGCGCAATGCTAGCTGGATCGGCCAGGCTAAAACAGTGTAATTGCGGACCTAGCTTTGAAAAAACCGCCTGCTGGGGTTATGCAACGGAATCGATAGAATTCTACTCGTTTTAGAGCAGAAGAGGGTGGTAGGATGATGTAAAGGGAAACAATGTAGGATTACCATAGGATAAGTGTAGTATCAAGGTTGAAAACTGCTAAGGATAAAAAGGATTTCTAATTTTTTGAAAAGCAGAAGTGAATTTTGAAGCAAATTGCAGAAGAAATCTTTCTTTTTAAACTTATGTGGGATTACTGTAGTGTTCCAGGGTCAGAGTTGTCACATAAATAAAGAAAAGATTTATTGAGAAAAGAAAATCGAGGAAATAGGCATTACTAAGATATATCCGCGGCATGCGCACGACACTGCCGCAAGCCGCGCCACTCAGTTTTTATTCCGAATTACTGGAGAAGCAACTGAATCAATTTGCGTATAGATATTGTAGTTGAGTGAATACAGATTACTACCTGAAACAAAGTTTTGATGACACATTTTTCCATATAAATTTTATTTATTTATTTATTCATATCACTATTTAAAGTGCAACACTTTTAGAATTGAAGCAAACAGCAAAGTTTTTTTCCCAATTTTTTCGACATTCTAATTCGGTTTTCGCTTACAAAAGTGTCTTTGATTCAATTGGAATATTCCAGAAGCACCCGTCGGCACAAGAGTTGGGCGCGTGTCACTAACCCCTGGATTCACCTACAGGGTCTCCGGTGTCAATAACTACTTTGACTTCAACGCAGCTGGATGGGTAAGCCAGATGGGTAGGGTAACATTTAGCAACAGAAATACAAATGAATTTGATTCTAGATTACCCTCCGAGCACCGTTGGATCGCGAGAAAACCAATGGCAGCGTTGATCTACTTTTGGTTTCAACTCCTCCGTCTATTATTCATGTCGTTGTCAAAGTGTTGGATATCAATGACAATGCGCCGGAATTTCCGGTACCATTCCAGGTCAGTAAAACTAACCATCCATCTACAAGATCATCTTCCGTATCCTTGAGTTTATTCGCATCTTTTTTGCATGCACAAAATTTTTCTTTTCATTTGCGTCATTTCTGTGAGCCATGTTAAGCCTTTTCGTTAAATAGTGTCTTGCAATCTTTTCGCTACCACTCACGCAAAGTGAATTTCTCAATCATATCTTGTGATTTTTTCCCAATCTTTCCCATTTTTTCATCTGCTTCATTTTCATATGCACATTTTGTACTAAACTAGGGCAACTTCAGTTTTGCAACTTTTCATTACCTTTTTTATATAGTGACTTTGAAAGTCATAATCTTGCATCTGCTTTGACTAAGTTTTTCATCTCGCTGATCTAAAGAAAGAATTTATGGAAAGCTTTCTGAAAGACTGGTTTAATATAAATCATAGTTATTCATTAGTAAACTATCTACTGTCTTCTGTCAATAATGCTAAGCCCTCTCTGCTCTCCTTTATGCATCTGCATATTAACAACGGACCTCACTTTTCCGTTCCTGACCAATCCATTTTGTCGTTTGTGTATATTTCAAATCGGTATCGCGACTGAGTTTTTGAAAATTTGCTTTATTTGTATTTTTAGCAGTCCGGCAGCTCTCTGTTAGCAAATTCTTAGTGTACATAACAAAATTACAAATTGTAGTAAATGCAAGATGTAATGGCTAACTCATCATCATTTACCTTGATTTTGATCATATACCATAATTAAACGCTGACGATTGATTAATAGTGACTGAATAACAGTTTAGTTTTTCCCTTTACTTTACCTTATTCTTGACTTTTCTTTATCCTCTATTTATGCTTACCACCTCCTCGCTCCGTTTGCTCCGTTGATTGCGCAATTTTCTTTCACTTCTTCTTTTCGTAACCACAATGTACGAGAACGCGATTACATACAACATACGTATTGAAAATACGCAACTTACGAGATTACGGATTTTTTGCTGCGGATCGCGATTGCGCGCGAGTTGCCTTTATTCTGGCTATTAGTGGTTTTAGTCTCTATAAGTGCAAAGACTATTATGATTGCGCATACAACCAGTCAAAAAAGTAGGCCGAGAATGTTTTATAAGAATCGTTGCGAGACCTAAATTTCAAGTGCGCAGGGCGATTAACTGGATTGAAAAGAATTGTAAATATGGCCGAATCATATAGAAAAGCCAAAATGGGAAAGTGACGTTTTTTGCAAAAAATAAAAAAATCAATCATTTCAGAATGTTTCCATTGTTGAATCGAGTGCGATCGGCACGCGTATCCCCTTACTTCCGGCTACGGATCGCGATGCCGGCCTAAATGGTACGGTAGTCGATTACCGTATCGAAAACCCAGTCGAAGAGTTCGATTTGATCTACGACGGTAGCGGATTACTGTATTTGGAAGTTCGCCAAGCACTGGATCGTGAATCTAAGCAACTGGTTGTGATGAACATCTCGGCACGAGATGGTGGTGTACCTGCCAGGTTGGTTAATGTGAGAACATGTGAGGTGTGGCGTGGACAACTGTCACAAAGAATTGATCGCCAGTAATTTGTCTCAAGGTTATATATGGGTATGGGGAGGTATAGGAAGGGGTTTATCGCAAAATAGAGCTGTAAAAACGCGGATGGGATCTTAAGACTTAGGTAAATACACACGTACAGGGGCACAATAGCGATTTTGGGATTAGCGGATTACGGTAGGTAGACGGGTCACTAGGTAAGGATGTATGATTATGTAACATGATCTCTAACCTAGACGATTACCTGGAAAATCTCTCAAGATTCGAATTTTCCTCCCGAATGACGTCACTGCCTGACCTTCGAAAGTTGCACTGCTCGATTTTTTATACGAAATCGCCAAGGAATTGTCCGCGCAGCTATTTTGGCACGCTTGAGATGAGCGATGAGACAAAACGCAATTGAATTGACGGCTTTTTGTCCGTAAGATACAATCAGCTAGCGAGAAGAAGTGCATTTTTGCGTGAGCGGAGGCAAAACCACTTTTTACTGGACCGATTTGTCAAAAGACTTTGACAAAAAGCGAAAATGTGGAAAATAGGTGAACAAAATTGCTAATGAAAATTTGGCGCCTAATAGAATTTGATCATGTTTCTTAATCTTGTTTTTTCAAATAATTTCAGCTTTTTTTGAAAAAGTTTAGGTTCCAAATGATTTTCGTGTAGCTTTTTCTTATCGATTCTTAATGCCCATTTCCAAGGCAAAATGTTATTTGTGCTAGAACATCCTTTGTTAGTCCTCGATAATATTAATAATAATAATAATGGGCGATAACAAAAATAATAAATTATATCTAAACTCTATATGGCGATTTTTTCCATTTTTAATTTCCTTTAATTCTTTTCTTTTTCTGTACCGGGGTCTAAATGAAAGCTGAAATATAAAAACATAGTTGATGATAATTGATAACCCTCTCAAAATTTTTTGAAAAATAGAAATAAATACCGTTCAATTTTTTTCTGCATAAATAAGAAAATGTTTTATGATAAAGGTGATACAACCAAATTTTGCAAATAATGTAATAGGTTGGCGCAAAAGTTTTGTCAGTTTTTTCAATCCATCATCAAACACGCTAGAATGAAGATAAACAAACATTTCAAAATGTTTCTGAGGCAGAATTTCTTTCTCTTTCCATCTTCTAAACTCCCATTGTGTTTTGTTGCGAAAGTGACGAGATATTTGCCGGAAATTACAACCACTCATTTACCATGTCCAACTTTCACTAATTCTCAAAATTTTTGCATGAGATTTTCGGAAGAACCTTAATAACAACAAGATAGAGCAAACCTTTTGCCAACAGCAGCAATTTTTTTTCTTTTTTTCAGCTGCTTTTTCAGATTTTTGCTAAATAATTTTCTAAGTATTGTGTTTTGGAAAAATCGCATAAACTGTTATTGCACCAAACACTATAAAACCTATAGAAAACTGAAGTTTCAACACACGATTGTTACTGCCGCTACCATTACAAAGTAAATGAGCGATTTTTGCTTCAAATTACGATGATTTTTGGGACATGGGTTACTTCAGTGCGCACTGCTGAAATTGGGAAAAACTGCGGTTTTCCCCACAAATTTTGCCTCTCTCGGCAAAAAAAAGACAAGTAGTAGAAAGAGGAGAAAAATCTGCATCGAACGGTGACTGAAGTGCTTGAGATTTTATGTTCTACGAGGTCAAAATAGGCTGAATATATAGTTTGGTCACTTCAAAAAATAAATCGTAGAAATTCTGAAAGACAAGCTGTAGGGCTATAAAAATTGCTTCTGTTGGCAAAAGGTTTGCCCTATCTGCTAGTTATTAGGGCTCCTCCGAAAGTCTCATATAAAAATTTTTAAAATTAGCGAAATTTGGACATGGTAAAAACGAGTAGTTGTAATTTCCAGCAAATATCTCGTCAATCTCGCAACAAAACAGAATGAGAGTTTAGTAGCTGGAAAGAGTAAGAAATTCTGCATCGGATACACCTTAAAGTTTTTATTTATCTTCATTCTAGCGTGTTTGATGATGGATTGAAACACCTGACAAAACTTTTGCACCAACCTAATAGATTTGTTGGAATTTTTCGAGTTTCATTTTACAAATCGAAATTTCCCGTTTCTCACAATTTATATAAGAGTCAGCATTCGGTATCCTCGATTCGAACGTGGGATAGAATGGAAAAGGAAGGATTTGGTGAAAGGATTAGTTCAGTTACATGAGCGGATCACTTTCTGAAATTTGTGAGGTTCAACTTTTTAATCCCAATCAGATATGAAAATTCCATCACTGGCAGAATTTGCTGGTCCCTAAATTTGAAGTTTTTGATTTTGTGACCAAAGGACCGCCACTCCGAGCCAAGTTTGCAAGAGAATTCTTCGTACCACTTGGTCCTCCAAAGTTAGCAATATGGGTAGCAAACGTACACATCGCAGATTGCTGAAATTATTTTTTTGTGACAGTCGTCCGAATTCCTAAATATGAGCTTCTATGAGCTAACATATTTACAACCGTAACTTCATAACAAGTACTTCAGGACGAGTTATACCACCATCTACGTGGAAATCTTAGATGTCAACGATAATGCACCAACATTTTCTAGCCGTGAGATTGAGGCGAAATGGAATGGTAAATAGAAATTCACTGGATTATTGATTTCATCGCTTAATGAGTAATTCACATTCAGGGCTTGCTGGCACTCCAATTTTTACCTTAAACGCGACTGACGCGGACCATGGTCGAAATGGCGAGATCATCTATAGTATACCTGGTGTTGAACGCGAACACTTCCGAATAGAAGGCAGTCAAGTATTTGCACAGGTGAGGAGCACTTTTCGCGCCAGGACCCTCTCTATTGATTCATAATCAATTTCGAAACAAGTTGTTGACCTCACGGGGTGTTCGCGCGTTAGTATGCATAATAACACGCTGTCGCGCGTACCCAATGAGGTATTAAAAGTACCCAAACCCGAATGTCTGCGTCTCCTCATTCGGCGCACTATCTCTTGGGTGCAGCTGTGTTTGACCTCATCACCGCGGGACCGGACGCGCATGGACAAGCTGTCTCTGACCTTGTGTATGTGCGATCACATGTGGATCACCCACTTGTGTACCATGTTACCGTATACGGTATTGGTGTCTGTTCAAACAAACCAGCGCATGTGTAGAAAAAGACGAGTATTGTCTGGTAATAAAAGGCGGCATTCGTTTTGTGGGGCGGAAAAGGAAAAGTTTGGCAATGAGCCAAGTTTTGAACGAGTTGGGGCTGTCCTTGGGAAGATTAAGTGCTCGCGTGCACTTTTATGTCATGGTAATTGTACATAAAATTTGAATGTAGGGATGGTGTAAGGTAGAAATTGGAAATGAACAAATATTGCCTCTATTCCTCCTCCATTCCCTCCCCGCCCCCACCCCCCACTTTCAAGAATGGGTTGCTTTATAAGACTTGAATTTCAATTTTTTTTCAAATTTCAGGTATTACCTGCAGAGTCATAAACTTGTAAAGATGAATTGTTTTCACTTACAAATAATTTATTTTTTCAAAAACCATAGAAACTCAAATTAACTTTGTAAAAAACAGCTTGAAAGTTGGATCACACCCTTTTTCCAAATTTCAATATTATAAGCCCGAAAAAAACTGGAAAGCTTTCCAAAATTTTATTTCTAAAGGCATAATTACTACCATCTTCGAAAAATTTTTGTCTTCGATTGCCCTCCCTTCCCTCCCCCCCCCCTCCCCTCCCCCCTCCTTCCTCCCGGAATTTTTTTTTTGAACCGCTATTGATGAATATATATACGAATTTATGGTAATGAACGTCTCAAAAAATTTCTAGGTAAGAAGTAAATATTTTCCGGACTTCTTGATGGAGCTCCAGAGGCATAGGGGAAGGAAAAAATAATTTGAAATTACTAGAAAATTTTCGATAACTTCTAGAAATGCAACTACAGAGGCGAGAAACGGTTCAAAAATGAAAATCCCGAAATAACAAAATTTTTTGCAAAAACTCCATTTTCTCAAAAATTCCTGTTTCATGGTCCCATAAACAGGAATGGCATGCGGAGTCTTCGATTACATGGTGATGCGGCACACTTAGGAGTGGTATGAGCCTTCGGGTTTTTGAAATTTTCAACTAACAAAATCCCGTCCGCAATTTTCCGTGCAGATTTTTTTAATTTTTGCCACAATATTTCGGGCACTGATATCGAGGTTGTGGACGCATCAGTTCCATTGGAGTTTCCACAAATATCTCCCCTCGACCGGTTTGCTTCCCAAACCCCCATCCTATTCCACCCTCCCCCATTGACCAGATGCTCTGGTTTTTTGTTGACCATCAATGAGCAGTAAGCAGATTTATGTGACAGCCTTGCTGGTGCGTACGAGATCTTTCGGTGAGATTTCTTTGGAAGGAAAACAATGCTTGCTGCTAGCTCCATATAAAAATAGAGGTTCCCCAAAAAAAAATGGAAAGAAGGAGAGAATTGCGAAAAAGATGTAAGAAAGAGGGCCTTTACCTCAGTCGTATCATAAGAATGTTTCACCCCAGAGAATCGCTAGGGCTTTTGCAAAATATTTTTGCGGGTTTGCAGCTTCTATAAGGGAAAAACGAGCCAAAATCGAAAACATTTGTCTCGTTTTCATTTTCAAATCAGGTTTTCACTCGATATGACCCTAAATGTCCTTGAGTGTGCGCGTCACAGCTCATTTCGGAAATTTTCACTGAACGATGCGTACACGGCTAATACGATCGTTACGTTTCGCTTAGCAATGTCTTTGATCAGCGCCGTTGATGTGTGGAGGAAAAAGTGATACCATAAATGGAATGTATGGGGGAAAATCTGTGAAAAGGGGAAATTCATATCAGTAAAATTTTTTCGAATAGTCTCGACATATGCAAATTCCCTGCTGATTACAGAAAGACAATCCACCTTGCTGTGCTTCACCACCATGTTCTGAGTGTTTCGTCTCCATCAAAGCTACAGATCGAGGGATACCCCCGTTGGAAAGCACAGCTCTGCTCAAAGTTTTGCTTACCACAGAGAATTTGCATGATCCGCAAATCACCATAAGGTGGGTTTTCTATAAATTTCTTTAAAGCTAAGTCATGGTACGGCTTAAAAATAAAGATATTCAACGTATGTTTGATGCAATATAAAATGCCATTTGAAGGATTATTAAAAAAATTGGTAGGAATCATTTACCATAACACTTTACTACAACTCAAGCAGCTAAGAATTCGAATTGATGTTATTCATGAAAGTAGGCGCCTTGATGGGATTAGTTATACAAAAAACCGGCCAGAACATTTTTTGAAAATTCCTGAACAGAAAGCCAATGGAATATTCATAGTGGGTAGATATTGATATTTCTGAGTGAGACAATTATCTCCTGCTTTCCATGTTTAAAAAAAACAAAGTCTCATATACATATGTACTGTATTGTAGTCCATTCCAATCATGGAACTATCAGTTCTTACAAACATTTTCCGCGATGAGGATGGGCGGATTTGTACCAAAAAGTTTATACTTACCATAATACAGAATTTCAAAATTATACTCCCGAGTTTCCTGAGTTCAAATTTTCTTATTTTGTTTTTTTTTCAGGCTACATCCTTCAACTGTTGACTTTGCATTGATAGAAACTGGGGCTTTGGCGGGTAAAGCAGTAGCAGTTCTTACTGTAACCGATGAAGATGGGCCATTATTGGGTAAGTCATACTGCGAGAACTTAGCATCTATCACATTGAGTATATACCTGCCGGTTTAGATCCATCACCGATCTCAATCGAATCAGGAAACGAGGATAGCGTATTTGATCTCATTGTACAAAGACAATTTTCTATATTAAAATTAGCTAAAAACGCTGACAATATTGATCGCTCGGAATTTGATCTACACTTTTTGGCCAAAGACGGGCAAACGCCACCAAGGATGATGAGGAGACTCTTGAAGGTACATAAATTATGAACTTTTGAACTTCTTGGATGTTGATGATCTAAATGCTAAATACCCACGCTTTTTCAATTTAATCATGCTTTGGAAATTTTCAAGTTTGGGAAAAAACCGAAAGCAAAAATCTTACAGGTCTATAACGAAGCGAAGTTGACAGCTTTTCCTGTCATGGTAGAGAAAAATCTGGCAGTATCGTTGCCGGAAAACTCCCCCGTGGGTAGCTTTGTTACCCAAGTGCATACAAACTCGTCCGAGTGTCGTTTTTTCCTTTCTGGTACAGCACCTTTCCATGTGGACGAGTCAAGCGGTAAGACATTCTATCACCTTCAATCACCTTACTGATCGATCGATTGTTGATTTCTAGGGATCATAACCACTACCTCTAACCTGGACATAAACAATGCTTCCACATACACACTTGAAGTGATGGTGCAACTTCCGCCACCAAGCATTCAACCGATGACGTCAACGGTTACCGTAACCATCACGGACGTCAATGATCATGCGCCAACATTTGTTGATCTACCAGATCGATTATCGATTTCTGAGGATACGCGAGTGGGGAGCACTGTCTTGATGGTGAAGGCTCTGGATAAAGTAAGTTCAAGAGCAGTCATCCAAGTTTTGTGCAGAAGATACATAGCGATAGGTAGTAGTCGTCCAATCACAGAGTGCCACTGAGTATACTGTACAGCTCCCTGATTGGCCAGATTTACAGCTACCACTGGATACCGTAGAGCTCTCTGATTGGTCAATTTTATAACCGTCCTTAGCGTTGCGTGTTTGATCATTTTAGCTCTGAGCATTTCGTCTTTTGAATCAGAGAACAAAAATGGGTTTTTTTAGGATCGTGGCGAAAATGCGCTCGTTTCTTATCGATTGATCGACAGTCCTGGCTCCAACTACCTATCAATCGATAATCGATCTGGAAAACTCACATTGAAGAAAGCTCTAGATTTTGAGGAGATTCGGCAATTTGACGCAGAGATTGAAGCATGTGACCGTGGTTCGCCAAATTTGTGCTCTGAGGTCGATCTTCCCATTATTGTCTTGGTAAGTACGGTTCTAGGGAATACTGCCTCCCCCCTCCCCCTTCCCCTCTCCCCCTCTTCCTCTCTTCCTCGCCCTAGGGATTCGCAAATCTTGGCCATTATAGGACGTCAACGACAACTCGCCGGAGTTCCAATGTCCTGCAACACATGCTGTCCTACCTCTAAACGCACCACCGGGTACGGTAGTCGCTAAAATATCCGCTGTGGACCGTGACTCTGGTGTAGCTGGACGAGTTCACTATGCTTTATTGGATGCAATCACTGGCTTTTCCATTGATCGGACTACAGGAGAGATTAGAACTACTGAGAGTTTGCAGGATAAGGTGTACAAGGTAAGACAATCGATTATTGATTGATTCAACCAGGACTTTGGGTAAACGAATATTCTTAGACTCGCATTGGAGCTATGGACGGCAATGGTGTTACGTCCACAAACAATGCTACTGTTACACTTTATACAAGTAAAAGTAACGTCCTGCAATGGTCGGAGGGTCCTGACACGATTGATGTGAATGCTAGCGCTAGGGTTGGCGAAGTGCTGGGTACATACAAAACTGTAAGTTTTCAGATGCATTGAAAGAGATCTATTGAGTGATAATGACTATTATCGTTGACAACATGATGAATGTGATTGATATATCGATTATTTATGCCAATCAAAAATCAATATATCGATTGGAGAATCCGAAATTTATAAACAGAATCTTACTGTAACTCTTCAGACCTTACCATCTTCGCTGAAAGTGACTTCACGACTCCTGAGCATCGATCATCAGGGCAAACTTACTGTGGCTTCTTCGCTACCGATCGATATTGATCAATTTCATGTAGTATTGATTGCTGAGTCCAACAATACTGCCATAAGCAAGTGCATCCATTTGCGGATCAAGCGAGATCCTCGTCCGCCTACATTTCCTAAAAAGGCGATGACCATGAAATTGGCCAGGGATGCTCCGCTGGGAATGGAAATCTTGAAGGTAGATACTGTTTTTTTATCGAGTTATCGATTGACTCGAAAAATAAAGGCATTTAGGTTGATCCTGGTACAAAAAGCGACTTCAAAACTGATTGCCGTTGGTTAAGAGTGGACAGCAATGGAGTGTTATCTATCAAGGAGCTGATCGATAAATCGATTGATGGTGTCCAGTGTGCAGTAGAAGCTCAGGATACTAAGGGAGCAAAGGATACTGTCAATTTGCTGCTCACAATGGAGACCTCGAAGAAGGTAATCGATATATCGAATAGATGGTGCGTACAAGTTTCAATTTGCGCATTTTAGCCCCTACAACTGAATGCTTCCTATAATCTGCATGTGAAAGAGGGAACTCGTCCAGGGGCAGAGCTTACAACGTTGAGCACGGATTCGAACTATGTGTTCGAAGCTAACTTTGACACTTATGTTGGAGTGTTTCCGGATGGGACCGTTTATGTGAGGAAGGCAATAACTCGTACAGCTGCCGATGTCATTACCGTACCGATCACGGCCACTCACAGGTGTAGCTCTCCACCGTACCAAACAACCGTATAAACGGAGATAAACTAGTATTTCAGGATTCATAACAATACTTACTCCACTCTGATTCATGTCTATGTCGATGACGTCAATGACCATGTCCCAAAATGTTCTGAGCAAGCTCACTTCACCGTGAAGGAGAATATGGGAATTGGGACTACCGTGGGATTTTTGAACGCAACAGATGAGGATACTGGATTAAATGGTGTGCTTGGATATAGACTAATAGACAACCAAAACCTGCTGCATATTGGATTCGCTACGGGGAGGGTAAGTCAAGCAAAATTTCAAATTTCAAATTTCAAGTTAAAAAAAATTGGTTTGAAGAGGAGCAAAAGTACAATACCTGTCTATCAGTGGCGTACCGAGGGGGGGGGGGGCGGGGGGGGGGCGCGCGCCCCCCCGAGAATGGGTCGCGAAATTATTGAAAGATACTTATGTGAGTTATAAAATTGTGTAAGTGACTTGTTTATTTTTGTAACTAATTAAAATAATTTTTAAAAATTTTTAAAAATTCAAATTAGCCTTGTAAAAAAAAATTTTCGGGGGCGTGGCTGACGCCACGCCCCCTTTTTCCAGATTTTAGGGGTCGGGGATCCGAAAAAATTTTGGGAAGCACCCCCAAAATTTTTTCGGAGTGCGTGACTAACGCCACGCACCTTCTTTAGAAAAAAAGTTTTGTCGCGCCCCCCCCCCCCCCGAGCCGAAATCCTGGGTACGCCACTGCTGTCTATACATATCAATATCGAAAACATTGCTCACGGTCAAAAAACTCCAGAAAATATCTGAATTGCTCTTCATTCTCGTTTTCTTTCGCTAATCATGACTAAACTAGTAGTTACGTTTGATTATGAGTTGTATTTTTTTCAAATTCCATTTTCCCCTAACTGATCGTAGTCTCTTTGTAGATTTTCAAAAAGATAGAATTGTAAACATGGAAAGGTTCAAATTCGATTTTAAGCAGATCTTCTTTGGTAGCTATGAAAACACCCTGATCGTGTGAACGCTTGAAATTCTTTTCTGAAAACCAGAAAAACCTTATTTTGAAGAAATTTCAGAAAAAGCTATTTATATGTTGCGAACAACTACAATGCGCTGGTTACACTATTTTGTACTCTTCAGATCACTACTGCTACTGTTTTCGACGCCGAATCGCTGAGGAAGGTTGACTTCAAATATGAAGTATTCGACCACGGTTAGTCCATTTACTTTCCCGTACCAGACAGAATTATGAAATAAAAACTAATGTGCTTCAGGTTCCCCTCAAAATACTGCGATCTGCAATGCAACAATAGAAATAGCCGATGTCAATGACAACTCACCCACATTCGAACAACTCTTCTATAGCGTAGATGTCAACGTAAATAACCCCATAGAAAATCGGACCATCATGGCTGTAAAGGCTATTGACAAAGACATCAACGACAAAGTTACTTATCGATTGCTGAATTATCATCACTTATTTGAGGTGAGCTATCTTTTTTTTTCAGCTTAACTTTAGCATAATTTCCTTCTTTACAGATCAACCAAACTTTGGGGGAAGTTTCGAGAAAAGGAAAGCTACGAAGTGATTCGAGGTATAACATCTCTATAGCAGCTGAGGATCAGGATAGGAAACGAGCAGAGACATTTTTGATCGTGATAACTGGTTCTGATAATGATTTATATCCAGTCTTTGACAAGATGATGGAACCTTTAAGGTAATTTGATTTGATTTTTGACGCTTGCATTACCGCGATTTCAGCAATTTCGTTTCGATACGTAATCCAGAATCATTAAAATGAAACATTCCTTAATGAGCTATTTTCTTTGATTTTGGGTCCGAGTAAGTCAATCCGAAACTCTTGCCCAAACCGTACTCTTTCCGAGCGGATACCCCTCGAGGACCTGGTTGGTGCGCTCGCAAAGGGTATAATCTTGGCAGTTTCATAGCTCTACGATTTCTCCACAGATAAAGATGATATCAGCTTCACAATCTACAAGTAGAAAAATTTGATTTTTTTGTCAGAATCCCCTCCACTGCCTCCATTGGATCTTTGGTAGGGAAAGTACGAGCCATGGCTGGCTCCCATGTGATCAAATACCATATCTCGGACCATCGCTTCGATGTCGATTCCTGGGGAAATGTCATCTTGACGGCACCTGTGGGGTACTCTCCCAGTCAGGAGGTGGTCGTGACAGCGTCAACACCGTTTCGAAATGCAACGGCCCTAATGAAGGTGCTGATCACTTCGGATTCGGATGTTCCGAAAAGCGAAGAGACTTTCTGGGTTGAGGTAACATTTCCTTGAGTTCAAAGAGAAAATCAGCTATCAAAGAGAAACTTTTTAGGAAAATACAGTGACCAGTATGATCACTGAGTTGGGAGACGACTACAAAGTTTTATTGACTGTTCCACGCACTTCAGCGTTTGCTGTTCGGGACCGGAAGCTCGTCCTCGTATCGCCATTGGATCGCGAGAACTCGTCCAGCTACAAGATCCTGGTTGGAAGCAACAGGTAAGACCGATTTCTTGCCCAAAAGGCTTTCTCTTTCCCCCACTCTTTTAACTGTTCATTTATAGGGTGACCCGACTGTTAACCGTCGATGTCCAAGATGTTAATGACAATGATCCTGATTGTGACGTCACTACGTTTTTGGCACATACGGCACCTCTCACCATTCCCTTGAAGTGTGCAGATCCTGACACTGGCGACAGCTCAAATTTATTCTACCGCGTGACGTCTCCGGACGCTACAATAACCAGAGATGGGCGTCTTACAGTACCCTCACTCAAGGAACCGGTCACTAGCATATACATGGAAATATCAGACGGAAAGTAAGTGCTCCGACTTTTCTTTCAAAGAATAGTTATTAAATGAATGATTTCAGTGAGACTACCAAACGCACCAAGACTGTTCTTGTCCATGTGATCCGCGCTAATACCAGAGATGCCGGCATATCGTTCCCTTCCAAGGATATTTCTATGTTGATGACGTCATCGCAACCGATTGGCACGAAACTCGGACGAATCACTGCGGAATCAGCTTTACCCGTGAAGTATTATGTCTCCGGGTCGTCCCTGATCAGGATCAATGAAGAAACCGGGGTTATATCGACAAGAAGAACAACCATAAAGGATGAGACGGTAGTAGTTATAGCTGTGTCATCTAAAGGCGTGGCTAGCGTGAGAGTAAGTGTCCTTGAAATCGATTTGTGATAATTTTTGAAAAGAACGCCATTTTAGGTGAATATTGAGCTAATCGAGGATCAGCTAATTCTACCTAGAAGGGAATTCCTGTTTGTTCCAAGCTCCCTAACCGCGGTGCATTCGCTAGGAAAGATTGATATTGGTCGAGACGATGTCAGCATGGACCTATCTGATCCTTATTTTTACATTCGTGGATCCGAACTGTTTTCGAAGAAACCCTTGGACTTCAAAGGGGTAAGCTATATCCACTTCAATTTTTATATAAATGAAAACTACATGAGGGAAAGAAGTCGTACGATTTTGCTTGGCTTTGCAAGCTGAGTGTCAAAGAAGCTTCGGCTGAGGATCAATTTTTGAAACATTGCTGAGAGCAAAAGCATCGAAATGCAAAAAATAATATAACCGCTCGGAATAAAATGTCTTGCAAATTCCTTTTAGCAAAATTTTGAAAAATTTGGCTTGGCAGAGGCTCATTTCCCTCCAAAACTGAAGATCCAAAAGCTAAAAAAGAGATTTTCTTCATTGAGTATTTAGGCTCCATTCTACAACTGTACAGCTCATGTTTGGAAAGGGCGGGTATCTACCGAAGTTGAGGTAACTACCGTAAGCGAATACTATTTGCTCAGAGCACTGCTTCAGATCTTTGTCTTGCCACCATCTACCGAGACAACTCGTCCAAATGACAGCGATAGATTGGAGTTCTGGATTCGTGAGAACGCACCATATGGGAGTATAGTGGGACAAATGCCTGCTACGAATGAGGGTAAAGGCAAGCTACCGATTAAACTTTGTAGGATTAATATTCGAAGTTTAACTTCTTTAGCAGTAAGCTATTCTGTCATCGGCAACAGCGGATTATCGATCGATTCCAAAACTGGTATACTGAAAACTGCTATGTTATTCGATCATGAGACGGTGAGTCATGAAAACAGCTAAATCCAGTAAGCATAGACTTATTTTGTAATTTTAGCAACAAATCTACAACTTCAAGCTGAGAACCACCTTAACATCTGGTGAAATGCTTAATCGCGATGCGGTTTTATTCATCGACGATGAGAATGACAACATTCCGAAGTTCGATAGGAAGATTTATGAAGTTGAGGTTTCGGAGAATGTCGATGTGGGAGAGGAACTTTTGCAATTGCGATGGTCCGACAGGGATTTCAGTGAGTCAGCTGCAGTTTTTCCTGATTATCCAGGCCTTTACCGATTTGGTTGTCAATAAAGTATTGCTTGATTAAGAGACATGAGTATTGCTTTCTAGACAATGCTTTCCATCTCTCAATCGTTGATGGTAATGAACTTGGCCAGTTCGACGTCGACCGTGAAGGACGGATTACGGTACTTATCGATTTTTCTAGAAATCGTCATTTGTGGTTTAGGATACCAAAATGAAGCGTGTCTCCATAAATTAGAGTATGTGACACCTTCGAGATGCCCTAATAGGGCAACTGACACGAATTATAATGTATTGAGGTGGCTGTTTTGTGGCGGATAATACCGGCGGAGCCTACGCTGTAGCGTTCTCTATCAATATCCATTCTTTGAAATTTGAAATAACAAAATATATATTGCTTTCAAAAACTCGGAATTTTTTTCTTGGAAAATCGATATATCGACTGATTGAGCCAGCTGGTCGCACAAATAATATAGCACATATAGGTTTCGCGCCCGTTGGATCGAGAACAAATCAATGAACATCGACTTACCGTTCAGCTGAGTGATGGAATAGCTCCTTACCCTTGTAAGTCATTTCGAAACCTATTCCATCATTTTCTTCTCAAGGCGCATCCATTTTTTAGACCACACAACCGAATGTACCGTAATCATACGTTTAAGTGATGTGAATGACAACGCGCCTGCATTCGTATCCGCACCTGAGTTTTTAGTAGAGGAGAACAGCCCTAGAATGAAGGTTATAGGTGAGACTGGACAACTGGCACAAATGGAATATTTTTCAAGTACTGAATTTAGGAAGAGCTAAAGCAATCGATGTGGATGAAGGACGCAACGCGCAGGTTTTCTACCGTATCGTGCCTGAGACGCTGCCATTTGCAGAGTTTGTCATCGATGCTGTTCATGGCGACATTATGGTAGGTTACCGTAATCCCCGTCCATTGCGCACCGAGCCTCTCCCTCCTACACCAAGAATGGTCGCGAAGTATTTAGATGTACTGCATATGTGCGACTGACTTGCTTTCAAATTTAATCAGTATCCCAAATTTTGGAAAAATCAAATTAGCAATTGAAGATTTTTTCCGAAGTCGTGCCAAGACACCCCTCATTCAAGATTTTTTTTATTGCCACCCCCTTATGCTGTCATCGAAGCTACGAGTATATTCTTAGGTCAATAAACCACTGGACTTTGAGAAAAGTCAGAACTACACATTTACCGTAGTCGCCATGGATTATGGTAGTCCGCAAATGCAGACAGAACAACAGATTACTGTGCATATCGTGGACGTGAATGACCACAATCCAGTGATCAGTACTAACGAAGATGTTGTCAGTGTGGATGAGGTATTTTTTGAGAAATCAATGCTCTCCTAGCCCTTCCCCTCCCCCTCTGTCAACAAGATTTTTGTATTTATTCTTTAGGTGGTGCCGCGGGGTTCAACGATAGTGACCTTCAATTTGACGGATGAAGATACGGTAAGTTCTTGGAAACAAAAAAAAAGTGCACTCTATGAATTACACTTACCATGCAAGCAGTGTTTTGAAAATCATTCTAAATACAATAAGAAATCAGATTACGGTAGCAACCCGAATTTTAGGCATAGTTTTCGCAAAAAAAATGCGTCATTAATTTTTGACTGACATATTTCTGTCTACTTTTTTCTAAAACAGCTTCTATTCAGATAGAAAACTCTGCCAGTGTGTTTGCATTAGAGGATGGCTACGGTATCTTTGACGTGTCACCAGTCAGCGGACAACTGTTCCTCACAACGCCATTAGACTTTAAGACTCAATCGCTTTACAATATTACCGTTTCTGCTAGAAACATCGGGGGTGGCCCGAAGTCATATAAGTAAGCGAATCCATAATTTGTCACCGTAGTTCCATAAAAAATCAGTATTTTAGATCAATAACCGTTCAAGTAATCGATAAAAATGATGAAGCACCACGGTTCTTGGGTGGATCACCTGTACAGTTCTCAGTGTATGAGAATCTGCCAGGTCCCTATCCGGCAAAGATCGGAAGCACCATTTCGGAAGTAGGCGTGAATTTTTGTATTGTGCTAATATGCCAGAAAATGTTTTCTGTTCAGGACCTAGATGAAGGAGAGAATGGTCTCGTGGCTTATAGTATCTTCAATGGAAATACCAGTCTTTTTTCGATTAATTCTGCAACAGGTACAGTAATCTTAATAATATTTTGACCAGTAACATATTTACCATGAGAGTTATATAAAGAGGATTTTTCCACGTATAAAAAGTTCATTCAAATCTCAAAATTATATTATACTATCAATCGCTTAATCGATAAATTTTACTAACGTAAATTGCGATGTCTGGGTTTCTTATCAATACGGTATTGGTCAAAAAATTCTACTTCCATATATATCAGTACTGTACCATTCACTTCTTCATTCATTATCTTGTTTGAAGGATTTTACTGATTAACGATCGATAATCGATTGTTGTTATCTCTGCTTTTCAGGCGACCTCCTTGTTCTTGCACCTCTCGACCGAGAAGAACACACTGAGCACTTCATAACCGTCCAAGCTATAGACTCCGGTTCACCTAGACATTCGGCCATTACCGAAATAAAGGTAACTATCTACCCCTCACCGGTTATTGACTGTATAAAATTGCTGCAGGTTACCGTCCTCGATGACAACGACAATGCACCAGAATTTGACCAACCTTACTATATTGTGCATGTACGAGAAAATAGCAAGATTGGTGGTAGAGTTATGCAAGTCAAAGCTGTGGACAGAGACGAAGGAATGAACGGAGTTATACGGTAGGTTCCTTATCTGACTTTGTGTTGAGGGATTCATAAGTAGTTACGGTAACTCTACCTTGCAGTTATGCGCTGCTCGGTGAAAGTCCATTTGCCATCAACAAGCTTACCGGAGTAATCTCCATCGCTGGTGAATTGGATCGTGAAATTACCGATAAATACCAAATCAGCATAAAGGCGTCGGATTCTGGAAAGTAAGCCATAATTTACAGAATTATTTGGAATTAGCGAATGAGAAAATTATTATAACTTTTTAGTAGTTCAGTGATGGATTAGAATTAACATCAAAATAATTATCATAATTTCAAACTTGAATAGTATGCTGAAAAGAATTTTAAACTTGTTCAAAAAAAAAGGATCACATATAATTAACTGCATGCCACAGGCGAGCCCAGAAAGAGTAGTTTTATGACTTCTAAAAAAATTGACTATTGTGAAAGTTCTTGAGGGACTAGTGAATTTTGGGAAAAGTATCTCAGAAGTTTTTGATTTATCTAAAAAGTTTCTGTCCCATCGATCTATTCTCCTTGATTTTGGATACTTCAGGTACAAGCAACACTCTTCGACAGCCAACTTGACTGTATTGATCGATGATGTCAATGATAATAATCCAGTTATTCGAAACAAACTTCTCGATGTTTTTGTCCCAAATAATTTGAAGAAAGGTGAGACAAGAAGCAAAAAAGTCGATATGAACAACAATCCAACTTCAGGCGATGTCGTGCATGTCGTTGATGCCACGGATAATGACGAAGATTCTCGTTTGTTCTATAACATCACGGGACCAGATGCTCGATATTTTACCATAAACGAACATGGAGAAATTCTGGCGAAGGTCACTTTACCCCACTTTCTCGTCACTTCCCTTTAAAATTCGCAGTTGCAGACGTCACTCGAAAACAAGGCGTACTATTCGATTACGGTAGCTGTGTTCGATGTGGGAGGCTTGAACACTAGTGCGAGCTTTACCTTCTATGTTGACCATTACCAGAAGTTTCCTAGGTGAGCAGCTTTACCAGTTGAGATCGATCAAAGTAATCGATTATTGATTGCAGATGGACGGCGACCTTGAACAACACGAAGATCAGCGAAAATACGATTGGCGAGGTGTTCCGATTCCAAGCGGAGTCTCCAGGCAACGATTCCAATCACATCAACTATTCCATTCTTTCTGGCAACGATGGATCCTTCGTTATTGATCCGATCACTGGTCGATTATCGATTAGGTAAGTTGACCATCGCACTTGCATTGAGAGTGAATGAAGAAATTTAGATCTGGACTGGATCGAGAACGGCGATCAATATATCGATTGTGGATAGCTGCCACAGACTCAAACACTCCACCAAAATCGTCGATAACGTCTATCAACATTGAAGTGGAGGATGTGAACGACAATTGTCCCATGTTCGAGAAGGTGCGCTGCTATTATAACTCAGTCCCATCCCCCTCCCCCCTCCAATCCCCTCCGTTTACCTCTAACCCCATGTTTGTTTGTTTTAGGTGATCTACACAGTGGAGGTCCAAGAAAATGCCGACCCTCAGCAAATTCTCTGCGTTTCTGCCAATGACACCGATTTGGGCGAAAATGCGAGGATCTCTTACACCATTTTTGAAAGTGATTACTTGCTCCCTCCCATATATGTTGATTTTATCGATCAATTTCTTCCAGGAAACTCTGTGGGAGCCTTCACAATCGATTCATCTACAGGCTGTATTCAGTCTTCACATAGTCTAGATCGCGAATCTGTGTCAGAGTACAAGTTGACTGTAATCGCCACTGACCATGGAAAACCACCATTAAGTTCTGAGGCTATTGTCAAGGCAAGCTAAGACAACATAAGCAATTGATCAATATATCGATTGATCTAGATAAAAGTTTTGGACGAAGATGACAATGCTCCAAAGTTCTCGCACCTCTTCCACGCTGATGTTCGGGAGGATTTGGAGGTGAAAAATTGGCCTACAACTATTTAATCGATATATTGATTGATAAGTTCACTTGTTTTTACTCTAGATTGGCGCTCCGATCCTGCTCATTTCGGCAAATGATCCGGATGAATCTGTCAATCATACCTTTTCCATCGATGATGAGGAGCTTACACCATTTACAATCGATAAATATACTGGGCAGATCAGCTTGCGGCAAAAACTCGATCGAGAAAAGGTAATAGTTAAAGAATCGATTTATTGATTTTGACAATTATGCCCTTGTAGGAGTCTTCCTATCGCCTTCGTGTTCGAGTGAGCGATGGTACATGGGCAGTACAGACAGGAGCAGCAATCACTGTTCTGGACGTCAATGATAATGCTCCCGTCTTTGAGAAAGATCGATATGTATTCATAGTAAATAGATCGCAGGTGAGCAGAAAAATCAATAGGATGAACTGCGATAGCACCGTGGCACATGGACCAATCAAAGCGCGAAGGTTACCGTAACCCGAAAAAATAACCAATGATCGCCTTAAAGGTCTACCAGTCAATCGGGAAAGTCCAAGTCACTGATGCAGACGAAGGGATGAATGGAATCGTGCATTATCGTTTCGATAGAGATGTACGATGTCTATCGATCGATGTGATCAGTGGCGATCTGCGATTGCTCTGCGTACCTCATAGAGGTGTGATTACGGTAAGTCTGACTCTGGAGCGCTGTCAATTGCCAACATAACAAATTTCTGAATAGCTCTTTTAAGTCGGAAAAAAACAACAGTCTCACAAAGAAAAGTTTTAGCGGCTTTTTGAGAAGTTATTTCTTTTTTAGTCAACCAAATGGTGACCACATATTCCACAATTTTAAAAATTTTTATTTTCTCATGAATTTTTATGTATTTTTTGCCAATCAGAAACTTTCTCAAAAGTTTACGTAATCCCTCAAAAATTTTACTGAGTTGTGACAATTTTAGGCTACCATTACCGCTCAAGATAATGGCATGCAGGCGATGACATCAACCACCGTGGTTACGGTAGTCTTCCCAACAGGAAGCAAGGCCGAGTGTGGAATCTCAGTGAACATAGGCACCATCAATGGCACTCGTCTGAGCAGATTGGCTGAGTGCTGTAACGATGACGTCAACGAAAAGGTATACGGACATCAAAAAAATTTTCTACCATCAAAAAATCAATATATCGATTTTTCAGATTGTGCATCCCACAAGGCAATTCCTGTCTGAAACTTCCTATGTGGGAATTGACCCAGAGGGCTACTTTGTAGCCACTCGGGATTACCTCATTGACAGCAGAGATACTGCAACGTACCTCATTAGCGAAATGGCAGACGGTACAGCCATGATCACAAAGTTGAAGCTAAGAATGAGCCACGGCAATAATCACTCACCACATTTTAATGAGAAAATGTAAGTATGAAATCGACATATTGATTTTTCTCTTTTGATTTCTTACCATTACAGAATGCGGTTTGCTGTGTCGGAAGATCTAGACGATGGCGATGTCATAGGAGTTGTTACCGCTAATGACTCTGATGTGGGTCTGGCAGGGAAGATTCACTACCGTATCCAGTCTGAAAGCGAAGTGCCTCTACGAATTCTTGCAAACGGAACACTTATCGTGGTTGGCGCTTTGGATTACGAAGCGAAGAAGCGCTATGTATACAATGTTACGGCTACGGATCGAGGTCAACCACCGAGAAACGGTAGGTTGATTGGGTCAAGTTTTGGCTTTGGAGCACGGTCCAAATGTTTCTTATTTAGCCAGCGCTCAAATTGTCGTGGATTTACTGGATCTGAATGACAATCCACCCATGATTGAAGACAAGGAGCTTACTTATGCGGTTAGCTTTGTCTTACACCATCGATCAATTATCGATTGGTGTTCCTAATTATTGATTTGCAGATCATCTCATCAAACGACGTCGTTTGTCCTACTATTTTTGACATCGATACACCCCTTGCTGACCTCGACTTCTTTACCGACAGTCCCAACGTCACCACTTCAGCTCAGCATGGTTGCATCAAAATCAATGATACCGTACCCGCAGCCATCAATTGGACAGTATCCGATGATAATCAATCAATAACCGTAAAATTGAATTTGCTGGATATGATACCAAAGCAACCGGAGATTTCGGAGACGAATGCGACGATCAGCGAAAATTCTCTGGACGGCACTATAGTCGCATCTTTCGAGAATGTGATTTTCGCCGAGCAAAATGACCAGTTGTCGGTGGATTCGAAGGACGTGAAGGTGCAAGGTGGACATGGTCTACGAGGAGATGTGCTGAAAATCCATGCAAAATCAAGATTTGGAGGACGAGATTTGCAAAGGTAAGTAAAATTCATGTTGATTTTCATTATTGAAAATGTTTGTCAGTTGAATGTAAAAGAAGGGAAAAAGTTGGAGAAGAAAGACCATAAGATAGTAGGAACATAGAATAAAATAAATAAATAAAACATTCAAATACATTCTGGAACAAAAATACAATGATTGGGAAATTTACTTACCATTTGTTGCTAGAAATTTTCGTCTTTCTCATTATCTAGGAAATACTTTTATTTACTCCAGCTGCTTACATTTTCATTCTTTTAGTCCGCATTTTTATTCAAAACTGTCTATCATTGAACATCGAACAGAACTGATATTTTTGCAAAAGAAAGGCAAAATAGAAGTAAAGTGAAGAGAAAGAAGACCTCAAGAGGAATAGGAACATTTGCAAATTATTACGCTTTAGGAAAAACTTTGAAGCATTTATTGCTTAAAATTAAAATACTCAGTTTTCTTGAATTTTCACAGGAACTTTATCAAAGCTTGTTTACAGCTGCAATCTGACTCTGATGATCACCCGAGATGCTCCATCGCCACTTTTCGAAAAGGAAGATTATGTCTTCAATGTTAGCAAAACGACGCCTGTAGATACGGTAATACATGACTTCCGATTGCATCTGCCGGACAACTGCCATATGGAAATTGTTCCAGGTAATGGGGCGGAGGTGAGTTCACAATATTTTCTATTTTTCCATATGTTCAACGCAATTTCAAATCCATTTTAGGCTTTTTGTGTATCAAAGGGTGCAGCGCTTACGCTATGTGGACGTCTGAGAAGAAACTACTACAGTATGCTTATGGAGGTGAACACTTGCTAATAGTTGAACTATAATGACCTCATCTCTTCTCCCTTTACAGATTATCTGCGCCAACAGAACGGCATCACGCGCTGCAGTGTCGATTACCGTGATCCCAGCACCTGCCCCGCACGCCCCTCTGATAGGATTTGTTCGCGAGAGCACGTCCTCTGCCGTGATTGGTCAACTAGATGAGAAGAACCACCAATTGGGGAAGTCGACTTACCATATTGGAGACAAGCATCTAAGAGAGGTATGCATTTTTTCTACTAACAGTAAGATAGAAGACTTTCTTATATTTATTATTTTCAGATATTTGTATTATCACCTGACGGTATGCTGTCTACATTAAAACCATTGAATAGGTCGATTCGAAGCGTCTACCGTATACCCATCGTTGTTCAACCATCGGCAGCCAGACCACTGACAAAGACATTTGTGGTAAGTTTTATTTCAAAAAATATTGGTGGCTGCAAGAGGGAATGGCACTGAGAAAAATCGACTCCACCAGATACATTGCGATTCCAGGTGTTCGTTGACGAAGATGCAGAGACTGCGACAACTCGTCCAAAGATCAATGCTACTGCTTTGCTGGCGGATCCTGTGACTGAGTTCGATCTTGATGATCTAGACGTTGGATCTCCGCCTAAATGTCAGGCAATCAATAACGATCGATATGAGGTGAATCTGCTGTTCACTCGGTAGTACTTATGCCTGACGTAGTTCATAATTTGATTACTTTTCTCATTTTTGACAGTGTAACCCGTAGCAATTTCTTCCGCTATATCTCTCGATATACCTGACTTCTTGTTGCTATAGGATTTGCCTCGAAAATTCTAATCCTAATATGCAAGAGAACAAAATTCTGTACAATTAAAAGTAGACTTTGATGTCATAAAATATCACATTAAAACCAGTCAATAAATTCAAAATAGTAGATATGGTAATTAATATAATCTTTTTTTGAAAAATTAAATCTATTACGACAACAAGGAAAGCTTGTTCAGTCGAAATCAATTTTCCCGACATATCCATTGATTATTTGCAGGTATCAGAAGACTGTCGTATAACTATCGAGCAATCGATCGATAATTACGAAACGATCAATGCATTGATCAATAATCGAACAGTGGAAGTTGCTTTGAAGGCCCTCCGCATTCAGCACGAATTTGCCCCATCCATGCTACAGCTCGTCGTTTACGCTCTTCCCAGTGGAATAGCTCAGATGCTAACTGAGTTACAGCGGACCTACAGTGATTTGGTATAGCCACGCCCATTTGTACGAGTTTTCAAGTTAGAATCTGTTTTCCAGACATTCTATCCCTTGGCTTTTGAGATGTCAGCGTATCGCAACACCCTCTCGCTCGCCATAGTTGATCGCAATCAAAAAGTGATCTCAGCCAACGATTCGCGCGACATCGTCGCGAGATTCTTCAAGATGGACGAGTTTGCCCACGCACTGCTCGAGTCCATGGAAACGAATCTTTGCGCTAATGTCTCCTGTGCCAATAATGGGACTTGTCAACAAAAGGTGCTTTGGAACAAGAAGAGCTCAACATTTACGGGACCGGAGTCACTGTGGAGTATACCGGAGGGCGTGGGAGTAGCTAAGTAAGTGTAAACTGAATTTTGGCCTTACGCCAAAAAATTTACATATGGTATTCAGCTGCGAGTGTCCTCCTGGATTCACTGGTGAACTTTGCGAGAGCATGAAGAAGTGTGATCGTGCTAGTTGTCCTGATGGAGAATGCACAGAGGACGGGGACTGTGTGCGCGATTGTGAGAAGACGTGCAAAAAGTGGGTTGCTATCCTTTTTTTAACCGGACCACTATCAAATTGTCTCACTTTTCCAATCAGGCTATTTGGATTAATAGAAATATCTGCCAAAAAATCGCGATTGGAGAGACATTCCTGTTACCCAGATTTTCAAAAAAAAGCGACAATCTTATACTTTATTAGTACTTTTCGAGCGAAAATTGCGCAAATCATAATTTTTCCAACTTAATATAGCACTTTCCCAAAATAATTGTGGGTAAGATGTTGGTTAAGATTCATAATGACAGTTACTTATCACTCTTCTCTCGCCGCTATATTCTTGAGATAACGAAAAGTAGATTTTCATAGTTAGGTATAAGAAGAAAAATGAAGGAAAATTACTGAACTCCTTTTGTTTTAGCGGCATCTGCACGAATGGCGTTTGCGATTGCCTACTAGGCTTTGCTGGAGCTGACTGTTCTATCAGAACATACGGTACCGCGATTGAGCAAAAGCGAAAGAAAACCGTGAAAATGCTCAAAAAGTTAGAAACTGCAAAAGCACCTTGTTCCGAACTACAATGTGGAAAAGGAGAGTGTCTGGTACAGAGCGGCCGTTCGAACACTTGCCGCTGTCCAGTAGGATTCTTAGCGAAAGACTGCTCATCTGGTAAGAGACGATCGTTCGAATTTGGACGAGTTCCCCTTCGCTAAAAAAAATTGCTTTCAGATTCCCATGTAATATCGTTGTCAAAGGGCTCGGTGACCTTTACACCAACAAACGAATTGAGAACAGAGTTGGAACTGAATTACTCACCACTGGTCACTAATGAGTTCTGCAACGGTAGTCAATCGATATCGATGGATTTCCGAACGAAAAATTCACATGGTGTTATTGTCGCACTGTCCTACGAACGTGAATTCGCTGTGATTGAGGTAAGATCACATCCATGACAGCTGGAACATATTCCGACACACAAAACCAAGTAGAGATTTCATTTGGATTCTTACACGTGAAGAATGGCTCCGGAATCCATTTCTGCCAATGCTGAAGTAGTAAGGGGCGTCGCTTGCTAAAAATTTTTACCTAGAGTTACCTCAGTTATCTCCTTTCTTCATATTACCTTTTTTAGGTCCACTCATCTTCTTTCTTCATATTACCTGTTTTAGGTTCACTCATCCAAAGTACGATATCGCGTTTTCGATAGCTATAGGACACCCATAGAAATCACGCTTGGTAGCCAAATAGTGGACGACGGCAATTGGCACCAAGTTGCACTTGAGCTAAGTGGAGACAGAAAGACGGTAAGAATAGGTTTCCTTAGAATTTTGGCAGCCGGAACATGAAACAATTTATTTCACGCACATTTGCAGATCACCTTTAAAGTCGACGGTATTGGCAAAGAAGCTGTATCACGGATGGTTTTACCAAGCATCATTTCTGCCGATTTGAAGCGTGTCCAGCTTGGAATAAATGGATTGCGAGGGTAGGTTGATGAAACTCGTTCTTTTTGTACGAGTTGTCTGTTCCAGGCAATTTGCCGGTTGCTTACGTCGATTTGTAGTCAACGGATATCTACAGACATTGAGCATGGAGGAGTCTGCGTCAAATGAGGTAGTACTTGCAGACCAGAATATCATGACAACTCGTCCAAAATTCTTTTTACAGTACTTTACTCGAACTGTAACTGGCGACGTCAGCCCACAGTGCGACATAGGCTCCGCCCATTTGGCTGTA
This sequence comes from Cylicocyclus nassatus, assembly GCA_958299035.1. Taxonomy (NCBI): domain Eukaryota; kingdom Metazoa; phylum Nematoda; class Chromadorea; order Rhabditida; family Strongylidae; genus Cylicocyclus; species Cylicocyclus nassatus. Next base: position 74,289,538 of record CATQJL010000223.1, on the reverse strand, counting down.
TTCCAGACTCCTGGAGTCCTAGCATCCATTATTTGCGTAGGCATTCTTGCCGTTGCAGTCCTTGCAGTTTTTGCATTAGCGAGGTTTGTAAGAAGGCATCAAGACAAGAAAGAGAGCAGTTGGCAAAGGACACGGGTAATTTTTCAGTTTTATGTGCCACATTTTGCAGAAGAGGCGGAGCCTATCTTTCAGGAGATTGACGCCTACGCAATGCGGAAACCGCGAATCATCTCAACAGAAAATGGGCACGTCAATCATGCAATGAATTCATCAGTCGATTCGCTCTACGCCACGGCTGACGGATATGAAACGCCAATTGGTCATGTGAGTACAGCCCCGCCGCTCTGTGACAGTTGTCCAATTTCAAGAAAACATGTTTACAGGCATATCGTGAGCACAAGCCTCATTTGAATACGAAACGGATAGTGGGAGATGTCGTACTAGGTGTTAGAAAGTGAGTTTAGAGTTCCTAATTCAATAAAGCAAAAAATCGATATATCGATTTTCTTCCAGCAACTCATCAAGTGATATTAATCGCCATAGCTTCCCATCGAAACACAGTTATGAGGTAATTGCTCAAGATATCTAGGTTTGAATTCCAGTAATCAACTGAATACCCTTGCAGGAGCCAGAACCACCTCCAGTACCACAAAGAATGTATAGAAATATGTCATATTTCTAAAGTTACCGAGATCTTTTGCAGATTTTACTGGTATCTATAAAACAAGCAGATATATACCTTATAGCTTTATACTTGCCACTACAAACACTTCCATTATGGGTAAAACTTTACCGTTGTTCATTTATTTATTTTTCTTCACTGTATGTATGTATTGATGATTTCGAAGCTATGCAGTGTCTCATTTTCTAGTCTGTTCGAACTGTTTTGATGAAATAAATTACATTGTCTTGTTCCATAAGATCCTTGTTTGTAAATCTTGGGGATTTTCGTTAGGAAGTTAACTAAAAGTTTTCTGTGTCGTACAGATTTGATATGATATATCTGCCATGCGTTTTGGCAACAATACCTTCCAGAGAGGCCTGATAAGTCAGACACCTGATTCACATTTTACACGGTCCTTCTCCGAGGTTAGACTATTCGATTTATCTAGAATAATCAAAGCTGTTTCGGGTTAATCCTTCACCAAAATCACATCGATACTAGACGGTCTGACAATGACTTGCTCATCCATTCCGGAGTGGTAATTGGAAAAGAAACAGCGTTTAAGCTTCAAAACGAGCCATCTTACGTAGAAACTATAAAACGGCAACATTTGGTGGCGAGAATGAGTGGCAGAGTCTCTGAAGCTGGCATCCAGAATAGCGATCTCAAATGGATAGTTTCTGCGAGAGTCGGAGCACATCTTAATCTTCTCTTAAGCTCCTCGATAGGCATATTTCAATCGTCTATGGCTTGTATAATCTAGCATATTTCCAAGCGTTGTTTCACGTTGCGTGGGTCTTCACCTTCGTCTTCGTCATCTAACAAGGGACGTCAGATATCTTAGAATCGCGTTTCGAGACGAGACATATACATGGAATCTTCAGACGCTGATTCCAAGTATCTGCTCCTAGCTGCGGCACGTCATTCTAAAGTATATAGTAATTGGCTTTTTTCTGTGTAAAATTGCCATACTTTTCTCCATATGATAAGGCTGCCTGTAGATGGATCTGCCTAAAGACGGTGCTGGGATACTAAAATCATATTGGATTGATTCTTTTGTAATTGACCAGAAACTTCATGCAGTCAATTAGCACTTAGGTGATGATACTGTAATGCCACTACATCAAAAAGTATGCAAATTTTGCACAGAAGAAAATCGAGAAGAAGAGAATAAATGACGTGCAGCAGCTAGGAACAGCCTACATGGAGCGTTTGAAGCTGATTCTAAATATACAGGGTGTCCTAAAAGTAAGCACACTTTTCAAACGTCAATATCTCTCTTCCCAATGGTCCTTTCTTTCTTGCCATTTCAGTACCATTCCGTAGAGAAGGCTTCACCTTAGATCTACAGTATTGAGCGAATCAACGATCGCTCTTTATTACTCTAGGATTACGGTAAGAACTTCCAGCATGTGAAACCATTGTGAAATATGCCATCCGACAAAATTTTTTTTCAAAAAAATCTGAAAGATCGTGTACTAGGGTATTTGCGCAAGCTGATTCCACTACATAACTTTTTACGAGTGTTTTCAGCTTTTTTGATGGTGTAATCACATTTCTGACAAATACTGGGAATGATTATTACGGTTTACCTGGGATAACTTTGGAAAGAAGCATCATAGTTAAGTGAAAACTTCATATTCGAAATTAGCGGCTTTCATTACCATAGTACAAGAGATTTTGGCTTGCTTGGCTCTGTTTCGAGGCAGAATATGGCTTCCAATGGCCTAAGACCCTTGTCGAAGTTCCTACAATAATTCTACAGTAAAGAAGAGAAATCAGTGATTTGCTCGATATAAGAAATCTATGTTAGAGTCTCCTCTACAGAATGGTGCTTAAATGGTTGAAAAAGACACAATGGGAAGGGAGATATTAGCGATTGAAAAGTGTGTACTTACCTTAGGGACACCCTGTATGTGTCTCATCTCGAAACGCGATTCTAAGGTAAATGACGTCCCTTGTAAGAATTCCTAATCTCCTTGTCTTCTTTCATGTTCGACGTGTAACTCGTTGCAGACTTCAACGTTCTCCTCACTTGCCTCGTTGACAACCTTAACAACTCAGCGACTTTCGCAACAACTTGTTTTTCCTGCGGAATTCATCGTGCATGAAAGATCTCATCCTTCTTGTGAAACGGTCTAGTCCGTTTTTCTGCAGGCGTAGATAGTTTTTAGATAGTCGTCTGCCACGCGAGCGGCCAAGCTCCCGGCTGATACACCCTTTGTTGGGTTCAAAGGTTTATTTTTCATGCTGTCACGAGCACTGTAAACACCAATTCAAACCGCAATACCTCAAGATACCTTGAGTGATAAAACCCTTGCACTTGCAAATATAGATGATCAAAATTCACAAATAATGATCAGAACTGAGTGAACTAGAAACAGATAAGCCATTGAAGCTAATACCTTGGACAAGCTATGACGGAGATGACATGGACATTGTTGTTGTCGCGATCTTGCTGTTGCCAATTCTCTTCGTGTTGGTGTCAGCATTCTTTATCAACTGGACTTAGAGGCAGCGTTCACCCCAAATCTGTTCACTCCAGATTACTACTTATCCTACTAGCAGGCCTAAAAGAAGGCCAACTGCTCCGGTCCCCTAATGTTGCCTACAAAAGGAGAAACGTACTGATCCTATTTGCACTCCGCCCCCTTTTTTGCGCACCGCTCACCCACGGATTGCCTCGTGACGTATTTTGACCGTCGGGACGCATAGTTTATGTTGTAGCATTGTTGCACACGACGAGGTTTCCTGTTGCATACAACGTGACCCACGCCGGGGACACGTCCACATCTACCAAACTAGGGCATCAGAGAGCGACAATTTTGAAGCTTTCTGGTAATTTGAACTCATATCCGAAATCAGCGCCATGAGGAGGTCCGATATTAATGAATACATGGAAGATGACATTTTGGGTGGGCACTGGCTTTAAGAGATTGAAGGTCATGCGAAAATGTACAGAAGAAGTCGTGTTTACAGCCGCTGAAAGAAAAAGGTTCAACATATTTTTGTAAAAGCCAGTTCATTTGACCTAGAAACATTCTTTCTCTTCTTTTCTTTTCTTTTGAGCAATTCTTTCGACAAGACAGCTGCTACGATTTCACTGCTGCCGGTTATTTTGCATCTTGGTTGTGATAACTAATCGCAACTAATCGATTCGGAAAATTAACAACTGATGCATGTGATCGGCATGCAATGGATACGTAACAATTGTCTTTTCGAGAAAATCGCGATGAGATGGAGTCGCGTGATGTATAGCCAGCCCTTTAGAGAGCCAGTGAATTATAGAAAATAAGCACTGCAAAGGTTTTGCTCTTCCTGTCATTCAAATTCTTTCTTAAAAGGGAAGGATACTTGGTGACCCCGGCCATTCCTAACGGTTTGTATATCAAAAAATGCGCCCTTCAATGCTGGTTCGATACCTTTTTCTATATCTGCGAAACGAGAACCTGGATGGAGTTATGATTAATTTTTCAAAAATAAATTGCGCTACTGCGGAGGGTAAAAATCATAAATAAAAACTGAGTATGGTTTAGATAAGCATAAATACAACGTTACATCTTTCAAGATTCTCCTCAATAGCTTCAAACGGTAAAATAGATCAAATTGGGTGATTTTAAATCCTATTTTCAGGTGTATAAGCCTTTTTCGCTCTAAAGGCGAACACGCCAAAAGACTGACTGTCATCATGGAGCGCGTTAAGTGAGAGCAGTATGCGGTAAGGCGACCGCTTCGCGAGACACGCGACGGCACGCCTGGGTCTGCTTGCGTTTAGAGCAAAAAGGGTGCAGCTTATACACCTGAAAATAGGGTATCTAAAGGTACGCAAATTTTCTACGAGAAGAAGTTCATAACTGCCTTTAAATGATCGTTTCGCATATTTCGAGCACAGATTTAGAATCACGCATCTCATGGTTTACATCGCATTCCACATGGTCGGGGTCATCAAGTATCCTTTCCTTGTTAGATCATTTCAGACTTGAGTAAAAAAACCTACTTATCCCGTTACGTGATCTTTGGCGAGATCAGAGTACACTAAGCGCAGTATTGCAGAGAGATCTGATGAAGGGGATCCACCGCGCTTTTCAGAACATGACTGCGAGAAAGATTTGCGATTGTCTATGAAAAAAAAGGAGAGTGAAGATTTGTAAAGCGGTATTCGATGCAACCTTCTCAAAACAGAGCGTTTGTCATTGATAAACTAATGGTTGCTGAAGCGTATATACAGGGCAAGAACGCTTGCTTTAGTTGTTAGCTATTTTGCGATTGTTGGTTTTTTATGTATAATATTTCTTTTCTCTTCTATACTTTAGCGATTGCATTTCCTAATCTTTCCATGTTTTATTAGTGATCGTCCCCCTCGCACCGTGTGGTTTTTAATATATACTTCCGCTAATAAAAGTCTAATTACCCAAGTTTGAGGTGTCGATCGGTGAACAACCGCCCTGGCCAGGTGAAAAAGAGGATAGCAAGCCCCATTTTCTGGTGCATCAGGGACTACAATCCGGACAAAGCTCAAGTCTACGCTACCTCAGAGGCGCAACGCGAATCTCTGCGAGGAATAGGCGGTTACGTCGACTGGCATCTGCGGTTGTTACGAATGAATTCAAGCTTTGCTCTGAGACTTCCTCCAGCAAAACTTGCAAGATTACACTATCAAATATTGTCAAGATCAGTACTTATAAGCAAGAGATTTACGCATCTTTGCACAAAGTTCCCTCGCATTTCACACAAGTGTTCGATAAAGAGCTATTCCCTCACAGCGATCACGAAATTATTGACTACAGTCGCGATGTTCAGGTTACACTTTAGACAGCAAACGCTGCCCACACACATGAGATCATGTACTGGCAAAAAATGTGCTAAAATCAATTCATCTGATCTTCTTCTAGAATTAAATGGACTTTCCTAAAAGAACGGATGTCTGAAGTCGTGTGGAGGACTATGTGGTTGTTTTTACCCCAGCTCAGATTGCCTTTCTATGGGGTGTATGCGAAACCGACAAGCGAAAATATTTTCGAGCTATCAAGATGCATGAGATGGAGAGCAAAGGTCGAACTTCAGTTTACAAGAGAAAATAGGAAAAAACTACCACTCATATCGTTCCAGTCACCTCTAATGTATCAGTTGGTACATAAAACTTCACATGAAACTGACTTTGGCCCTTCCTCAGTTACCGATATTAGACCAAATGCTCCTCTTTACACTTTGGCGAAAGACGACGAGCTTGCTGTATTCCAAGACTCCAGTAAATGCGAAAAGCTTGAACGCGAGTTACACGATAGATCAAGTGCGGTCCAGCAAAAAACAAAGTGCGATGCGATGTGAGTGCAAGTTCAGGCCATCAAGCGACCATTTCAATGGATTATCACAAAAACTACCATTGAATGTGCAAACGCTCTTTTCTATCAAGATACAAACTCAATGTGGTCGTACGAACTAGAGACACGTTATCTAAGGAATTCATTATCAACGTTCAAGAATCCGTCAACAAAGCGATACAAGAGTGGCAATCAGTCTTGCACGATAAAAAAAACTCAGTTTTGCTGCAAATCAAAACAGCGCACTTCAGCAGAAGTTGAATGCAAAAACGGCACTTTCGTTGTTCCCTGTTCACTTGCAGGAGAAAAATCACAACTGCAACTTTTACGACATTCAGCAGGCAATTATATCAACTGCTCGGCGAGAACTATGATGCGACTAAAATTTTTGCGTTATCGCTTACACCACAAAAGCCATGTCTCATAACACATGGACAGCACGCATGCATCGCCCGCAAACTTTTGTATGTCGAGACGGTCAGGAGACGAAGCTGCTACGACCCGAAGATTCTCGAGACGGTAATTATCGACCATCTGAGGCTCATCAACAAGTTCCTAGCCAACATGAGAGAAGTATGATCAAACTGCCTTACACAAGAAGAGCAGCAAAGAACGACGTTAATGAACGCGTTCTTCGGGTGATACATTTTGTGAGCAGAATGGTAGTAGAAGCAAAAGACAAAGTTGTAGAACTGAAGCCAACGTTGAAGACGTCCACAAAAAATACCCAGACAGATCCCAACAAGTGGAAACATAAATACAACTACAAGCAATGCAAACGGACGGTATCGCAAGGGCCTGGAATGCACAGTTTTCACCGTCGATGTACACCTTTCCGCCATTCCCATTTACGCCTCCATCGCAAGTGTTCCCTCTACCCGCGCAACCGCAGAGCGGGCCGCAGGGTCCGGCTTCCAGAAGCGGATCCTTGGTAAATGAGTCAGCAAAAAAAAATACTACGGGAGATAGCGGAAATTAAAAAGGAACCCGAAAGGGTGCAGAGACGAGCAAGAGTATGACGAGGCAAAGAAATGAACTTGTAGGCCGCGACAGCTTGAAAGCGGATTGTACCGAGAAGAGGAAAAAACTGTGAAAAACTGTTCTGCGGAGTGGTAGGCACTCACTATTCAGACTCATGTGCCACCTTGAGAACAGGAGCTAAAAGGAAAGGCTGTCTAAAAAGGAATGGAAGATGCTTTAGCTGCCTGGAGCTTCGCTATGAGAGCGGCTATAAGTGCTTTAAGTACCGAATACCTTGTCATCTCTTTAAAACCAGAAGACATCACTCTGCCGTACGTGCTCTACCTGATGAATCGAGCCGTATAAAGAAGAAAGGACACAATGTGAATCAACAGCGACGGAAATCTTAAACCGTCTCGAAAATTGCGTATAAGGCAGCATTGGGGGAGTATCGCGGTTACGCAATCTTAGGCGAGCTCAGAGTACAGTGAGTATTACAGGTGAGATCTGATAAAGGGGATACATCGCGCTTCTCAAAACATCACTGCGAAAAGACTTGCGATTGTCTATGAAAAAAGGGAGAGTAAAGAATGTTGAGTAGCATCAATGTCACCATGCAACATAAAACACAGAGCGCTCGTCAATGATAAAGTAATGGTTGCTATAGCATACATATACATAGGGCAAAAACGCTTAGTTGCAGTTGTTAACTATATTGTGCTTTTTTTGTTTTGAGTTTTTCCTCTCTTATACTTTAGCGATTGCATTTTCTAATTTTCCCGGCATATTTTGGTTGTGTTAGTGCCTCTCGCATATTGCCTCTCGCATATTTTTGATAAATATTTTTACTAATAAAGGTTTAATAATACATTATGATTCTTAAAGGCGCATTTTCAAGTGAGGTACAATGCGAAATAAGTGAGACGGCAGAAGCTATGAAAGTGGCACGTGATATGCACTCATTAGGTGTTAAAAAGAGACTTTGTCCGACGACAACAGACATTTATGCTTCATTTCCTACCATATTCTTATATGCAAAAATAGTATTTGCTGATATCTATTTGTGAACCATCCTTGAAAGAATTCGAGTATAGAATGAAGAGTAAACGTGGAAGTCTTTATTGAATTGAGGGACTTTGTTAGCTCTCTTGCATTTTCGTGCCACGCGAGGTAACTGAATTTTCGTTCAAGAGGAGTAAGCGAATCGATACTTTCACATTAAGCGCCGACAAACATGTTGAAGCACAGTAACGAGCATAAGGATATTTTGAAGTACTAGCTTGAGCAAAAAGTTTGACCAGCACATCAGAAAACTGCTATAAATCACAGTATGCGCAAAAAGAAGATAGATAAGCAGAAAATCCATTGAAAACAGCACAAAGAAGCAGAACAAGCTTGGTATTGAGGAGCTACAAAAAAGGATCGATCACAGACGTAGATGGTACAGCAGTAGTTGGCATTGCATGACGAATAACATAAAATGGATAAAATGAAATAAGAAATAAGGTTAGAAGCTATCAAATTGCATTGTCACTGAGATAAAGTGCATTTCGCGGCCCTTTTTATGAGAATCGTCTTGTTGTCAATGCTCACACCTCAATCTTAGATCTCTCGTGAGCATCATGCGGTTTAGATGCTCAAGCTGCACATCACTGTGTGCAAGTGCAATACACAATCATAGAGATTGCTGCAAAATACAAAGCGTATGAACGGAGCATCGCAGCAACTCAGTCGTACATTATCTCGGTGTGTGTGAATCGCCATATGGATTCTTTGATGCTAGAACGAAAGATCAAGAAGTTGTACTGCAAAGGAGCTTATTGAAGCGATACAAAGCGTACAATTGCGTTGCTGCGATGCTCCGTTCATGTCGTTTTTTCCACATGGCCTTAAGACAACTGAAGGCCTCGTATAAGCTCGTTTTGCAGTATAACTTCTCGATCTTTCGTTCTAGCTTCAAACGATTCTGGCTATTCACACACACAAAGATTATGTCCTTTCATCTTGCAATGGAAGCAATGTTTATTCACCCCAACAAAGCATCTTGCGACAGTTGAAGGAGTAGGGGACTATATGTCGCCGAAAGGGGCGGTCCCTGTGGTCACCTGCAGCGAATACGCACCCTTGCATATGATGGAGGTGCGTCTCTGCAAGAAGCCCGCGCGGGACCCTCCCACATTCGGCGACATATAATCTTCTATCCCAGTTAAAGCAACGAAAGTCGTTCTAACTATTCCGGGTGTCCCTTTCTTCTGCTGCCGTGTTCATCACTACAAAACTGTTTTAAGTGATGGCTTTACACTACACTGCAGAAAACACTTTCTGTTCTCTCGTTCTGAGAGAAGTCCCTATCATTTCTGAGTGAACAGTGTTCGGCGATGTGGAATGCCCTCTTTGATCCTTCAGCTGCTCAAGAGCGTGTCGCAAAATGATGATAACAAGGGAATTTTCTGAGAATGTAGCGTAATAAAATGTGGCAAACGATGCAGAATTTAGGAATCTCAGCAATTCGTGACAGTCCTTGCAAGAACAAAAGAGCTCAGCCTTTTCCCTGCTTTTCTATGACTTTGTCTTAGCAAGCGTAGAAAACATTTGATTCAGCTGGCTTGGCACCATTAGGGGGGGGGGGATTTGTGATCTAATTGAGGCCGCTCGCGCCCGCGACGCACCTGCGTCCCTCTGCGCGAGTGCTCTCTGATCATTACCTAGCTTTAATTAGGTCAAAAAGCTCCGCCTTTGCCGATGCCAAGCCAGTTGAATCAAATGGTACCGTAAGTTTGTTTCTTACTGCTTGAGGAAATTTTCTTGACACAACTTCGCCCAAAATATTGATTCGTTAACACTTAACTACGAGCAACAGTACATGTGGGCGCTGCACTTCTTACAAGAGCGAATTATGAGAATTGTCGTGATAATTCATCACGATCAACATGAGGGGTGCAGCGCAGGTCAGGACGACCAGGCATACGAAATGATAGTTAGCTTAATAGCTCTTGACGCAAAACAACCATCGAGCAAAGCTGTCCATAAAGCAAACAATATTTTGTGTAAATCAATTTTATATCTTATTCAGTTCGTGTTGTCATAGACGAATAAATAATAGTTGTAAGTTGTCTTGTGTGTATTTCGCAATTAAACCCAGCCAAGGTTTGAAAATGGTGCATTGGCCGGGAAACAACACGGGCCGCTTCGTGGCAGGCAAGCATTCTCCCAATAAACGTATACAATATTTTCTGCCTGCGTGCTTCTCACGCTTATCGGGACAGTGATCATCAATATCATCGCATGCAGAGCAACGCAATCATGTTCAACGCGAGGTAACACTTATCGCAGCAAAATCTATAGAAACATAGGCGGCACACACTACCATTGCCGCTCATGCCAGTATTTCTATCGGCATCGTCCTTATTTCGTCTTCTCACTGTATTTAGAAACTTAGCTAAATTCCATATCTTCGATTTCATACAAGACAAACAACCTCCTCAAACAAAGGCAAACTTTTACTGGAATGGAGGCCGAGGGCAGCAAAAGTGATGATGAAACCAGCGGCGAAGAATAAGAAGAAGATTCAGGCCAATTCGTGGCCAAGGAAGTCGAAATAACAGGCGAAGAAAGGGAACAAGTTCAAGTAAACGAAGAATCGTAAACACACATATGCAACCCCAATTGCACAGCACTGGAAGGCGTACGCGAAACACTTATGGCCATGCACGAAGATATGCTCAACTTAAGGAAAGAAATGGGGGAGGTGAATTCATTACGAAGCAAACCAATTTATATCAGACAGTAAATGTTAAGAAAACCAGAAAACGCAAGCATGAAAATGATTCAAGCACAACGATCAAAATAATGAAATAGTTAAGAGTAATATACAAATCATGTTAATAAACCGCAACCAACCAATCACTTTAGAAGATGGAGTCCTTGGCTGCACACATGCAAGAGTGTGTAATGGAGGACAGGAAACCGGAAATGCTACACGAAGCAGGGCAAACCATAGATCATCATGATACCCACGAAAGGCGACGCCACCACGAAGGACGACACTGCGACGACCATGGTAAAAGTGAATCAAGACATCGAGGCGAAAGAAGTAGAAAAGAAGAAGGAAGAACACACTAGCAAATCCACCATCAGGTTGCCCCTTCTGTAATGGCCCCCACTGGGCAAGCAGTTGTGATAATCAAAACGCTTTCGTCGCGTCGGCAGATTCTAGCGCGCCAAAACAGGTGCGAAAGGTTCCTGGGCCCCGCCACACTCTAGTTGCCGCATACCAGCCTAGGACAAATTGTTTGCACGGAAACTCGCCAAACGCTAATGCGAAATGACTCGTCATCCTACAGTATTTTGCCATTACCAGTTAAAAGTGTAAGTGGTTCTTCCTCGAAGTGACAACACACCACAAAAAAGCAATCTTAGCCGTGAATTGCAGTGCCACCGAAACGAAAACAAGATCAATGAAAACATTAAGTCCAGGAGATCTCTCTTCTCTAAACCTGGGCATATTGATGTATTGCCTTCTGTTATATCATGCCAGAACCTGGTTTTTACGGTGGTAATGTTTATTAACCTGACGCGTTTCGACAAGTAGTCGTCTTCGGAGGTCTGAAAACAAATTGCAGTCTTCTTTCATCCACGGAGCGAAACCGCCAAACCCCATCACTAGGCACTGCTTTGTTCAGACGTTGTCTCAAGCATAACGTACTGAGAAACGTATAGATGAAGAACGAGACTTGGATCCACCGTGATGTTAGTGAAAGTTAGTCGTAGCCGCACGAAAGTAGCGGGAGACACTGAGTATTACTCAGTGCGCGATGTCGTTATGTGAAGGCTGCAGCACGCATATCGATAAGAAAGGCAAGAGGTCGGTCGTTATACAGAAATTTTCATTTTTGCTATTCATGCCAGGATTCATACTGGAAATCCATGCGGCTTCCATGATTTACTGTATATCTCTGTGTCGTACGATAAAATCGTGCACCTTACATAAAAATCACCATTATCGTGCGCCACGATCTTACGTTTTCCCAACGGTGATGCTAAATTCCCTCGCCTTTATCTGCTAAGTGCTGTCTGACTCTAACGTATAGCGCTCTACCCATTCTATATATATGCTGCTTACCAATGTTCATCTGTTGCAAAGATAGGAGCATAGAAGAAAATGGTCAAAATTTAAATTTTCTGTGTAGGGTCATAGAAAATGGAAACGTGCGACAAAAATCGGAGCAGTCGGTATTGCAGGTTCTTTCACCAATTCTTTCTGACAGTGCAAAATTTGCGCCGATTGAGTGTCTCTATGAAAAGTTACGATTTTCCTGAAAAACATTAAAATAAATCAAATTCGCCCTTTTGTATTGCTTGCTCGAAAATCATAACTTTTGATAGAAACGCTCAATCAGCGCAAACTTTGCACCGTTAGGAAGAGCGGTGAAAGAAACTACAATACCAATTGCTCCGATTTTTTTGCAAGTTTCCGATTTTTTATGACCCTGCACAGAAAATTCAAATTTTATTTTGGCATTTTTCAGGGAAATCGTAACTTTTCACAGAGACGTTCAATCGGCACAAACCTTGCACTGTTGGAAATAGTTTGTAAAAGAACCTACAATACTAACTGCTTCGATTTTTGTTGCAAGTTTCCGATTTTTTAGGACCCTACAACGAAAAATTTGAGCTTCTATCTCCTTCACTTGTACTCATTAACGAACAGTTCAGGTACAATGCAAAGAGCATGAGTTCCTCTCTTACTAAGAATTTTGATCGTACTAATTCGTTAAGAAATTTAAAGAGTTATGAATTTTTGAAAATGGTGCGAACGAACTTTCGTGCCAACCTAATAAACAGGGTGTCCCAAAAGTAAGTACACTCTTTTCAATCGCTAATATCTCCCTTCCCATTGTGTCTTTTTCAACCACTTGAGCATCATTCTGTAGAAGAGGCTTCAACTTAGATTTCCAATATCGAGCGAACCGATCGCTCTTCATTACTGTAGGATTACTGTAGAAAGTTCGATAAGGATTTTAGGCTATTGAAAGCCATATTCTACCTCGAAACAGAGCCAAACAAGCGAAAATCTCTTGTACTATGGTAATGAAAGCCGCTAATTTCGAGTATAAAATTTTCACTTTACTATGATGCTTCTTTACAAAGTTATCCAGGTAAACCGTAATAACCGAATTTCTAATATTTGTCAGAAATGTGATTACACCGTCGGAAAATTTGAAAACACTCATAAGAAGTTGTGTAGTGGAATCAGCGTACGCAAAGACCCTAGTACACAATTTTTCAGGTTTTTTGAAAAGAATTTTGTCAGATGGCATATTTCACAGTGGTTCCACTTGCTGGAAGTTCTTACCGTAATTCTAAAGTAACGAAGAGCGATCAGTGATTCTCTCAATGCATTACTCTAAGTTGAAGCCTCCTCTACAGAATGGTAGTTGACTGGCAAAAAAAGACCCATTGGGAAGAGAGATATTGACGATCGAAAAATGTGTACTTACTTTTGGGACACCCTGTATATACTATATAATACTAGCTGGCTTACCCGGCTCCGCCGTATCCGGACCAAACTTGGCACACATACACTTCGGGCCCCGGCGGGTGTCACAGTCCACTTTTCGTTATCGATCGATGTCGATTTTACCTTTTATCGATTTTTTTGCAGAGTTCACCTACAGGGCAAGGAGTTGGCACAGGGGGGGGGGGGAAGTGAGCATGGGGATTCCGAATACAATATTAGTTTTCAGAATTATCGATTACTTTTATTGATTTTATCGATTTTTTGTAAATTTTGACATGCGAGGCTGGGATTTTGCACAGGGGGGTAATCGAGCATGCTGATTACGAACACAATATTAGTTTTCAGGATCGTCCACTACTTTTATCGATTTTATCGATTTTTTTGTAAAGTTTGACCTGCGGGGCTGGGAGTTTGCACAGGGGGGTAATCGAGCATGCAGATTACGAATACAATATTAGTTTTCAAGATCGTCCATTACATACTCCCAGCCCCCTAGCTCAAACTTTGCAAAAAAATCGATAAAATCGATAAAAGTAATCGATAATCCCGAAAACCAATATTGTATTCGGAATCCCCATGCTCGATTACCCCCCTGTGCCAACTCCCAGCCCCGTGGGTGAACTCAGCAAAATAATCGATGAAAATCGATAAAATCGATATCGATCGATGACGAAAAGTAGCCTATGACACCCGCCGGGGCCCGTAGTGTATGTGTGCCAAGTTTGGTCCGGATCGGTTCAGAAATGGAATTTTCTATTCGGAACATACGTACACACATACAGACAGACAGACATACAGACAGACATACAGACAGACAAACAGACATTCAGCTTTATATATAAGATTAGGTTGTCCCGAAAGTTTTGTCGGTTTTTTCAAACCACTGTGAAACCACGCACAATAAAGGCCTGAGTGAGTTTCAACATGCATTCGATGCAGCTTTTCCTTCTCTTTCTTATGGATACACATTCATACCATAATCTTGTATGTTTTTTTTTTGATAATTGCCAAAATTCTTCACCTGTCAATTTTACCTGCTCAAAATTGAGCTAATTTTTGAAAATTTCATTACAAAGTTTCGAAAAAGACTAAGTATGGTTCAAATAGAGCAACTCTCGGGCTACGAGGTGGTATTTTTAGATTCTTCTAATATGCTGATTCTAACTTCAAAAAATTATTTCTCCGGAGGCCTTGGTTTTTAGCAAAGTTATGAAACGTGCAATTGCAGCAAAAGCATGTAAGCTTTTGAAGCTTTTGCTAATTCAAACTTGTTTGTTATTAAACATCATTTATGCAACATAACCAAGTGTTTGATTTGCTTCAAAAATCAGCTTTCTGGAATTTTCGGTAATTTTACGTGGTAAAACGTGTTCAAAAAGCCGCGGTTTTTCTCAAATAAATAATTATTACGGACTTGATAAACGTGGCTCACGTAATCTAAAATGGGTACAATGTAGCCAAAGGTTTGCCCTACATAACAGTCACCAGCGTTCGTTGAAAATATCAAGATAAAAATTTTGAAAATTCAGGAAAATTTTGGCGCTACTGCTGAGGTGCTCAAGAAGCCATTGCGATAACATCGAAAGACGGGATAGTTCAAGGAACAAATATAGCCATAAGAAAGAGGACAAAAAAAATGAATAGAATGACACCTAGGCCGTTCATGGATTGGTGTTCTGTCAGGTTTGGTGAGCGTTGAAAAAAACCGACAAAACTTTCGGGACAACCTAATATATTAGGTCGTTCCGAAAGTAATGTCGCTTTTTTCATGAACGCCACATTTTATGGAATCAAAATTTTTAAGAGATCTTGAGAACATTCGATGCAGCATTTCATACTATTTTGAATGATTGTAATTTCATTGCATATATTTAATAAACTCTCGAAAAGTAACCAAAACTTGCGACTCTTGCTCTTTGCCATGGCCAATTTCAGTTATTTTTCTGAATTTTTATACCCATTCTTCGAAAAAGTACAAGACTGGTAGATAGAGCAAACCCTATAGGACACAAAGCAATTTTTTCTTTTCCTTAGCTTGCTTCTTAGAGTTTCTGGAATCAATTTTTCAATACTATCAAATTTCATATTTGGTCATCTCAAACCCCACAGAACAACGACCGTTTTCCAGGGCGCCCCAAGCTGTACTCGGAATTTTCGAAAGTTGCTAATCTGAAGCGATGAATGCCCATTTGGTTTGTAAAATTAGTGTCAAACCATGATTCATCTTTGTAAGTTTCAAAATCCAAAAATTTATTACTGTTTGATGCATTTGTGACTGAGGCGAGAATGTTAAAAGTCGGTGGCTCCATCAAAAAATCTGTACAAAAATTATGACGAGGTCTGGAAAGCAGAAAAAAGCTGTGCTGTTTCCTGTAGAGTTTGCTCTATCCATCCTTTACTTGGAATCCTTCCAGGGTTGTTATGATATTTTGGAAAAATTGTGAAACTTGGCTTTTCCAAAAAGCATGGGCCGCAAATTTCGATAATTTTTCGAGAAGTTATTGAATTTTATGCAGTGGTTATATAAGAATGAAATAAATTCTTTAAAAAGAGAATGAAATGCTGCATCAAGTGCTTCCAGAATCTCTTACATATCTTTGCTCCACAAGATGTGGCGTACGTTTGAATAAAGCGACATTGTTGGAAGATGCGGCCGGTGATCACCAATACGGAATTGGCGGGAAGAAGAGGCGATTTGATCGAATTGATACTATAACTTCTAGAGGAAAAAGGGGAAGAAAACCACATACAGAAACAAGATGCACTAAAATAGTTTTTTCAGGGAAGCCTACATCGAGGAAGAGGCACAACCCGGCCACCTGCTTCACCAGTGCCTAGATGAGTGTCTCGCGAAATCGCAGTTGAACGAGATTAAAGGAGTAAACTTTCCTGCAGCATTCGGTCGAGAGTCAGTAGGAAGCGTCTGGAAGGCCTGGGTTGCCTGTAGTATCTTCGGAAGGAAGGATCTAGACTTAGGAGAGAAGATCAGATTGTACCCATACCTTCGATACATAGAGCCACGTACTCTGGTAACCTTCACTTTGAGGACTAGGAGGGGACACAACCTTCACATGCAAAAGACGAAAGTCATCCGGGGCTTCGGCCCGGATGTCTTATCCTGACTATATCGGAACGAATGTTTATGAAGCAAATATGGGAAATAATGTCTTTAGCTTATCTCAGCAAAACCGAGAATTTGCGTTTTCATAGCCTTTTTTATTTTAAAGGGAAGGTTTCTGTGGAATTTTCGCTAGAATTCAGGACAAAATTTGTCAGTTAACCTCTCATTTGAACAAAATCGAAATTCAGAAGTTTAGGGAAGTTATTGGAGTTAAATAAAAACGAGTAACTGCGCTTAAATCTTGCGCAGAGAGACACGCAAGAAAACTCTGGTCTACTCGTTAATGAGTGTGATTTTCAAAGCCTGGGACGTTGTCAGTTCTCCTCCTCGTGTCATGACGAGCAGAATGATATATAATGTTACAGGGTTTCGTTGAGACCCCGCGGAGATTTACGACCAGAGCCAAATGCCCCGTCGGCTCTGGTCTGTCTCCGCTGCTTGTCTGCGTCTCCGCGCGCTGCGCGCTACCTCGCTACCCCAAACGCGGGGCGCGGGGCATTTGGCTCTGGTACCCTTTTCTTCGCTGTTTCGAACCCAATGTTAGCAAGTTATATACCATTTTGAAGCTCTTGATCTTTATTTTCACGCTGATAACGTCCCAGAACCACATTTTTTGATTTGATCGAGAAATCCGGCAAAGACCTTGTTTTCGAAAATCTCTTGTTTTTCTCCTAGTTTAACTCTTTTCACGTGGTTTTCTCGCGCATTCTATTGATCTTGATTCTGTTCATAATCCAGACAACCACCCAGCCCTTACCTCTTCGGTTATGGCGGAATTTTTTGCGAAAAACCGTGAAAAGTGCGTTTTTCTTTACCTTGTTCTGTTTCAGTGCTTTCGCATCGATTTTTTTCCAGCTTGGGCGATTGTTGCTCAGAACGATAAGCGCAACAATCCAGACAACGTCCCAGGAAACATGAACGTCAATGCGGGGGTAAAAATTTAAAGGACGCATTAAAAATCAAACCCCGTGCTGCGAATTGCTGGTCCTGGAGCGAAAACTTGCATTTTGAGCCGCCAAATGGAGGATTTCAAACCTCACTGTAGCGTTTTTATCCGATTTTTAGCAGTTCCTTTTGCTTTTTATATCTGTTTTACGTCATTTTCTCTTCTCTGATGTTTTTAAAACAACCTTCACTATTTATGAGGTCAGAGGTTCAAACAACCTTCACTTTTGACGCCCTTTCTCTAGACTATCGAAGGTATGGATTGTACCGCAAAGGATCGGTTTGCTTGGATACGAAGTCGCTTGAGAAGGTCCTGCAGCTCGCGTTTGAGAAATGTACAGACTGGACCGAGTTTATGTGTAGCAAGAGCGGCATACAGAGGCATATCCCAGTCTACAGTTACGGCGTGACGAGCATGTACAATGAAGCACTGAAGAACTTCAAGGTGGAAATGGCATTAGCTGAAAGAAGCCAAAGGCCTAGAAAGCAAGGACCCGTAGGATACCTAGCACCGAGATGCGCCGCGGCCTTAGAGAGAGATGGCCCAGGAGGAAAAGTAATCACTAAAGTAGCCATGCAATTCGGGCAACTCAATAATGCATTGGAGGGATTGAAGCATTGTCGAATATGGGTAATCGTGTGGCCGATGGACACGCGGAAAGAGGAAGACGCGATCATAGATACCATATTGGCTTGTAAGAAACACCTGGAAGAGGGAGGAGAACTGATATCAGTCTGGCCACCAATAGTGTGTCGCGAGGTGCATATATGGAAAGTCATGGCAGAATTGTGGACGATAATCGATGCTACTCTGAAAGAATTCGCCAGCCCGGACCAATTGTACCTTTTGGCGTCGAATCGTGTGGAAAATGGTAGAGTATGGATAGAGGCGGGATCGCCTGAAAGTTCATTTCAGTTCTATGACACCTGCTGCGGAGTAATGAATGCCAGACACCTATATGAAGCCATCAGGATGCGAGCACCCGGCGCAAAATTGGACCAACCTCCACCGCCGCCGAGGTCGACGGCTCCCCGGAGGGGAGGGATGTTGTAAGATGCGGCCGGTGATCACCAATACGGAATTGGCGGGAAGAAGAGGCGATTTGACTCTCTCAGCAGGGCATAAAAGGGCAAGAGAGAGGGGGGCCGCGAGCAGAAGAGGCTCGCGGGAGTCGAAAACTGGTCAGGAGAGAGCCAGATCTCCTCACGTGAAAACTCACCGAGAATTGATCCAAAGCGACCGTGTAAAGCCCTGCTGGAGGGACAAATCGGGATATTCCCCCCGATTTCGTGGTTTTCTTGTTGTTTTTTTCGTTCGTTGTTGGCCTTGAGGCCGTTGTTACTGATTGTTTTGCATACGGATAAATTTTGTTGTTTTCGATCTGTTCGTGTGTTCCGTTATCAAGGTGGAAACCTTAAATATCACTAGACACTAACCCGCAGTTACAACATTAATTTCGGAACGACCTAATAAATTAAGTCGTCCCGAAAGTTCTTTCGCACCATTTTCAAAAATTCATAACCTCTGATTTTTCCAATCGATTTGACTGCACTTATTTTTGTATGAAAGAGTAGGTCATGCTCTTTATAACGACATTTTAGCTGCTTATTAGTGGTCATCTATTGCATAGATAGGAGCATAGAAGAAAATTGGTCAAAATTTAAATTTTCTGTGTAGGGTCATAAAAAATGGAAACTTGCAACAAAAATCGGAGCAGTCAGTATAATAGGTTCTTTCATCAGCTCTTTCTAACTGTGCAAAGTTTACGCTGATTGAGCGTCTCTATGAAATTTTATGAATTCCCTGAAAAATGCCAAAATAAATCAAATTCGCCCTTTTGTATTGCTTGCTCGAAAATCGTAACTTTCATAGAGACGCTCAATCGGCGCAAACTTTCCACTGTTGGGAAGAGCTGATGAAAGAAGCTACATTACCGACAGCTCCGATTTTTGATGCGAGTTTCCGATCTTTTATGACCCTACACGAAAAATTCAAATTTTGAGTGGTTTTGGTTTTGAACTTCTATCTCCTTCATTTATAGAAAATGAATTCCTCTCTTATACAAAATTTAGATCTTGTGAATTCGTTGAGAATTCAACAAGTTACGAATTTTGAAAATTGTGCGCAAGAACTTTCGGAAAAACCTAATACCCTAATTTCACGCGAATAAGGCGCGGGATGGTCCTAGCTTTCATCGAGCTGCTCAGCCGCCCCAACGTGTTTCAAGAAGCGATCCTAATGCCGCACGATTCGTCAGGCAAAACGCAGCACGGTATGGGGTTCCTTTGGTTGCGAAGTCCTTTGCCGTGTTCGGGCTGGTCGATGAAAGCTAGGACCACCCCGCGCCTTGTACGCGTGAAATTATGGTATATATCAGTGGCGGTCCCAGGATTTCGGACCGGGGAGGGTAACAAAAAATTTCTCCGAATGAAGGCGCGTGGCGTTAGCCACGCTCTCCGAAAAAATTTGGGGGTGCTTCTGAAGATTTTTGCGGGTCCTTAACCCCTAAAATCTGGAAGAAGGGAGCTTGGCGTCAGCCACGCCCTCGAAAAAAATTTTTTTATAAGGCTATTTCGAATTTTTAAAAAATTTTAAAAATTATTTTAATTATGAAATTATTATTAATTTATTTAAGAAATAAACATGTCGTCCGCACATTTTTATAACCCATATAGGTAAGTATCAAAAATTTCGCAACCCATTCTCGGGGGGGGGGGGGGCACGGTCTGCCACTGAGATATACAGGGTGTCCGTAAAGTATGTATACACTGTTTGATCGTTAATATCTCTTTTCCCAAGAAGTCTTTTGCCTTGCTTCAGGTACCATTTTGTAGAGCTAGCTTCAACTTAAATTTGCGATATAGAACAAATCACCCATCTCTCTTCATTACTGTAGGATTACGGTGGAAACTTCAAAGAGGGTTTTGAGCCATAAAAGGCCATACGTTGCCTCAGAAAAAAAACAGCCTGAAAACTTTTATACTAGGCTAATTAGAGTTGCTGATTCTAATTGTGAAGTTCCCAATTCATTATGATGCTTCGTTGATGAAGAGTTATGCCAGGTAAGAGGTAGCGGCCATTTTTTCACTGTTCCTAAAAAGTGCAGTTACACAATTTAGAAAGCTTCGCAATCTTGTGAATAGTTGAGCATTAAACTCAGCTTCCATAAAAACCCGATTACACAAGTTTTCACATTTTTTGAAAAATCTTGAAACGGCAGCTTTTTCCACATTGACACCATATGTTTCAAGTTTCTACCGTAGTCCTACAGTAATGAAGAGGGATGGGTGATTCGTTCTATACTGCAAATCTAAGTTGAAGCCAGCTCTACAAAATGGTACCTGAAGCAAGACGAAAGACCACTTGGGAAAAAAGATATTAGCGATCAAACAGTGTATACATACTTTACGGACACCCTGTATATATTAGGTCGTCCCGAAAGTTCTTGCGCACGATTTTCAAAAATTCATAACTCTTTAAATTCTCAACGGATTTGTACGATGAAAATTTTGTGTAAGAGAGGAACTCATGCTCTTTGCAACTGTGCTTGAACTATTCGTTAATATTTACAAATGAAGGAGATAGAAGCTCAAAACCAAAATCACTCAAAATTTGAATTTTTCGTGTAGGGTCATAAAAAATCGGAAACTTGCGACAAAAATCAGAGCAGTCAGTATTGTAGTCTCCTTCACAAGCTCTTTCCAACAGTGCAAACTTTGCGCCGATTGAGCGTCTCTATGAAAAGTTATGATTTTCGAGCAAGCAATGCAAAAGGGCGAATTTGATTTATTTTGGCATTTTTCAAGGAATTCATAACTTTTCACAGAGACGCTCAATCGGCGCAAACTTTGCAATGTTGGAAAAAGCTTGTGAAGGAGACTACAATACTGACTGCTCTGATTTTTGTTGCAAGTTTCCGATTTTTTATGACCCTACACGAAAAATTCAATTTTGAGTGACTTTGGTTTTGAGCTTCTATCTCCTTCATTTGTAAACATTAACGAACAGTTCAAGCACAGTTGCAAAGAGCATGAGTTCTTCTCTTATACAAAATTTTCACCGTACAAATCCGTTGAGAATTTAAAGAGTTATGAGTTTTTGAAAATCGTGCGCAAGAACTTTCGGGACGACCTAATATATGCGTAGTATGAAGGAACCCAAAGGATGCTTATCCGAAATGGCCTTCTCGAATGTATAGCATCTTGGATAGCATGAAACGCTGACTTTGGTTTTGCGTAAGCGTTCCCGGACAAAGTTGGCTGTTCATTGTAACAAAGAATTGAATGTGCAAGTAGGATGACCGCATAAATAGTGCTTATAGTATATAATAGGTCGTTCTTCGAAGGTAATGTCGTTTTTTCAAGTGAACGCTGCAGTTCGTGGAATCAAGATTTCTAGGAGGTCTTGGTAGCATTCGATGCAGCATTTCGTTCTCTTTCAAAAGGTTATATGAGCATTGCACAATATTCGATAAGCTCCAAAATAATTACCAAAACCTGCGACTCTGGAAAGGTCGAGTTTCACAATTTTCCTAAATTTTTGCAACAATACTCCGGAGGAGTCCAAGTAACAAGTGGATTAAGCAGACCCTATGGGAAACAATGCGATTTTTTCTACTTTCCATGGCTCGTCATGATTTTTGTAGAGATTTTTTAATGGAATCACCGAATTTAGCAGGCTTGTCGCAGACCAAATGCATTAAAACCAACATCAAACTATAATAAACCATTATGGTAGAATTGGAAAACCCTAGAAACGACTAGCTTATTTCTAACATAACAAATCGTTGATTAATACATTATTCACCAACATTTTTTATTCCGCCTCTTATCTTCATTGAAGCATTGCTGTTCCAATTGAGTTTTGTTTAGAATTGATCTTGCTCTTTCCAGATGATTCGGTAAGCAAACTGAAAAAATGAACCCACCCCATTTCGGGTTCCAATTACCTGAAGTGGGTAACCAAGTTGTCAACATTGATCTTCAAGAAAATCTGAACTGTACCTGTGACGACGTATGTTTTGTCGTTGTAGAGTTCACCTCTTATCGTGCAAAAAGCTTTTGGCGTGTAAAGGAATGTACTAACTTCCGGACAGCGTGTCTGAAGTTATTTTCTCGACGTTTTAGAAATGTTGGGTGTAGAATCAAGCTAGATTACTCTTACTCTGACAATATCTCCGACGAATCCGTATGTCTGTTTCAAATAAGGATTGTAGCGCGGTCCAGTCTTGTAAACATTGCCAATACCAACTGTAGAAATTGTCCAATGAAAGTTACTCCATATGAACACTCTAACTCAAAACAAATGGCAACAACCAACAACATGCACATTGAAATTTTTGACAATTTCTGATCTCATGTATGAGGCATGTTTATGAAGTGCAAGGCTCTACGTATCGGTACCGTCACATCCGCGGTCTTAGGCAAAACACTCCGTTTATGGCTGAGTTGGTTATGTGACCATTCTAGTAAATAAAGTGATCCTTCCCAATAATGAGCGAAAGGCTGGTCAGAGTGCTATGACTGCACGGAGCATAAAGAGTGTGGCTGATATGGGAGCACAGCGCAATCAAGTATGCACACTCGCCCCATATCGGCTTCCAATGACGTTCTGACAGGACTTTTATCTCAAAAATTCCAGAATATTTCCAAGCGTTTCGAATCAATCTTGCGATGCACTTGAAGAAAAGATTCACCAAAACTTTGAGATTTTCCGTAGTTCCATATCTTTTTTTAAGACGCTAGCGCACCAGAGTGCCGCCATTAGAAGAGGCGGAGCTAAGCACATACCGAAAAATTTAAAAGAAAGAGCACTAGAAGAAACAGACAAAAGAGAAAAAAGTGAAATTGGGCTGCATTCACAAAAAATGTCGCAAATTTGCTGGCTATTTGTGCACTTGTGGGATCAGCAGCATCAGTCATGCTAGTGCTGTCGTGTCCTGTACATATCAAATTTGCCTTTTGAAAAGGTTTATGGGATTTTTTAGAAACAAACACAAAAAGTGTAACTGTATTTATCCATCAACCTAATAACTTAGATTTATTGATATTCAAAGTTTACGATTTAGCAAGCCCAAAAACAAAACTAGTTGAAGGCAATGTATCGACAGTTAACTGACTAGTCTTTTGCTCGTAGTTTGGATATACAAGGTTTGAAATACTTTGCAGGGTCAATCTTACAGTTCGAGTCACTAAACTAATTACTTCATTCGAGTCAGCCAATCAGGGGTGACGCTTTGCTTACAAGGAAATGGTCAGAAGTCGAAGTGGCCAAACCGAACAAGCTGTATACCATTCGATGCAGTATAAAACGCTGACTTCGAATCTGTCTTTTTTATCTGCTTCCCGCTTCTGCGGACGAAGCTACAAGAGGTTTTATTGTGAAAAAATCACACATAAATACAGCGAAATTGAGCACACTGTTGCACTTTTAGCTCAGCTTCTTTCTTCAAAAATTCGAAGTAGGCTAGCTGCATGTTTTGGCCCAGCATTAAGACTAACGTGGCTCACCACGGCTAAATTTTCAATTTCACGCGTAATTTCTTAGCAAAACATATGGTCTTTAATGGCTTGTAGCTTCGTCCACAGAAGCGGGAAGCAGATAAGAAAGACAGATTCGAAGTCAGCGTTTCATACTGCATCGAATGGTATACAGCATGTTTGGTTTGGCCACTTCGACTTCTGACCATTCCCTTGTTAGCCGAGAGCCGAGACGCTGCCTGCATTTAAGTGATTCTGTAATTGTTGAAAAACTCACTGAAATCCCAGTTGCAAATTATTTTATCAGGAATATCCTCGCAAGTGCATCTCAGAGCGCTCGACGTTACCTCAAAGACAGAGGCAAGAATCGCGATTTTCATTTCTGAAATAATGACAAAAAGCTTAGCAGAAATCAGAAATTTCGTCAGTTCACAGACCAACCGCTAGCGCACTCAATAAATCCATCCTTTTGAAATATATTTGTGTTCATTCACTCTTTTGCTGCCGATTACTAATCGA
This sequence comes from Cylicocyclus nassatus, assembly GCA_958299035.1. Classification (NCBI taxonomy): domain Eukaryota; kingdom Metazoa; phylum Nematoda; class Chromadorea; order Rhabditida; family Strongylidae; genus Cylicocyclus; species Cylicocyclus nassatus. Next base: position 74,265,008 of record CATQJL010000223.1, on the reverse strand, counting down.
TCTTTGCAAATACAACATAGGACGAAACTCTGTATTGAAGTGCAACTGCTATGTGGCTTTTGCACCGCAGCAAAAATCGCTGTTTTAGTCCAGCATGAACGTACGTAATAACACCATATCTCAGGATACTAACAGTGAACAAAAGCAATGAATGTTCTTAGCAGTAGTGGGTACAAATTAACTTAGGTCAAGGAGTCTCCGTTGCGTGCCGGTTGTAGCTTTAGCAGCCTTTGATCGCTTTTGCGTCTGTTACTATTTCTGTAATCGATTCGCCTCTGGTCAAGCCGTTCTCCTAGAGATCGTACTTGTTCGCGCTAAAGCGAAAATTTTGGGGTTCATGTGTAGTAGACGTTTTCGTTTCAAAACAAAATCTTTTTTATTCGAATTCCATTTTCACGCTACTCTACTACATTGGAGCGACTCAGCATTGCCTAAAAGAGTTTCCTTCGATGATTTTTTGATATAAAGCTATGCGCCTTTACCTAAAGTGATTAAACCTTTTTGAGGTTTTTTTATGCAGCTAATATTTATTTGGCTACTAATTTATGCGGAGGACATTCCGTTACGTAACGGAATTTGAAGTGTATTTTGTTTTGAAGCTATACTACCGAATTGAACTGAAACTTTGCGGTACTAAGGGTGGTTTTTCGATTTACCTTCCATTTTTAAGCTACTCTCCTAAGCCGATTCAACGATATCGCTGCGAGGAAAATCTCCCCAATGTTTCTCGTTCTGAGTATATTCTCTTACTATAGGATTTAAAGGAACAAAAACTTTTTAATGTATCTTTTTGTTCTGAGGTTGGTCTGCTATGTTGAGTCGTTGCAAAAAAGTTTTCCTGTACTCTCTTGATTCTGAGGTTATTCTAATGTGCTAAGTGATCGCTATCGTTGCGAAGTTGATTCGTTTCTTTTTTCGAGCTATTCTCCCATGCTATATGAAAAATATTGTTGGAACAAGATTCTGTCGATCTTTTGGTTAGATAGCATCTATACTAGCTGGATTGAACGTAACTTTGCAAAAGAGGCATTTGCTCCAGCCTTCGTCCTGAAGCTTTCGTCCTGATTGACTTTTTTGCACACTATTTTCGAAATTAACTTACAACTTAAGTTACCGACAGTTTACGACACGGTTTTTTGGCAGCCAACTTTATAATATTAGGTTGATGCTAAAATACTGAGTTCTGATCCTCCCCGGTAAAAAGCAAAATAAAAACGAAAAACATCATTCTATAGAGCAAGGCAAGCCTTACATGGTGGCATCCCAACATTCGCAAAAGTTAGCTTCATTTGAAATCTGGAAGCAAGAAATTATTTACCAAAAAATCAGAGTTCTGTCTGAAAGAATTCCTGCAAACCTTCTACATCTTCACGTATATGACCACTTCAGGATTTCATATATACATTTACCGTATTTTGCTTGAGATTTTAACTAAAATAAACCAGGGAAAAAAGGAAAATTTTACATTTATGGATTTTTCACTCTCAACTTGGTACTTTTCCAGAACTTGCAGGATGCTGAAAATTCACTATAATTGCTCCAAAGGTCTGCAGCATCGAGATACTCTTTTCGAATAACTCTAGCATAGCTTTACAAGCATGCCCATTTTCGTAATCGTGACTACATGCATAGCTGATGCGATAGGTCAATCCCAAGTGAGTAAAAGGTCTGTAAAATCTTCTTTGCGAAAATCTTTATTTGTTCATGTGCTCTAATATTTAAGATTTTTTCTAAACTTCGAATGCATTATAATTTTGCGAATTTTTGAACCCCTGTAGAGCTTACATTCTCATCGATTGGTGTATACCAAGCTTTTACCATCGGCAAGATAAGAAACGCTTATTATTCTTGCACCAATCTGATATGATTAAACCTTGCAACTGAAATAAGGATGTACTTGCCGAAAAGAGAGAAATGAAATTGGGTTTTGTGCAACTCGGCGGTGTTCGAGTATACGGTAACATATTGTGTGGCAAGTTCGATCAGATGCTGCGCTTCTATACGAAGAGCACCTTTTTGTAAAATGATTTAGACGACTCTCAAACGCACCTGCAGCACAGATGAAAGTACCTGGGCATACGTGTACTTTTGTTGAATAGAAATGAACATGCCGTGGTTCAGCATTTTTCTATACCAGTGCGTCACCTCTGCTTCGCAGAGGCTCGCACTGGTTTTCCTATCCGTATGTCTCATTCATTCTCACATAACTGACATTGAAACTTACCGCGCAATGCCTGTTTTCACGAATAAATCGTAAACACCTATTCATTCCGAAAGCTTTTTTGTGTGTGATCGGCATTCTGTGTGTATGAAACTTTGGAAGATGGAGAACAAATACAGATTTAGAACACTTTTAAATTTTTTCAAGGCTTGTTAGTCGCCAAAAAAGATAATATTCATCCTGACCTACATTCCTGTGCAAAAATTTCCTAAAATGATCATGTAAAACAGTGGCAAACCCGCCATTCACACAACCAATTTGTTTTGGCGCCGTTTTCGTAGAGTGATAGACTTTTGGTCACTTTTTTGGGACTAAACTTCAAGGCTTGCACATTAACTCACCAAACATGACAACTCTGGAATAAATGTGATACGGAGCCAATTTTGCGCGCCAGAAGTTGAGTGGATCCATTTGGGGTGCACATTTTGAGAGATCTACTCAATGAATCCGCTCGTGCTTTTGCATGGTGAATCTAGGTGTTGGCAGAGTGTGTTGTGCAAAAAATTGCGACTTTATACCTTGTCTGCGACTCGTTCTGTAAATTTCGTTACAGACAGACAGACACACACACAAAAACACGTAAACATCCTTAGCCCGTTATTATAAGTCATGATGGTTCTTACAAGTTTTCACTCTGATACTTATCATCTCATCTTATCATCGTTTGATAAGGTCAATCATGCAAAATTATTGCTTAAGCTTGAAAATTACGGTATCCGTGGAACAATTGCTATCCTGGTTTGCATCTTACCTACAGGATAGAAGCATGACCGTTCGTGTTGGGAGCAGTTATTCTAGACGATTTTCTTGCAGCAGTGGTGTATCCCAGGGTGGCATACCTTCACCTCTCCTATATCTAACGTATACTGCTGACTTACCATCACTTTTGAGAACCCATCCCAACATAAAAGTCCAGGTTTTTGCCGATGACATTAAGATCTATTTTTGCTATAGAAAAGAAGGACAAAATGAGGCCTTCGAAGCGATTGATTCCTCAATTCAAAAATGATTCTTTGGTCTAGAGAATGGAACCTCCCGGTGAATACTCTCAAATCGAAAGTGATACATCTTGACAAATCTTCAAACCCTGAGTGCCATGTCCTCTCTTCTCTGAACCTGGGCATTTTGATGTAGTAATTTTGTGTGTTAGTATGCCGGACCCAGGTTTATACGGTGGTATCTTTATTCCATCTTACGTTTCGACACAGTCGTCGTCTTCGGAGGTGTAGATTGCAGTTTGAATCTGGGAGACAACACCGCCAAACGCCATCACGAAACATCAGCGAGTTTAGACCTCGCCTCGCGCGCAACGTACTGAGATACACGACGGTGTAGAAACTGACCTCTGAGCCACCGCGGTGTTTGTGAGTAAGTTAGTAGCCGCACAAAGGACACGGACGACACTGAGAGCTGCTCAGTGGATCGATCTTTATATATGCGCAGGCTGTAGCTCATATATCGAGAGATACGGCAAAAGTTCGGTCGCTATCGATAAGCATTCAGTTTTGTTATTCATACTTGGATTCCTAACGGAAATTCATGCCGCTTCCATACTTTTTCGTCCTCGTATGATAGAATTGTGCTTTTACATCAAATTCACCGCCGTTATGTGCTTCTATCTTATGTTTTCTCAACGGTGACATTGCATACTCTCGCCTTTTATTCATTAAATGCTCCTTTAATCTCACGTCCAACAATCTACCCGCCTCTCCAATATATAAAGCGCCACAACTCAACTGCAACTGGTAAACCACCCCTATTTTCGCGCAATCGCCTATTTTCCCGTATGGGCAAACGACGCAGTTTTCGGAAAGACACTCAACATTATACAGTCTATTTCTCACTAACTGTTTCTTTATATTGCCATTCGGAATGTTTACCACTATGACTTCATCTTGTAGTTGTGCTCGTACCACACATCGTTTGATTGCTGAGCTAACTACATCAGAAATGAAGGGTATGCATAGAGGTACCTTATTGTCGTTGTTATTCGAGTGACTATTATTGCTGGCAAACTTCAAGGCCTTATGAATAGCAAAAGGTTGCAGCATGTAGCCATTGTCTCGCGCAATTTGTGAGGCCAGTAATCTGGATTCAAAACGTCCTTGTGTACCCGTACATACATTCGCGGCAGTTCGGAACATGTTGCGAACAACAGCTTGTTTTACTGCTTTCGGATGCGCTTGGCGTGAAATATGATGTTTTTGGAACTTTCCTTCCTGTACCATTTTATACGAACACTGTTATCAACCAGCTGTATCTGGTATTCAGGAAGGGAAGCCACCCGTTGTTCGGAGTTTCCCGTGTAAGCTTGATATACTGTGACTGCTGGTTTAGGATTCTAAAGCATTCGTCCATTTCGGACTGTGTCGAGGTTATAACACAGCAGTCATCGATGTAACGACAGTACATCAATGGTAAGCGTGCCAATACTGGTCCCTCAATTTTGCTCATAAAGCAAATGGCTAGGACTGGGGCTAACCGTTGACCCATCGCCAGTCCACGAATGTGGGAGTAGTAGTTCCCAGACCATTTGAAGATATTACATTTCAAGCATTCCTTGATGAGAACCAGTATGCACGCTCTGCTCAAACCGAAGGTGACCATGTTATTATAGTGAGAATCCAACATCTCAGACAGTGCTTGCAGTGCGGCATCATTCTGAATATTGGTGTATAGTGAAGTGACATCGAAGGACTCGATAACACTGTTTTCACCTATATTCACGTCTCGCAACTGTTTTACAAACTGTTGAGTGTTGGTCAAATGCGCAGGAACCTTCGGAAGCAGTTGGCTTACGATCTTATTGAGAAACCAAGCTATTCTATCTTTAGGATCACCAACACAGTTATAATCGGTCGTATTTTAAAAGTTGTTGCAGACATGGAACTAAGCTCGCTTGTTGTTACTTTACGGGTCTTCACGAGATGGTAGAACACTGGGCAAATTGGGTTATCCAGTTTTAGCTTAGCCTGCTGTGTTATAACCTCGACACAGTCCGAAATGGACGAATGCTTTAGAATCCTAAACCAGCAGTCACAGTATATCAAGCTTACACGGAAAACTCCGAACAACGGGTGGCTTCCCTTCCTGAATACCAGATACAGCTGGTTGATAACAGTGTTCGTATAAAATGGTACAGGAAGGAAAGTTCCAAAAACATCATACTTTACGCCAACTCAGCGCATCCGAAAGCAGTAAAACAAGCTGTTGTTCGCAACATGTTCCGAACTGCCGCGAATGTATGTACGGGTACACAAGAGCGTTTTGAATCCAGATTACTGGCTTTACAAATTGCGCGAGACAATGGCTACATGCTGCAACCTTTTGCTATTCATAAGGCCTTAAAGTTTGCCAGCAATAATAGTCACTCGAATAACAACGACAATAAGGTACCTCTATGCATACCCTTCATTTCTGATGTAGTTAGCTCAGCAATCAAACGATGTGTGGTACGAGCACAACTACAAGATGAAGTCATAGTGGTAAACATTCCGAATGACAATATAAAGAAACAGTTAGTGAGGAATAGACTGTATAATGTTGAGTGTCTTTCCGAAAACTGCGTCGTTTGCCCATACGGGAAAATAGGCGATTGCGCGAAAATAGAGGTGGTTTACCAGTCGCAGCTGAGTTGTGGCGCTTTATATATTGGAGAGACGGGTAGATTGTTGAAGGTGAGATTAAAGGAGCATTTAATGAATAAAAGGCGAGAGTATGCAATGTCGCCGTTGAGAAAACATAAGATAGAAGCACATAACGGCGGTGAATTTGATGTAAAAGCACAATTCTATCATACGAGGACGAAAAAGTATGGAAGCGGCATGAATTTCCGTTAGGAATCCAAGTATGAATAACAAAACTGAATGCTTATCGATAGCGACCGAACTTTTGCCGTATCTGTCGATATATGAGCTACAGCCTGCGCATATATAAAGATCGATCCACTGAGCAGCTCTCAGTGTCGTCCGTGTCCTTTGTGCGGCTACTAACTTCCTCACAAACACCGCGGTAGCTCAGAGGTCAGTTTCTACACCGTCGTGCATCTCAGTACGTTGCGCGCGAGGCGAGGTCTAGACTCGCTGATGTTTCGTGATGGCGTTTGGCGGTGTTGTCTCCCAGATTCAAACTGCAATCTACACCTCCGAAGACGACGACTGTGTCGAAACGTAAGATGGAATAAAGATACCACCGTATATACCTGGGTCCGGCATACTAACAAACAAAATTTCTTCAAACCATATTTACGTATGTGATGGTGTAGAGCTAGAGCAATGCTATTACAAAGGAGGGCGTTTTTGTTGACGATAAGCTCAAATTTTCTTCTCATTGTGATTTTGTTGCTAGGAAAGCCTTGTCTGTTCTCTTTGTGGTTTTCAGAAGCATTCACAGTAATGATGCCATGCTTTTCGTTAAACTCTAGAAAACTTATGTTCTTCCTCTTTTGTAGTTTTTGTAGTACGCCTCCCCGGTTTGGAGCCCTTTTTTGAAAAAGAATGTCGAAAAACTAGAGAAAGTACAAAAAGTGTTTACCAGAGTTGTTTTCTATAGATGCTATCCCGATCTCAACTATTCTCAGTCTTTGCCATGCTACAGTTCGAGACTAATCTCCCTAGGATGCAAAGTCTGAAATATAGAAAGGATCCAACGACCTCACCTTTTGTTTTCGTATCATACGACTGGAGACTAGATTAAGGACCAGCAAATACTGGACTTTTAGGCCTTGTGGTTATCGAACAGGAGGCTTCTGCTAAGGATATCACAAATTAAAAAGCAAGATCCCTTCCATCGCGTTCAACTCCTTTGTGTGTCGAACAGCAAGGTGGTTGAGCCTTTTGCCAAGGGAAGTTACTTCTTGCACTATTTCTGCGGAATTCCGCAAAAAACTAAAAGCAATGAACGTTCTAGAAGTTCTGAATATCACAGGATGTGTGAAGAATAGTACACATGTGGCTTTTTTCGTTTTTATTTTTGGCTTTTCTGGCTTTCGAAAGAAATTTCTACTGATTTTCGGTGTTTTTCCCCTCAAAAACAAGGTTGCCAATTCTACCCATTCTGTAAAAATCTGTTCTATTTTTAATTTTTTCTTGCAAAATCCCAACATATGTTTTTTGTGCTGTACACTCTCATTCGTGTGTGTTTGTTATACATTTGCCATTGCAATCGCGAACAGGGCTCGATGCCCTGCCTGGCCGTCCTGTACGGCTCCTCACGCGCAAATACCTGATCGATTGTGTCAACGCCATATGCCTTGTTTGTAGATTAAGCCATATGTCGAGTTCATCTCAGGAGAAACTTTGAAATTGTGATTACAGCTATTTTAGCTCCTTCTCCATTTTGCACGCCTCAAAGAGTTATCCTGCTTGGAAAGCCGTTCGAGGAGATCAACGACCAGTGAGCCCTCTGCCTAGAGATCCCCCCTTCCTGTTAGCCCAGGGTCCCTAACGGATTCGTCCGTCCCGGGTTAAGTTGGTCAGCCAAGCCCTGGTATCTTCTGCCTTCCTATACTGCGTCCGGGCAAGAGAAAAGGAACTCTGTAGAGGCATCCTTACTTCTTGAAGAAGGAGAACGACTTGGTCCTTCCAGCAAGGAAGCTATGATCTTCGACATGCTAAGATTTTTTTGTATGATGTTTGGATAATTTTTTGCAACTTTTAGGATATTTTGGATGTTTTCGTTTGATTTTTTGGCGCACTTTTTGTGTATAACAATAAACAATAAACAATCTCTGTTAGAGTAAAAATTTGCCTGAATTTCTACTAATCAACAAAAATCTCTTGAGTGTATTCTACGATAGTAAGCAAGTAATTACTATTGTTTTGAACGATCAATTTTCAAGTAAAAAGGACTGTGCGTTGTTGAGTTAAGAAATGTAGCAATCTTTCTACTTTTCCAGCAACTTAGGGCATACGCACAGGCTAAGCTCAAGATCACCCCTCCAGTCTTATTATCTTCCACTTGTTTATCGTCGTTGTGATAGGGCTCTGAGCAGAGGTGCGATGGGGAAAGCCGGGCCCACCAAAAGTGAAGGTGGTCCTAGCTACCACTGGCCGGATTCATACAATTACTCAAGAAATTCAAAACTATGTTTCTAGAAACAAACCTGATTGATACAGGATAAAGTTAGGCCGGAGAATAGCAAAATGGAGCGAATAGCAACTTTACAGAAATGGGACTGGATAAGGTGAGGATTACTATCGCGTTCGGATCCGAATGCTGTGACTTTCGAAAATAAAGCGTTCCGCAGGAGACTCGTCCGCAATGACCGCAGCGCAGGCGCCGGCGTCCTACCTGCGAAGTTACTATAGTAGACGTTGGGTTCAGAAGGGCCGTCCCCCATTAGTAGCGCTTAGAAACGAACGTTTTGTTTTAAGTCAAGGCAAACCACAAAGGAGAGCGGCTGTGGTGAGCCCTTCCGCCGTTCTTAAGTCTCAGTGGCTCTCCAGCCTATTTTGGGCCACGGATTGGCTCAACCGTTCTCACCCTCGCTTGATTCTGCCGATGCACCACGTTCGTACTGCATTAAAGTGCGATGGGCTCAGGTAATTCTCAGCACTTGAGACAGCTCACACATTTAATCAAACACGAAAGAAATATCACCTACACAACTCAATTACACCCTTACATTCCGTAGTCATTGAACATGGTTGCCCTACCTGTCCTCTCGTCCTGAGAAAGTCCTGTCCTTTCCTATTATTTCAAGTGGGTACGTTCGGCCGACGTGGTGGAGATATAGTCAGAACTATAAGGCTTCGAATACCAAACCACAACCAAAAGTATTGCCACGCGGGACTTCGACACACGAGCACACCTCAAACTTGGGTAATTAAACTTTATCAAAGAAACAAATAACAACAACAAACACGGATAGAACAAATAACAAAATATACTACTAAATTATGAACTACAAATAAAAATGATATGGCTGGAAGAAGGCACAAATAAATGATTCAAACTAATGTTGAAGTAAGAGGCGAAAACTGTATGGGGACTGACTCTGATTGTGCACTGCCAGCTACTTATATGCATGAAAACCTGGTCGTCTAGGCACAGCTGTGCGTAAATTCACAGATACACCAAAGAAATGGTAGAAATCACATCTGATGCTAACATCTGCACATTCTTACACTAACAAAAACAGTGTGAGCTACTAAATTCATCTTTGCTGTACAAGGCAAAGAATTACTCAGCCACACAAACAGATGCAAATAAATTTTCGCAGTTTGGGACAGAGAAGAATAATACGAACTGCGAAGTTCGTATAACATTGGCCTACAACTATTTAATCGATACATCGATTGATAAGTTCACTTGTTTTTACTCTAGATTGGCGCTCCGATGCTCATTTCGGCAAATGATCCGGATGAATCTGTCAATCATACCTTATCCATCTATGATGAGGAGCTTACACCATTCACAATTGATAAATATACCGGGCAGATCAGCTTGAGACAGAAACTCGATCGAGAAAAGGTAAATATAGTTAAAGAATCGATTAATTGATTTTGGCAATTATGCCCTTGTAGGAGTCTTCCTATCGCCTTCGTGTTCGAGTGAGCGATGGTACATGGGCAGTACAGACAGGAGCAGCAATCACTGTTCTGGACGTCAATGACAATGCTCCTGTTTTCGAAAAAGATCGATATGTATTCATTGTGAATAGATTGCAGGTGAGCAGAAAAATCAATAGGATGAACTGCGATAGCACCGTGACATATGGACCAATCACAACATCAACGCTACAGTAATCCTCCGAACCAACCACTACCGCGTTCTAGGTCAATCAATCGATCGGCAGAATTCAAACCACTGATGCAGACGAGGGGATGAATGGAGTTGTTCACTATCGTTTCGATAAAGATCGATGCTTATCGATTGATGTGATCAGCGGCGATCTGCGATTGCTCTGCGTACCTCATAGAGGTGTGATTACGGTAAGTCTGACTCTGGAGCGCTGTCAATTGCCAACATAACAAATTTCTAAATAGCTCTTTTGAGTCGGAAAAAGCAACAGTCTCACAAAGAAAAGTCTTAGCGGCTTTTTGAGAAGTTAATTTTCTTTTTTAGCTAACCAAATGGTGACCACATATTCCATAATTTTAGAAATTTTTATTTTCTCATGAATTTTTATGTATTTTTTGCCAATCAGAAACTTTCTTAAAAGGTTACGTAATCCCTCAAAAATTTTACTGAGTTGTGACAATTGTAGATTACCGTTACCGCTCAAGATAATGGCATGCAGGCGATGACATCAACCACCGTGGTTACGGTAGTCTTCCCAACAGGAAGCAAGACCGAGTGTGGAATCCCAGTGAACATAGGCACCATCAATGGCACTCTTCTGACCAGATTGGCTGAGTACTGTAACGATGACGTCAACGAAAAGGTATAAGGAATTTCTACCATCAAAAAAATCAATATATCGATTTTTCAGATTGTGCATTCCACAAGGCAATTCCTGTCTGAAACTTCTTATGTGGGAATTGACCCAGAGGGCAGTGGCGTACCGAGGGGGGGGGCGGGGGGGGGGGGGCGCGCACCCCCCTCCCCCCCCCCCCCCCGAGAATTCGCGAAATTTTTGAAAGTTACTTATATGGCTTATAAAAAGGTGCAAGTGACTTATTTATTTTTGTAAATAATTAAAATAATTTTTAAAAATTTTTAAAAATTCAAATTAGCTTTGTAAAAAAAATTTTTTCGGGGGCGTGGCTGACGCCACGCACCTTCTTTAGAAAAAAATTTTTGTCGCGCCCCCCCCCCCCCCGAGCCGAAATCCTGGGTACGCCACTGCCAGAGGGCTACTTTGTAGCCACTCGGGATTACCTCATTGACAGCAAAGATACTGCAACGTACCTCATTAGCGAATTGGCAGATGGTACAGCCATGATCACAAAGTTAAAGTTGAGAATGAACCAAGGCAATAGTCACTCGCCACATTTTGATGAGAAAATGTAAGCTATAAAATCGGTATATCGATTTCTCTGCCTTACCCCTTTTTTATTGCAGAGTACGCTTTGCTGTGTCGGAAGATCTAGACGATGGCGATGTCATAGGAATTGTTACCGCTAATGACTCTGATGTGGGTCTGGCAGGGAAAATTCACTACCGTATCCAGTCTGAAAGCGAAGTGCCTTTACGAACACTTCCAAATGGAACACTTGTCGTGGTTGGCGCTTTGGATTACGAAGCGAAAAAGCGCTATGTGTTCAATGTTACGGCTACGGATCGAGGTCAACCACTGAGAAACGGTAGGTTGAATGGAGCAGATTTTAGCTTTGGAGCACAATTTTATGTGAAGACTTTGTCGTTTCTTTCCAGCCAGCGCTCAAGTTGTCGTTGATTTATTGGATCTCAATGACAGTCCACCCATGATTGAAGACAAGGAGCTTACTTATGCGGTTAGCTTTGTCTCACAACATCGATCAATGATCGATGATCCTGATTTTCGATTTTCAGATTACTTCCCCCAATGATATCATTTGCCCTACGATTTCCGACATCGACACTCCTCTCGCTGATCTCGACTTCTTTACCGACACCCCCAACGTCACCATTTCAGCTCAGCATGATTGCATCAAAATCAATGATACCGTACCCCCAGCCATCAGCTGGACAGTATCCGATGATAATCAATCAATAACCGTAAAATTGAATTTGCTGGATATGATGCCAAAGCAACCGGAAATTTCGGAGACGAATGTGATCATTAGCGAAAATACTGTGGACGGCACTATAGTGGCATCTTATGAGAATGTGGTCTTCTCTGAGCAAAAAGATCAGTTGTCGGTGGATTCGAAGGACGTGAAGGTGCAAGGTGGACATGGTCTACGAGGAGATGTGCTGAAAATCTATGCAAAATCAAGATTTGGAGGACGAGGTTTGCGAAGGTAAGTATAACTTTCGTTCGTTGTTTTTCCATTATTCAACGGTGTCTGTAAGCGGAGCATAAAGGAAGGAAAGAAGTCAAAAAGAAAGGAAGACAATAAGAGGAGTAGAAATATTTCAACTACATTTTCTCGACATTAGAAAAACTGACTGGAACATTTAATTCAATCCAGTTGCTGTCTGAGATTCTCTTCTCATCCTCCAATCCTTTTTTATTCAAACTGCTACCGAACAAAACTGAAAATATTGCAATAAAATGGCAAAAAAGTAAAAAAGTAAAGAGAGAAATAGACATAAAAAGATAGAAACATTTCAAAGAATATTCTCTTCGGAAAAACTGAAGTTGTTTTTGTCAATTCCCTTTTAAGTTTACTGAGGAACTTTTTGCAACGTTTGTTTACAGCTCTAATCTGACACTGATGGCCAGCCGGGATGCTCCATCACCACTTTTCGAGAAGACATATTATGCCTTAAATGTTAGCAAAATGATGCCTGTGGATACAGTAATACATGACTTCCGATTGCATTTGCCGGACAACTGCCACATGGAAATTGTTACTGGTAATGAAGCTGAGGTAAGCTCACAAAAAATTATGAATTAAAATTTTATGTTCTTGAGTATAAATTGTATTAATAAAAATTGTATTATTTGTATTAATGTATCAATATGTATTTATTACTCTCCATTTTAATTTCTGTTTCAGGCTTTTTGTATATCAAGGGGCTTAGCGCTTACACTATGCGGAAATGTGAGAAGAAAGCATTACAGTATCCTTGTAGAGGTAAACACTTGCTTGCAAATGAACTTTAATAAGTTATTTTCATTTTCTTTAAACAGATTATCTGCGCGAACAGAACGACATCACGCGCCGCAGTGTCGATTACCGTAATCCCAGCACCTGCCCAGCACGCCCCATTGATAGGATTTGTGCGCGAGAGCGCGCCCTCTGCCGTAATTGGTCAACTAGATGAGAAGAATCACAAATCGAGGAAGTCGATTTACCATATTGGAGATATGCATCTAAGAGAGGTATGCATCTTTTCTACTAACAATAAGATAGAAGACTTTCTTATATTTATGATTTTCAGATATTTGCACTATCACCCGACGGTATGCTGTCTACATTGAAACCATTGAATAGGTCGATTCGCAGCGTCTACCGTATACCCATCGTTGTTCAACCATCGGCAGCCAGACCACTGACAAAGACATTTGTGGTAAGTTTTATTTCAAAAAATATTGGTGGCTGCAAGAGGGAATGGCACTGAGAAAAATCGACTCCACCAGATACATTGCGATTCCAGGTATTCGTCGACGAAGATGCAGAGACTGCGACAACTCGTCCACAGATCAATGCTGCTGCCTTGCTGGCAGATCCTGTGACTGAATTTGATCTTGGGGATCTAGACGTTGGATCTTCGCCTAAATGTCAAGCAATCAATAACGATCGATATGAGGTGAATCTGCTGTTTACTCGGTAGTACTTATGCCTGATGTAGTTCATAATTTAACTACTTTTCTCATTTTTGACAGTGTAACCCGTAGCAATTTCTTCTGCTATATCTCTCGATATACCTGACTTTTTGTTACTGTAGGATGCCTCGAAAATTCTAATCCTAATATGCAAGAGAACAAAATTCTGTACAAATAAAAGTAGACTTTGATGTCATGAAATATCACATTAAAACCAATCAATAAACAGTGTATAGAATATGATAAGTAATGTAATATTTTTGAAAAATTGAATTTATCACGACAACAAGGAAAGCCTGCTCAGTCGAAATCAATTTTCTCGACATATTCATTGGTTATTTGCAGGTATCAGAAGACTGTCGCATAACTATCGAACAATCAATCGATAATCACGAAACGATCAAAGCAGCAATCAATAATCGAACCGTGGAAGTTGCACTGAAGACCTTACGCATTCAGCACGAATTTGCTCCAACCATGCTACAGCTCGTCGTTTACGCCCTTCCCAGTGGAATAGCTCAGATGCTGACTGAGTTACAGCGGACCTACAGTGATTTGGTATGACCACGCCCATTTATACGAGTTGTCAAGTTAGAATTTGTTTTCCAGACATTCTATCCCTTGGCTGTTGAGATGTCAGCGTATCGCAACACTCTCTCGCTCGCCATAGTTGATCGCAATCAAAAAGTGATCTCAGCCAACGATTCGCGCGACATCGTCGCGAGATTCTTCAAGATGGACGAGTTTGCCCACGCACTGCTCGAGTCCATGGAAACGAATCTTTGTGCTAATGTCTCCTGTGCCAATAATGGGACTTGTCATCAAAAGGTGGTCTGGAACAAGAAGAGCTCAACATTTACGGGACCGGAGTCACTGTGGAGCATACCGGAGGGCGTGGGAGTAGCTAAGTAAGTGTAAACTGAATTTTGGCCTTACGCCAAAAAAATTTACAAATGGTATTCAGCTGCGAGTGTCCTCCTGGATTCACTGGTGAACTTTGCGAGAGCATCAAGAAGTGTGATCGTGCTAGTTGTCCTGATGGAGAATGCACAGAGGACGGGGACTGTGTGCGGGATTGTGAGAAGACGTGCAAAAAGTACGTTTCCTTTTCCTAGAGCGGACAACTATCACATTGTCCCACTGTTCCACTCAGACTAGTTGAAATAATAGAAATACCTCCTCAAAATTAGCGATTGGAAAGGTATCCTGTCACCTAAAATAAAAAAGTGACAAATTTCAATAAACATATAAGGCTATAAATTTTCTCATATCTTAACAATGCGTTTCGAGCAAAAACTGCACAATTTATATCTTCTGCTTGCTCTTGATAAGAACTTCAATATCTCTGAAAAAAATTCATTGGTTAGATATTGATCAAATTTGGTAATAACAATTACTTATAACCCTACTTCAAACGCTATATTTTTGAAACCTCAAAAAGTGATTTTTATAGTGGTTGATCCTCAGTCAAATATATATATATATATGTAAATTATCAAAAATCCCTTTTGTTTTAGCGGCATCTGCACGAATGGCGTTTGCGATTGCTTGCTAGGTTTTGCTGGAGCTGACTGTTCTCTCAAAACATTCGGTACCGCGACTGAGCAAAAGCGAAAGAAAACTGTGAAAATGCTGAAAAAGCTACCAACTGCAAAAGCACCTTGTTCCGAACTACAATGTGGAAAAGGAGAGTGTCTGGTACAAAGCGGCCGTTCGAACACTTGCCGTTGTCCAGGAGGATTCGTAGCGAAAGACTGCTCATCTGGTAAGAGACGACCGTTCGAATTTGTACGAGTTCCCTTTCGCTAAAAAAAATTGCTTTCAGATCCTCATGTGCTATCATTGTTAGGCTCGGTGATCTTTACACCAACAACAGAATTGAGAACAGAGTTGGAACTGAATCACTCACCACTGGTCACTAATGAGTTCTGCAACGGTAGTCAATCGATATCAATCGATTTCCGAACGAAAAATTCACATGGTGTTATTGTCGCGCTGTCCTATGAACGAGAATTTGCTGTGATTGAGGTAGGTATCACATTTATGACAGCTGGAACATATTTCGACAACAAAAACCAAGTAAAGATTTCATGTGGATTCTTCCACATGAAGACTAGCTCCGGATTCATTTTCTGCCAATGCTAAAACAACCAGTAAGGGGCGTGGCTTGCCAAAAATTTTTATTTGAGGTTGCCATCAGTTATCTTCTTGCTATATATTACCTGTTTCAGGTCCACTCATCCAAAGTACGATATCGCATGTTCGATAGCTATAGAACACCTATAGAAATTACGCTCAATAGCCAAACGGTGGACGATGGCAATTGGCGCCAAGTCGCACTTGAGCTGAGCGAAGATCGAAAAACCGTAAAATTTTTCTCTTTCTGAGAGTTTCGGCGACCGAATCTTAAACAGCTTATTTCACGCACAATTGCAGATCACCTTCAAAGTCGGCGGTATTGGCAAAGAAGCTGTATCACGGATGGTTTTACCAACATCATATCTGTCGATCTGAAGCGTGTCCAGCTTGGGATAAATGGACTGCGAGGGTAAAGCATGGGAGACTCGTCCGCTCACACTAAGTTGTACGAGTTATCTCCTTTTAGACAGTTTGCCGGTTGCTTACGTCGATTTGCAGTCAACGGATATCTACAGACATTGAGCATGGAGGAGTCTGCGTCAAATGAGGTAGTACTTGCAGACCAGAATATCATGACAACTCGTCCAAAATTCTTTTTACAGTACTTTACTCGGACTGTAACTGGCGATGTCAGCTCACAGTGCGACATAGGCTCCGCCCATTTGGCCGTGTTCCAAACTCCTGGAGTCCTAGCATCCATTATTTGCGTAGGCATTCTTGCCATTGCAGTCCTTGCAGTTTTTGCATTAGCGAGGTTTGTAAGAAGGCATCAAGACAAGAAAGAGAGCAGTTGGCAAAGGACACGGGTAATTTTTCAGTTTTATGTGCCACATTTTGCAGAAGAGGCGGAGCCTATCTTTCAGGAGATTGACGCCTACGCAATGCGGAAACCGCGAATCATCTCAACAGAAAATGGGCACGTCAATCATGCAATGAATTCATCAGTCGATTCGCTCTACGCCACGGCTGACGGATATGAAACGCCAATTGGTCATGTGAGTACAGCCCCGCCGCTCTGTGACAGTTGTCCAATTTCAGGAAAACATGTTTACAGGCATATCGTGAGCACAAGCCTCATTTGAATACGAAGCGGATAGTGGGAGATGTCGTACTAGGTGTTAGAAAGTGAGTTTAGAGTTCCTAATTAATAGGGCAAAAAATCGATATATCGATTTTCTTCCAGCAACTCATCAAGTGATATTGATCGCCATAGCTTCCCATCGAAACACAGTTATGAGGTAATTGCTCAAGATATCTAGGCTTGAATTACAGTAATCAACTGAATACCCTTGCAGGAGCCAGAACCACCTCCAGTACCACAAAGAATGTATAGAAATATGACATATTTCTAAAGTTACCGAGATCTTTTGCAGATTTTACTGGTATCTATAAAACAAGCAGATATATACCTTATAGCTTTATACTTGCCACTACAAACACTTCCATTATGGGTAAAACTTTATCGTTGTTTATTTATTTATTTTTCTTCACTGTATGTATGTATTGATGATTTCGAAGCTATGCAGTGTCTCATTTTCTAGTCTGTTCGAACTGTTTTGATGAAATAAATTATATTGTCTTGTTCCATAAGATCCTTGTTTGTAAATCTTAGGGGTTTTCATTAGAAAGTTAACTAAAAGTTTTCTGTGTCGTACAGATTTGATATGATATACAGTGCTGGACATAATTATAGAGACACTCTAGAAATCGTCGTAATTTTCGTTCTTGTCAGTGAATCTGTTTGAAACTTTGCTGTATGGTGCGCATGTAAGCCTACCATAACTCCTCAGAACGGCTTCCAGTCCCGTTGATTTCAAACGGAGAAAAATGGAAAAATTCGAAAAAGCCTGTTTTGCAAGCTGGACATAATTATAAAGACAACTGGCCTTTTTGAACATTATCGCATTCCTTGACTCCCAAATTTTTTTGTAGAGTTACATCCCAGAATATGAAACTTTTGCAGCACCTAGGACCTGTCATGCTATTCAAGGAAAGATAATTCTTGCATTTTTCGTTTCCAAAGGCATCAGAAGTCAAACTGCTTCATTAAACAACTGGTTTGAAGAATTTTCAAGCCCTTGTTCATTTCAAATGATAATCATGGAGTCTACTGATCCTTCTGAATAGATGAGGTGAAGAACGCTTTCGTAAACTCTGCGTAATCGCTGATTTTGACGGACAGACTCCAACCTCACCATAGGGTTGTCGCGCTTTTGCACCGCAAAACTCACTTTCCAATGTTCGTGAAGTGATGGACTCGATTTATTAAATTGTCTACATGGAGATGCATATTTTGCAACAACTTTTAGATTTTTTCTAGTGCTGCAGTTGCCATTTAGATCTGAAATACTTTCAACGAAAATTCTATGCGAGCAGTAGATTCAAGATAATCAAAAATCTCACTATTTTGTTCTCTGTTTCATGTCGCATTTTGCGCGGTAGCTGAGATTAGCAAGATTTTGAAGTTTCAGGCGGTCTCCTGTTCGATTTCTTGATTTGAGTTGGATATGATTGTGCAGGGTGCTCAACTCAACTCTCAACGGATGACAACTGCGGCTGAACCAGAATGTGCAACCCCGAAATTTCTTCCTGACTAGGCCACATGTTTATTGTTGTGCGTGTATTGTTGCGGCTACATTGCAGCGTTTTCTGTAACTTGAAAATCGAGTTTTGTGGTGCAAAAGCGCGACAACCCTATGGTGAGGTTGGAGTCTGTCCGTCAAAATCAGCGATTACGCAGAGTTTACGAAAGCGCTCTTCACCTCATCTAACCAGAAGGATCAGTAGACTCCATGATTGCCATTTGAAATGAACAAGGGCTTGAAAATTCTTCAAACCAGTTGTTTAATGAAGCAGTTTGACTTTTGATGCCTTTAGAAACGAAAAATGCAAGAATCATCTTTCCTTGAATAGCATGACAGGTCCTAGGTGCTGCAAAAGTTTCATATTCTGGGATGTAACTCTACAAAAAAATTTGGGAGTCAAGGAATGCGATAACGTTTAAAAAGGCCAGGAATGCACAATTCATGCACATTCTTTATAATTATGTCCAGCTTGCAAAACAGGCTTTTTCGAATTTTTCCATTTTTCTCCGTTTGAAATCAACAGGACTGGAAGCCGTTCTGAGGAATTATGGTAGGCTTACATGCGCACCATACAGCAAAGTTTCAGACAGATTCACTGACAAGAACGAAAATTACGACGATTTCTAGAGTGTCTCTATAATTATGTCCAGCACTGTATCTGCCATGCGTTTTGGCAACATTACCTTCAAGAGAGGCCTGATAAGTCAGTCACCTGATTCACATTTTACACGGTCCTTCTCCTTGAGGTTAGACTATTCGATTCATCTAGAATAATCAGGCTGTTTCGGGTCAACTCACCAGAATCACATCGATACTAGACGGTCTGACAATGACTTGCTCGTCCATTCCGAGCTTGAATAGTGGTGAAATCGTGGTAACTGGGAAAGAAACAGCGTTAAAGCCAGGGCCCGGCACCGATGGTTTGGGGTCAAACTGGACTTCGTTTTTGGAGTTAGAAGCAACGGGGACATCGTTTTTATGAGGTCCTGGAGGAAGCGCCAAAAAAAAAACACGACGAACATGTCAGGTTTCACGAGTTGAACGTGTTCTTTCGCAAGCGCGCGAATTTCGAGCAAGACTCAAACAAACATATGGCTTGTGTACAGCGCACAAACAATCACATGGCTCCGTATTTTGGCTATGAGTATACAATATTACTCCAAACTATGTTATGTAAAAAGTTCCCAGAACTTATGTGTCCTAATATCCGTTCTCGAATTTGTGGGTTTCCAGACTACCAAACCAACTGGGTTGGTTCGGAGCATAAATATCGGAGAGTTCACATAAGTTTTGGACCTTTTTGATTTAAACGATTAGAACGGTCAAAAATCTATCATATAGTGAAGAGAGCGGATCAAACCGTTGCCTCTCCCCTTTTTTGAGACAAAAGTAGTATAATTTTACGCGTTTATAGATATCGCGCTCCAATCACTTGCGGTGTCCTTTGAAATATGTGGCGAAAAATGCATCGCAGGATTGTTGAGGCTACAGATTTGGTTGGCCTAGGAGATTCTTGACATTCCCAGCATCAATTGGTACTGTACCCAATGGCAGAGCCTTTAATCGACTCGAAATGTTTTCTTTTTGCTTTTTTGTTATATTAGGTTGGTGCAAAAATAATGAGCGTTTTTATTTGCTTGCTTTGACAAAGCAACCAGTCTCAACCCAACAAAGGTAAGGGGTACTGTTCGATAGAACAAAGCAAGCTCTACAAGATGACACTCATGTCTTTGCGCCATGCCCGATCCACGGAGAGTTCGAACTCAAAATCTAAAGATTTCCAAATGTCCAAAAAATCGAAAAAAATCAGATCTTCGTCCAAATAATTTGGACCTCCCACTCTCTCACATCAATACTATCGATACCTGATATCCATATGTGCGATTGCCGTATTTTTTTCTTGATTAGAAACTGAGAAAACGAAAACTTCCCTGATTTTCTCAAAGCAATGCTGAGCCGTTTTTGCATATGTAGTTCTATACTACAAGCCTAGGTAAGCATAACTGTAGATTTTCAGCCCATTCCAAGCGATAGTTTTCGAAAAATAACGTATTCGGATTTTTTCGTTTCAGTTTCAGTGCTAAAATCGACATTTCTCGAAAAGCACCGCTCGAAATAGGCTGAAAACCTACAGTTACGCTCACCTAGGCTTGCAGTATAGAACTTCATGTGCAAAGACGGCTCAGCATTGCTTTGAGAAAATCAGGGAAATTTTCGTTTTCTCAGTTTCTAGTCAAGGAAAAAATACGGCAATCGCACATATGGATATCAGATATCGATAGTATTAATGTGAGCGAGTGCGAGGTCCGTAGAAATTATTTGGACGAAGATCTGATTTTTTTCGATTTTTTGGGCATTTGGAAATCTTTAGATTTTGAGTTCGAACTCTCCGTGGATCGGGCATGGCGCAAAGACATGAGTGTCATCTTGTAGAGCTTGCTTTGTTCTATCGAACAGTACCCCTTACCCTTTGTTGGGTTGAGACTGGTTGCTTTGTCAAAGCAAGCAAATAAAAACGCTCATTATTTTTGCACCAACCTAATATTACATACCTCAAAATGCGCTTTTTTCGCTTTTTTGTTGCTATTTTGGTTGAATAAGGGTTCCCCTACTGATTTTTACGTCGAGAGGGACTTCGTAAATTTTCGTGAAGTCATGGGGGACTTCGTTTCCTAGAAAGCTCCAAACCAACGCGTGCCGGGTCCTGGTTAAAGCTTCAAAACGAGCCATCTTACGTAAAAACTATAAACAGCAAACATCATTTGGTGGCGAGAATGAGTGGCAGAGACTCTAAAGCTGGCATCCAGAATAGCGATCTCAAATGGATAGTTTCTGCAAGAGTCAGAGCACATCTTAAACTTCTCTTTAGCTCTTCGATAGGCATATTCCAATCGTCTATGGCTTGTATTATCTAGCGTATTTCCAAGCGTTGTTTCACGTTGCGTGGGTCTTCACCTTCGTCTTCGTCATCTAACAAGGGACGTCAGGTATCTTAGAAATCGCGATTCGAGACGAGACATATACATGGAATCTTCAGACGCTGATTCCAAGTATCTGCTCCTAGCTGCGGCACGTCATTCTAAAGTATATAGTAATTGGCTTTTTTCTGTGTAAAATTGCCATACTTTTCTCCATATGGTAAGGCTGCCTTTAGATGGATCTGCCTGAAGACGGTGCTGGGATACCAGAATTATATTGGATTGAGTCCTTTGTAATTGACCAGCTTTATGCAGTCAATTAGCACTTAAGTGATGATACTGTAATGCCAGTACATCAAAAAGTATGCAAATTTTGCACAGAAGAAAATCGAGAAGAAGAGAATAAATGACCTACCGCAGCTAGAAACAGCATATTTGGAGCGTTTGAAGCTGATTCCAATTATATAGGGTGTCCCAAAACTAAGCACACTTTTCAATCGTTAATATCTCTCTTCCCAATGGTCCTTTCTTTCTTGCCATCTGAGTACCATTCCGTAGACGAGGCTTCAACTTAGATCTACAGTATTGAGCGAATCACCGATCGCTCTTTATTACTATAGGATTACGGTAAGAACTACCAGCATGTGAAACCATTGTGAAATATGCCATCTGACAAAATTTTTTTCAAAAAATCTGAAAGATCGTGTATAGGGTATTTGCGCAAGCTGATTCCACATAACTTTTTACGAGTGTTTTCAGCTTTTTCGATGGTGTAATCACATTTTTGACAAATACTGGGAATGCGGTTATTACGGTTTACCTGGGATAACTTTGGAAAGAAGCATCACAGTAAAATGGGAATTTCAAATTCGAAATCAGTGGCTCCCGTTATCGTAGTATAAGAGTTTTTGGCTTGTTTGGTTTTGTTCCAAGGCAGCATTTGGCTTGCAATGACCTAAAATCTCTGTCGAAGTTCCTACAATAATTCTACAGTAAAGAAGAACGGTCGGTGATTCGCTCGATACTGGAAATCTATGTTAGTGTCTCCTCTACAAATGATGCTTAAATGGTTGACTTTGACACAATGGGAAGGGAGATATTAGCGATTGAAAAGTGTGTACTTACCTTAGGGACACCCTGTATGTGTCTCATCTCGAAACGCGATTCTAACAAGGGAAGGATACTTGATCGCAGTGACGACTGGGTAAGCGGTATATACCGCGTAAACCGGACGGTGATCTCCAAACCGCATTCCATATCTGCTATGAGTCCTGGAGGATTTCTAAAGGATTTATGGTGCAGTGGATAGTGACTTGGACTGTGGAGCTGGACGTCGTGGGTTCGATTCCTCTGGGATGCCACCTGTTTTGCATTTTTGTAAATTTTAGCAGGCAAGTTGCAAAACCTGTCGACATCAAGAAAAGTTGATTTTCACAATATGAAGCAATATATTTACACTTATTGGCACTAAACCACCGTCTTACCTAAAAGCACTTTTTTTTAGCCATTTGCATTAAATACTTTACTCCATTTTACATTCAAAGCCCTTCATAAACACATGATATGAAAGCACCTTTATAACCTGTTGAGCTCCTCTCTCTGTTAAGCACAAATTAGGAATTCTTCAATGTAAAATTGAGTAAAGTATTTAATAAAGGCTAAACACGAGTGTTAGTAGGTTAGATGGTTGTTCAGTGCCAATAAACGTAAATATATTGCTTCATATTGTGAAAATCAACTTTTTTTGATGACGACAGGTTGTGCAACTTGCCTGCTAAAATTTACAAAATCGACGAAATTTTGGGTGGACACTGGCTTTGAGAGATTGAAGGTCATGCGAAAATGTACAGAAAAAGTCGCGCCTACAGCCGCTGAGAAGAAAAAGGTTCAACATATTTTTGTAAAAGCCAGTTTATTTGACCTATAAACGTTTTTTCTCTTCTTTTCTTTTGAGCAATTCTTTCGACAAAACAGCTGCTACGATTTTACTGCTGCCGGTAATTTTGCATTTCGGTCGTGATAACTAATCGCAACTAGTCGATTCGGAAAATTAACACAACTGATGCATGTGATCGGCATGCAGTGGATACGTAACAATTGTCTTTTCGAGAAAATCGAGATGAGATGGAGTCGCGTGATGTATAGCCTATAGTTGTAACGAACAGAAATTTTCGCCGAATGAACGAATATCGAATACTCAATTTTTGAAGATTTTTCGAACGAATGAATATCGAATATTTGATTTTCGAAAATTCTTCGAATGAACGAATTTTATTCGACTTTCGATTTTCATTTTATTCGAATTTGAATATTCGAATATTGGCATATTCCAAGTTTCGAAGATTACATGAATAAACTTGTTCGAATATTCGAACTAATTCCGAATAAATGTTCGAATATTATTCGAATAATTGAATGCAGTATTCAAATATTCGAATATTCGAATATCTATCTTTCAAAACTACTCGAATGAACGAATATTCGAATAATCTTTTTGAAACTCCTCGAATGAACGAATATTCGAATCAATCATTTTTCGAAATCGTCGAATGAACGAATTATTCGAATATAGGCCTTTCTCATTTATTCGACTATTCGAATATTCGAATATCTATCTTTCAAAACTACTCGAATGAACGAATATTCGAATAATCTTTTTGAAACTCCTCGAATGAACGAATATTCGAATCAATCATTTTTCGAAATCGTCGAATGAACGAATTATTCGAATATAGGCCTTTCTCATTTATTCGACTATTCGAATAATCGAATAAATGGACTTTCTCGGATATTCGACTATTCGAATATCCGAATATTTCGAATAAATTATTCGAACACGAATATTCGGTGCTAATTATAGTATAGCCAGCCCTTTAGAGAGCCAGTGAATTATAGAAAATAAGCACTGCAAAGGTTTTGCTCTTCCTGTCATTCAAATTCTTTCTTAAAAGGGAAGGATACTTGGAGACCCCGGCCATTCCTAACGGTTTGTATATCAAAAAATGCGCCCTTCAATGCTGGTTCGAATATTTTTTCCATATCCGCGAAACGAGAACCTGGATGGAGTTATGATTAATTTTTCAAAAATAAATTGCGCTATTGTGGAGGGTAAAAATCATTGATAAAAACTGAGTATGGTTTAGATAAGCATAAAAACAACGTTACATCTATTAAGATTCTCCCCAATAGCTTCAAACTGAAATAGATCAAATTGGGTGATTTTAACTATCCTTCAGGTGTATAAGCCTTTCTCGCTCTAAAGGCGAACACGCCAAAAGACTGACTGTCATCATGGAGCGCGTTAAATGAGAGCAGTATGCGAAAGGCGACCGCTTCGCGAGACATATGCGCGGCGGCACGCCTGGGTCTGCTTGCGTTTAGAGCAAAAAGGGTGCAGCTTATACACCTGAAAACAGGGTAACTAAAGTACGCAAATTTTCTATGAAAAGAAGTCCATAACTCCTTCAAATGATCGTATTTCGAGCACAGATTTAGAGTCAGAGTTTCGAGGTGCATCTTATGGTTTATATCGCATTCCACATGGTCGGGGCCACCAAGTATCCTTTCCTTGTTAGATCATTTCAGACTTGAGTAAAAAAAAACCTACTTATCCCGGTTACGTGATCTTTGGCAAGATCAGAGTACAATAAGCGCAGTATTGCAGTGAGATCTGATAAAGGGGATCCACCGCGCTTCTCAGAACATGACTGCGAGAAAGATTTGCGATTGTTCATGAAAAAAAGGGAGAGTGAAGAATTGTAAAGCGGTATTCGATGCAACCTTCTCAAAACAGAGCGTTTGTCATAGATAAACTTATGGTTGCTGAAGCATATATACAGGGCAAGAACGCTTACTTTAGTTGTTGACTATTTTGCGAGTGTTGGTTTTTTATGTATTTCTTTTCTCTCCTATACTTTAGCGATTGCATTTCCTAATCTTTCTATGTTTTAGTAGTGATCGTCCCCCTCGCACCTTGTGGTTTTTGATATATACTTCCGCTAATAAAGGTCTAATTACCCAAGTTTGAGGAGTCGATCGGTGAACAGCCGGCCGCGTGGCCAGGTGAAAAAGAAGATAGCAAGACCCCATTTTCTGGTGCATCAGGAACTACAATCCGGACAAAGCTCAAGTCTACGCTACCTCAGAGGCGCAACGCGAATCTCTGCGAGGAACAGGCGTCGACTGGCATCTGCGATTGTTACGATATTGGCGACTTTTAACCAGGTAATCTTACCCAGCGCTGATTGCCAAGACACAAACATTTTTTTTGAATTCAAGCTTTGCTCTGAGACTTCCTCCAGCAAAACTTGCAAAATTACACCATCAAATATTCTCAAGATCAGTACTTATAAGCAAGAGACGTTTTACGCATCTTTGCACAAAATTCCCTCGCATTTCACACAAGAGTTCGATAAAAAGCTATTCCCTCACAGCGATCACGAAATTACTGATTACAATCGCGATGTTCAGGTTCACACTTTCGACAGCAAACGCTGCCCACACACATGAGGTCATGTACTGGCAAAAAATGTGCTGAAATCAATTCATCTGATCTTCTTCTAAAATTAAGAAATGGACTTTCCTGGAAGAACGGATGTCTAGAGTCGTGTGGAGGACTATGTGGTTGTTTTTACCCCAGCTCAGATTGCCTTTTTATGGTGTGTATGCGAAACGGACAAGCGAAAGTATTTTCGAGCTATCAAGATGCATGAGATGGAGAGCAAAGATCGAACTCCAGAATACGAGAGAAAATAGAAAAAAACTACCACTCATATCGTTCCAGTCATCTCAAATGTATCAGTTGGTACACAAGACTTCACATGGAACTGACTTTGGCCCTTCCTCAGTTACCGATATTAGAACAAATGCTCCTCTTTACACTTTGGCGAAAGATGACCAGCTTTTGCTGCATTTCAAGACTCCAGTAAATGCGAAAAACTTGAACGCGAGTTACACGATAGATCAAGTGCGGTCCAGCAAAAAACAAAGTGCGATGCGATGTGAGTGCAAGTTCACTCCACCAAGCGACCATTTCAATGGATTATCACAAAAACTACCATTGAATTTGCAAAACGCTCTTTCTATCAAGATACACACTCAATGTGGTCGTACGAATTAGAGACACGTTATCTACGGAATTCATTATCAACGTTCAAGAATCAATCAACAAAGCGATACAAGAGTGGCAATCAGTCTTGCACGATAAAAAAAACTCAGTTTTGCTGCAAATCAAAACAGCGCACTTCAGCAGAAGT
The DNA here is from genome assembly GCA_958299035.1 of Cylicocyclus nassatus. Lineage (NCBI taxonomy): Eukaryota > Metazoa > Nematoda > Chromadorea > Rhabditida > Strongylidae > Cylicocyclus > Cylicocyclus nassatus. Next base: position 74,238,531 of record CATQJL010000223.1, on the reverse strand, counting down.
TGAATGCGAAAGCGGCACATTCGTTGTTCCCTGCTCACTTGCAGGAGAAAAATCACAACTGCAACTTTCACGAATTCAGCAGGCAATTATATCAACTGCTCGGCGAAAACTATGATGCGACTAAAATTTTTGCGTTATCGCTTACACCACAAAAGCCATGTCTCATAACACATGGACAGCACGCATGCATCGCCCGCAAACTTTTGTATGTCGAGACGGTCAGGAGACGAAGCTGCTACGACCCGAAGATTCTCGAGACGCGACCATCTGAAATTGATCAACAAGTTCCTAGCCAACATGAAAGAAGTATGATCAAACTACCTTACACAAGAACGAGCAGCAAAGAACGACATTAATGAACGCGTTCTTCAGGTGATACACTTTGTGAGCAGAATGGTAGTAGAAGCAAAGGACAAAGTTCTAGAACTGAAGCCAACGTTGAAGAAGTCCACAGAAAATACCCAGACAGGTCCCAAACAAGTGGAAACATAAATACAACCACAAGCAAGGCAAACGGACGATGTCGCAAGGGCCTGGAATGCACAGTTTTCACCGTCGATGTACACCTTTCCGCCATTCCCATTTACGCCTCCATCAAGTGGTCCCTCTACCCGCGCAACCGCAGAGCGCGCCGCAGGGTCCGGCTTCCGAAAGCGGATCCTTGGTAAATGAGTCAGCAAAAGAAAAAATACTACGGGAGATAGCGGAGATTGAAGAGGAACCCGAAAGGGTGCAGAGACGAGCAAGAGTATGACCAGGCAAAGAAATGAACTTGTAGGCCGCGACAGCTTGAAAGCGGAGTACCGGGAAGAGGAAAAAACTATGAAATGTGTGTTTTGCGGAGTGGTAGGCACTCATTATTCAGACTCATGTGCCACCTTGAGAACAGGAGCTAAAAGGAAAGGCTGTCTAAAAAGGAATGGAAGATGCTTTAGCTGTCTGGAGCTTCACTATGAGGGCGGCTATAAGTGCTTCAAGTACCGAATACCTTGTTATCTCTGTAAAACCAGAAGACATAACTCTGCCGTATGTGCTCTACCTGATGAATCGAGCCGCATCAAGACGAAAGAACACAATGTGAGTCAACAGCGACGGAAATCCTTAACCGTCTCGAAAATTGCGTATAAGGCAGCATTGGGGAGTGTCGCGGTTACGCAATCTTAGGCGAGCTCAGAGTACAGTGAGCGCAGTATTACGGGCGGGATCTGATAAAGGGAATACATCGCGCTTCTCAAAACATCACTGCGAAAAGATTTGCGATTGTCTATAAAAAAGGGAGAGTAAAGAATGTTGAGTGGCATCAATGTCACATGCAACCTAAAACACAGAGCGCTCGTCAATGATAAAGTAATGGTTGCTATAGCATACTTATATATAGGGCAAGAACGCTTACAGGGGAAGGATACTTGGATGCCGTAGCCATTCATAATGATTTGTATACCAAAAAATGCGCTTTTGAATGCTGGTTCGTAGACTGTCTTTCATATCTGCGAAACGATAATCTGAATGGAGTTATGATTTTTTTTTTCATTAAAAAAATTGCGTTCCTGCGGAGGGTCAAAATCATCAATAAAAAAATTTTCTCTCCTTTCCAAATGCTGAATATGATCCAGATAGTCTAAGTAAATTTTACTACGTCTAAAATTTTCTTCAGTAGCATCAAACGGTAGGCTAGATCAAATCTGGTGATTTTTACTATCCAAAAGTAGGCTAAATTTTCAAGGAAAAAAGTTCATAACTTTCTTCAAAAGATCGTTTCGCAGATTTCGAGCACAGATTCAGAATCTGCATTCGAAGGCGCATTTTTTGGTGTACAAATCATTAGGAATGGCCGCGGCATCCAACTATCCTTCCCTTGTTAGTTGTAGGTGTTACTATTTTGTGCTTGTTTCGTTTTGAGTTTTCCTCTCTTACACTTTAGCGATCACATTTCCTAATTTTCCCAGCATATTTTAGTTGTGTTCGTGCCTCTCGCATATTTTTGATGAATATTTTTACTAATAAAGGTTTGATTATACATTATGATTTTTAAAGGCGCATTTTCAAGTGAGGTACAATGCAAAATAAGTGAGACGGCAGAAGCTATGAAAGTGGCACGTGATACGCACTCACTAGGTGTTAAAAAGAGACTTTGTCCGACGACAAGAGACATTTGTGCTTCATTTTCTACCATCTTCTTATATGCAAAGATAGTGTTTGCTGATATCTGCTTGTGAACCATCCTTGAAAGAATTTGAGTATAAAATGAAGAGAAGTTGGAAGACTTCATTGAGTTGAGGGGCTTTGCTAGCTCTCTTGCATTTTCGTGCCATGCGAGAGTAAATTTTCGTTCAAGAGGAATAAGCGAATCGATACTTTCACATGGTCAAGCGCCGACGAACATGTTGAAGCACAGTAACGAGCATAAGGATATTTTGAAGTACTAGCTTGAGCAGAAAGTTTGACCAGCACATCAGAAAACTGTTATAAATCACAGTATTCGCAAAAAGAAGATAGATAAGCAGAAAATCCATTGAAAAACAGCACAAAGAAGCAGAACAAGCTTGGTACTGAGGAGCTACAAAAAAGGATCGATCACAGACGTAGATGGTACAGCAGTAGTTGGCATTGCATGACGAATAACATAAAATGGATAAAATGAAATAAGAAATAAGGTTAGAAGCTATCAAATTGCATTGTCACTGAGATAAAGTGCATTCGGCGGCCCTTTTTATGAGAATCGTCTTGTTGTCAATGCTCACACCTCAATCTTAGATCTCTCGTGAGCATCATGCGGTTTAGATGCTCAAGCTGCACATCATTGTGTGCAAGTGCAATACACAATCATAGAGATTGCTGCAAAATACAAAGCGTATGAACGGAGCATCGCAAGAACGAAATCGTACATTATCTCGGTGTGTGTAAATCGCCATATGGATTCTTTGAAGCTAGAACGAAAGATCAAGAAGTTGTACTGCAAAGAAGCTTATTCGAAGCGATACAAAGCGTACGATTGCGTTGCTGCGATGCTCCGTTTATGTCGTTTTTTCCACATGGCCTTAAGACAAGAAGGCCTCGTATAAGTTCGTTTTGCAGTATAACTTCTCGATCTTTCGTTCTAGCTTCAAAGGATTCATATGGCAATTTACACACCGAGATTATGTCCTTTCATCTTGCAGTGGAAGCAAGGTAGTGATTAACCACTGAAATCCACCCCCACAAAGCATCTGGCGACAGTTGAAGGAGTAGGGGACTATATGTCGCAGAAAGGGGCGGTCCCTGCGGTCACTTGCAGCGAATACGCACCCTTGCACATGATGGGGGTGCGTTTCTGTAAGAAGCCCGTGCGGGACCCTCCCACATTCGGCGACATATGGTCTTCTGTCCAAGTTAAAGCAACGAAAGTCGTTCTAACTATTCCGGGTATCCCTTTCTTCTGCTGCCGTGTTCATCACTGCAAAACTGTTTTAAGTGATGGCTTTACATACACTGCAGAAAACACTTTCTGTTCTCCTGAGTAAAGCCTCTATCATTTCTGAGTGAACAGGGTTCGGCGATGTGGAATGCCGTCTTTGATCCTTCAGCTGCTCAAGAGCGTGTCGTAACATGATGATAACAAGAAAATTTTCTGAGAATGTAGCGTAATAAAATGTGGCAAACGATGCAAAATTTAGGAATCCCAGCGATTCGTGACAGTCCGTGCAAGAACAAAGGAGCTCAGCCTTTCCCTTGTTTTTCTGTGACTTTGTCTTAGCAAGCGTAGAAATAACATTTGATTCAACTGGCTTGGCACCAATAGGGCGGGGTCTTGTGATCTAATTGAGGCCGCTCGCGCCCGCTACGCACCTGCGTCTCTCTCGCGCGAGTGCTCTCTGATCATTACCTAGCCTTAATTAGGTCAAGAAGCCCCGCCTTTGCCGATGCCAAGCCAGTTGAATCAAATGGTACCGTAAGTTTGTTTCTTACTGCTTGAGGAAATTTTCTTGACACAACTTCGCCCAAAATATTGATTCGTTAACACTTAACTACGAGCAACAGTACATGTGGGTGCTGCACTTCTTACAAGAGCGAATTTTGAGAATTGTCGTGATAATTCATCACGATCAACATAAGGGGTGCAGCGCGGGTCAGGGTGACCAGGCGTACGAGAGGATAGTTAGCTTGATAGCTCTTGACGCAAAACAAGCATCAAGCAAAGCCGCGCCATAAAGCAAACAATATTCTGTGTAAATCAATTTTATATCTTATTCGGTTCGTGTTGTCATAGACGAATAAAGAATAGTTGTAAGTTGTCTTATGTGTTCTTTGCAATTGATCCCAGCCAAGGTTCAAACATGGTGCATCGGCCGGGAAACAACCCGGGCCGCTTCGTGGCAGGCAAGCATTCTCCCAATAAATGTATACAATATTTTCTGCCTGCGTGCTTCTCACGCTTATCGGGACAGTGATCATCAATATCATCGCATGCAGAGCAACGCAATCAAGTTCAACGCGAGGTAACAGATATCGCAGCAAAATCTACAGAAACATAGGCGGCACACACTACCATTGCCGCTCATGCCAGTATTTCTATCGGCGTCGTCCTTATTTCGTCTTCTTCATACTGTATTTAAAAACTTAGCTAAATTCCATGTTTTCGATTTCATACAAGACAAACAACCTCCTCAAACAAAGGCAGACTTTTACAGGAATGGAGGCCGAGGGCAACAAAAGTGATGATGAAACCGGCGAAGAGCAAGAAGAAGATTTAAGCCAGTTCGTGGCCAAGGAAGTCGAGATAACAGGCGAAGAAAGGGACAAGTTCAAGTAAACGAAGAATCGTAAATACACGTATGCAACCCCAACTGCACAGCACTGGGAGGCGTACACGAAACACTTATGGCCATGCACGAAGATATGCTCAATTTAAGGAAAGAAATGGGGGAGGTGAATTCATTACGAAGCAAACCAATTTATATCAGACAGTAAATGTTAAGAAAACCAGAAAACGCAAGCATGAAAATGATTCAAGCACAACGATCAAAATAATGAAATAGTTAAGAGTAATATACAAATCATGTTAATAAACCGCAACCAACTAATAACTTTAGAAGATGGAATCCTTGGCTGCACACATGCAAGATTGTGTAATGGAAGACAGGAAACCGGAAATGCTATACGAAGAAGTGCAAACCATAGCTCATCATGATACCCACGAAAGGCGACGCCACCACGAAGGACGACACTGCGACGATCATGGTAAAAGTGAATCAAGACATCGAGGCGAAAGAAGGAGAAAAGAAGAAGGAAGCCCCACACTACCAGATCCATCAAGTTGCCTCTTCTGTAATGGCCCCCAGTGGGCAAGCAGTTGTGATAATCAAAACGCTTTCGTCGCGTAGGCAGATTCTAGCGCGCCAAAACAGGTGCGAAAGGTTCCTCGGCCCCGCCACTCACCTAGTTGCCGTATACCAGCATAGGACAAATTGTTTATACTGAAACTCGCCAAACGCTATGGCGAGATGACTCGTCATCCTACAGTATTTTGCTATTACCAGTTCAAAATGTAAGTGGTTCTTTCTCGAAGTGACAACACACCACAAAAAGCAATCTTAGCCGTGAGTTGCAGTGCCACCGAAACGAAAACAAGATTAATGAAATCATTGAGTCCAGAATCTCTCTTCTCTAAACCTGGGCATATTGATGTATTGCCTTCTGTTATATTATGCCAGAACCTGGTTTATATGGTGGTAATGTTTGTTAACCTGACGCGTTTCGACTAAGTAGTCGTCTTCGGAGGTCTGAAAACAAATCGCAGTCTTCTTTCATCCACGGAACGAAACCGCCAAATCCCATCACCAGGCACTGCTTTGTCCAGACGTTGTCTCAAGCATAACGTACTGAGAAACGTATAGATAAAGAACGAAACTTGGATCCACCGTGATGTTAGTGAAAGTTAGTCGTAGTCGCACGAAAGTAGCGAGCGACACTGAGTACTACTCAGTGCGCGATGTCTTTATGTGCAGGCTGCAGCTTGCATATCGATAAGAAAGGCAAGAGGTCGGTCGTTATACAGAAACTTTCATTTTGCTATTCATGCCAGGGATCACACTGGAAAGGACTATTATATAAATAGCATTTTTTCTGTTCCAACAAGCGCAGCCGATATGTTGTTAGAAGATTAATTTTGTTTGTTTTTTAACATCTCAAGCTTATCTTTTTCTACTCTGGAGCGCACAAATGCACCACAAGTTTTTGAAAAAAATCCAAATACAGGGTGCGGCAAAAGTCTGGGAGCCTAGTACTTTTTCGTACAAAACGAGAAGGGAAGTACCTAGAAACGAAAAATTTGGCGCATACATAATTCGAACCATTGCAGATATAGCCCAGTTCTTGAATTGCAAAACTGCTTCTTTTGACTTCCACGCAGACCTACAAAATCTTGGCAGGTCCACCTGTCATGGCACGCAGGTAGTCGTAATGGAATTCGCCCCACGCCTTCACAATAATTGCTTCTTTTACATTGACAAATGTGCAGCACGATAGAGTAAGCTTTTATCTACAACAAAAGAACTTTTCGCATTGCTTAGAAATAAAAATATTGAATTCTCAATTAGAAGCATGTTTACGTCGCATACCGGAATTTTGGCTACAATTGCGCCATGTAAACTTAAAATTATCATTTAAAAAGTATATAAAGTGTTCCCATGGCCGAATTTCAATAGATTCTAATTTAGAGGACGTATGCGAAAAATGCAGCCTTGGTTCCAGTGCCTGTTGAGCATTTTATAGCTTTTAAACTTGTTCTGAAGACGGATTCCCACTGGCACGTAGGTAACATTCGCAAACTTTTATTTTCCGCCCATGCAAGAACAGCTTCTGGCAAAAGCAAAACTAGGATACAATAGCGCAAAGCCTCTTCTATGTTGTGTGCATCAAAGTTTTGTAAAATATTAACAGCATCTCTAGCTACAGCAAAAATTGTGCATACTAAAAATTCTGGTTTTTTCGCTTTGCAAAAGTACTAGTTTGGTAATTTCCATTCTTACAAAAACATATGGCACCCATTTCCAGCCAAATAAAGTGCACTCTGTAGAGGATGACCGCAGCATCATGTGGCATAAAATTGAAGTCAAAACGATCAGTATCTTTGTAATTGCAGTACTGCAAAGTTAGGCTCCCAGACTTTTGCCGCACCCTGTAATTCAGCAAAATATAGCGATTTCCTATAATTCATTTCTTGAGGTGCTTAATATGTTTCCTCACCTCAAAACAGTTGGCCAAATCTATGCTCGATGGATTTAATCTGCCTCTTTATTTTTCTGCTAACATATTACAGCAAGAAACTTTATCTCCAAGTTCGTTCATGAAATGCTTAGTAAATATTTTTATCTCAGACAAAGTGCACTAAATGTTTCTGAAAAATTCTCACAACTATTTTTAGTTTCCTTAGACAATTTATGTCAATGATTTATTTGAATAAGCGATTCATTTGAAAAACCCATTTCATTCAAAAAAATTGCCAGGTATGTCAGCAGAACAGTTGCAGTCTTTAGAATTTCGATTACTTTACTTCTCAATATTGCCGACACTAATCTGCTCACTCGAAAGCAACTTTATTCTGTGTTTTTTAGCAGTAATTTAAGTAGAGTTTTGATCGTGCAACACATTGTTGAAAGTGCGTCACTTTGTTTCCTTAAAAAATATTGTTGACTTTGTGCAAGAAATCAGTGATTGATACATCTTAAGCCAGATGTTTAGCATCTCTGAAAATTGTACCATGCCATTCAAGAGGCATTCAGAAACATACTTAAAACGTGTCGAAGAGTGCATTTTACTCCATCATAGTTATCACTGTGCCCCTCAATCTGGAACTTCGCGCCTATTAAAGTCTCACATGTTTTTGTACAAGTCTCACATGTTTTTATACTGATTTTGTGGGTAATTTTTCTACATCAATGTATGAAAATTCTTCTGTTCAAAGTTCTCTGCTAATACATATTCGAAAAAGCTCAAAACAGTCTATCCAGACCAGCTTTTATGTGTAATATGCACCTCGATTGTGATTATCGCACAGCCTCAAAACTGAATAAGGAGTGGAGGTTTGGGAGAGCAGCTAAAAGCATAAATACCTTTGAGTAGATCTCTTCAAGAACTCAAATTAGTAGCTTGCTAACAATAAGATAACCTGAAAATTGAGCAGATTTTGGAACACCTATGGATGATTTGCAAGGATGCTGGACTGTTTGAAAGCCCTTATGAAAAGTGATCGGGAGTTTGGGGAGATTTCTTGAAGAAGAAAAGGAACTGTGATGCTTCCAAAGAGGATACTTTGTGAAAAAAAGAGTGACTGAAGTGTTTGAATTTAGGAATCTTTAGATTTGGTAGTTTATTCCTACTCGATGTAATTCTTCCATTTTATATTCATCTAAAAGAGAAAACCTTTCACTTTGAAGCAGTACCTTTCCCCTGAATTGGCATACGAAAGTTTAAGGGTTAGAAGCAAGAAGCAATTGAAGAAAATTACTCAAGATTGGCATTTTTCAAGCAGGGTCACAAAAAATTCTGGAAGTATTCTTCTGCGATAAAGAAGATTTTGCTCATTACTACAGTACCTTTCCCATTGATTAAAACGATAAAGATCGAGAGTTAGAAGCAAATAGAGAGAATCACTTCAGTTTTGCAATTTTTGAGCATGCTCAAAAAATTGCAAATCGAAGTATTCTCTTTATTTGCTTCTAACTCTCGATCTTTTTCGTTTTAATTAATGGAAAAGGTACTGTAATGAGCAAAATTTTCTTTATCGCAGAAAAATACTTCCAAAATTTTTTGTGACCCCGCTTGAAAAATGCCAATCTTGAGTGATTTTTTTCAATTGCTTATAACCCTTAAACTTTCGCATGCCAATTAAGGGAAAGACACTGCTTTAAAGTGAAAGGTTTTCTCTTTTAGTTGAATACAAAATAGAAGAAATACATCAAGTAGAAAGAGAGTTATGATTTTTTGAAAAACCGGCGAACGAACTTGTACACTCACCTAATATATTCGGTTGGTGCAAAAGTTCTGTCGCATCAAATTCAAAAATTCATAACTTGTTGTATTCTCAACGAACCTGCAAGATTCAAATTTTTCATAAGAAAAGAACTCATGCTCTTTGCATGAGTACTTGAACCGCTATCGCGAACAGATAAAGGAGATTGAAGCTGAAAACCAAAATCACTCAAAATTTGAATTTTTCGTGTAGGGCCATAAAAAATCGGAAACTTGCAGCAAAAATCGGAGCAGCCAGAATTGTAGGCTCTTCCACCAGCTCTTTCCAACAGTGCAAAGTTTGCACCAATTGAGCGTTTCTATGAAAAGTTATGATTTTCGAGCAAGCAATACAAAAGGGCGAATTTGATTTATTTTGGCATTTTTCAGGAAATTCATTCCTTTTCACAGAGACGCTCAATCGGCGCAAACATTGCACTATTGCAAAGAGATTGTGAAAGATACAATACTGACTGCTCCGATTTTTGTTGCAAGCTTCCGATTATTTATGACCCTACACGAAAAATTCAAATTTAAAGTGATTATGGTCTTGAGCTTCTATCTCCTTCATTTGTAGAGAATGAATTCCTCTCTTATACAGAATTTGGATCTTGTGAATTCGTTGAGAATTTAACAAGCTACGAATTTTTGAAAGTCGTGCGCAAGCGGAACAACCTAATATATTAGGTCGTTCCAAAAGTAATGTCGCTTTTTTCAAATGAACACCACATTTCGTGGAACCAAGATTTTCAGGAGCTCTTGGGATCAATCGATGCAGCATTTCATTCTCTTTCTAAAGGTTGTAATCTCATTGCATAATATTCAATGAGCTCTCAAAAAATTACCAAAACCTGCGACTCATGCTTTTCGTCATGGTCAAGTTCGGCTATTTTTCTATATTTTTGTACTGATTCCCCGAAGATATACAAGTAACAGATAGATAGAGCAAACCCTATTGGACACAAAACAATTTTTTCCTTTTTCTTAGTTTGCTTCTTAGAGTTTGTAGAATCAGTATTCCAGTGCTATCAAATTCCATATTTGGTCGACTCAAACCTCACAGAACAACAACCGACAAGCAACTCGGGTGTCATTCGACGCAGCTTCTTCTCCTCTTTTTATCAGTTGTTTTTGGTTTCCGATTCATAAAGTTTTCCGGGAAAAAATAATCATAATTTAGGTTTTCCAGGGCGCCCCAGGCTGTACCCGAAACTTCCGAAAGTTGCTAATCTGAAGCGGTGAATGCTCATTTGGTTTGTAAAATTAATGTCAGACCATAATCCATCTTTGTAAGTTTAAATCCGAAGATTTATTGGTGTCTGATCCATTTGTGTCTGAGACGAATCTGCTAAAATTCAGTGGTTTCATAAAAAAAATCTACACAGAAATTACGACAAGCTCTGGAAAGTAGAAGAAAGTTGTACTGTTTCCTGTAGTGATTGCTCTATCCATCCATTACTTGGACTCCTTCTGGGAGTTATTACAAAAAGTTAAAGAAATTGTGAAACTTGACCTTCCCAAAAAGCATGGGTTGGAGTTTTTAGTAATTTTTCAAAAGTTCATCTAGTATTCTGCAGTGAAATTATAGCCATTAGAAAGAAGATGAAATGCTGCATCGAATGCTACCAAGATCTCCCAGAAAACTTGCTTCCACGAAATGTGGCGTACATTTGAAAAAAGCGACAATACTTTCGGAACGACCTAATATATCAGTGGCGGTCGCAGGATTTCGGACCGGGGGGGGGGGGCAACAAATTTTTTTCAAATGAAGGTGCGTGGCGTTAGCCATGCACTCCGAAAAAATTTCAGGGGTGCTTCTGAAAATATTGCGGGTCCCTAACCGCTAAAATCTGGAAGAAGGGGGCGTGGCGTCAGCCACTTCGAAATAAATTTTTTTATAAGGCTAATTTAAATTTTTAAAAAATTTTAAAAATTATTTTAATTATTTAAAAAATAAACAAGTCTTTTGCACATTTTTGTAACCTATATAGGTAAGTTTCAAAAATTTCGCGACCCATTCTCGGGGGGGGGGGGGAGGAGACACGGTCCGCCACTGAGATATATACAGAGTGTCACAAAAAGATGTGCACACTGTTTGATCGTTAATAACTCTCTTTCTTTCATGTCTTTTACCGAGCTTAAGGTACCATTCTGTAGAGCGAGGTTTAACTTAAATTTACAGTATGGATTGGATAACCAATCATTCTTCGTTACTGTAGGATTACGGTATGAACTTTCAGCCTACAGCTTTGCTGTGGAGTAGGCCATTTGATGAAATAATTTCAAAAAAAATCTGAAAATTTGCGTGGCAAGGTTTTCAGGCGTGCTCATTTCAATACATAACTTTTCATGATTTTTTCGAGCTTTCTTGATGGCGTATCCACATTTCTGACGAATTTTGGGAAAACAGTTTTTACACTAAATCCGAAATAACTTATGAATGAAGCATTACATTGGAGTGTAAATTCTATATTTAGAATCAGCGACTTCGATTGTCCCACTTCACGAGTTTTTGGCTTATTTGGCTTTCTTTCTGAGGCAAAATACCGCTTTCAATGGCTTAAAATTCTCCTCGAAGTTCCTACCGTAACCCTACAGTGTTGAAAAGCGATCGATCATTCGCTCCATACAGCAAATCTAAGTTAAACCTCGCTCTACAGAATGGCACCTCAAGCTCTGCAAAAGACATGAAAGCAGGAGAGTTGTTAACGATAAAACAGTGTGCACATCTTTTTGGGACACCCTGTATATATATGCGAAGTATGAAGGAACCCAAAGGATGCTTACCCGAAATGGCCTTCTAGAATGTATAGCTCTTGTTTAGCATAAAACGCTGATTTTTTTTGCGTAAGCGTTCCCAGACGAAGTTGGCCGTTTATTGTAACAAAGAATTGAATGTGCAAGTAGGATGACCACATAAATAGTGCTTATAGTATATAATAGGTCGTTCCGAAGGTAATGTGGTTTTTTTTCTCAAGTGAACGCTGCAGTTCGCGGAATCAAGATCTCTAGGAGACCTTGTTAGCATTCGATGCAGCATTTCATTCTCTTTCAAAAGGTTATATGAGCACAATATTCGATAAGCTCCCAAAAAATTACCAAAATCTGCGACCCATGCTTTTTGGAAAGGTCGAGTTTCACAATTTTCCTAAATTTTTGCAACATCCTCCGAAGGAGTCCAAGTAACAGGTGGATTGAGCAGACAATATGGGAAACAATGCGATTCTTTTCTACTTTCCATGGCTCGTCATGATTTTTGTAGAGATTTTTCAATAGAATCACCGAATTTAGCAGGCTTGTCGCAGACACAAATTCATCAAACACCAACATCAAACTATAATAAACCATTATGGGAAATTGGAAAAGCTTAGAAACGACTAGCTTAGGTCTAACATAACAAATCTCTGATTAACACATGATTCACCGACATTTTTTATTCCGCCACAAATCTTCTTCGAGGCAATGCTGTTTTATTCGAGTTTTGTTTAGAATTGATCTTGCTCTTTCCAGATTCGGTAAGCAAACTGAATAAATGAACCCACCCCATTTCGGGTTCCAATTACCTGAAATGGGTAACCAAGTTGTCAAGACATTGATCTTCAAGAAAATCTGAACTGTACCTGTGATGAGGTATTTTTTGTCGTTGTAGAGTTTACCTCTTATCGTGCAAAAAGCTTTTGGCGTGTAAAGGAATAAACGAATTTCCGGGCAACGTGTCTGAACTCATTTTCTTGACGTTTCAGAAATGTTGGATGTAGAATCAAACTAGATTACTCTTACTCTGATAATATCTCCGACGAATTCGTATGTTTGTTTCAAATAAGGATTATAGTGCGGTCCAGTCGTGTAAACTTTGCCAATACCAACTGTAGAAATTGTACAATGAAAGTTACTCCATATAAACATTCTAACTCAAAACAAATGGCAACAACCAATAACATGCACATTGAAATTTTTGACAATTTCTAATCTCATGTATGAGGCATGTTTATAAAGTGCAAAGCTCTACGTATCGGTACCGTTACATCCGCGGTCTTAGGCAAAACATCCGTTTATGGCTGAGTTGGTTATGTGGCCATTCTAGTAAATAAAGTGATCCTTCCAAATAATGAGCGAAAGACTGGTCAGAGTGCTATGACTGCACGGAGCAGAGAGTGTGGCTGATATGGGAGCCCAGCGCAATCAAGTATGCACATTCGCCCCATATCGGCTTCCAATGACGTCCTGACAGGACTTTTATCTCAAAAATTCCGGAATATTTCCAAGCGTTTCGAATCAATCTTGTGATGCACTTTAAGAAAAGATTCACCAAAATTTTGAGATTTTCCGTAATTCCATATTTTTGAGACACTAGCGGCATCAGAGTGTCGCCATAGAAGAGGCGGAGCTAAACACATACCGAAAAATTTAAAAGAAAGAGCACTAGAAGAAGCAGACAAAAGAGAAAAAAGTGAAACTGGGCTGCATTCACAAAAAATGTCGCAAATTTGCTGGCTATTTGTGCACTTGCTGGATCAGCAGCATCAGTCATGCTAGTGCTGTCGTGTCCTGTACATGGATCAGATTTGACTTTTGAAAAGGTTTATGGGATTTTTTAGAAACAACAAAACGTGTAACTGTATTTATCCATCAGCCTAGTAACTCAGATTTATTAACATTCAAAGTTTACGACTTAGCAACAAAAACAAAACTAGTCGAAGGCAGTGTATCGACAGTTAACTGACTAGTCTTTTGCTCGTGGTTTGGATATAAAAGGTTTGAAATACTTTGCAGGGTCAAAATCTTACATTTCGAGTCACTAAACTAATTACTTCATTCGAGTCAGCCAATCAAGGGTGACGGCTTTGCTTAGCCGAGAGCCGAGACGCTGCCTGCATTTAAGTGATTGTGTAATTGTTGAAAAACTCACTGAAATCCCAGTTGCAAATTATTTTATCAGGAATATCCTCGCATGTGCACCACAGAACGCTCGACGTTACCACAAAGACAGAGGCAAGAATCGCGATTTTCATTTCTGAAACAATGACAAATAGCTTAGCAGAAATCAGAAATTCCGTCAGTTCACAGACCAACCGCTAGCGCACTTAATAAATCCATCCTTTTGAAATATATTTGTGTTCATTCACTCTTTTGCTGCCGATTACTAATCGATCTTTGCAAATACAACATAGGACGAAACTCTGTATTGAAGTGCAACTTATGTGGCTTTTGCACCACAGCAAAAATCGCTGTTGTAGTCCAGCATGAACGTACGTAACTACATATCTCAAGATACCCCTAAAAGTGAACAAAAGCAATGAATGTTCTTAGCAGTATTGGGTACAAATTAACTTAGGTCATGGAGTCTCCATTCTGCGCCGGTTGTAGCTTTAGCAGCCGTTGATCGCTGTTGCGTCTGTTACTATTTTTGTAATCGATTCGCTTCTGGTCAAGCTGTTCTCATAGAGGACGTACTTGTTCGCGCAAAAGCGAAAATTTTTGGGCTCAAGACATTTTCGTTTCAAACCAAAATCTTCCATTCAAATTCCATTTTGACGCTATTCTACTACACTGGAGCGACTCAGCATTGCCTAAAGGAGTTTCCTTCGATGATTTTTCAATATGAAGCTATGCGCCTTTACAAAGCGATTAAACCATTTTTGAGGTTTTTTTATGCAGCAAATATTTATTTGGCTACTGATCTTTTATGCGGATGGACATTCCGTTACGTAACGGAATCTGAAGTGTAGTTTTGAAGCTATACTATCGGAATTGAACTGAAACTTTGCGGTACTAAGGGTGGTTTTTCGATTTACCTTCCATTTTTAAGCTACTCTCCTATGCTGATTCAACGATATCGCTGCGAGGATCTCCCCAATGTTTCTCGTTCTGAGTATATTCTATACTTGGGTAATTCGAAAATTTTTCATCGAATGAATGAATACCGAATAAATTCGAAAAGGAAAAATCTCGAATAAACGAATCTTATATATAAAGCTGAATGTCTGTTTGTCTGTCTGTATGTCTGTCTGTATGTCTGTCTGTCTGTCTGTGTGTACGTATGTTCCGAATAGAAAATTCCATTTCTGAACCGATCCGGACCAAACTTGGCACACATACACTACGGGCCCCGGCGGGTGTCATAGGCTACTTTTCGTCATCGATCGATATCGATTTTATCGATTTTTATCGATTTTTTTGCTGAGTTCACCTACGGGGCTGGGAGTTGGCACAGGGGGGTAATCGAGCATGGGGATTCCGGTGGTTTTCAGGATTATCGATTACTTTTATCGATTTTATCGATTTTTTTGCAAAGTTTGAACTACGGGGCTGGGAGTTCGCACAGGGGGGTAATCGAGCATGGGGATTCCGAATACAATATTGGTTTTCAGGATTATCGATTACTTTTATCGATTTTATCGATTTTTTGCAAAGTTTGAGCTAGGGGGCTGGGAGTTGGCACAGGGGGGTAAACGAGCATGCTGATCATCCCCAAGGGGGGTGATCAGCATGTTCGATCTCCCCCCTGTGCAAAATCCCAGCCCCGTAGCTCAAAATTTGCAAAAAATCGATAAAATCGATAAAAGTAATGGACAATCCTGAAAACTAATATTGTGTTCGTAATCTGCATGCTCGATTACCCCCCTGTGCAAACTCCCAGCCCCGCAGGTCAAACTTTACAAAAAAAATCGATAAAATCGATAAAAGTAATGGACGATCCTGAAAACTAATATTGTGTTCGTAAACAGCATGCTCGATTACCCCCCTGTGCAAACTCCCAGCCCCGTAGCTCAAACTTTGCAAAAAATCGATAAAATCGATAAAAGTAATGGACAATCCTGAAAACTAATATTGTGTTCGTAATCTGCATGCTCGATTACCCCCCTGTGCAAACTCCCAGCCCCGCAGGTCAAACTTTACAAAAAAAATCGATAAAATCGATAAAAGTAATGGACGATCCTGAAAACTAATATTGTGTTCGTAAACAGCATGCTCGATTACCCCCCTGTGCAAACTCCCAGCCCCGCAGGTCAAACTTTACAAAAAAATCGGTAAAATCGATAAAAGTAATGGACGATCCTGAAAACTAATGTTGTATTCGGAATCCCCATGCTCGATTACCCCCCTGTGCCAACTCCTAGCCCTGTAGGTGAACTTTGCAAAAAATCGATAAAAATCGGTAAAATCGACATCGATCGATAACGAAAAGTGGACTGTGACACCCGCCGGGGCCCGAAGTGTATGTGTGCCAAGTTTGGTCCGGATACGGCGGAACCGGGTAAGCCAGCTTAGCGAATAAATTCGAAAATAAAAAATCTCGAATAAACGAATATCGAATAAATTCGAAAAGGAAAAATCTCGAATAAACGAATATGGAACAAATTCGAAAATAAAAAATCTCAAATAAACGAATATCGAATAAATTCGATTTTCAGAAATTCTCGAATGAATGAATTTCGAATAAATTCGGAAATTCAAAAATATCGAATGAATGAATATCGATTATATTCGAACATTGGAAGCCGAATTTCGAATAAATATCCGAATGATTTATCGAATAACTAGAGCAACCATATTTCAAACTTGCTGACATATCTGGCTGAAGCCGGTCCATTCATAATCAGCACCCTCGTATCCCCTATACTATACTTGGGACCGAATCGAATAATTATTCGATCATTCGAATAAATCATTCGAATGCGAATGATTTGAAAAGTCGAATATTCGAAGATCTGAGCTTTCAAATAAGATTCGAAAGTCGAATATTCGAAATTTTCAGTTTTCGAATATATTCGATAGTCAAATATTCGAAAATCTTCATTTTCGAATATTATTCGAAAGTCGAATATCCGAAATTTTCAATTTTCGAATATATTCGATATTCGAATATTCGAGGGTCATTCATTCGATCATTCGATGTCCATCAAAATTTCGAATATTCGTCGAGCACCCAATATTCAGATCAGAAATTCGATAAGAATTGACTATTCGAAAATTCGATAAGCGCCGAATATTCGAAAATTCGATATGCATAGCGTATACGAAGTGTCTTGAAAGTATCCACACCGTTTGATCGCCTAATGCCTCTCAAAATCTTTTGCCAATTTCTGGGTAACATCCAGTAGGGATGGTTTCAGCTTATAAATACAGCAGAAAGCGAATCGTTATCACGGTGGGAGATTCCAGACCAACTGCAAAATAAGACATCCAAAAAAATGTCTCCAAAAAAGGTCTAAAATCTGTGCAGCAGTGTTTTTACGTATGCTAATTTCACAACGCACGAGTTTTCAAGCTTTTCAAATGGCAACCACATTTTTGAAAGGCGTTGCAAAACACTTGTTACGGTGTACCTGGCGTAAGTTTTGAAGAAAGCATTACGGTTGAGTGCAAATTCTACATAACCGGCCCTTTTGATTTTTTTCTTGGGGGAAATGGCTCTTGATGTTTCAAAACCCTTTTCAAACTTACGGTAATTCTACAACAGTGAAAAGCGATTGATAAATCGCCCCATACTCTAAGTTGATGTCAGCCCACAGATCTGCATACGTTGGGACCGCTGTATATCCAATCGCATCTCTCAATGATGGTAGATAATACAGGGTGTCCCAAAAAAATGTTAACACTGTTTGATCATTAATAACTCCCTTGCATTCATGTCTTTCGCCGGGCTTGAGGCACTATTCTGAAGAGTGAAGTTCAACTTAGATTTTCAGTGTGGAGCAAATCACCGTCTGCTATTCGTTACTGTAGAATTACGGTAGGAAGTTCCAGCATGAGGAACCGTTGTGAAATATGCCATCTGACAAAACTTTTTCAAAAAAATCTGAAAAATCGTGTACTGGGGTTTTCGCGCACGCTGATTTCACTGCACAATTTTTACGAGTGTTTTCAGCTTTTTTGACGGTGTTATCACATTTTTGACACATGCTGGGAAGTTAGTTATTACACTCTACCTAAGACAACTTTGAAAAGAAGCATCATCGTAAAGTGAAAATCTTATATTCAAAATCAGCGGCTTCCATTACCATAGTGTAAGAGGTTTTGGCCTATTTGGTTTTGTTAGGAGGCAGATTATGACTTCTATTGGCCTAAAATCCTTGTCGAATTTCCTACCGTAATCCTACAGTAATGAAGAGCGAACGGTGTTCGCTCCATACTGTAAATCTAAGTTGGACATCGCTCTACAGAATGGTTCATCAAGCCCGGCAAAAGACGTGGAAGTGAGGAAGTTATTAACGATCAAACAGTGTTAACATTTTTTTGGGACACCCTATTATCTTGAAGTACGAAAGATCTCTTCACAACCGTCACAGGAGAGCTTTTAGGTTCCTAAGTCTCTTCACGTCACGACTAAACCGTTATTCCATCGTAAATTGTAACATAAGAAAGTGCACATTCTTAACACTTACATGAAACAATTTAATCTTAGATGTTTTGGCCTTTCATAGGTAGTCTCAATGACGTAAATTATTCGATAGGTATTCGAAAATCGAATGATATACGAAATTCGCATAACGAATGATATTCGTTATTCGAATATTATTCGATTCGAAATTTTCATTTTCGAATAATATTCGATAGTCGAATATTCGAAATTTCCGATTTTCGAATAAAATTCGAAAGTCGAATATTCGAAATTTTCAGTTTTCGAATATTATTCGATAGTCGAATATTCGAAATTTCCGATTTTCGAATAAAATTCGAAAGTCGAATATTCGAAATTTTCAGTTTTCGAATATTATTCGATAGTCGAATATTCGAGAATTTCTATTTTCGAATATTATTCGATATTCGAATATTCGAAATTTTCAATTTTCGAATATATTCGATATTCGAATATTCGAAAAAAATTCCGAATTTCCCCAAGTATACTCTATACCAACTCCTAGCTCAAAATTTTCCGAAAATCGCTGAAATCGATAAAATAGGTTTCAATAGCATCCTCATTTACCCCCCCCCCCCCGTACCAACCAACCTCGTGGCTCAAGATTTTCCAAGAATCGACAAAATCGATGAAGTAAATTTATATCGATATCAGCATCCTCACTTACCCCCCTTGCACCAACTCTCCCGCAGCTAAGACTTCTCCAAAAATCGATAATTTCGATAAAGTAATTTTTTATCCACAATCAACGCCCTCAATAACCCCCTTGTACCAGCTCTCAGCCCCGCAACAACGGTGGCCACATATGTACTTGAATGCCACAAATGCTACGATACATTGCCTGTTCATAGGAGACTTTCCTCTTGTGTGGCATAAGCTAGTCGTGGACGAAGGCATGTGGTTTATCCCGCAAAGCGAGCACGATTGCCCCTAACCCTGGGCATACTGCAGGCATTTTGGCGACGTGGTTTGACAATAGTCATGTCTAAAACTTATTCTAAAAGTACAGAATGCAGGGCATTTATCTTTTTAGTAAATTGTGCACGCTAAACATTTGTGGTAAGCTGGCGTTACATTTGAAGACATCTCGTAACTGGCAAATCGCGTACGGCGATCTAAACCGTCCAATCCCAACTACAACTGCGATGTCTCTTACTCAAAATACACCAACTCGCAAAAAAAAACTCTAAGGTAGCGATTAGAGGCAGTTGTGCAATATAACTTTTGCGAGCAAGAGTGCTCACTAGGTAGGCTTTGCGTACCACAGGCATGAGCAATCCAAAGAAAGAAAAACAGGCATTTCAAAACGCTTTCAGTATATGAACTCGGAACATGAGCTTGAATTTGATAGCTTCATTGCTGATTTGGTGCCAATAGCAGTGCGAACAATCTCATTGATCGAAAAAGCATCAATAATCCACGTATGATTTTTGTTCTGTCAAGCAATCGGAAGAATGTGACCCTCCCTATATTTCTAAGATCATAACGGTTGCAAAAGCTGCATTACCGAGTTTTGCGAAAAAAAAACGCGGACGAAGTGAGCTTACTCAGCAGTTGGCTCTGCAACAAAGTCGAATAATTTGAATACGGAGTTCACTCGAATACGAATTCGAATAAAAATTCGAATAAAACATTCGAATAAAATCTATTCGAAACCCTGTTTTTTGATTATTCGAGTTTTCGAATTTTATTCGAAACCCCGTTTTTTGTTTATTCGAGTTTTCGGATTTTATTCGAAACCCCGTTTTTTGATTATTCGAGTTTCAAATTTTATTCGAGAACCCGTCTACTCAATTATTCGAGTTTCGAATATTATTCGAAAATGGGAGAACCCCAAATTTCGAATTTCGAATACGAATATATTCGAATGTTTTATTCGAATGATCGAATTTCTATTATTCGGACCCTAGTATATTCTCTTATTGTAAGATTTAAAGGAACAAAAACTTTTTAGTGTATCTTTTTGTTTTGAGGTTGGTCTGCTATGTTGAGTCGTTGTAAAAAAGTTTTCCTGTACTCTCTTGATTCTGAGGTTATTCTAGTGTGCTAAGCGATCGAAGTTAATTATCGTTGCGAAGTTGATTCGTTTCTTTTTTGAGCTGTTCTCCCATGCTATATGAAAGATATTGTTAGAACTAGAGTCTGTCGATCTTTTGGTTAGAAAGCATCTATACTAGCTGGATTGAATGTAACTCTGCAAAAAAGGCATTTGCTCCAGCTTTCGTCCTGTAGCCGTTGTCTTATGCCGAGTGACCTTTTTTGCACACTATTTTCGTAATTAACTTACAACTGAAGTTACCGGCTGTTTACGACACGGTTTTTTGGCAGCCAACTTTATAATATTAGGTTGGTGCTAAAATACTGAGTTCCGATCTTCCCCGGTAAAAAAGCAAAATAAAAACATCATTCGACAGAGCAAGGCAAGCCTTATAAGATGGCATCCCAACATTCGCAGAAAGTTCGGCTCGTTTGAAATCTGGAAACAAGAAATTATTTACCAAAAAATCAGAGTTCTGTCTGAAAGAATTCCTGCAAACCTTCTACATCGTCACGTATATGACCACTTTAGGATTTCATATATACATTTACCGTATTTTGCTTGAGATTTTAACCTAAAATAAACCAGGGAAAAAAGGAAAATTTTACATTTATGGGTTTCTCACTCTCAACTTGGTACTTTTCCAGAACTTGCAGGATGCTGAAAATTCTCTATAATTGCTCCAAAGGTCTGCAGCGTCGAGATGCTCTTTTCGAATAACTCCAGCATTGCTTTACAAGCATGCCCATTTTCGTAATCGTGACTATAGTCGTCCTCCCCCCACTAGACACCTAGTGGACGAATTCGAATTTCAAGTAGAGCACGCCGTATGCGGCAGAGCGCGGTACCTGCAGCCCTCACTTTGATCTCAAACAGACGTTTTTGTGTTTTCGGAACGTTTCATCCTATTTTTTGAATGTTAGCAGTCTTTTTAACTGGATTGTAGACTTTGTTAGTCTTGAGTGATGTTTCCTGCTACTATGCTCGTTATTTGAATTCTGATTTCAAATTTAGCTGAAATAAAAACCGAAGAAGCGAGCATAGTAACACGAAACATCGCTAAGCAGCAACAATTTCGTCGATTTTAATTACAAACATCACTGAAACAAAAAATCACCATGCAACGACGAAGAAACACCAAAGAATATTGGACGAGGTTGAACTGGAGTTGACAATGCCGCGCTCTGCCGCAATCGGCGTGCTCTAGTTCACATTCGAATCCATCCACTAGGTGTCTAGTGGGGGAAGGACGACTACACATGCATAGCTGATCCGATAGGTCTATCCCAAGCGAGTAAAAGCTCTGTAAAATCTTCTTTGCGAAAATTTTTATTTGTTCATGTGCTCTAATATTTGAGATTTTTTCTAAACTTCGAATACATTGTAATTTTGCGAATTTTTGAACCCCTGTAGAGCTTACTTTCTCATCGATTGGTGTATTCCAAGCTTTTAACGGCGGCAAGATAAGAAACGTTTATTATTCTTGCACCAATCTGATATGATTAAACCTTGCAACTGAAATAAGGATGTACTTGCCAAAAAGAGAGAAATGAAATTGGGTTGTGTGCAACTCGGCGGTGTTCGAGTATACGGTAACATATTGTGTGGCAAGTTCGATCAGATGCTGCGCTTCTATACGAAGAGCACCATATTGATAAAATGATTTAGACGACTCTCAAACGCACCTGCAGCATAGACGAAAATACCTGGGCATTTGCGTACTTTTGTTGAATAGAAATGAACATGCCGTGGTTCAGCATTTTTCCATATGGTTCTTACAAGTTTCAACTCTAATACTTATCATCTTATCTTATCATCGTTTAATTAGGTCAATCATGCAAATTTATTGCTTGAGCTTGAAAATTACGGTATCCGTGGACAACTGCTATCCTGATTTGCATCTTACCTACAGGATAGAGGCATGACCGTTCGTGTTGGGAGCAGTTACTCTAGACGATTTTCTTGCAGCAGTGGTGTATCCCAGGGTGCATACTTTCACTTCTCCTATTTCTAACGTATACTGCTGACTTACTATCACTTTTGAGAACCCATCCCTACATAAAAGTCCAGGTTTTTGCCGATGACATTAAGATTTATTTTTGCTACAGAGAAGCAGAACAAAATGAGGCTTTCGAAGCGATTAATTCCTCAATTCAAAAATGATTCTTTGGCCTAGAGAATGGAACCTCTCGGTGAATACTCTCAAATCGAAAGTGATGCACCTTGACAAATCTTCAAGCCATATTTACGTATGTGATGGTGTACAGCTAGAGCAATGCACTATCACAAAGGAGGGCGTTTTTGTTGATGATAAACTCAAATTTTCTTCTCATTGTGACTTTGTTGCAAGGAAGGCCTTGTCTGTTCTCTTCGTGATTTTCAGAAGCATTCACAGTAATGATGCCACGCTTTTCGTTAAACTCTACAAAACTTATGTTTTTCCTCTTTTGGAGTACGCCTCCCCAGTTTGGAGCCCTTTTTTGAAAAAGAATGTCGAAAAACAAGAGAAAGTACAGAAAGTGTTTACCAGAGTTCTTTTCTATAGATGCTATCCCGATCCCGACTATCCTCAGTCTTTGCCATGCTACAGTTCGAGACTAATCTCCCTAGGTATGCAAAGTCTGAAATATAGAAGGATATGCAATGACCTCATCTTTTGTTTTCGAATCATACGACTGGAGACTAGATTGAGGCCCAGCAAATACTGGAGTTTTAGGCCCTGTGGTTATCGAACAGGAGGCTTTTGCTTAGGATATCACAAATTAGGAAGCAAGATCCCTTCCATCGCGTTCAACTCCTTTGTGTGTCGAACAGCAAGGTGGTTGAGCCTTTTGCCAAGGAAGCTTACTTCTTGCACTATTTCTGCGGAATTCCGCAAAAAACCAAAAGCAATGAACGTTCTAGAAAATCTGAATATCACAGATGTGTGAAGAATAGCACATATGTGGCTTTTTGGCTTTCATTTTTGGCTTTTCTGGCTTTCGAAAGAAATTTCTACTGATTTTCGGTGTTTTTCCCCTCAAAAACAAGGTTGCCAAGTCTACCCATCCTGTAAAAATCCATTCTATTTTTAGTTTTTCTTGCAAAATCCCAACATATGTTTTTTGAGTGCTGTACACTCTCATTCGTGTGTGTTTGTTATACATTTGCCATTGCAATCGCGAACGGGGCTCGATGCCCTGCCTGGCCGTCCTGTGCGGCTCCTCACGCGCAAATACCTAAATGATTGTGTCAACGCCATATGCCTTGCTTGTAGATTAAGCCATGCATGTCGAGTTCATCTTAGGGAGAAAATTTGAAATTGTGTTTTTCACAGCTATTCTAGCTTCTTCTTCATTTTGCAAGCCTCAAAGAGTTATCCTGCTTGAAAAGCCGTTCGAGGAGATCAACGACCAGTGAGCCCTCTGCCTAGAGATCCCCCCTTCCTGTTCGCCCAGGGTCCCTAACGGATTCGTGCGTACCGGGTTAAGTTGGTCAGCCAAGCCCTGGTATCTTCTGCCTTCCTATACTGCGTCCGGGCAAGGGAAAAGGAACTCGGTAGACGCATCCTCACTTCTTGAAGAAGGAGAACGACCTGGTCCTTCCAGCAAGGAAACTATGATCTTCGACATGCTATGATTTTTTTGTATGATGTTTGGATAATTTTTTGCAACTTTTTGGATGTTTTGGATGTTTTCGTTTGGTTTTTTGGTGCACTTTTGTGTGTAACAATAAACAATAAACAATCTCTGTTAGAGTGAAAATTTGCCTCTGAATATCTACTAATCAACAGAAATCTCTTGAGTGTGTTCTACGATAGTAAGCAAGTAATTATTATTGTTTTGAACGATCAATTTTCAAGTAAAAAGGACTGTGCGTTGTAGAGTTGAAAAATGTAGCAGCCTTACCTTTCCAGCAACTTAGGGGATACGCACAGGCTAAGCTCAAGATCATCCCTCCAGTCTTATTATCTTCCACCTGTTTATCATCGTTGTGATCAGGGCTCTGAGCAGAGGTGCGATGGGAGGAGCCGGGCCCACGAAAGTAAAGGTGGTCCCAGCTACCACTGGCCGGATTCATATATTTACTCAAGAAATTCAAAACTACGTTTCTAGAAACAAACCTGATTGATACAGGATAAAGTTAGGCCGGAGAACAGCAAATTGGAGCGAATAGCAACTTTACCAGGGACTGGATAAGGTGAGGATTACTACCGCGTTCGGGTGCGAATGCTGTGACTTTCGAAAATAAAGCGTTCCGCAGGAGACTCGTCCGCAATGACCGCGGCGGAGGCGCCCGCGTCCTACCTGCGGGGTTACTGTAGTAAGGGTTGGCCTTAAACATAGCGACAAGGTTTTCACCTTATATCTCAGAAAGCAAAAGCGCAAACGAGTCATGAACATAACATTTATTAAATAACAACCGGTACATTAACAATCATAAGTTACTTCTCGATTCGGCCACCGGCACGGACGACAGCGCGGAGTCGCTTGGAAAAGGCGACGATGACCGCACGCAGGAGTGCGTCGTCGATTTCGTCCCATTCTCGGATAAGCGCTGCCTTCAGAGAATCCAAATTGGGGTGGGGACTGGCGCAGGCCTTGCTCTCACGGTAGGACCACAAGGTAGGACCACAGGTAGGACCCTTCCGCCGAGGTGAAGTCGGGAAATCGCTCTTACACCACGCTTGGACGACCTTGACCTTGTGGGCGGGCGCCGAATCTTGCTTCGCCCACGAGAGTAGAGCATCTTCCAGAATCGTCTTCAGGTAGTAATCTTTGTCAATTTTGACGCCGGGGTGGCGGGTGGACGGCCGCCTTTTTGCAGACAAACGATAGCGGAACGATCAGGAGAAGGCTTTACCATTTCACTATAAATGGACCAAAATTAACCAAATTTTAACAGGAGTTAGAAAAAAATGATGCGATTGAAAATCGAGAAAACTGGAGCGCTATGTGCGCGATAGAATGTACGCTAACTGCAGTAAATCTTGCCGCTATAATTATGGCCAACGCTTAGACGGTGGATTCAGAAGGGGCCGTCCCCCATTAGTAGCGCATAGAAACGAACGTTTTGTTTTGAGTCAAGGCAAACCACAAAGGAGAGCGGCTGTGGTGAGCCCTTCCGCCACTGCTAAGTCTCAGTGGCTCTTCGGCCTATTTTGGGCCATGGATTGGCTCAACGTTCTCACCTTCGCTTGATTCTGCCGATGCACCACGTTCGTACTGCATTAAGGTGCGATGGGCTCAGGTAATTCTCAGCACTTGGGACAGCTCGGACATTTAATCAAACAAGACAGAAATATCACCTACACAACTCAATTACACCCATACATTCCGTAGTCATTGAACATGGATGTCTTACCTGTCCTCTCGTCCTGAGAAAGTCCTGTCCTTTCCTATTATTTTAAGTGGATACGTTCGGCCGACATGGAATGCCTTCTTTGATCCCTCAGCTGCTTAAGAGCGTGTCGGAGCATCATGATAAAAACGAGATGCTATGAGAATACAGCGACAACAAAAGTGGCATGATGTAGAAATCATGAGTCTCAGAGTTTTGCCAACAGGAGAAAACTTTCCTAATTCCATGGGAAGAAAACTAGTTAATTTTATGAACAAGCCTGACTGTAAAAGGTACCAGCAAGCATCCATTCGCTTGCCATCTTATTGTCGGATGCAAAAGACAGTGTCTGCTCGATTCGGCTAGCAAAAACATTCTGCAAAGATTAAAGCATAGATAAAGGAGTGGCGAAAAAGCTCACAGTTTTCGCGGCTTGAAAATCGCACTCAAAATCGCACGGAAACTTTGCTCTAATTTGAAAGATCGCATATTTTATCGTAATACTTCCACTTCCATTCGAAATGAGATTTTGAAGATTGGCTCAAACTGGACAAAGTAAGAACTAATGGGTTTGGAGCTCAGGAGTTACTGACCAATCCAGAAACCTGTTCGAAACTATCTTTTGCTGGAGAGAAAAAGCAAATTGGCATCGATAAGTTCGAGGTATTCTACCGTCATCTGTGTATGATAGAACTATATATCTGTTTTCTGTTTGTACTTTCTGTGTGTCTCTCTGTACATAAGTTCCAAATAGTTTCTTTTCTAAACTGATCCGGACCAAACTTGGCATACGTAGACATTCGGGGAAGGGGGGGGGGGAGAGTGTCGTAAGCTACCTTTCAGTGATCGATATCGATTCCATCGATTTTTTGCAAAGTACACCCAGGGAGTTGGGAGTTGGCCTAGAGGGGTCGTGATTACGAAACTATTATTGACAGGTCGCGGAGGAGCTGGGTTTGCCAAACATAAGGTGACTTGATGCTAGTCCTAAATGTTCGCGAACATTCGGGACCACTTCATACATACGCTGTAACCTGACTTTAAAAAATATAGTTTCAGAAATCTGACACGGTGAGTAAGACGCAATTAACAAATACCGGTATTCTGCAATACATTTCTATCCGTTAATATTTCCAAGTAGAGAATAGAACAATCTTTTCGGCGAAATTCACTAATAAAACCTGAAATCAGATATCATGTACACTACCCAACTTCGCCACTTCAGCGATCCCCGATCTCAAAAAACAACGAACAACAATATCTCTTCTTTGTTTACGTTCCTCTACCTCTTTACATCAAAAATATCCCGTCCACCAACGCACATACCTAACTGACACCTAGGTAGGTGTTTGTTTGAGCTGCGCGCGGCGACTGCTTTCAATCTTCAAGGAAAAACAACTGCCTGCAATGTTTGTACAGTAGCACCAGTCAGTAATGTGTTTACTGATAGTTCGACCAAAAACCGACATATAGCGCTATTCAAACAGCTTTGAGCCAGTAAACGTTGCTTTGAGAAACGTTTTGTGAAGGATTATTTCGCTGATGTACAGCTTCGAAATTTTCAAAAAAATATTTAAGGTATTGTAGTTTATTCCAAAATTTGACAAGAGGGAACGAGAAAAAATCAAACAAATTTTATTGGACCATCCGAGGATCGAAGGAATCAGCAGCGATGTAAGAAATTTTTTGGGGGCGAGAACGATGAAAACTTGCTTCATGTGAAGAGGCTTGGCCTTAGCCGCACCTCAGGAAAAAAATTTCGTATGCACCTCAAAATTCTAGTGGTCTACACCTTTAAAATTCAATAAAGAAAGAAGACGTGGCGGCAGCCCCCCCCCCCCTCCTCTCGAAAAAAGGTTTAAAGATTTTCAAAATTCAATTTATCCATTTTACAAGTGAAAACAAATCATTTGCGCAATTTTATGACTAATGCAACAAGTTTATTTCGCAACCCATTCTCGGAGGATGGGATGCCTTACCCTTCGCCTTCGGCCCATCAATAGAAGGAATCTATCTTCCAACAGAGAAAACTTCTTGTTATTCAAACTATCTGCGAAATCTTTGAAAAGGGTGACTCCAGGATTTCTCCCTGACTCCTAACTTCTCCCTCATCCCAATCGCACACCTTTGGCACTGGAGACCAAAAATGGTAGCAAAAAGAAAGAGATCTTGAACTTTCCTCAATGAATATGGTTCAGACGGGCAAAATTTTTCGATTTGTACTACGCTCAGTGCCGCTAATTCAGATGACAAAAATTTCGGACTTAAATTCATTCGTCCACCTTCGTTCAGGATTATTAAGAAAAGCTCGAAACTGACTATACTAAACTGGGCCGTTGAACGGATCCCTTTTGGAAGAATCCCTTACCACTGGAAAGAAATTTTCAATGCTACCTCCTCCCATCAACGACAATTTTGTTTTACGCAAACTTAATAGTGCAAACAGCTGAAACAATTGTTTCAGACGTCAAAAAAATGTTTCGGCAGATATTCAACAGCATTTTCCCAATGCGTTTTCCCAATGCATTTTCCCAATAGAAATATTCAACAGCATTTTCCCAATGCACCCACCAACTTCTGTTATACCCGAAATTTATGCTACAGGAAGCCCACGAAACACGTCCAGTGGGGTTGCCCGCATAAACAAATAGATGCCAGCGCAGCTTACCCCCGGCCGGCTAAGGTATTATTACCTTTTCGCACCGGTGAGCGCGCGGCGCGCACATAGCTTCCTATGGCGTAGCTTTACATAAGGGGAGCATCACTACCTTGAGTGCTGATGGCTAACCGTCCGTGTGAATAGTATTTACTCAGTTAACAGGAGACAGGGGAGTGAGCATGGGCGGGGCATTCATAGAGTGTTCTGTGGGAATACCACTAAGTGCACTGTTGTGTTTTAGTTGATTTCTGTGCAAGTGGAGGTTTATGGACATTTTAAGTGCAAAATAAGCATGACGAAAACTGGTCTTCATCGCGCGTAATGGGCGGAGCTTCAGTGATAAGCTTTTGTTGGCTAGTTTTTTCTGCTTCTATCATTTCTAGATAGTACTGCTTCGACATCGATCTATACTTGAGATTTTTTGCAAGATTCTGAGCATATTTTCCACAATAAAATTTTCACACCGTAAAGAGACTTATTCTCATAACTCTTAGTCACTTATTTGATTAGAGTATTATCAACTACAGTGTCCTTTTAGTTGATTTTCTTGTTACTCCAAATTGTAAACACCCATGTACAAAATGCAGTATCGCTCGTATTTCTTGAAAAAAAAAAACGACGCACAGTCGGCTGATTTATGTGGCATCACCGTAGCGTCGCCATAAGTCGCTTCAGGGTGGACGAATTCTTGATGGGCACCATTCGACTCACCTCAGCGACGCACATCTTCTGCTATATAGAATGCTCGTCGTTTTTTCAAAAAATACGAGGTGGTAGTGCAGGTGTTCACGAGAACTGGTCCCCATCACAAAGGTGGGCGGGGCTATACGGACGGATTTTCGTTAGTTATTTTTATTATCATTTTCTTATATCTTTTGTTAAGGTTGTTTCGAGCTAATGACCATTTCTATTACGAGCTATTTCAAATTCATCAGAAAAGGTTGTTTTGAAGACTGCATGCTTATCGTGCTTATATTCAACTACTTGCTTAGAGTTTCTTTTCCTAATTGGGACAATCCAGATTTGACAACTAATTCTCTGCACCTTCCACCCTCTGCCCCTCCCATCCTTCCTTCCACCAAATCTGATCAACTAAAATTTTCCAAATCAATATCGACCACTGTTTGCTCAGGAGCTGCTGCCCGCTGCTTGCTGACGCTGATGCTGATGCTCTCTCTAGTTGGTTCGGGCGCCCGCTGCTGCAGCGCGCATCCTTCCGCACCGGGACTATTTGTCCTATCTCATCTCTCGCGCATTATTTTCAACGGCACTGTCGCCCAAATTGCTGTCGGTTCTGTTTGCATGCTCTCTTCGGCTTTGTTCCGCTCATATTTCACGGATCAGTCCTAGAAAATTCCGCGATCACTCGAGAGATATAGAGTTACAGTAATCCGCCAACGCATTGGGTTCACTTCCTAGAATTTCGAACTGCCCAAAAAACTTTTTATCAATCCAATAATTTTTTTAACATTTATGAAGCCTCCTCTTTTAGGACAACCGAGATTACTGTGGTTTACTTAAGGTACTGTAGTTTTATTACCGTACCTTTACCATCAATACTTTCATTTACTATGTACTGCAGTACACATAACGTATCGCTTCGTTTGCTAGAATATTGTGGAACTCTACTTCCTCGCTTCGTAAATTTATTAAAAGCCTTGTATGGATTCTAATTTTTACTCCATTAATTTCGAAAGCAAAATGAGCTGAGCTTCTCGAAGTCTCTCCAAAAATGCTTAATCTTTCCGCTCAAGTTACTTTTCCCCTTTATGGCTATTTTTTGGTACAATTTTCCCCAGCGTTCTTTGTTTTCCACGAGTTATCACGACTATCGCAAATTTCCTCATTTTCAAAATTTACTTTTTATCCCCCTCTTTATCGTAATTCATACGGTGTGGACACGGCAAAACTAGTAATGTAGTAATCCCCAAGAAGAATTACGTTGAACCCCTTACTTATCCGGTATACTTGCCTGATTTCCCCGTTCACTTTTGTTTACATCTCCTTCGCGTAATCCGCTTACTGACTTGCTGCAACGGATAGTATCCAAACCTTTGTTCGACGCTCTTCTTCTCAATTTCAGTAAATTAGATAGAGTTTTACGGATAAAAAGGTTTGGAAAATGAATTCTTTGAGTTTTCGAGACTTTTTGAAAATGTTTCTGCTCTCGAATCAATTTGTAACGATAAGGCGTAAAGATGCAGTAACAGAATTCCATTTCTCTGGGTCTCCCATTTCACCTTAGAATGTCTTCCCCAAATTACTGACAACAGTAAATCAAAATAACTATTATAGAAAAGAAGGCCAGATAATTTTCACCATTGCCTCCTTGTTGCCTCCCTTCCCAGCCTTTTTTTCTTGCAAATGTTTAACGCTATAGATAATCGGTTGAAATCTTAGCTGTCACAATAAGTCATTGGAGGCTAAGAGAAAAGGCGGCCCTCATCTCATAATCCAGGATCACAAAGAAGAGGAAAATTTTGGAAGTATTCTGGAAAAAAATATCCACATGTAGAAACTTTTGAAGTATTTATTCACCTCCATTCCCTTTCCTCCGGTACTCCAAAAACATTTTGGGACCACCACAAAAATAAAAGGTATGTAGACCATAGAACAGAGACATCATGCTGGCGCTTAAGTAAAAAATCACAAAATAAATAGCAATGATGAATATTGAAGCTTTGTACTTTAGAATGTAGGCAATTGTATTGACCAGATGCCACCCAGTTCATTGAAGCTATTGATTTACTTCCAGCCATTTTGGACATGAGTTGATTAGAAAAAACAAAAGTTCCCTGATTTTCAAGAGCAAAAATATCTCAATATAAGCTTCTTCCTCTGTTTTTTGCACTAGCTGATTTTCAATGCCATAACCTTTGGTGCAAATGGACAGGCCTTTTCCCAAAGAACAATTTTTTGTCAGTTGCCAGGATCAGGGCTCGGCACAGGTGGCTTATAAGCAAGCTGAATATCATTTTTGGGACAAAAAGGATTGTGGAAATCGTTTTTGTAAGGCAGAAATTGGGTTTGATCGACTCGGATATTTCGGACGGGGTCGAAGAGGACTTCGTAAAAATTTGCGAAAGTTAGGTGAACCTCGTTCTATATTTTCTTAAAGTCACTTCGTGCCGGCCCTAGCCAGAATTTAACGCCATCAGGGATAACGCTCGTCTCCTCTTTTTTGTCAGCATTCTGGAAATTTTATGGGTAAAATTCATCATCTTCATTCTATTACCAGCTTCGTGTAATTGCACTGCTTCAAACTTGCATTAACATACATTAACAGTACAGTAAGTCTTTTTTTTCACTCCGTGGAAGTTTTTGTGGTAATTTTTTGCTGTTATCTGCTATTTCTTCACTTCTTATGATGACTCTCCGTTGCAGAATTAAAAAAAGTAGTGTATTTGCACAAAGCGGCCATGGTAATGCAGACAACTGTAGGCAATGGATTTCCAATGCTGAGCGATGTTAGAGATGCCGAGCTTTAGTGAACCTCTCACCTGTTCTCTTTTGCGTCGGCTATCAATCACATCCCGCTTTTGAAGTGAAAGTAAATACCAAAAAATAGAAAGGGACTATAGTCTAAGTGTTATGTAACTATTTGACCTAGCACCTATGTCTAGCCACACCCAAACTCTTTGACATCCATCGGTTCAGACTTGCGTCAAAGAAGCATCAAAACTTGTCCGCGCGTCTGACGATCAAATCTTTCCCGTGTAAACGATTTTTTTCGTCGCACGTGAAGATACCGGGCGCTCCTCTTTGAAGTGTCAGAGGTTAATACAGGGTGTCCCAAAAAATGTACCGAACGTCTGATCGTTAATATCTCTCTTCTAAAGAAGTCTTTTCCCTTGCTTCAGGTACCAATCTGTAGAGCTGGCTTCAACTTAGATTTGCATTATAGAACGAATCACTCAACTCTTTTCATTACTGTAGGATTACGGTAAAAACTTCAAAGAAGGTTTTAAACTTTTGCCCCAGAAAGGAAACGAAACAGCCTGAAAACATTTACACTACGCTAATTAGAGTTGCTGATTATAAATGTAAAGTTCCCAATTCATTATGATGCTTCTTTGAAGAGTTATGCCAGGTAAGAGGTAGTGGCCATTTTTTCAATGTTCCTAAAAAGTGCGGTTAGCCGTTTAGAAAGCTTCGTAATCTTGTGAATAGTTGAGTATTGAACTCAGCGTCCATAAAAACCCCAATATACAAGTTTTCACATTTTTCTGAGAAATTTTGAAACGGCAGCTTTTTCCACGCTGACACCATATGTTTCAAGTTTCTACCGTAATCCTACAGTACCGAAGAGAGACGGGTGATTCGTTCCATAATGCAAATCTAAGCTGAAGCCAGCTTTACAAAACGGTACCTGAAGCAAGGCAAAAAACTTCTTGGGAAGAGAGATATGAACGATCAAACGTTCGATACATTTTTTGGGACACCCTGTAATTCTGCTACTAATAATGCGGACACCAAAACCTCGTCCCAAATCAGCATCAGCAGCTGAGTAAAAGGAAAATGTTGCGAAATCATTTGTCGGCATATCATTGAACGTCGGATGAGAGAAATAAGTTGAAGCAAATATAGTAAACGATTCGTGGCTTCTCGAACTTTGGCCGAGTTACCAACTGATGGCGTTCTGTTTGCCATGCAAGCAGATATCGCAGCAAATTGCTGGCGCAATAGCTAAAATCAAAGCATTTGAAGAGTTTCTCCACATAGCTTTTAGACTCAACCAACAATATCAGTGTTTATCTGAGCCACTTTTATTCCACCAGTTATAGTCGAGTCATCATATGGTCATATGTGTAGTTGCACACACCGTCCATCTTGGCGTCCCCATCCTGGAGTATTGGAGGAAACAACCCTCCAGTTGAGTGTTTTTGATGCGTTCTTGACATTTCTTATCTTTCTAGGTACTAGTCTCCTCAAAATGATGTAAGCAACAACATTCGACTAGTCTCTTTGCGTTTTTGCGATTGCAAATCCAGAATGAGGACGCCAAACATGGACCGGTGTGTGCAGTTGCACACATAATCATATGAAATGATTCAACTGTAAGCAAAGATATTTGACCTCTGAGCCCTCAGCAGACCTTGTCAGTGGGAGAAGGCCGAACTCTAATTGTTTTGGATATAGTTTGCTGATAGATTTGTTGAGTTTTTTCTCATAAAAAGCTGAATTGGTCTTACTTTGACTTCCATTCTTCGACCGTTGAATGATGTTTTTGATACGCCGTTGAGCCAAGCAACTTTGGAGCTCTGAATGAGAAAGTTTGACCGAGAGGATAGAGTCGAAATGTTTGACTCAAACCTTCCTGTGTCCTAAATGGATGAACCTGTCCTTTGCTTGTAAACAGTGAAAAAAAACAGGCGCGATCACCCCTTACGAACAAACTTGTCTTAATTTCAACAGACCAAGACGGGTAATATTTATTTATTTTATTTGTTCGTTTATTTATTTATTTATTTATTTATTTATTTATTTATTTTACCATACAACAAAGGGACTGAGCTCATGGCTGACGTACAGTGGTGATGGCAGACTTCTGTTGCGAAAAAAAAATTCCGGATTAGAAGAACAAAACCAATTTAGTCCAAACTGAAATTTTTGTTCTTCGTAAACTTCTAGCCTACCTCTAAATCAAAGAGAACCATTTTCGAAACTGCTGTTGCTCTACTTCTAACTTTGAAAAAATGTTCAGAATTTGTTTAAAGCCATAAGAATGTTTACAGATGTGTATTTAGTGTAATTTCAAAGAATTCCGGCGAAGGGAGGGGCACTTTTGTCATGGTATCCAACTAACCCTTGATTCAACTGGCTTAGCGGCTGGGAGGCGGGTCTTTGTGGCCTAATTCGGCTGCTCGCGCCCGCGACGCAGTCTCTGCGTCTCTCTCGCGAGTGTGCTTTCTGATCATTACCTAGCCTTAATTTGGTCACGAGGCCCCGCCTTTCAGTCGCCAAGCCAGTTGAATCAAAGGGTATTTAGTGTAATGTCAACGACGTCAAACGAAGGGAGGGGCACTTTTGTCATGGTATCCAACTGTGACTGCTATTCCTCCCTGATGAACTGATTCCCACGAAAAGCATTATCCTCTGATAAAGAAACCTAGGCACTTGTCTTTTATGCAATAAGTGGTGCACCAATTTCACACAAAATATTTTTATGCGTGAGCAAACAATCCCCTCACTCAAGAGTGACCTCATCTCATTGTTTCTCATGAAGGGTATTCAAACAATCTTCTAGCTGTACTTGAGTTAGTGGGAAGCTAAGTTCATCTGGATTTTGCCGCGTATAGCCGCTCGTACCTAGAAAAAGTGATCTCAATTTCGCACTGAACACCAAGTTCTGTAAATGGCGGAGGGTGATACACAAGACAGTTCATAGTCCTTCATCCTTTACTTCCATACATCTTTATTACTGGTTTCTATATCGTATATTCTCTCTTTCACTTCAGTCTCCACCCAGGCCCCGGCACAGATGGTATGGAAGCAGGCTGAATCTGTTCTTGGGGCGAAAATGCAAAGGGAATATCACTTTTGTGGCCAAAAATTGGAGTACTTTTTAGTCGATGTTTCGTTTTTTAAGGGTTTTTTACGTTTAGGGCTGAGTGTCAAAGGAGACTTCGTAGAATTTTGCGAAAGTCAAGGGGGACTTCGTTTTCAAGAAGCCTAGAAACGAACTCATACTGGGTCCCGGTCTCCACCTCTTTCCTTCTCTTTCGCACGTTCAGAGATAAATCTTGAAATTTGACAATCAACATAAACTTTGCTCCGTCGGCTTTTTTATGAGGATGACTCTAAAAAATACTTCTGCCTTCTCCAAGCAATGTTTGCCGACAGCTACCACAAAGCATCTACCTCTTCATTTTTTTCACATACTTTATCGATTAACATGCTCCCTCCCCTCCTCCAGCACAAGCACTCACCCCCCCCCTCCATCAACTAATCAGTTCCATAAACCTTGTAAACCCTTTCGACCACAAATTAGTCATTCTTGAAAGCTTCGGCATCTCTTTGGTCTAGAATGAATAAGTGTGGGCGGAGCTTGATGGAACGGGTGGCGGGTGGAGTTCTACGACACAAAGTAATGATGCGATAAATCATTTTATTGTCAAGTACTCAACAGTTTGCATCGATTATTAGCTTGATTAGCTCTATTACAATGGCTCTATGCAATATGTTGAATGCTCCCGTGCTAGGCAATCTGTGGGCAACTGGCACAAATCCTGAGTGTTGTCCACTTCACAAGCTTCCCGGAAGTATTCTTCCGGAAAGCCTGGACATGGAAAAACACACAGAGTTTCTATTTGTTCTCGTACCAATCATGTTTTTCTGTCTTGCTTGAAGGACATCTGACAATTTTTCTGAGCATGTTTTTTGAGGAATGACTAAGAATTTGATTTTTCAAAAATCAATAAATCAATAGAAAGCCGGACCTGCTTAACCTAGACTTTTTCCCCACTTGTCCAGACTACCATGATACTTTCTCTAGTTCCATTTTGTTTCTATATCAATTGTCGCAGCCCTTCCCCCCCCCCCCACCCCCCCACTTCACTGCAACCCTTTCCTTCCCAAGAATGGGAGTTTCGAAATTACCTACATGAATTATCAAGTGTTCTTCATGTGGATATTCAAAAATGTCTTCGTATTATTAAATATGCAAATTAACTTTGTAGCAAAAAAATGGCTGCGCATAGGCTCACTAAAAAATAATCTTTTGAATAATATTTCGGAAGGCGCTATATTTGAAAAAAAAATTCCCACCCCCCCCCACTTCGCATGGACGAATTTTTTCAGACTGGCATTGCGAATTATAGTTTTTGTTTGAAGTGGACAACTGACACGAATCCCTGACAATGCTCCTGAGGGCGTGTGACCAAAACAGATTTTCACTTTTATAAACAAATCAATCGATGAGAAGCTCAACTTGCTTAATCATTGCTAATTCATCTTTATTCTGAAACTTCGCATTAGACAAGCTGCTCTGAGTGTTGGTATAAGACCACTACGAACAATTTCCGGACAACTGTCACAAAAACAAACTGTCCACAAACTAGATTCTTCTTATGTGTCCAACAACAAGTCGTCCCTCACTCTGTCTATTGTTCATTACATATGTCCCACACCTCCGCGCCTCTATAACTTGCCCCAGATCTCGAATTTCTTTTTGATTGTTTGCTAGCTCGTTAACTGTCCGTTTGTGTGGCACGATGTGCGCGCAGCTCTCTCCTCGTGCATGTTCTTTGTGCGGTTCTGACGTCAGAATTACCCGATATGGTAAAAGAGCGCCGTCGAAGAGCTCTGCTGGTAGCCGCGAGCTTGCGTTTTGGCCGTGCGTGTGCTCGCGCCCAATGTGCATTACCCCCTAAAAGAATGTCTCATATTTCAGCCTTCCAGCAGCTTAATGCTGTCCTGGTGGTTTGGCGTTGGTGTGGTGGCTGCAGCCACACCGCTGATCAGGTAAATTTCGTCTATTTCTTTTTGTTTCTGCTCTGTGCAAATTTCTTTCATTTGCATTTCTTTATTAACGTCTGTAAACTGGTACTGTGGCAACTGAAAACTAGTGTCTTTGCCTTACTGTTTGGCTATTTAGCCATAGGTTCCTATCATCCTTTTTTCTCCTGCGAATGCATCCCTGTGCCATCACCTCTATGCAACAGCCAATTACGGCACGCGGATACTGTAGGTGCCAAAAAACAGCTGCCGCTCACGGCATTCATTTTTTGGCGGGCATTATTTTTGCAAATCCATTTTTGTCGTTAATTTCCCATACTGCAATAAACTGATTACATTTTCTCATTGTCGTTAGTGGCCTATGATAATTTCTTGCAATGGCTGGAGATTTTGTCAAAATCAAAAATTTGCCTCTGTTATTTACTGAAACTTGGTTAGTGTGCACTAATCACAAAAAAAGTTGGCTATTTTGCTACCTTTGTCCAAAATCCTACAGTGACAATCCGTTTTGGGCATGTGAATACGCAGTACAAAGCTTTATTTATCCAGAAACAATCTTAGAAACTGGATTTGAACTTTAATTTTGATTTTTGACATTTCTAGATTTTTCAAGAACGAATATTTAGCAATGAGATTTGGACTTACAGTAGCATTCTCATCAATTTTATAAATATAAAGGGGAGTCCCCCGCTGCATTACAAACTGTTCCACGATTTTCAGCGCTTGATCACGCACCCTTATTCCACTTTTACCCTTTAAAATTACTCATATATGTGATATTTCTCGCATATTCTCTCCTTTTACGGAATTCATCAAAACGGAAGTTCCACACGTGAGCCGCCAGTACGAAAAATTATTCGATCATCTTTCGGGGAATCATAAAAACCACGCCAAATCACTAAAACTGAAGAGAGTGACTGGGGGTGCTCGCCTATGTAAATACGTGAATCCTCCCCGTTTTGAGTGCTTAGTGGATTTGATCGATGGTTTGTGACCATTACACATATCAGGTGGTTTTGAAATTTGTTCATAATTTGAATGCGGGAACTTCAAATCTGTAGATCTTAGGGCAAGATCAAAGGTAATTTAGCTTTTTTAGCCGCAAAGATCAGACATTAAGAGGGTAGGGTACAAGCTGAGCTCGATCTAGCCTTGATAATGAGTGTACGAAAGTTTTTCATCAGGTGGATAAGGGTGGGTTGAAGGAGATATGAGAGGAGGCGAAAATCGTGCACTCATATTTTCTTTAGCGATCGAATATGCAGGCTTTATCTACGATTTTACTTAGGTAAGTGTTTACAGCAAACTTTTTGATTGCTGTAGTAACCTTCAATACTTCTCGCTTTTTCTCTCCCTCATCCCCCTCCCTTCCCTTCCTTTCTCCTTTTTTCTCGTCCATTCCTACTCCTTTCTCACATTCTTGGCAGTAACTTACCCTGCCCATAAATACGATGATAACACAAATCGGACAGAGATGCTATGCCGTCGAATGCACTCCAGCTCTCTTTGAGCGGACATCTGTTACAAACTGTACATCTTTACCCATTGAGGCCTGTACTAACTGCGCGCGCAACCAAAACCTTCCGTGAAAGAACTACCAAAACGCTACCAAAGAACCCCTCAAAGGCGCTATATTCGCTAATCCAAAAATGATTCCTCAAATGAAATCCTTACGTCAATGCCCCGTCAAATTGTCTTTTTCGTCATTGCAGTCCTCTATGTATCAAATTTCCAATCAACTCCGAGCATTTGAGCAGAAAAAAGCCCGGCAACATTGCCAAGCGCGGGAGCGGCGGCACCACGACCGCAGCCCACGCCGCCGCAGCTTCTACATGAGCAAACAATAGGAGGTTTAGCATAGCGTTGTGTAAATATAACTCGGTGGCTCAGCTACCGCGGTCGTAGCTCTCAGCTATTCGACTCCGGATGAAGAAATTTATAACTTGACATCTGCAGGGAAAAAACGCAGCGCGGATGGGCGCGGGATCTGTGAGGTGATTGAGAGCGAAAGGATGCGTAAGCGAAGTGCTCAGAAAGACCTAATTGTAATTATCTGGCCTATGTGGGATCTGAATTCGAGCCCTCCAGTCCTTTCTCAGGCGCCCATACGATACATCTTTAGACAAATACTCTGAAGCTCGCCCACACCGTACTCCTTTTCAAGCGGGCCGATCAGCCCCTTCTCGGACCAATCAGCACATTCCGACCCGTCCCACTTTTTACACAAAAAGCATCCCAAATAACACCTGTACCCTGCTCTAAGTACATATGAAGTTATTCTCAGGCCAGAAAATCAACTCTCATCTCGCCCATACCGTATTCTTTCCGGGCGGAACTACACCACCTTTTCACTGCTGCACCGTGTTTAGATATCTGTAAATTATTACCGGCCAAGACGATTATTCTTACCCATACCGTATCCCACCCAGCGGACCAACCATCATCCTCTCATTTTTCAGATAAAAAATTTCTATGTCCAATGTATATTCAGACCACAAATCCAAGTTTAACTGTCGCGAATACTTACCGTCTCTTCCCAATCAAACTGACCAGCATCTTTCATTCACTATCCTTACAAGAAATACAGAAATACGTGGGCACACACCCATATGAAAATCATCTTCAGTAAATGCATACCTGTTTTCTCCTTTCCTCCCCCTTCTCTACCCAACAAACCCTGCTCCCTTCCCTGCGAAATGTAGACAATTGAAGTCTATTCTAGACTACCATGCTTTTTATATAGGTGAAACACTAGGCAGCAAAGAGCTCTCCTTTTTCAAATTCTGTCAGACCACAAATCCTCCTGAAGACCCGCACTCTCTCACTGAACCTTATTTGGTTCGAAAATGAAGAAGTGAAGTATCCAATTCCCTAACGACTTTGAACAGCAGCTATGACAAGGAAGAAAGAGGGAAAGGCAAATGTGAAGTTTACTTTTTGGTGAAGGTGAAATCAAAAGGATTTCAAAATTTATTTGAGTTCAACTAACGGTCGATTATTTGCACTTGAGTGGACTACTGTAAGAGTTAGTGTGACTGAATTTTAAATTTGCCAATTTTTTTTGAAAAATAACCTTTGATGCTATTTGCTTGATTTTTTTGTTTTTGAGACCATGTTTCTGTTAAACCTTTCCGCCAACAACGACTTTTTATTGCAGAGACGCATAGTCACTTCCCGCTCTGCTTCTCTACTCCCGACCATACAGTAGCATAAAAGGAATGGTAGAGATGGAATTCGTGCTTTTTTTTCCGTATTTTTTCATATTGGAACTTTTTCACGCTGAGTGATTGTGCCTCCTAATTTGAAGCGTTCTCTAGTCCATAGAAAAACAAACTTTGGTCTCAATTTATCTATTTGCACAGCGTATTCACATATCTATTCTGCCGATTCAAACGAGTGAATGCAGAATTAAGCACTCATTTAACAATAATCTTTTGTGTACATATAACAGTAATATATTGTATTGATACATTATGTAGTCTTATGACTTCAGAAATATAGGCATTCAGAAGCGGAAGTGTCCTACTAGAACGTAGCTACAGCTCTGTTTGACCAAAGATGTTATGATGAGTTAGAAGAAAGGAAGCTGGGCTAGAGCTGAAAAAAGAAGGAGAGCAGGGAGGGGGGGGGGGGGGAGAAGAGAGGCGAAGGGGCTCCACAACCGGTAGGATTATGAGAAAGGGTATGATAGGGCAAAACTACAGCGGACCCAGTTTCGCGCTCATATTCGGAGGAACTGATTTTTTTTATCGAGAGCTTGGTCAGACTTCTACCCTCTTTCCAGTAGAGAAAAACAATCAAAAGAAGATCTTACAGCCGTAGGGCTACAAGCCATTCAATAGTTTAATTCAGTGCAGCATCACTAAGTATAATACTTCTTTTCAGCGCCTTTGCTGTTCGACAAACAGATTTCGAGAGAGAATGTGTCCATTTGTTATGTCCAGAGACTGCCTTTGATAATGGTAAGTTCATTTACAGTTATGCATAATTGTGAGTAATTGTGCCATTATCGATTGAGCACATATATGGGAATTAGGTTACAAACTTTGTGCCAAAAGGTAAATTATAGGGAAACACATGGTACATGCTTTCGAAGAAAATCTGATAGTCCAAAAGTTTTTTTTGGGGGGTCTAGTCCTTCAGATCAAATGTGATGTGATAATGCAGACTATTTGAGCCTATTCCATGTTGTATTTTGACACATATTTGTGTCATAATTTGATAGATAAGAGCACAAAACAAATTTTCAAAGTCTTCGCCTTCCGGAAACATCTGAGTATGTGACTTCATTTTTTGCAAAATCTAAATGCAATTTTTGAAACAAAAACATTTGCATTGGTTGAAGTTCATAGTATAGCAAATTGTGCGATGAACTTTGAACTACTGCATAAAGTTTGCGCGTTCAGTAGTCGCAAATGTGGATGCGTTCCGAATCAGTCGCGCATCTGTCCTAAGCACGCTATTCCCACATAAAAGAACCACTCAGCTATACAGTGTAAATAGTACGTTTGAGATAGTGATCCGTTTAGCATCACTAGGGACGAGTTATGCTCAGAATCTGATGATTACCAATGTAGTGATGAGAGCAGTTCATTTTGTGTATGTTTTGCCTTCCCAAAGAGGGTTAAAAGGAATATTTAACAGTAGGAAGTTTGCATGCTGATTTGCAAAGTGAACCATCAAAAAGTAAAATTACTATATTGTAGTTCGGAGCCATACAACAAAGCTCGTATGGATGAGAATTTCATGGAGCAAATGTCATTTTCTTGGAAATTTCCGATGCAGCACTGTCTATTGTATAGATATTATTATTAGGATGTCAAGCATTTCCCAATTATCCTGTATAGTGCCATTGCGTTACCGACACACGCGCGAATGTTGCAAAGACCGCGAGGGCACTATATTAGGCGGAAAACATACCTCACGCGATTTCATTCGCGACGCGATTTGGCATTTCCATTTGGTCATAACTCATCGTAGGGGGTTTCTGAATGTACGGAAAACAGGGCATTTTATCAACCTACGAAACTTATAAGTGCTGTGCCTTTGGTTTCTACTAGTATAGAATTTGAAGACATAGTGGCAAATTGTGCTAGATCGCATGGTAACTGAAATCGCCGTGAGGTAATCCTTGAGCCTTAGGGCGTCAAATCTACTAGACTGAAGTATTGAATTCCTTCAGCAAATAAAATGCGAGTCGTAAATTCCAAACTCTGCAAATAAAAATTTGTACAAACTCTAGATTTTCATGATTTCAGGAGTAAGAAATCTTATCAACGAAGATTCACTGAGTACAGAACAATGTGTCGATTGTCAACAATGCACTGCCAATGGTTACAGGTGAGCTTTAGGGCGGATTGAGCGTCTATAGACGACTTGACTTTTCAAAAAGTTCTGATTTCTAATAAAATAGGACAGGAGAGAGTAACTACTAAGATAAGGGATTCCTTCGCCATCTTTAGAAGACATCCTCCTTATTTTTCACGAATAATATCATTTTACCTTACTTCCAAAGAAATCATAATTTCCAGCGTCTGCCTTGGAGTGCGACCAACACGAGCTAGTCGTGTGGATGCCAAAAATCCATGCTCATGCTCTCACTCAGTCCCAATAAACTGTCACAATCGACTACACGAGAAACAACATCCTGCAAACCTCACCATGAAGGAATACACAGTGTGCTACCTAAGCGGTAAGTAGACTCGTCCGCACCAGTTCATTTCATTCAGTTAACTCGTCCAATTCCAGCGCTGCAAGCTCCACCACGCCCACTGGCTGTCACTGAAAAAGATTCGGTCGTCTTTACGATTGAGCCATTTTGGCTAGAAACTTACTGGCGTCAGCTTGATCTGGACAACCTGACATTCCATTACGACTTCCCGGTCAAGGTACGAAAAATACCTTCGCTTCCTCACAACCTCACTCTTGTCGACTACTTCAGAAAAATTTAGGAAGCGGTTAATATAAATTTTCTCAAAAGCGCCTGAAAAAATCTTCAAAAGATAACCAAAAAAACTGAATGTCAGCTTAGCAAATGACTGCAAAATTACAAAATTTTAGGGGTTCTTCGAAAAGTGAGAGAGGGGGAAGATGACAAAAATTGTATCTGAACAAAGAATAGGATATCAGCCATGTACTTTAGTTTTTCTTTTGCAGCTTCACAAATTTTTAGCGTGAACCGCACCCTCAGAAAATAACTTTCACAAAACTATTTTATTTTTTACATTATTTATAGAAATGTTCCGGTCTTCAGAATTTAGTAACTTTGCTTATTTTCTATATATATATATGGTAGATCTCTTGCGTAAATTTTGCGACCAATTCTTGATGGGCTTAAGTACTCATAGGCACATGCTCTTTGATTTATTGCTTTTTTTTCAAAAATTTGATCTCTTCGACAACTAGCATCTTGTTTCCATAAGTATTTAGTCACTTGTTTTGAAGATATAATTATGTATTTTGTATTTCAGTCTCCGGATGTGTGTGAAGGTACCGTAACCTCGTCAGAGGATGGTGTGCATTTATGCAATAATGCCATCTCCCTAAATATGACAACACCAGATCAAAAAGATGAGGAATATGGACAGAATGAGGTACCAAGGATTGTCTTCCTCTTCGATTTTATAAAACAACGATGCACTGCAGAACTATGACCAGTACGATGACGAGTTGCCAGAGGAAGTAGAAATTGACCGTGAAATTTTTGGAGACGCTGAGGAAGTCCAAGTCTACTATGTAGTAGATGTCAATCGACCACGACAGCTGCAGCCTAAGGTTGACACCCTTTTACTCCCCCCCCCCCCACTTGTTTCTATAAATCGCATGCTCACTTAGGATGAGAATGGCGAGATCTTGCATGACATGAGGACATCGGTGGAATCAGAAATTCTAATGTTCAACCTGAAGACAGACTCTCAATCACCTGCCAAACTTCCAGCCCCTGCAGGTAATTTCCTGTTTTGAGTTCAAATTGACTGGAAAATCAATAAAAACTATTTTTTGCTTTTCAAAACGCCGAAATAGGACCTCGAAAATAATCAGTACACATTTTTTTCATCAAGCAAATGTTCTTCCGAAGCAACTACTGTATCAGAGATAGTGGCGAGATCGTCCATAATAGAATCCAACTTAAAAAGCCTGCATTTGGAATCTGTTATACAGGGACCAGTTCTCGCCCGCATTTTCAAATGTATGATAATCAAATATGCACTTCAGATACAGATACACAAGACGAAGATGAAGATGTGAGCGAAGAAAAGGGTGGTACGGATTTCTTTGAAGAAGGAAAGAAGCGAGAAGATCAAGAAGTGAGTGTTTACTGTTCAAAAGTTCAGCTGGTTTTTTATACCATTGTTGTTTATACCATTTTGTTCAAAATATTTAGATTTACTGTACATGTGCGGTTGAATGTACAGCAATATAAATGATTTAAGAAGCCTTTCTGCATCTATCAAAACCAAAACCCAAAACTATAATTTTTTTTTCCAGAAAGACGATGAAGACGATGCTGAAGGAAAGGATGGAGAAGAAGACAAGGAAGAAGACAAAGATGAAGCAAGCAAAGGTAATGAAGGAGAGGTGAATGAAGATGAGAAGGAAGATCAAGAGGAAGGTGATCGTGAAGAAGGAGATCAGGATGAAGACAAAGATAAAGCAGAAGAAGAACAGAAGGAAGGCGAGGCAAAGGATAAAGAGGAGGGTGATGGAGAAAAGATGAAAGAAGGCTCTGAGGATCAAGGTGAAAGCGATGACCAAGACGATCAGAAAGATGGTGAAGAAAAGGAGGTAGAAGTTGCTAAAGGAGACGTAAGAGAAAAAGAAGATAGCGAAGATAGGGAAGGTGATGAAAAAGAAGGAAAGGATGATACTGAAGGTAATGGACAAGAAAAAGAAAAGGAAGGAAAAGACGACACCGGAGATGATGAACAAGAAGGAGAGGATGAT
Organism: Cylicocyclus nassatus; assembly: GCA_958299035.1. Lineage (NCBI taxonomy): Eukaryota > Metazoa > Nematoda > Chromadorea > Rhabditida > Strongylidae > Cylicocyclus > Cylicocyclus nassatus. Next base: position 74,193,762 of record CATQJL010000223.1, on the reverse strand, counting down.
AATGAAGATAAGGAACAGAAGAGCGAAGAAAATGTGCAAACCGGTGAAGAGGAGGAAAAGGATGACAAGGGAATTAAAGATACAGAAGAAGGTGATGATCAAGTGAAAAAGGAGAAAACCAAGGGCGAAGGGCAGAAAGAAGTCGAGAAAGATGATAATGGGAAAGAAGAAGATGAAGATGAGGATGAAGAGCAAATGAAAGAAGGCGAGGAAGAGAAGGAAGGAGATGACCAAGAAGGCGAGCCTGACGGTCAAGGTGGTGGTGGCGGTGAGAGTGAAGGCGATGACAAGGATGGTGAAGAAGGCAAGCGGTCTTCCGCTTTGTTCACTTCATCCAAAAATACTTCTAGAAAAAAGGAAAACTGAAATATTTACAAACTCGTGAAAAATCTCAATACTCTTTTACTGAAACAAAATCATAATTTTTTTACCATAGTGTATTTACGTCTTCAAACCTTTTTCCTTTTCAGATCGACCTCTACCAATACCAGTAGACGATGACGAAAAAGATGACGATGACAAAGAAGGAGGCAAGGATGACTCAAAGGCCGACAAGCAAGATGATGACAAAGAAGAAGACAAGACTGGCACCGATGACAATGGCACAAATGACACAGAAAAAGATACCAGCGAAAACGGTGAAGATAACAAAGATGACAATGACAGTACCACAAAAGACGATCAGGATGACAAGGCCGACAACGATGACGCTGATGGTCCAGCAGAAATGATCAAACAACATGATGATGAGACTAAAAATGACGTGGAAGATACGGGAGATAATGAAGATGAGGGAGATGGTGAAAAAAGCGAAGATGACAGGGATAGTGCACAAGCGAGTAAAGAGGACGGTGGGCAAGGTGATGATGACGACGAAAATGATTACCAGGAAGACGAGGAAGAGGACGAAGAAGACGAGGAAAAGGTAGGGGACATTTTTGGTAGAAACGTTACGATGGTAAAAAATGAATTTTTTTAGGATATGACATTTATGCAACAAATTGTCAGCAATAAGGGCATGTTAGCACGATGGGTATTTGGTGCAACTGTTGTCGTCTGTTTAGCGCTGATAGCAGTCGTTTGCGCATATCGTAAACGATGTTGTTGTCAAAAGGTATGATAAATCCAATTCGAAATCAAGCACTCGGAAGTCTAGCGCGGAAAGCTTTCCTCAAAATATACAATGGAAAAATTCGACCAACTTTTCTTGGTGCTCTTCCAATTAAGGAATCCTAAAAGTCAGAACCATGATTTTGCTAGCGCCAGACAGCGCCACTCTATTCAACTTTTGATTCAACTGGCTTGGCTGCTGGAAGGTGGGGTTTTGTGACCTAATCAAGGCCTCTCGCGCCCGCGACGCGTCTTGCTTGCGAGCTTGCTCTCTGAGCACCAACTAGCCTTAACTAGGCCCGAAGCCCCGCCTTCCAGCCACCAAGCCAGTTGAATCAGAGGGTATTTCGTGGTCAAACTGGAGAACTAACCAATAGTAAAGTTAATGTCCACCTGATCTACATCGTCCACTTCCTCCAATTCGCTGTTGGTCAGTCCGCTGATTTGACCAATAGCGAAGTGGATGAAATGAATCAAGCGGATTAAATGGATCAAGTATGACTTATGCCTGACAAGGGATTATCTGGCATGCTGACCACAACTGTAATGATTTCGTACAAAGCCTTTTTTCGAAAGTAAAGTAGTATACGGTAGAATTAAAACCCACAGTTCATGGATAACTTTGCCAAGAGGGATTGTTCAGCACGGTAATCAAAAGAGAATGTGAAAGTTGCATTAGATATATGGCATGATCAAGTAAATAAGGTACCCCCCCCTTCCGGATAGGCAAAATTTTGAGCGAATTGGAATTTTACCCATCTACCGCATACCTAGCTTAATACGAGCCTGTAACCCGAGAAAATGGCGCTACCATGCGAAATCAACAAGATAATCATGTTCAGCGTGTCAACAAACGCGTTATATGAAGTTTCGGGCAAATCCCTGTTTAATCCCGTACCGTAATTCTACCGTAAATCCTTCAGATAGTGTTGTTGTGCAAAATAAATGCGGAGTCCTTCATATCAATCTTTGTGCATTTCAGGGAAAAACTTCTAATGGAAATAAATACAGCAGCGTTGCTAGTCAACCACGTCAAGTACCGCCAGAAAAGGAACGACTCAATCAATAATAACATATTCATTATGCACTGAATCTACATATTCCGGTTTTATGATGCCATTTATACCAAATCTATATATTTTTTTATGAATTTGTTAATCTAGTCTTGAGATTATTCTATCCCATGTTTAGTTCGCCACATTTATTTTTCAGTTTTTATGTTTTTTGCATTTTTTGTATGTGTGTGCAAGAGCGCGTGAAGACCTCGACAGGGTCTGTAGATACGGTTATTACGCAAATTCTTTGTCTTTTTTATTCATGACGTCTCTGCGTCACTGGATACCAACCTCTGTAGCAAATCTAGTGCCCAATCAATATATCGATTGTCCCTACATGATGTTGCAGTGATGCGCTAGGGAAGTGAAATTTATTGAATTCCACTCATTCTCGCTGCTCTCTCTTTAGTTTCTCTTCCTTTCCATGTTTGAAAAAGAATGGTCGAGTTTCTGTATTCTAGGTGAGAATAAAATGTGTTCGTATGTATCCCTTACAAAAATCACAAAAAAAGAAAAGTTGCCAATTTATACCACTACCGTAACTGGGCTATGATAAAATACGGTACAAGGCGCAAAATCTTACACCTCATGCCAGGAGAACGACCTATGAACACAGCAAATAGCAAATAAGCAAGTACACTTCCATAGATAACCCTTTTTTTATTATTGTTTTTTTTCAACATTTAAGCAACTATGCACAGATACGACAAAGCAAAGTAAAGCAATAAACCCGAAGATATACTATAACACCGACCGTAAGAGATATGCTATGAGCACAGATTCGAAAAACAACTAGATCTTAGTATCAGAATCAAACAAAAATAATATGCCTTCACATGTAATCATGTCAGATCAAAGGCAAATCACCAAGAGGTCATGAGAATATATCACTGAAAAAAAAACAAAAAAAAAACAAGAAAGATCGTGGTACAATTAGAATTCCGGAATCTCAAGTTTGAGCTGTTCACGAGTTTGGAATTTCCCATCGAGTCCGATTTTCTTCAAAACACTGACCATGAGTTGCTCAAATTCATCTGAAACATGATATTCAATCAACTATCGAAATTCAGGAAATATCTCACCTAAGATTGATAAGTAGTTCTTTTCAGGAGTAGCTTCCAAAAATTTACGAGCACAATTGAAAATAGCATCCGCAACTTCTTTATTCGGTAAGTCTCTCGCTTCCCAATGACAATGTTTACATAGCAGCATCAACTAAAACTACACTTTGAATATAATAATTTTTGGCTCGGTTTACGTAAAGAAAATTAGGGAATTACTCACATCATTTAAGAATATGGAACGAACAGCAAGGAAACGAGCGCGTGGCACCAGAACACCGGTAAGCCTTGTCAATCCATAATTTCTCAACCATCCACATAGTTCCTTCATTTCTCTACCCTGTAAAAATATCAATTCGTAACCTTATATCCTGTTAGAAAACTATCAAAAAACTATCAGGCTAGCCAGTTCTATGCGCGTACTAATTGTAAGTATTTCAAGTCACAAATTACTCAAATCATTCCTAACAAAGCGATTTCACCAATTTCGTCGTATAGTGTTTTTTTTTTAAATTCGAAGAGCAAGCAAACAATCAACAAATAGCTGGAACAACCCAGCTGCTAAACTCGTCTCTGCAATCGTACTAGGCTAAATATTTTACAATTCGGGAACAACTGTCGAAGGCTTAGTGCGCGATAACGGTTCCCATGGTGCGCAGCTGTCGTGAATAAGGACTATCCATAAGTTCAATTTATGATAGTCTACAGCTGCAGCACATCCAAAGGAAGTGCAGAATCACATTGTAGGGATCGTAAACTCCAATATGCTCCTTCCAAAAAAGATAACAATATATACGTCTTAATGCATTATGTAACCAAAACTCAGTGCCGCTACTCAGAAAGATTACCTGGGGACAAAGGGGATAAAGATTTACGGAAAACGAAGCCTATTTTACAAAAAAAAATTCAAACTGGCGCACTTCTAACGCCCTTGAACGCGATAATTCATCAAATGATAATTAGGTAAGACTCACGAAAGCCCCATGTACCCTTCCTCCAGGTACTAGTAAAAGAAGAATACTACCAATAAGCGGTGGTGTAGTTTTCGTTACACGAACACGTGCCAAGTTCACAAACGAGTACGATAAACGAGACAGTACTACGACAAATCTGAAACAAAAGCTTATATCCTAGACAAAGAGAGCTATGAACTCACTTTGTGTACCCCATCCAGAAGTTGTATAAGTCGTTGTTCTTCAAACGCTCTTCCGACAAGGATTTCTCCGCATCGGTTATCAGCTCGACTACACTGTTCACAATCTCGACATCGCTTTTCTGAAAAAGAAATTGCAGTTGTTTAATGTTTTTGTATCTAAAATCCATTTCTTACTGGAACATGCCGCACTGTTGCAATCTGTTGCACCTTCTTAGACTCCTTCAGCTCCTTCTGTATAGTATTTAAGCAGCCATTCATCAGTTTTCCTCTTGAATTTTCTGATAACGTCAGCGTCGATGTAATCCGCTGCTGCAAGGAAGTAAGATGCAGGCACAGTCAATCTACATACTTTCTCAAACCTGATACTTTTCCAGATTTCGCTTCTTGATTTGTCTGAGGTATCGCTGTATTCCTGCCAAAGGTTTGTCACAATCAGGGAAAGGACAGGATGGTATACTACATTGCTCTTGGCTTGATGAAAAGTGCTTGTCGAGATACTGCAAAAAGACAAAATCATTACGTAAGAACAGCGATATCAGAGGAGATGCAACCATCAACTGAAATTTTCTGTGCGAATCTCAGTTTCGCATTCCCATGTCCAGCGTTCAAAATGCGCTGGTCAAAATGCTTAACGGAGTAAACGATACAGTACCTCAACAGGGAAGATATGATGACAGCCGTCGACTTCAATAAGCCGTGGCAGCTTGCTGAGAGCTACAAATACTCCGAGATATTCTTTGATTAGTGCCAGATAGGACTGCTTCCTGCACGTGCCGCAGAGGCCTACATTAGAGTAAATCAGTGAAAATGTATACCTGACGGTTCTATTGAGCTTAGGAAAAATTAACAGTGATACATTTGGTAGTGATACCATGTATAATTAATAAGCTTACCCGGGCAAGTCTCTCCGCACATGCCAAGACATCCATGTCCGCACATCAGTCGCAACGTACAAGGCTGTTCACACGGCTTCACGTCACAAACCTCATAGCACCTGTATGATCAACTCATTCAATGCTTAACCACGGAGACAGGATACCTCTTGCCGCAACTACGATGTTGACAGCTATTGTCGCACATGTGAGGGCATAGTACGCATGGCTGTGAACAATTTCGGCCGTAAGAAATTTCCTGAATAATGCAAAACATTTGAGGGAATTTTTGGAGATTGACTGTGAATGATCTACTGAACAGCTGACTTTGAAGCAAATTTTGGGAGCCTTGTTAAAAAGAAAATTGTATAATTTACAAAAATTTCTCCTCGAGAAGTAGTGTACAACTGGGTTACAGTAAAGCACATGACAAAAGGTTGAATATATGATGGCGTACTGTACCTGGATGGTACCGCCGCTGCCACAATACTGATGTTTGCATCTTGACAAACATGGCGATATGCATGGTTCACACTGGACACCACATCTGAAAAAAAAATAAAGTCTTCCATTTTTTTGAAATGAACAAACGCAAAAAAACCCCTTCAATGTCGCACACTAAATAAATATGAAATCAAGCATGGAAACCCACTTTTTTGTACATTTGTGTCCACAAGGCAATATTTTTCCACAGAGAGAATCGCACTTGCAACCGCCACCTAAAATCATCACCCCAATCATTTAGATAGACACTGTTACGCGAATATGCGCGAACATTACCTTTGAAACATTCTCCACATTCCTTCAGGCACTGATGTCCACATGGTAACTTTTTGCCACAAAACGCGACACAATATGAGGAGTCCATCCCAGCATGACAAGGAATCATCACGGAATGACCGCAGCGTTCCAGATCACGTAAAATTGGGGTCTAAAAGAGAAGTTACAGTCAAAAACGTAATTTGCCGTGTTAACAAGACGTCAGAGCTTTTCTTTGCTCCTGGAGACTAACAGCTCAGAGAACACATTTAATACTCACTTCGCATTTTTTTGTAGTCTCGTCTTCAGAACATGCCATAGTGATAGAATGCCCACACCTCAATCTGCGAGTTACTTCCTAGAAGCCACTTTCAGGAGACATCACATTTCCAGGAAAGGAAATCTCCACTAACCGCTTTACAATAGGTTGTGCAAGATTTTCCGCAAAGTTCAACACAAGTATGTCCACATTCAAGCGTTTTACCACAGGTTTTGGGACAATCAAGATTGACGTTGCTCTCACAGCAGGGTACACTCCAAGTGTGTTTGCAATTTTTTCCCGATAGAGTCACAGGCTAAAACAAAAGATTCGAACAGAAGCGCGATGCGAGTTTGAAACAATTTCAAAGAGTCAGAAAATCCCAGAACTAAAAAAGAAAATACCTCTTGGCACATGATAGTACATGGTTTTCCACAGCGATTGGAGCACTGATGACCACAGCATAGCTTTTTGCTACATCTAAAAAAAGAAATTGTTCTGGGTTCTCGTAATTCGCTTGTGCAATTCAATAATTGTGAAGTAAAATGTCTTTCAATATGAGCGGTGAATCAACAGAAAATTTGAAAATATAATAATCGCGAAAAGTGCACTTTAGAATACATCTCTCTAAGACAATCTTGCCTTTCAGCACATACTGCAGTGGCTATTGACGAGCATACTACGTTTGTCAAATGCCCACAATCTAACGATACCGTAACCACATGCATACATAGGCCACAATCCTGTAAAAAAAGCAAAGACTATAATCTGAAACCCCCGAAGTTGGGCTCGCTTTACTTCATAGCATTGTCGCTGACATTGATGGCGATAAAGTTCTTGTTTACACCTCCTGAGACAAGGCTGGAGACAAGGGTACCCCTCATGATCGTCGATTGGATGGCATCTGGAAAAGACTATCGATCAAGATTACCCCCTCAATCCGCTGTATTGTTCGACACGAAAAAAATCCGCAAGGAAGCCCAAAAGAGTATGCAAACACCCATATGGGACCCTACCTTCGCGGACAGTTATGTCCACACGCAAGCGCAGCACCGCAAATTTCTTGACAGCCGCCTTCCGGCGACTTTTCGGCAAAATCACTTGGAGTCTCTATTTCCTGTAATAGATGTAAAACAAAAAATCAAAGGCACTTGAGTTGATAATATTGTACCTGCACATTCCCATGTGTTTTACACTTTATCCTCAGTGTTGTACTGATGAGATCATTGTCAAACATTTTGTTACAGATTTTATCCCAGAATGACGAGCAGTGAGACAAATAACCGAAGTTTCCAACCACGTACATTCCATGCTTGGCTCGAGTCAACGCGACGGTGATACGATTTTTCACCTCAAAAAAATATTTTTCAAAATGTGCAACAAAAACATGCTTCAAGATTACCGCTAGAAATCCGATTCCGTCCATTTCTGATCTTACCAACGACACTATTATTATGCGATTTTCCTGAAATTTTTGGAGATGAGATCTACGGAGAATTTATTCAAATTACTGACCTTTCCTTGGTAGCTGTCAACAGTCTGGACCGAAACAGCGCTTTGATCTTCTCTCAATCGGCCAAAAGTAATTCCAATGGCTTCACGTAAAGCCATCATCTGTGCTGAGTATGCCGCAATGACGGTGATCTATATCCAAGAAAATCATATAGATGCAATAATCCGTCAGAAGATAGCGAGAGCGCAATACCTCCTCAAACTCGATTCCTTGCTTTCTCAAGTACCTGATCAACGCAACAACCATATGAACCTAAAGTAGCTTTCAAGCATGTCTTATATGCACCGACAAAGCATAGGCATCGAGAGATGGTGAGCAGACATTTGGGGGAGGGGGGAATAGGAATATTTTCGTCTATAGGTTAGCGCAAGTCAATCCTCCAACTCAACAATTTCTTTGACACTTACGACTCAAAAAGATTCATAAGATTATCTAAATTACTTGAAGTTGACGGTTAGTTGCCTAATTTTGAAAGAGATATATTCCACTTACAAGAATCGTCCTCCTTGGTATCCCCGCCCTCACCCTCTACTGCACCCCTTACTGGTAGCCAGTGACCAACAAAAAACGAACCTCATGCTCGTTCCATCGAGAAGTTGCAATCGGGGTAGTCGATTCCTTCGCATCATGCATCCAAAAGAAGCAATTCTTATCCATTCCAGGAACATTCGGATACTCAAGCACAATGGCGTCGTCAACAATTCTATAAAGGCAAATTAATCCTGACATTCGATGTACACTAACGCTTTAGCGTCAAGGCAATTTCCCAGTGAGTTTGTCTCTGATCATAATTACCCACTTCGGATAAAAGAATGGGCGGATGATGTTATCCGTGATGGCCGTGTTCATTCGATGTTGCACCTGCAGGGTCGTGTACGGGAATCCGTTTCTCACCAATCGCTCGAACAAAGACACGTCCAGGTGGTAATCACGAGCCAAGTCATACACACCTAGAGTATATGCATGCAGATATATCATCTATCCAGCAAACAAATGAACATCTATAGAAAGCAACTTCTTAAGTACGTTAAAGGCATTGTCCACCCAAGCTGATGATGGTGATACTTTGATGCTGTATAATAGCGGGACCCAAGTAAGCAGTTGCCCAAGTCCTTTGCAAAGACGAATTTAGAAGCGAGAAAATGGCTCCAAAAGGTAGAAGCGATTTTGGAGCGATACTCTTTCTTCGAAACTCGTTGCCGCGGGACTTGAGCGATTACTCAGTTAACACACTGACGACCGCAAATAATGAGTTGTCTGCCATTCATGATCAAGGCTTGTCTTGATACATTCAACATTTTTCCTTACAATCCCGCGTACCGCCATCTAAGGTGTATCTACAGTAGCTCTGTGATGCTGACAAAATAAATGGAGGTTGTTTCTAAATTCAGCGCAAAAGAAAATTCTTGAAGTGAGTCCCAGAATAGTCGCCATTTTATTGAATTCAATACTTGACACACCATGTGTGTCAAACGGTCTCACGTGGTAGTCATCCTTTGAAACACCACGTTTGTCAAGCGGTCGTCATTGTGTTAAAGACACCGTCCACCCTAAGATATGGGTCTCGAGCTTTTGGTAGTATACGATAGTAGGACTCCCCCCCCCCCCCTATCAAGCCAATGCCCAAGTCGCGGTGCAGGAGGCGAGAAGACCGCTTCAGAATAGCGAAGAGGCATGAGGATCTCAAGTCGGCACCGCCCCCTCCAATAACGCCCGCTTATCCATGCGCGCCCATCCAATCACCGTAGCGGAGTACTGGCCTACGGGTTCTCCGGAAAGAGGATTGTCGGGGTTCTCGCGGATTCTCGACTTCATATTCGCAATCAGGGACATGAGAAGGCCCCGAAACGACCAAAACATGGAAGTCGAGATTGGGTGGACGGTGCCTTTGAGCGCCCCGCCATTACACGGCATGAAATTCTCGTCACCCTCAATTAGGGGGACGGTGTCTTCAAGCGAAGCAACAATGTTGTTGGCCATCTTGCTTATCGATGGTTAGAGGCGACAGTGCACTATACAACTCTAAACGACAAGAATGGATACCCACAAGGGTTGGGTCTCAACTGCTGATGGTCTCCAATCAGCACCATATGCTCCACAGATGGCATAAGTGAAGCAAGAATGTGAGCTTCAAGAACCTGAAATTATTCTCATCAACAAAAAGAATTACACAGGCCTTGCAATACTCTTACTTCAGCTGCTTCTTCAACAAATATTACACGACATTGAATCCTATTAAGGAGTTCGATTTCCTTTGCTGCTCCAGTAGTGGTAGCACAAATGAACTAAAAACAAGCTGCATATTTTCAAAGCCGGGAAAACCTCTGACGTTCATTCCCTGGACATTCAGCGATACAAAAAAAAAATTTAGAGCAGACCGCTTACCAGACATTTCCTCAAAACCTCTGCATCCTTATTAAGCATTGCGTTTTTCACGCTATCACAAGCCGACTGGTAACTCTCAGTTAGCGCTGGCAATAGGAGTCTAGTGGATTCTTGCTAGAAATCAGCACACTTTAAAGAAACCAAAACGAGATTGGTAAAATGCTTACAAGGCGATCCATCCAATATACGTACAGCTCCCATCGACGCTGTTTCGCGAGCGAGAATATATACTTAACATCCTCAACATCTTCACTCATCATAGGTTTCACCTAGATCAATTCCAGAAAGAATGTTTCTGATATCTAACAGATTGATGGAGATATCTTACTTTGAGAATCGCTTCCCTAATCTCACCGCATTCCATAGCTATCAGACTGTCATGCGTTCTCTGAAAGTAAGCTGTGAACACTAGGCAAAGCAACAAAATAGAGTAGCTGAACTCACTCGTACATTTCCACTGATATCCTTGAATTTATTGTGGAACAGTACAACATGGCTCATGGATGGACTGTCCCGAACGATGTCCCAGACACGCTCCGTTAGGTAAAAGTCATCTGCCTCGTCTTGATCTTCTTCATTCAGCGCAAGGCGCTATAAAGCTACCGTAAGCTATGTATAAAGGTACGCTGTAACTGGACGGCTTATATATCAAGGAGCAACAGTTGTGGATCAAGGAAAAATTATCTACATTTGGAGAACCAAGCCTTTCGTCATTACTAGCAAATTACAGAGGGTTACCTAAAACGCTTATGACCAGGGTCAAGCGTGGGGTGCGGCACGCCACACCTGGGGGGTCGTATTGAGGAGTCAAAAGGGGAGGGGGTCGTAGTTGGGTAATCTGATAATAATGATAACATGATATTTGTATCATATCCATAATTAGCATGTCAAATAACCCCTGTAGACAAAGTGTGAGCGATTTCTGAAGGTTCAAAATACTAGGCTACCTAAGTGAAATGGTCAAATCCCAACATGGTTAACTTTGTTTCAAAGGTGAATTAGCCATCCGTTTTTGCACTCAGGCCAAAGCACTACTCCTTCTTTGTCCACTTCAGGAATCCTGCTTCAGAAGACCTCCAAACTGTGGAATTAGAAGCCAACCAAAATCTCGTTTTTCCCATTTTTCGCTTTTGATCGCTGTGCTTTCACCAAATATTATTTGGAGCTAAGAAGACGAATCAGGCTCAGAACAGTCCTATGGAATCTACAAGGTTTAGGCTATCGATTCATATAAATACTGTCCGCTAAAAATGTTTTTTTTGATATAGTTAATGGGGTGCGGCACACCCCCTTAAAAGCTGCGGCCGCCGCAGCTTTTAAGGGGGTGTGCCGCACCCCATTAACTATATCAAAAAAAAAAACATTTTTAGCGGACAGTATTTATATGGATCGATAGCCTAGATCTCCTAGTTTTCACAGTAGTATTTGCTCTGAGTAATAGTTGGTGAAAGCGCAGCCATTAAGGGCGAAAAATGGGAAAAATGAGATTTTGGTTGTCTTCTAATTCCACAGTTTGGAGGTCTTCTGAAGCGGGATTCCTGGGGTGGACAAAGAAGGAGTAGTGCTTTGTCTTGTGTGCAAAAACGGATAGCTAATTCACCTTTGAAACAATGTTAATCATGTTGAAAAATGACCATTTCACTTAGGTAGTCTAGTATGTTGAATCTTCAGAATTCGCTCACACTTTATCTACAGGGGTTATTCGACATGCTAATTATGGATATGTTGCCCATTATGTTTGACAGGGCCTTCAAGTAATGCTATCTTAAATGTATAGTTTAGGGGGGGGGTCTTACTAAGACAGCAATCAGGGGGGGCGGGGGGGGGGGGTCGTAACCAGCGATCGTGTGCCACACCCCTTGCTTGACCCTGCTTATGACTTACGTTGGCATCTTCCAGTAACTTCTCTATTGGAGCGCTTTCCTCCTCATCATCTGAAGGCAGGTCCTGAAGCGATGAAATTTGTGCCTTGCCTCTTAACCAGAACAAGACTATGGACGTAGCCCTAGTTCCCTTTATAAAATACCAATTCGTCTGCAAACCTCCGGTAAAAACAGTTCATCGTCACTAAGTGTAGGTAGATCCATAGCAATGTCGTCCTTTGTGTATGCTTTATCCAATAGCCAACATGCCAGAGCTTCATCATTCTGGAAGAAGTACTTCAACACCACCAAAACCTGACAATTTCCAGAATAAAACACATACATCTAGCTCACATCCAGACGAATCGCGATGTGACATTTTCCATCCGTTCAGTTCAGCTTTGAACTTTTCAGGAATGACCTTGGCGAGAGCCTTGTAACTAATGAGGTCTCTGAAAAAAAGTGCAGTAAACGTTAGCATGATTTCAAAAGCAAGTCAGATCGTTTACCTCTTGTAGACGCACAGCACACAAGCGGCATCGGATAGCTTTTCACGAGCTTCTCTCTTATTCCTTTGAGTTGTTTCAACTTCCTTGATAACGTTATCCGTATTCAGATCGATGGACCAATCGTTGATCACATCTTTCTTCATAAATCTAGCGCTAAAGAAGCGAAGTGAATAACTACACCAAAAAGATTCACTTAGAGACTCTCTACCTCTTCAACAATTCACTTTCTGACTTCGAACCCAGACGTGCTGCTATGGGAAACTCATGTTTGAAGTAGCCTTTGTCAATGTCCAAGTGCGCCTTAACATCATGCCGCTTTACATTCCAGGCAACACCCACTGCACTACCTCTTTCAAAAGTTTTTCCGCAAACTGATCCAATGCCGTGTTAGTGTACGCCATAACAAGTATCGGCTCCGTAATTCCCCAGCGATCCCGATTATGAAGCATTATTCTGGCAATTTCGACACCAATGAACGTCTTCCCTGAAAAGCAGTTCAGAGTTCAAAGCAGCTATTACTAAGGAAACCTTAAGCAAAACCTGTGCCCGGAGGTCCTTGTATTATAGCCAGCTCGTTTGTGAGCGCCTTTATAGCAGCTTGCCGTTGGCTGTCATCAAGGTCGGGGAATACGTCCGCATTGTCCAATTTATCAAGCTACAAAAACAGGTAGTTCGAGCATTCTAGCAATGTTTCCCGCATGAAGCATGTGCAGACGAAAGAAGGAAAACAATCCAGTCAAGTGAATTTTTGGTATTCCAATGAACTTACCTCGTGCACTGCATCCTTAATCTTGATCCGTTCCAGCTCTGGAAACAAAACAGGTGATAGCATACACCGAGCAAGATAAAGTGAAAAATAATGATGTAAATGTGAGCACACAGGCACACTCAAATTGCAAGATTCAAGCACTTACCGTGAGCATTGATAACGCCAACTTTCTTCTTCGTCAACGAAGTGTTCAGCTCATCTTCAATTTCACTAAAAAGATAAATATCAGAAAATTCGCAGCATTTGCTGATAGCAGCGGTAAAGTCTCGAGTATACGACTATCATCAAGCTAAAAGGAAGCTCACCGGAACTCTTCGGAATTTTGCGCGAGTTTTATTCTGGTTTCCTTTCGAAGGTCCTCATAATACTTCTAAAAAGCACATCAGAGACACTTGAAGAAACTCGTGCCCAAAAAATCATTAATTTACTCTTATTTCCACATCGCTGACTATATCCTCAACATCTTCTTCAATCCTCATGTACAATGGTTTGCGTACATCACATTTCCCGTAAACGATATAACGTTCAAATGCAATTGGACTATAAGGGCTGATACCCTGCGAAATTAAAACAATCAATTCCAACTTTCTTACCAAAAATATCCAATTCAACATTTAAGTACCTTTAATGCTAGTAGAACGTACTGATAGGCAACCAGATAGCTTTGTGGCTCAGCTATTTTGTATGACCGCCCCTTCTTGACTGTGTTGTCCTCATTCATAAAAGTGAGAGCTACGATTCCAGTGTTTTCCTGTAGACATTATTTGGATGCGAACTTCAGCAATCAGTTGAACTTACAGTTTCCTTGCGCTCCACTACTTTAGCAAGATGTAAGTCTTCATGGAAACCGTCACAAGATAGACAGACTAACTGCCCAAACATGAGATTGCGAGAAAGCGCTGGATGACTGCGTGACTCCTCCTAAATAGGAGATTGTTGTCATTAGAATTACTTTATTAAATTGTTCTACTTACACTGAGTTTAGCGTATCTGAATAATGTACCATCACTGGAGCGAACTTGTACACCTTCTACTCCTACTGTGTCAAAAATAAGCAAGTCTGAGGAGGGCTGATTATCGTCTTCGACCAATCTCTGGTAGCGCGTACTACCTTAACAATGCGGTCATAGTATTGTACCATATCTCACTATGGGCTGATAAGACTTCATGAGACGCACCGTTAAGCTTGTACACCGCCAATCCATCCCTGAGCGGACTGATCAAGTCTTCGCGGAACAAACGAAACAGTACGTCCAGGTAGTGTGCAGAGTTTTCATAATGACCATCAATGATAGCACGACGTAGATAAGGAGCGTCTGCAACCGCTTTCAATAATTTTCAATCCTTAGATGAAAGTTTGGGAGATGCACCAGTGTTATGAATGTCCTTGATGACTGGAATCTCACACAACTCGCGATAGTCAAAAGGTGGCTTCCGCTTCTCACATTCTTCCCAAAGCGCAGGGGCAAAGGCATCTTCAAATGTGACATCCGGAGAGTTGACAATTCTGAAGAACGGAGCTACAAGACAGTCCCATCGGGTTAGTGTGGTATCGCGGCAAAAGCTTAGCTTATGTGCTCACTTGTTTTCTTCCTTGGGGCGGAAAGGACTATCGCGCACAGCTGGAGAAATTGAACTTTTCTTCCTACCAATACGATCGCGACTACAGCCCAAGTGCTAGAAAAAATAAATGAACACTTGCTACAAGATAAAAGTCCACACCTCTAGACGTTCCGCCTTTTCTTCAAGCCAGTAGCGAGCAGGCACTTGGCGCCAAAAGTTTACCGGTAACGCATTAAGCAGACGGAGGTACTTTCTCCAAGCGTCCGCCTATCACAGAATGTGGAAAAGAGGTCAGGAAAAGATTTGCAAATATACTTACAATCTCATCGCTGCGGCGCTTAAATTCATCAATCACTATAAACAGATTCATGATCGACACCAAAAATTCACATAAATCATCACTCCACAAGCTTGAATCGTCTACAGCTGGTGAACCAAACCAAATGCACATCTTTTGAATGTAACTGCAATGTAGTTTGTAATTTGGGCATATAACCTATGCTTTCTATGAAAAACCTGCACCAAGCGAGAATTTCTATCGCTCGCCGAGAGAAAGCTGCTATATAAACATCTCAAAACGTACCCCGATGAGATAAGCGATTTGACGATGTCAAGTGAAGCTTTCTCGTATTCTTCTCCAAGACAATCCACGGAGCATGCCAAATACATAAGCCGCATCACATTTATATTTGTCCTCAAATCTTCGAATGGAGACTCTAGTCGGTTGAACAAATAAGGCACAGCTACGTAGGAGGCCTGAGCAAGAAAATTAGCCAAGTACATAGCCCATACAGGCTATAAACTTACTATACTCGGATCCTGACTGTTTTCTTTTACATAATCAAGAGCTAGATCTATGTCACAAGCGGAGGCGATAGCTTGATCCGAAAGAGGCTCTATAACAAACACGTTGTATAAGCATGGAAAAGGAAATAACATGAGCTGTAGATAACCCTCGGCCCCTTGCAAAGACGAATAGGAAAAATTTGATTCCTCACACAACTTTTTAGAATAATTTTCAGATATGGAAGACGCGAAGCTACCGGTGAGGTATTGTTTCGAGTGTTTACTGACGTGCCAAAAAAGCATCAAAATCTACCCAGTATACATACCTTCTTGGATTTTTTGGTCTCTTTCGCAATGATCACGACCTTCAGCATCGTCATCGTTAACGTTCCTGTCATTATCAGCTCTTCCCGTTGAGCGATCGCGTCTATCACTGGGTGATTCTTCACGTCTCCCTCGAGCATCATACTCCACATAGCTTTCACGAGCTTCATCTTCCAAAAGTCTCTCTTCTCGAAGATCGTTTGTGCTGCGATCCTGATATGATGCACAGCAGCGTTTACGGATCCCGCTTTCAATACGACTATTCTTCCTAAGACTGGAGCGAGAGACAGTCGAATACTTCTTGAGAGGAGCACTGTCTAATTCTTCGTCATCCATGCTCACCACACCGCTTTCAACACGATTACCCGTTGTTCTAGGAGCTGGACGAAGAACGCTGGAATACTTTCGGGATGGAATGTTGTCCAATTCTTCTTCATCAACATTAAAAACACCGCTTTCAACACGACTGCATTTCTTGTAATCGGAGAAAGAGACACTCGAGCATTTCCTAAAAGCGCTGCCCTCTTGTTCGTGACCGCGAGGATATTCGGTGGTGGATTCTCTGACATGGGAGGAATAAGAATCATGTGTATTTTTACGAGTACACGAAGTTTCTCGCTCCTCATACCCTTGAGAGGGATAATTTCGCTCATTGTACGAGCCTTCATCACTCCTTCTGTCGTCGATATACTCTCGGTCATGGTAAGTTTCAGCAGTATGGCGATCTCTTTCATGATATGTTTCAGCATTGTGGCGATTTCCAGCATAAAGAAGGTCGTAATCATTTATCCGCCGAGAAAATTTGCGACCATAATAATCGTCTCCAGAACTGAAATAATGAAACACTTTGATACAAATTACACTGCAAGGGTAACTCACAACAAGGACTTGTTTTCATACTTAGCTGCGGATGACTGGAGCAGGACAGACTGACCAAGGACTAATCGCAAAAAGAAGAACGCTATACGCAATAAAGCATTCAGCACAGCCCCCAGCCAGCAGCGACATATATTAAGCATGTATTTCTTAGCGTATATCTGCCTTATTCACCTGCAGCTTTATAGTCTGCGACCCTAGGGCGAACTTATTACAGTTATGCGCTTCAAAATCATGACAGAAAACAGATTTCAAAAGCAAGATTACTAATTCCAGGAGCACTTGCAGAATTCAAACCTATGTGAAGAGAACAATGGCCATCTACATGCAAAGCAAGACCTTACGAAGTGAATATCAGCGATGACATGGCGTCATATTTAAAAAAAATAACCCCTGCCCAAGTACGCTTCGTTCATCCCCCAACCTAATAAGCTCTATGGAGCGAGCTGCGGCTCATAAAGCGAGATGTAAAGAGTTGTAACAATAGGAAACAATGAAAGCCTATGTACTCATATAGCTCATCCAAACGTACACAAGCAAATCTTTTGTAAATGTGAAGGATGGTGGCGGGGGAGGGGGATGGGAACACAGTGGCCGAATGATTGAATCCATATACGGCTCTAAGTAAGTGACCAAAGAATATATAAATCGTTAACACAATACTACGATAGAATCCAAAAGAGAGATGAGGAACCTCTCGCGAACTCACTTATTATTGGATTCCGAGGAGTGGTAGCCTTCTTCCGAATCGCCAATAAGTCCAGCAAATTCGCTGCACCAATTCCTTCAAAACAAGCTTGCAGTCACAATGGATGGACGATAAAGCGAACGTCTAGCATACTTTAACTGCGTAAAAGGCCTGTCTACGCTGCACATGGCAATGTCAACAAGCTCTTGCCCACTGAGCGTGAAGATGTAAAAATCGGCTGAGAAGTAATACTTGATGAAATCGGTAAATTTGCCGTTCTCTGAATTTCCAAAAGATTCAAGGTCAGCAGAAATGATACACTCTAAAGACAGATAAAAAGACTCACGGTCGTCGATGAGGAACAGGACTGGAAAGATTTTTGATTCTGCCGGTTTGAGATTGTATCGGATCTCACTCGCAACCTATACAGTAGGCTTATATGTGTCATTTCTAAGCGCAAGATATGATTGTAGACCTCCTTTTTGATAGTACAAGACAGGCTATAGTACATAGGACAGATCTCCAAATACACGGAACATTTCGCGAGTTCTTTGATGACCTTCTCGACGGCATTCCTGTAGTGTAATTTTCTAGAATCTCTGTAAAATATCTCAAGCAGTAAAACTCCATCCTATGCCCACCAAATCAAGTCCTCGTCCCTCGCTGCCAGGGTCTCGTAACCAGATTTCAATAGCAACCATGGCCGTCTCTCTTCCGACCACGGATCGTCGAAAGTTTTCAACAACGCCGATGGATACTGCTTCTCAGTGTAGGTACTTTTCAGTCTCAGAGGATGAATTATGTTTCCAGATCGGCCAATCCTTCTTCGCATCGCTAAGTCTACATTATCCAGACCGTCAGGAACTTCTGTCCACTTCACCATTAATTTAGCAGAAGGAAGTTGAGAAGTACTGATAGTCAAAGTAACCATCTCTCCACTATCTAAGAATCCTTCCGAGGGGTATATTTCGCAGCTGTGTGATTCGGGAATGCGTGCCTAAATAACGTAGTCGCTCACAAAGCACCAAAACAAAATTGAAAACTAAATAGGATTTCCTCCTCAATTATCCCAAAAACAGTCTTAACTTGCTTGCAGCTAAAGGTTGTTTTTCTCAAAAGTACGACGATCGAGTTGATTTGCACTTTGTCCCCCCAACAAAACAAAATCTGATGTATGGCTGCAAAGATAGCATCGTTTAGCGATGAAAGTTTAAAAAAAAAAGTCTTTAGATTCGAAAAAATATTCCAGGCAGACGAATGAACTTCAGCCCTACCAATCTGCCATTCATAACCAGAAACAAAATTGAGGAATCCTACAATAAATCACAAACACTGTGCTTTATCCAAACTTTACGTGGCCCTGTGGCCTAATGGATAAGGCGTCGGTCTCCTAAACCGAAGATTCAAGGTTCGAGTCCTTGCTGGGTCGAAATTTTTGCGGAACCGTGATTTCACCAAATCAATCATTGCCAAGACCGATAGTTTACTCCCTTCCCTCAGAGTTACTTTTAACCTTTTGCAAACTGTTACAAAGTAGTTAACGTTTGCATGAAGATATCAATGAGGACACTCCAGCACAAATAAAAAGGAATTCATGATAAACAGGCCAAAACTGCATACCTTGAAAGCAACTCGCTCCGCCGACAGCGAAACCAGTCGGTAAGTAGTTGTCCCGGCTGGCGCATATTTTGAACCAACACACTTCTCCAGTTTGACCGACATAACCGCAATTGGTGAAAGCTGAAGCTAGAAAGAATTTTTCGTGTGATGCAATGTGTGAGTCAACCGCATACAAAAACATCGCCGACATTACATGTATCGGAGATAACACGTTACAACGGAAAAAAAATAAACGCAAAACGTTCTGTTATTCGATACTGAACTATTGTCGAGTCGTCGATCGCAAGTACGGGATATTTTGCAAACATGTGACAACTGTAAAGGCTGAAAACTCTTCTTGTTCATTCGGTAGAATGACTACGAAAATGGATAGCAATGGACAAAATGATGGGCAAGTGCAGCTCTTGGCACAGATCCGGCAGTAACACTAAGATGTACAGTCTAACTTGATCATAATCCACGTAAACCCCCATCCCCATAGATGTCAGATCAGTGTATGATGACGACCGACAGTACAAACTTCATGGCTTTTCTGAAAAGGTTCGCTACACCAAAACAACGGGATCGGTGCGCCCACGCAGGTTTTTGGATACATCCCTCAGTTGACCAGGAGCTAAATTTGACCCAGTTTTACGTGCGTCGAAAAAATATGTCTATTGTTAGCGCTGGATTTGACAGATTCACATGTCCTCAAAGGACAATCACGCGTCCATTATATATCAACAACACATCCGAACATAGAGGCGATGAGCCTCTAGCAATTTGAGCGCACTGCCGAACGAACGAGGGCCTATGTCAGCACTTTACCGACGGGACACTGGAGTGGAACCAGTTTCAAAAGCAGTGTCCTGGCAGATATGGGAGCAGTCTCAAAAGTTTACTGAAGCGGGCTGCCCAGCGAGAAAATCGCCTCAGAAGTTTTAACACATACGCCTCGGTTTTTACTAAGCAGGAAATCGTGGCTGGAGGGCTATACTCGTCGGATGTGGGAGGGTCCCGCGCGAACTCTTGCAGAAACGCACTTCCGAATACTGTTGCAGAAACGCACTTCCGGGTATGTTCAAAGGCGCGTATTTGTTGCAGATGATCACGGCAACCGCCCCTTTTCGGCGACATATAGTCCTCCACCCGGAAATCGTGCTGGACACGGTCGTCGCGACGCTGTTATTGGCTGCAGTGATGTGTCCTGCCACGAATTCCTTCGGTAAAGAAAGAGACTCAAAGGCAGTGGCACGACAGAATTACAACTTTGGGACATTCATCGTAATGGGTTCCCTGGACGAGCTAAGTCCAAGACTGTACCTTGCAGCTATAAAAAATATCAATAACCAGCTTTTCCAGAAATATGCTATTTGGGCGGGCCGCGTATCTTGCTCTCTACAGTGCGACTGGCTTGTGAGTGGGGATACCGTACCTACTGTACCCACGAGCCAATCGCGCTCGAGAGCAGGCATACGCCGTCCGCTGTAAGAAGTGACATTTTGCACTCGCAACCGGGCCATGGTTTGCATGGGCAGCCCATTTCAGTAGACTGCTAAGACTAGCTGCTCCTAAGTCTGCCGAGAGACTGCCTTTTTTCCAACTTTCCAAGTGCACAATTAATCAGATTGCTCAACATGAATCATAAACAACTGGAGTATAGCCGAGTCTATACTCCAGTTGTTTATGCCTGAACTATGCCCGGAGGCTGAGTGCTTGCGCGCTTTGCTTACACGAGCTCGAGAAGCGATGATGGGCGTTTCTACCACTTTAACTCACTCACTCAGAACCTGACATTGAAATTCAATATATGAGAGGTGAGTTGACATGCTGAATACAGGTATCGTACAGTCGAGTAGAGTTTCCGCTCAATATAGTGACTTGCACAGAAGGTGAAATGCGGTAAAATTTTTGCTGAGGAAACAGCCTCGACTGTGCGGCCGGCCAATTGCGCGCGCAATGCCGGCGTTGCTGGCGCAGCTATAGGGGCCTGCAGGATCGCGAGAGTCGGACGTGCGTACGGCCATTGCGCCGCGCACGTCAGATGCGCGTCCGACGACTCAGGTAGGTGCCAGACTTATCTTGTTCAACACGTTCATTCGGTTCACCACCTTTTCTGTTGGACAGTGTAATGATTTGACCTATGAACCGAACGAACCGGCTGAAGCGGATAAGTCTGGCACCTGCCTTCGTGACATCAGACGTGCGCGGCGCAATGGCCGTACGCACGTCCGACTCTCGCGATCCTGCAGGCCCCTATATATAAATATATATATATATATATATATACCTGTTCACGCGCAAATTTTACCGCATTTCATCTTCTGTGCAAGCACACTGTATTAAGCGGAAAATCTACTCGACTGTACACCTTCTTGTTGACTAATGCAGAAGACTGAAGTTTAATCGCTGCGCGAGTTCGCACCCGGAACATAGTAATTTCGCGACTTTCTCTGTTGTCCTACCATCGCGGCATGAGTAACAGTTTTGCGCCTTTGGAACCATATACTGGATCATGATTATGAGATGGAAGAAAAACTTTGAAAAATTCATGATAGACACATTAGAAATAAGACCATCTCTATGTCAAGCTATACAGTGAAGCAGTCATTTCGTAGATCTCTATTTTGGTCACGTGACAGAATGAAAGCTCCGACTGCCCTTTGGACAAGTTGAAATCCAGATCAGGGATAACAAAGACCCTTGTTGACATTCCATATCAGGCTGCCCGTGGAAACGAAAAAGCAAGTGTACATATTCCGCGATGTATTGATAGGGAGTTTGTTGACATTTTTAACTGAACGAATCAGCAGTGCAGAACAGTACAAAAGTCAGTACTGAATAAAAATGCTGGCCCCATGATTTTCTGCAGAGAGTGCGCGACGATTTTTTGTCGGGGGAGGGGTGCGTCTTCAGAATTTTTGTGACTGTAACCGGAACTCTCAAGAAGAAAGGTCGTGGCGTCTGAGAAACCTCCTTGACCAAGGCAATTAGTGGGGGGGGGTGGTGTCAGCCACGCCCCCGAAAAAAATTTTTTTACAAGGCTAATTTGAATTTTTAAAAAATTTTAAAAATTATATTAATTATTTGCAAGTACAAACAAGTTATTTGCACATTTTTATAACCCATATAAGTAAATTTCAAAAATTTCGCGACCCATTCTCGGGGGGGGGCGCCCCCCCCTCGGTACGCCATTGGTGGCTAGTATATTGACGGTAAATATAGTGACTTTGCGCCGCCACTGAGCGGGAAAATTTGCGCGTACCCAAACAACTATCGTAGATTCATCCCACGCAAAAAAAGAGTGTCACTACGGACACCGTCGGCGTCTAGCTGTTCGAGTGCTCTTTCATCCTTGCCGTCTATTGTCTTCACTATGCGCGAACTACCTTGGTCGGACGCAAAGCGTATAGCCTGTGCGTGCGAGGAACCGCTTATATGAACGCCAGTGATGCCGGCGACAGTGCGCGAAAAATGATAGCGTTTTAGGCTAGCTATTAGTTCAGGTGTAAGTTAGGTCCAGTCTTTGCAACTAGGGGCACTATAGCCATTGTCAGAGTTGCGCTGCCTTTCATCCACTTCATGGTCAAATCCACGATGAATAGTAGGATGAGGCAGGCCTAGTTTGTGGCACATTTGTCCGCGCCCGTGGAACCTGTCAACAACGTAGTGCTACTGATCTAGAGATACGAGGCATGGCAAGACTTGGTATTTGACATGAGCAAGAAGAACGTTTTGGAAAGAAAATAGTGAATTTTGAGGTGATATATTGGAATGTGAAACTACTCATTGCAAGAACAAAAAGACGTTGAACACAGGCCTTGCACACGAATCATTTCTGAAACAACAAGCAAGTGCAGCTTCTAAATCCGGTTCTATGAAACAAGTGACCTTCAAAAGTGTAGAATCCGAAAATGGCACGGCGTAGCACTATGCGACCAGCTCAGACAATTGCAAGGGAAGCTCCGGAGCAAACTGCTGAACTTTTAGAAATTCCAGAGCGGACGCTGCTATTGGTCCGTGTGGCAAAGGCCACATGGCCCATGCCGCATGGACCAATAGCAGCATCCGCTCCGGAAGTTTTAGAAGCTCAGTTTGCTCCGGAGCTTCTTTGCGATTGTCTGAAAGGGTTCACCCGTGGATATACCGGCTAATATTGAGATACGTGAAAAAAGAACTGAACTATTGGATATCTGATAGCAATGACTCATTTACAGTAGCCCACATTTGATCATTCGCTTTCATGTGTTGCACCAACTACAAATATGTTGTGAAGCAAATTTGCGTTAGAGTGTCAAAATATACACCAAGTTAGGAGAAACCATACAAAGCGAAAACGGACAACAAAAACTTGGCGCAGTTTCGCAAAGCAACTGTTCAAATGAGAGCTCAGACACTCGCGGTTGACTCGCGCAGGGGATCCGCCCACAAAATGGACGTTCGCGGCAAAATCCGGTGGACCGGCGCGAGTCATCATTTTAGTTTCGTCCGGATTTTGGTGCGATTTTGTCGCGACGGGCGAGGAGGTTTCGAAATAACGCACCTATACGTCGACGTATTGATCAATTCTTCCCTGCATTTGTTGCATTTGTTTTTTTCTTAGATGAATCTATACTTAGCAAAGCATGTCTTTCCAGAGACGTTCCATGCCGATAAAAACCAGGCTTAGACCAAAGAGAATCAGCTTGAGACGCTCATTTCGAACGCGTCCTTCTGATCACACGGCCATTATCTGCGTTGATCATCATCCGGAAGTAAAGGTGAACCCTTTTTCTCTCTTTCTAGAAGTTATATTTCATTCTTAGATTGTTTTGCTTGCTTACTTTAGCTGATTACTGGACTTTGAGTATTTATGCTAACGTGTACTATTTTGGTTTTCAAGCGCTTTTACGAAAACGAATGGGATGACGATTTTGCGTTGCGATCCCCGAAGCCAAGAAGGGAACGCCGACCTAAGCATAATCCTGTTCTTGAGGAGGTCGGAAGAGTTTCCGCATTATGATTACCATGATTCACCTATGATATAAGCTCATTCCAGGATTTTATAGAAGAGGAAGAAGAGAATGTTAATGACAATGATGAAAGCCGCGAGAATGTCGATTCACAAGTGGATAGTGATCTTCCGGCCGTGCAAGAGCTGAATGAGAAGGCATGTTTTTATTTATGAAACTGAGAAAGTAATGTTCTTCTTTTGCGGTTGCTCATTTCTTAAAATGGTATGAGCTTACAAGACAGTCATTTTCGAAATTTTGGAGGTTATGCGATTTTTGAACTGCGGTTGCTTGTAATGCTTTTTCTGAACTTCTTAAAGCAGATTTTTCATCACATGAAGAATGTCATCTACGGTTCAACTCTGTGCAAAAACTGGCATCAATATTGCCGGTTCCAGTTCCATATTATTTAGAGTACACAATTCCAGTTCAAAATTTACCTGGCATAGCTCACATTTATCGTACCGCATCTCACGAGTTTAGAAAAATCACTCATTTGATTCTCGCCTTTTTTTCAGTGATTTGTACTCAATTCGGAAGATGAAAGAGTTTATGCACATTGTTCATCCCGCACGTCATCATTTCTGACAGTTGGCTCAGCCGGAATTCGGAATTTACTTACAAGGGAAGGATCATCCATCGAAGTGGGGTTTCCAAACATGATGCATATCATTCTGCTGCTCTTGGGGCCCTAATGCCAAATTCGTGATCCTTAGCTGCTCAATGATTTTCTGGGCAAAGTTATGAGCGATGGTTTACCCAAGATGCGGCTAAGGCTCGCATTGAGCTTGCGGCGCCAAGGGCATGCAGATGTGGACGGGTAGTCGAGTGGATACCTGCGGAGACTATGGAGCAAGTGGTAAAGAGTTCGGACCACTTTTGCAGCCACAATCTTTGCAAGTTGTTTAAGGTTATATTAGAAGGTCCCTAAGGCAAGGAAACCCTCATTGCAACTTAATTACATCAAATCTCGGAGATAATGGAAAAATCGTGCAGAGTTCTGAATTGGGCAATGTTGGTAGATCAGTTGGATCAAAAACATGTAAAACAGGTACAATCAACATGGATACTTGATGGGAAGCTTATTCATCATTTGCAATTATGTTTTCGCCGCAGGTGGTAGCGGGGTAGCTAGCTAGAAAGTTCGGTCCATGCGAAGTTCTGCGCAAACCACTCGAAAGGAGCAAAGGCTTTGAGCAAGCTCAGAGCAATTTTTTGAATCACGTTATTGTGTTTTGAGCATGGACCTTCAGAAAGACCTTCATGTGCACTAGAATTTAGGTGGTGGTTGGACTTAGCCGAAAATGACGACGCTTGCGAAAAATTATTCGACGTCCTCTCAGAGGAAAGAGTAGTATGGAGCGGTAAGGCGAGGATAGCAAATGGGAGAGCTTTGTGAGTTTTCTCATAAGGAAAGCGATACTTCTGAACTATATTTTTGCAGGGAAGACATCGGGAGGTATTATTTTGACCCTGATAGGTCCATGCTCCTTCCATCAAAGGTAATTCGTTTGTTTTATACGATCCTGGTAACAATAATTTTTTATTTTCAGAAAAAGCGCGTCATGGTCGAAGGCAGCAGTGTTACCAAAGAAGGCGTAACGATCCAGAAGACTGAAAACGTTGAAGATGAAGATGAAGTAGTCGTAAAAAATTAATGCTGTTGTCATTCTTAACCGTAGTTCTTTCGTAACTTTGTGTCGTGATTGCGGTGCTTTGATTCCTGTCTCATTTCGATGTTATTGTAAACGCTACTCGAGAAGATCATGTGGTATTTGCTAATAAATTTTATGACGTAAGACTGGGTTTATCAGCAGAAAAAAAAACAAGCGTGGGAAACGGGACCCAACGTGACCAAGGACTCAAGGTAAGTCAAAAGGAAGGCGTGAGAGAGGGCTTAGAGGACGCAAAAAGCTGTCAGTAAGGGCGTAGGCCGCGTGCTCTGAACGCGATCGCGACATTTGGTGTCTCGCGCAGGTCTCCCCATTTTGCCCCGATTTTGCCGCGCACTTTTGCCGCGACACAAAATCAGGTGTCCTGATTTTGCCGCGACACCGATTTCGCGAGTCGCCCACGCATTCAATGGCTACACATCGTTTTGCCCTGCGCGAGTCAACCGCGAGTGTCTGAGAGCGACTGCATTCATTAAGTATGACTGTGATGTTGTTGTGCGGATGGTCTTGCAAAGAAAAACAAAAGCGATAATATGTTGATGTGCGCGAACGACGCGTCAAAACATGCCTACACAGCCGCAAATTGTTTGCATTTTTGCAACAGAAAGCACTGAGCGGTGACAGACTAAAACCAAACTAAAAGAGAAGAAACTCAAATTATGGATCAGCTCTGATAGCGGATAAGAACAACACGTCATGATCATCGCTCATGTCATTCAATGAAAGTTCCGAGACTTTAAAGATTTCTCACGGCCAAGTCTGAATGAATAAATCTGATCCCAAAAAAAACGTGCAGGATACAGCTGCAGGCTTTAGAAATAGCGAAATTCATAGGGTCACCTGCTGGTGAATGAAAACATACCATACAGCGGTCTAAGCGAGTGGTTTATCTCAAACAATCCGCTATTGAGTTTCTAAATTTTCCTATTGAACTATCCATAGAGCGCGCCATTTAAAGTTCAACTGAAACCTCGATTGATTGCAGTTTGCATCAGGCAATTAAGCCAAGCACAAGGCAAAGACTGTTAGAATATCTCACAAAAAAAAAGAATTGACGGCTTTTGGCTCGGTCAGGAAGAAGTGGATTGTGAAGAATGTGGCGACAGCGACGCGCATGGCTAACATGTTGGCAACATGCAACGACATGTTAGTGGCAACAACCTACACGTTTTTACATGTTGCTGCATGTTAGCCATGCGCGCCTCGGATCAGAGACGCAGAGTAGAGGGAGCAGAACTTGAGGAATGGAGCATAAACACGTTAGCAATGCGCGCTTAAAAGTATTGAAATAAACCACCAAAATGAAGGATGGCAGTGAAACAAGAGCAGGCCATCATCCCTGATGGCTCAGATGAAAAAAACGCTGTTGGTAACAAATTGTGTCCAACCTTTTTGTAAAGAGATGAACGCAATAGATATTACTACAATCACAAAACCACATTCATAGGCGAACAGCGATGTACGGTATCGCTCAGATATTATAGGCAGTGTCCGGGCAAAAACTCGATTTTGAGATTTTGTGCTTATACGGGCCTATTCGCCATGCTGAATCCGAAAATCCACATTCGAAAGCGCGAAAACGGCGAAAAAGGGCTCTAACACAGGAGGGAAATCAGCAGGTGGGCGGGACTTTCCCCAGTGCGATTTCACGCTCCCAGCCCCCGGAGCGATTTTCTCGATTCCGCTAGCTGTCCTAACATCGCTACCGCTCAAGTGCGAATGATTGACTTAAAACCGGAAGCGAGAAGGTCGCTCCGGAAGCCGGGAACGTGAATTCGCAGTGGGGAGGACCCCGCCCACCTGCTCATTTCCCTCCTGCGTTAGAGCCTTTTTCGCCATTTTCGCGCTCTACAATGTGCATTTCGGATTCAGCGTAGCGAATAGGCCCAAGTAAGCACAAATTCTCAAAATCGAGTTTTTGCCCGGACACTGCCTTCAAGAGCGAAAAATATGGTGTATACATGGTTGAACAAACCTTGAACGGAACATTTGCTGAACAGGCTTAACCAAAGTGATATGTTAAGATTGTTGCGGATAAGATGGTAAAGTGATTGACAGAACTGCAGTAAAAACCGGCAGAAATAGTGATTCTCTACACAATAAAGATAAAAACGCAGCACTTTGGAGCACTAGGACCGTTTTCACATGGATAACATGGGTAACAACTCCTTGAACGATTTAATCATATGGAAGCTCGTTATGGTGGATAGGAACTAACTAAGCACACCTCGTCGGAACTAGGTTAGAACCTTCTAAACTTCTCGATTCAGAGTAGCTGGCAATTCAATTCAAAACCGCTGCAACAAGGGCGCAGAATGTCTGTAGAGCATGTAATCATCGACGGGAACGTGTGGAAGCTAACCAGGGCATGGCACAAGTTTTTACTTTTCAAAAAGTCCCTTCTAGAATTTAAAAGCTTTACGAAGATACTTTTTGCACCTGCTCACATTTTTGTCCCCTTCTCAAACATAGTTTCATCATCTGGCTAGAAAACAGCAACAAAATACACGAAGGGGACGAGTTGTACTGGATTAGGTGGAAGCAGCGAAGAGCAGATCCCACAGGGAAACTACCTGACTTAGCTCTGCGTTCTAGCAAGTGACATATCTATTCTGAATCAGCTTCGAACGCTGATTCCAAATTTTCTATTCTTAGCTGCCGAGCACCATTGCGAAGCGAGTTATAGATTTTTTTTCCTGCGCAAAATTAGCATACTCATCGACTCACTGGCATCACGGCATCATCACCTAAGTGCTGATACCTGCGTTAAGCTTTTTTAAGTGGGAAAAGATTGGATTTGTGCTATTTTGATACCTCAGCATCTTTTTCTTGCAGATTTTTATCTACAGGCAGTCCTCTCATGTTCAGTAACATACCAATTTGGCGTAGGGAAAAGCCCATAACTCGCTTCGGAATGGTGCGTGGCAGCTAAAAATAGCATATTTGGAATCAGCGTTTGAAGCTGATTCAGATTATATATGCCTTTTACCAAAAGGCCGACCTAAGTTAGGTAGCTTTCGTATGAGAATTCAATGATTTCGAGCATCATCAATGAACTAAAGAAACAGTGCTTGAATGGTAATGCAAAGAAGTGAGCACCCAACCACTGGTAGCGCACTGGGGCGTGATATTCTTCAAAGCTGGATCTGGTGCTTTCAGAGAGGGGGAATTTACACAGAAACGATTTAGCCACCTCTTCTTAGCGTTTTACATAAGAACATGGTTTTCAATTCTTCTAGCACACTACTTGCAAATCCACCTAACAATCCCTCCCCCCCTCCGAAAATGGGCCGCGAAATTATCGAAAGTTGCTTAAGGTGTTATGAAAATGTGCAAGTGACTTGTTCATATTAGGTGGGTCAAAAAGTTTTGTCAGTTTTTTCAATCCATTGGCAAACAAGCTAGAATGAAGATAAACGAACGCTTCAAAATGTAACCAATGCAGAATTTCTTCCTCTTTCCAGCTGCTGAACTTCCAGTTTTCGTTGCGAGAATGACGAGATATATGCTGGAAATTACAACCACTCGTTTTTACCATGTCCAACTTTCGCTAATTTTCAAAATCTTTGTATGCGACTTTCGGAGGAGACCTAATAACCAGCCGAAAGAGCAAAGCTTTTGCCAACAGGAGCAATTTTTTGTAGCCCTACGGCTTGTCTTTCAGAATTTCTGCGATTTATTTTTTGAAGTAACTAAATTTCACAATCAGCCTACTTTAACCTCGTAGAACATGAAATGTAAAACAGTTCAATCACCATTCGATGCAAATTTTTCTCCTCTTTCTAAAACTTGTCTTTTCTTGCCGAGACAGGAGAAATTTGTGGGGAAAATTGCAGTATTTCTCAATTTCAGGAGTGCGCACAGACGTAACCTATGTTTCAAAATCTTCATAATTTGAAGCGAAAATCGCCCATTTACTTTGTAACGGTAGCGGTAGTAATAATCGTGTGTTGAAACCTCAGTTTTCTATAGGTTTTGCAGTGTTTGGTGCAATAACAGGTTATGCGATTTTTCCAAAACACAAGACTTTCAGAAAATTATTTAGCAAAAATCTGAAAAAGCAGCTGAAAAAAAAGAAAAAATATTGCTTCTGTTGGCAAGTTTGCCCTGTCTGCTGGTAATTAGGCTCCTCCGAAAGTTCCATTCAGAAATTTTGAAAATAGCGAAAGTTGGACGCGGTAAAAACGAGTGGTTGTAATTTCAGCAAATATTTGGTCGCGCGACGAAACACAGTGAGAGTTTGGCAGTTGGAAAGTGGAAAAAATTCTGCATTGGATACATTTTGAGGTGTTTGTTTATCTTCATTCTAGCGTGTTTGCCAATGGATTGAAAAAAATGACAAAACTTTCGGAGCACCTAATACTTGTGAACAATTAAAATAATTTTCTAAAATTTTTCAAAAACTCAAATCAGTCTTGTAAAATCGGGGGCGTGGGCGCGCAAAAATTTCGGGAATCATTCCACAAAGTTTTTTCGGATTGCTTGGCTAACGCCACGCACTTTCACTCCGAAAAAAATTTTCATCCCCTCCCCCAGTCGGAAATCCTGCGACCGCCACTGTTAGGTAGTAATCCTTTGTGCTTTTGCGTGAAAAACTTATTTGGGTGGTAAAATATGATGGCAGGTTGCCTCTAAGCAAAGAAAGGAGTGGTGAAAGAGTCCCTGCCTGAGGGCTGAAAAATGCAAAAGTGGTGTATCGAAAACATATTTCCTTAAAGGCAGCGGCTCGGCAGAATTTCGTTTCCAGATTTTCACCTTTTCCGGGCCTTCTCGCCATGAGAAACCCTTATCTGGACTTTTCAGCGCATGAAAATAGCGAAAATGAGCTTTATTCAAGCTTTTCAGATCTAAATTCAGTGAAGATATGCCGGAAAAAGCCGCGTCCCGCCTTCCCCGTTCCACGCCCTGCCCGCTTTTCCGCTGAATGAAGACCTAAAAAGCTCCTAAAAAAGTTTATTTTCGCCATTTTCATGCGTTGGAAAGCCCAGATATTTGTTTCTCATGGCAAGAAAGCCCCGAAAAGGTGTAAGTCTGGACAACGTTCTGCCGAGCCGCTGCCTTTAAGAGCAGCATGGTTTTATTAACGACTCCTCTACTTGCACTCAGTTGTTGAAACGTTGCAAAAATTGAATGGACACTTTTAGTGATGGAAAATACATTAACACGTTGACGACCTTGTGCATACGCACGTATGCACGCCCTGACTCCCGTTTAGCATTTTCGTCATCCGCGCATATGCACGCTATTTTTTGAGTGTAAACGAAAAGTTTCAAGGTAACTTTTATGCAGTAATACTATTGGTGCCCTGATTGCCTTACAAAATACAGGGCATCCCGGCAGCTGTTCAGAAGTTTTGGCCGCAAAATTGGGTAGTATGTCCGTTTTTGATGCGCGCGTCCCCCCCCCCCCGTCGGTACGCCACTGATATACATATACATATGTTTCTCTGAACATAGTTTGCATGTTTTATGAATAAGCATCAAAAAGACTCCCACACAATGTTTTCGTGCATACGCGCGTATGCACGGGCCAAATGCGCGAAGGACGTTAGTGTGAGTTTCGTCCAAAATGGCGCGGTCGTCAACGTGTTAAATACATTTATTCTGATCTTAGCAAAGCTTTCGACACTGTCAAACACTATGGACTCCTTACCAAACTCAATAGCACAGGTATTAGTGGGAATCTTTTCGAATTCTAATAAGCGCAGCGCCATGGAAACGGCTGTCGACCGGTAGCGAACACAGAATCAGCAATCAGATTTATCCGTATGACATATGGAAAGAATCAGATAGGCAGGATAACGGAATAGATCACGATGGAAATCCTGGGGCGAGTCGGTGGGAGAATACAGAGGCAGTACGCGTCAGCGGGAGACGGTGGGCGAGTTCATGTCTGACCGTCCAGTAGCGTGTCGGTGGGGAGACTCCTCGAGCACGACGACGATTGACCACGCTGCGTAAAGCTAAGCGAGATTCTCTCACATTTTTCAAATCCCTTCTATCTAAAGGGGCTTTTGAACTTAACTAATAAAACCAAAGATCTTTAAAAATGCCTCGTCATTCGAGCATGCTGCAAGAGAGGCCCTTTCTGCTCTCTTGTTCGTATATGATAGAGCTTTCTAATCTACTAAAACAGGCTCTCGAATCAGTGTAGCCGCTACGTTGATGATATCAAGTTATAAGCTAACCAGTGCGTCACCTCTGCTTCGCACAGGCTCGCACTGGCCCTACTTTCTGCATGTCTTACTCATTCCCACAGAATTATGACATTGAAACTCACCGCACTATGCAGGCTTTCACGAATAAATTGAAAACAACTACTCATTCTGAGAGCTTTTTTGTGTGAGATCGGTATTTTCGCGTGGATGAAACCTTTCCGAGAGGAATAAATGCAAACTTGAATAGGTTTTTGGACTTTTTATGTCCTGGTAGTCGCCATAACGACGATGATCACTGTTGGCTACATCTTGGTGCAAAAATCTTCTCAAATGATCAGGTAGATTCCTTGAAAATTGAAGATTCACGCAACTAATTTTTTCGGCGCCATTTTCGTAAAGTGATCAACTTTAGTTCAGTTTTTCGAGCCAAAGTCTGTGGCTTGCACATTAGCTTGTTGATCATATCCATGACTTCGCAAAAAGTGGTGGAACAGGCCCAATTTTGCTGGCCAGAAGCCAAGTGGATCCGTTTGAAGCGCAATTTTTGAGGAATCCACTCAACGAATCTGCTCGTGCTTTTGCATGTTGAACTTTCATGCTGCTAGCATGCGCCATGCAAAATTTGGGCTCCGGACGTTGGCTGGAATACGCTCCTCGAATTTCGTAACGGACAGACAGACACACACATAAAAAAACGTAAACATCCTTAGCCCGTTATTATAAGTTATGATTACGAGATTCATGAAAAGCTGAGAGACAATCAGTACATCAAGTGCTACAATGAACTAACGATTGCACAAAATCAACTTTTTTAAGAGCCAACTGTTAAGATTTGGGAGCTTGACTAAATCTGATTATGGAGTTCCCTTTGTAGGTGACTGGGTGTGACTTGTCCCTTTCCTGAAGTTTTTCTTTCATATCGATTCTGTTGTCTCTAGAACATCGCTTGTGGACTCCTTGTTCGGTGGACATGTAAATAATTTACTCGTTTAACCTGAACTCTATGCTTATGTACTACCTGTTTCGGAATACGACAGCTCTGTATGGAATGCTAGTCAGATGGAACTTATTGATAAAATGAATTTAACGCACATTTAACAAAACATCAGACTATCGACCCTAGTTCTTTACCTAGCATAACAGTTCGTTAGCATTTTTCGGCCTCGAAGCCACCGTCCACCCAAACTGAGGATGACGAGGTTTTGATGTTATATGGTAAGGGGGGGGGGCCCTAACTAAGTAATGCTGAATTCTCGCTGCAAAGGATGAATTCCAAAGAGAGAAAACCGCTCCAAACAGAAGCGACCGCGCATGTTCCGCCATCAAGGGTGGCCTGAAGACCACGAGTTTGAAAGGGCTTCAAGGTAGACTGAAAAGGTTTATAATAACATGGTAAAAAAAACATGCGATATGACAGCTGTTACATGCAAATTAGTGATTGGCATTGTAAGCTTATACTCATCTCATCTTACACTCAGTTTTCCAATGCCACACGTTTGCTACTTGCTGCTCAAACACAGTAGAAGTGTGGGCAGAAGATAGTGTAATGAAGAACTAGGCATGCGCTTTTTAGCCGTATCGCTTAGACCACTCGTAAACGTACCTGCTCAAAAGTGTCCTATCGCATATGTAATACCATAAAGTAATCTGACGCCATGTTCTGTTCTCTCGGCAATTTCTGCAACATGGCCTTCTATATAGTTATGCTACATATCAGTCGAGTCTAGCTCATGATTAGGCGTTTATTATTATGTTTGGCAGCTCTGGTCCGCTTACGCATGTGCAAAAGTCAATGATAATCGTTTACTTAGAGTATGCTATGATGTATACAGCAATGTGCAATAAATATGAATAAAGAGGCATTTGACTCTACGGAAGATAACATAATCGAGGATTCCACATTTAAAGGCAGTGTCCGGGCAAAAACTCGATTTTGAGATTTTATGCTTACTTGGGCCTATTCGCTACGCTGAATCCAAAAATGCACATTGTAGAGCGCGAAAATGGCGAAAAACGGCTCTAACACAGGAGGGAAATGAGCAGGTGGGCGGGGTCCTCCCTACTGCGAATTCACGTTCCCGGCTTCCGGAGCGACCTTCTCGCTTCCGGTTTCAAGCCAATCATTCGCACTTGACCGGTAGCGATGTTAGGACGGCTAGCGGAATCGAGAAAATCGCTCCGGGAGCTGGGAGCTTGAGCACTGGGGAAAGCCCCGCCCACCTGCTGATTTCTCTCCTGTGTTAGAGCCCTTTTCCGCCGTTTTCGCGCTTTCCAATGTGGATTTTCGGATTCAGCATGATGAATAGGCCCGTATAAGCACAAAATCTCAAAATCGAGTTTTTGCCTGGACACTGCCTTTAAGTCAGCATAGTTTTACTCAGTGTGACAAATAGGTTCATAAATTTGGAATTTCTTCTCTGATGGTCCGTTCATGTCCCATGAAATATCCTACCGCGTCCGTTTTTTCTCTTGCACATGAAAGCATTAGTTTCTTGACACTTGGTCTTATATCTCACAACCCTCATGAGTAGCATTATAGTAACCAGCACATTAATGAACCCACTGGACGGTTTACAATTAATTGATTAGTTTGAGCGATTGATTTTTTTTGTTTGTTTACCAATGTGCGGTGTCGACAATTGTAAATAATTTTCAGGACCACGGGGCATATACAAGATACTGAAGCTCTGACGGCTTTCTTGTCCAGAAGAGCCGGAAACACGTGATGTACAAGCGACTGAATGTCTCAAGACCGTACGGACCACCACTGCCCCACTACGAAAATGGGCAATACCATGACATTGCCAGCGCACCCACTCGGAATTAGGCGGGAATGGGATGACATACCATGTGACCTCTGGCGCAAACCTTACATTTTGCTAATGCACGGAAAGTCATGTTTTCAATTCCCTGAAATTCTTTTAGAATTTTTGCAAGATTGCGACTATAACGTTTTGAGGAAAGAGGACATAACGCCACTGTATTTCGAAATTTTTGTACGGAGCCGGTTCAATTCCTAATCATAAAACAATTCTAATCCTTCGCAAAAAATCATTAGCATACAATTCGAAATTTGCGACTCCTCTATAGGCGAATCACCCCATAAAGAAATAGGTCGCCATTACGAGCAGTGTCGGCGTCTCTCATATCGAAGAACTTTCTTTTTTCCGACCGTGTGCTTCTCTCCAAACGCGTACTATTTTAATCGGACATAATAAGGCTGTTTTTGCGTGTGACATAGGTATGCCAGTGGTGGTCCCAGGACTTCTGCGCGACAAAAATTGTTCGGAAGGTGCGTGGCGTTAGCCTATAACCCATGTAAGTAACTTTCAGAGATCCTGCGACCCATCCTCGGGGGGGGGGGGGGGGTATCCTGTTGGAAAGTTTGATCACTGCAAATTGATACATGTGGTTGTAAAACCCTTTTTTTTTCATGGAAAGCAGCGAAAGTGTAATATAGCAATGGACTCGAATTGCAGAATGAGTGCATCTCAAAGACTAGTAGACTTTCGTCTCATTTGATTTGGGGTATGCGCCTGCTGCTGACAACTATAGTGTTTGAGACAATCAAAACAATTATTTAATGTACACAGAAATTGATCGCAACATTGTATAAATTTCCATGCACGCAATGAATAGGTGTTGTGATAATTTCGTTTCAATATCCATTAATTAATGAGAACTACACTAGTCCATTTTTCGTGGAGAGACCAATTCCCCGCTAACCTCTTCCATACCTTAAAAGGGAAATTTTTTACACTGAGTTAAGGCAATCAACTCACGGCATACCATTTCCAAGTGAGGTTATCCTCCAATACGACGGATGCTCAGGTGTTACGAAGAAAAGCATAGAAATGGCCTTAACAATAACATAAGAATAAAGTTAAGTGTTACCTTCTATAATTAACTCTACGCTTCACAATTCATTGAAAGGCACCTAATTTTTAGGAAGAAGGGAACTAGGCTAAAAACCCTAAAACAGCGACCGAGCGGATAGAAGAAGTCTTGAAAAGAGAAGTTCACTACGTCATAATCTGCATGTTTCAAAAGTTACTGGTTCCAAACAAAAGAAATAATCTCCAAGTATTGAATGTAGGCATCCCAAATTCTGTTTGGTGGTTTCATATACCACAAGTATGCGTGCATGGCTCGAATGTGAAGCTGAAGGCAGTACTACCAGATTTTGGGTTTCACTTTTTGAAAATTTTTGGCAAGAAGGAAATTTTGGAAGTTATCCCTTTTTGTTCTGAAAAAGAAAATTGCGTTGATTATCTTTTGATTTATGCCAGCGGACCCGCACGCTCAAGTTCCAAAAAGTGGGCTGCTTTTTTAGTGGAAGAAAAACTTCCACACTTTCCTTCTATTGACCTTGTTTTCCTTTCAAAGTTAAGTTGCGAGCTATCGTTCTGTTGTCGTGAAAGTTTGCAAATTGATATCATGCACTTCTCCCATGCTTAAGAGAGAGCCATTACTGTATGATGTGAAATTTAACATTTCCATGTTTCATCTGCACTTGGGAATCTCTCACAAAATACCCTACCTCATCTTTCTTTATACTGCCATAAGCATTGTACGCAAAGCATCCAATTATAGAAGCTAGTATTACTCCAATTAAGATGTGGGACACTACGAAAGCTGCATCATTCTAGAACCTTTCTTTGAGTAACAACTATCACTTTGCAAACATCAAACGCACATCAAACGATGCTAATGAATAACCATAATATGCTACCATTAATGTCTGAAACAGAATGAGATGATACCATGATTAATCAGTGACCAAGTCGCACTGGCGATTTCTACTCATGACTATGTTCTATGTCGCTCAGCAAGAAGAAAAATGTTTTGGAAATAGCATTTGAAGACAAATTTGGTGACGTACGTCGCTGTCCTATTTGCCAGTACGACCTCGACGGCTTGTAAGTACAGTACAACAGATATGACGGTTAATACGTGCTGCGCTGCTGCTGTCATTAGCTGTTAAGAAATGATAATAGGCAAGAGATTTGAAGGCAGCGCTCGATCAGATCCTCCTTCCATGGTTTTTTCATTTCGAGCCTTTCCGTAATCCTGCTTCCATAATGCGCAGTCCCCAAAAGCTCAAAAAACCCCGGTTTGGGAACTGCCTCCATGAGCGTGGACCAATACATCGGCTCCAATTTGGTGTTACGC
This sequence comes from Cylicocyclus nassatus, assembly GCA_958299035.1. Taxonomy (NCBI): domain Eukaryota; kingdom Metazoa; phylum Nematoda; class Chromadorea; order Rhabditida; family Strongylidae; genus Cylicocyclus; species Cylicocyclus nassatus. Next base: position 74,156,623 of record CATQJL010000223.1, on the reverse strand, counting down.
CACGTCAAAACAACGTGAAAGTTAGATACACGGATCGCAGTCGCCACGTGAAAGTGGCGCGACAAGGTGTAAGCTCTTCCACGCAGGTCTGAGGGGAGCAGAAATGGGTTGAGGGAGCCGCATTGAGAACATAGGTCACAAAGGTCGCATTTCCAAGTAAACTAGTGACTTTATGGTTGTGAGAAGTCCTACCCAACTGTTCAACATCTCAGGTAAGACGATTGTGCCCGGACGCTGCCCTCAAAAGCAGTATCCCATCAGATTTTGCATTTCGAATTTTCTGCACTGTTTTCTCTTCACATCTTATATATAAAGCTGAATGTCTGTTTGTATGTCTGTCTGTCTGTCTGTCTGTATGTACAGGGTGTCCCAAAAAGATGTGCACACTGTTTGATTGTTAATAACTTTCTTGTTTTCGTGTCTTTTGCCAAGCTTGAGATACCATTCTGTAGAGCGAGGATAAACTTAGATTTACAGTATGGAGGGACTTACCAGCCGCTTTTCATTACTGTAGAATTACGGTAGGAATTTCGAAGAGGATTTTCAGCAATGAAAAGCTGTATTTTGCCTTAGAAAAAAGCCAAATAAGCCAGAAACTCTTGAACTGGGTTAATCATAGTCGCTGATTCTAAATATGAGAACTGCACGTCGGTACACTGTTTTTTTTTCATGAGTTAATTCAGATTTAGGGTAAAACCGATTTTCCAGTGTTCAGCAGAAATGTGAATACGCCATCAAGAAAGCTCGAAAAACTGATGAAAAGTTATGTAGTGAAATCAGCACGCCTGAAAACCTTGCTACACAATTTTTTAGATTTTTTGAAATTATTTCATCGAAAGGCTTATTCCACAGTGATGATGTATGCTGAAAGTTCACACCGTAATCCTACAGTAGCAAAAAGAGACTGGAGTTTCACTTAATACTGTAAATCTAAGTTTATCCTCGCTCTACAAAATGATGCTTCAAGCTCGGCAAAAGACTTGAAAGCAAGAGAGTTATTAACGATCAAACAGTGTGCACATCTTTTTGGGACACTCTGTATGTATGTCTGTCTGTGTGTACGCATGTTCCGAATAGAAAATTCCATTTTTCAACAGATCCGGACCAAACTTGGCACACATACACTTCGGGCCCCGGCGCGTGTCATAGGCTACTTTTCGTATCGATCGATATCGATTTTATCGATTTTTTGCAAAATTTGAGCTACGGGGCTGGGAGTTGGCACAGGGGGGTAAGTGAGCATGGGGATTCCGAATAAATATTAGTTTTTAAAATCGTGCATTACTTTTATCGATTTTATCGAGCCGGGTAAGCCAGCTAGTAACACATAAATTCGAGCTTCGAAAAGGTGAAAGGGTTTTATCATGGCGATTACGATTTCAAAAGTATGCTCGACGAGAATGCAAATGGAAATTTGAAAGGTTTTGGCAAACGTGCACAATGCGCAGTAGTCATGATATCCCGCGCAGAATAGGAGGCGACGTGCGGGCGTTTGCCAAACTAAGGCACGCACGCCGATTAAGATGGGTTTTCTTTTGCCGACAGGGTGCAGAATCAAATACAAGCTGACAAGGAGGCGATAAGGTTATTTCGGAAGTAACTTGAGTCTGCCTTCAAATGTGCTGCTACTATCATGTACAACGGAAGTTGTGTCTCCAGTACAGAAATGACAACTATACGCGCTTGTCGGCACCTTCGGACACGGCATAAACGTATTTTCCTCGATTGTACGAATATATGTAACCTACGAGTAAGATGAATACCACGAAGTCAAAAATTTTGAGATGAAAAGGGTGCGCCGGTGAGTTCCATGGTCGATATCCGTCCTTTATAGGATAAAGCTGTAAGAGATCAATGGCATATTCGCGTGTACCTGGAAGCGTCACTTTGAATCGATAGTTCAATTAGGGAGGCAGGTGAAATTACTGCTTGAAAAAGACCATACTGCTGTGAGTGAATATCCATCAGAGCGGCCAACAAGTAGCTGTATGCTAAACCGTTTCCGGGCATTTTCACAGCTGGCTGCATGTATGTATGCATGCATTTATGCGCAAGATACAAAAATGCAAGTGGGGGCAGCTCCGCCCGCTTTTGGCAAGCCCTGCCCCCTTTTCAAAAATACCGAGATTTGCACAAATTCACGAATCCGTGCAAATTCCGGCACTTTTGAAAAGCGGGCGAGGCTTGCCACTGAGGGGGCGGAGCCTGCATAACGGGAGGCAGGGTTGAGATTAAGGTTATTTTGAGTTTCCTCAGTCATCTACATGCTTTCCTATGCTATTTGAGAAGGAAAAGATTTTTTGTGGAGGGCACTAAAGTGGGCGGAGTTTGCCAGAAGGGGGCGGGGCCAACATGAAATACTTCTAACCCTAAATTGATTATGTGAACACAAATCGGAACCATTGTGCACAAAAGAACTGATATTCTGGGTGTCGCACGCCATTGCGCGACATCGTACACAGGGACAGACTGCCTGTCGCGCACCATTGCGCATCACTGTGACACTTCAACGTCTTAACAGAAATGTATGATTGGTTTGGTTGAAACTCTTTTATGCCGCACTTGACAAGAATCAAAATAGATTGAACTTCACGTTCCCCGATTGAGATCGCGTAATCTCAGAGCTTAGGTCTTCGTGAACCAGAAGTCAATATCGGTCTTGTTACTTCTATTCCGATTTACTCATTTTACCTAAGGGCGAAAATGCTTATAAAAAGTGCAGTTCGCCGTGAAAGAGTTGGATATGGAATAAAACACCCCCGTCCCCCTCTCAAGCGTAAAAAAAGATCCTTTTAGCTCGAACTTGTTCAATGTATTCGTATTGGTTACCCCAACGATATAGTCTCCATCTTGCAGTAGACTTCACAAGGGAAGCTACCTAACTTAGCTCCGCCTTTTGGCAATGGACATATATAGTCTGAATCAGTTTAAAACGCTGATTCCAAATATGCTATTTCTAGCTGCCACGCACCATTCCGAAGCGAGTTATGGGCTTTTTCCTGCGCAAAGTTGGCATGCTCATCGACTCACGGGTATCACGTCATCATCATTTGAGTGCTGATACACCTGTGTTAAGCTTTTTTTAGTAAGAAAAGATTGATTTGTAATCATAACTTATAATAACGGGCTAAAGGTTGTTTACGTTTGTCTGTCTGTCTGTCTGAATCTCTGTCTGTCACGAAATTCGTGGAGCGAGTTCCAACGAAGGTTTTGAGCTGATTTTTTGCACAGCGCCTGCTACCAACATGAGAGTCTACTATACAAAAGCACGAGCGGATCCATTGTGTGGATCCCTCAAAAAATGTGCGTCAACCGGATCCACTTGGCTTTTGGCCAGTAAAATTGAGTCTGTTGCGCAACTTTTTGCAAATTTAAGGATATTTTTGACATGTTAATGTGCAAGTCATGGTCTTTAGCCTAAAAAATTGAACTAAAGTTTATTACTCTGCGAAAACGGCGCCAAAAAGAATTGGTTGCGTAAATGTTCAATTTGCCAAGATTTTACCCGATGGTTTGAGAAGATTCTTGCACAGATATGTAGGCCACGGTGATTATGGCATCTTAACGCGAATATCAAGCCATGAAAAGTCCAAAAACCGACTCAAATCTGCATTTGTTCTTTCGAGAAAAGTTTCGTTCATGCGAAATTGCCGATCTCATATGGAAAAGCTTTTGGAATGAATAGTTGTTTACAAATCATTCGTGGTAGTCTGCATACGGCGGTGAGTTCCAATATCATTATTGTGCGAGAATGAGTAAGGCATACAGATAGTAGGGCCAGTGCGAGCCTCTGCGAAGCAGAGGTGAAGCACTGGTATTTCGATACCTCAGCACCTTTTCTTGCAGATTTTTATCTACGAGCAGTCTTCTCATGTTCAGTGGTAATTTTTGCGTAGGAAAAAGCCCAACTCGCTTCGAAATGGTATATGGCAGCCAGGAATAGCATATTTGGGATCAGCGTTTGAAGCTGATTCAGAATTTACATGCCTTTTAAAAAAGGCCGAGCTAAGTTAGGTAGCTTTCCTTACCAATAAAAAAAATAAAAAGGTAGTCCAGTTCTGCAAACTGACTTACCATAAATCAGTACAAATACTATCACCATCATTGCTACTGTGAGGAAAAGCATATACTTAGTGAAATGGTTCAAAACTTGATCCCATATAGCACCAATGCTCTGCAAGGTTTACAAAGTTTATCCTAATCATTTTACCTTTTGTTCCGGCATTTATGAATTTGGTGTGGTGTGCCAGCAAATTGACGTTGTTGACCATTGGCAAGTAAGAACATCCTTCAAGCATTTTCCATGCCAATCGCTCTCAGTGTCGGAAAATTCCAAAGACTTTTTACCCATCATCATCTTAAGCTTATTAACCGCGATAGCAGGTCTATGTGTGGGGAGGGAGGGGGGGGGGTCTACTATGCACTGAAATAAGCCGACACACAGATGCTTCACAGATTGTGCGCCCCGATGCTACCCCCTTAATTGCAAGACTGGATTGTGTTTAGACTTCTTGCAAAGTCATGATTTTGTATGACCTTGAACTTGAATAAGATCCTTGAAAATGGCCTCTCCATCCATATGCATACAGTCTTCAAAGTGATTGAACGCTGAGTTCGAATCCGTTTTCCTTGCCTGCGAAGCATCTCTAAGTGAGGAGTTAAGAGCGTTTTATAGGTGAAAAACTGGACGCATCAGGGTAAAATCAATGGGAGAGCCTTCCCAACTCTGATGGGATAATGCGAGCACGAGGCTAGAGAAATTTTTTTTATAAGAAGGTTCAAAACTCATCAGTGTTTTATCTGAGTTCAAGAGAGTTCTCTCTGATTGATTTTCTCCTGAAATTCGCTACGAAAGCTTTTATGACTTCTTGTCTAGAGGGCTCTGCAGATAAGGAAAGATTTGGAATCAGCTTTCAATGCCGTTCAAGAAGATATGCGTTCTTCTGGGAAGGTATCTTCGACTAAGGATTCTTATCTGTAAGAAGATTACTAAGCAAGCTGGGACTTAAGCCAAAATCATCAAATATATCGTTTGTGAGAAATGCGAACTGGAATGAGCAGATGCTCACAATTCAGCTGTAATGATCAGCACACTGCGGTGTAAAGCCAAGCTTGTGCGAGCAACCAGATGGTAGGACCAGTGCGAGCCCCTACGAAGCGGAGGTGATACTGGTATACGATGTTCCTATTAGTGCAACAGATCATCTATAAGCATTAGGCGCTTTCGTTTCAATGTCTTACGAGCCAACCTTTCCATTTTCGAACAATTGCGTCCGCCTCAGCACTAATTATCTTTAGCCCACTAGAATTTCTACAATGTTGCTGGTGACGAGTCGCTCCGATTTTATAAAAAAGACTGCCATCTTTTATAATGACAAAGAACTTTCTTAGTTTTGAAATTGAACCAGTGGCGCATTGATTCGAGGCTGGGATCGGGTGTCACGACTGGGTGTTCCGATGTTTTCTTCACTCTAAGCCAACTAAATTTGAGCCCTTTATCCTCTGGAGGTGGAATGATAGCAAATTAAAGTTTAAGGGCAAATGGTGCATTAGGCTCAATATTCTGTGCCAATTTGTGCCGCTCTTGGCCAGGGCATCTTCCAGAAATAGTTAAGATTGATTGATTCATTGTAATGCGGCTGATTACTGTGGTGTCGCACTGAGAACTTCTCACTAGGAAATATACTATCCATGACAGCATCGACTAAGATCGAAAGAACAAACCGTTATTGATCGAGGCACAGACATAAGAAATGCCATCAAACAGAATGCAATCAATGCCCATGCTGTCCATAGTTGTCGGTGATGCTCTACTCTGTCACGAACTTCAGCACAGATTGTAAGCATGTGCCCTAGAAATACCCTTCGTAGCATTGAATGACAATGAAGTGATTCTTACCGCAAAAGTTGATGGTACCAATCATGGACATGCAGCCGATGTGTAATATTGCCCAAAATGTAGATTTGTTATTCTCCATTAGGACTTCTGTTACCGTGGCAATGACAAAATGGTGACCTCAAAGACGGGCTCTACGCAGGAGTGAAGCATAGTATAAAAGTAGCGGGCTCCAGAGCAGCTCAGCTGAGACCCTGATCACTTTATTGGCAAAGGTTTGTATTATACTTCAACACGTAATTGGGAAAGGTGAATTTTACGAATTACATGGACCTCAACTTGATAACTGTTCAAATCGTTGTGCAGAAGATGAATTGTGAAACCAGAAGTTTGTTGAGTATCCGGGCAGATTTGGACATTATAGGACACCAACTGGCTTTCATGATGTTCTTCCTTTTACTTTCTTCACCTTCTCCCCTCCCTCTTCTTTTTCCTGCACCTTTGCATCCGAGCGATAGCGCTTCTGTGATAAAGTTGTCTTCTACCCACCGCTCCGCTCCGGAGCACCGCATTCTTCTCACCGCAAATGTATAGGCGATGTCACCTCGCATCGGTCGTGGGTGTTCACAAGTTGAGGCTGCGCGCGCGCCGCGCGGCGGAAACGATACGCGAGCGTGATTGTTGAGATGTCTTCAGACTTGTGACCGCTATGGGCTCACCTTGCTCTTCTTACGTTATCCTTTATGCGACTACATTTGCTTGCGTGAGTTCATGTCTAATTGCCGTTTATACGCTTGCAATTTGACATATTTCGTTATTTAGATGACACAGTTTTCGTTAAAATGATACAATGCTGCGACGGGTTAAATTTTTGCTTTGATTACTTATAATGGTCCTGGAGCTCGAACAATGATAAGGCTTGCGTAACTGAGTTGTGATATGCCGTCGTAGTATCTTTCGATGTGTCCTTTCGACTGCTGTCTACAAGCACATCGATTGAGTAAATCTTTGATCGTGGTACACCACATCGAGAGAGGAACAAATTTAATTAGTGGAAAGGACATTGGAAGTTTCGTTGGTCACTATTCTAGCCATACATGAGCTTCCGCGCTCGAGCATCGTTTCCGCCGCTTCAGCGCGCACAGCTTCAGCTCGTGAGTACCCACGACCGATGCGGGGTGACATCGCCTATAAATGAGATCCGCCGGCCCTTTCACATGGCTCTTTGAAATAACCAACCGGTAGTGATTGATGAGCTATCATTCGCCGCAAAGAGTAGCCTATCGTGTGCGCAGGAGTTGAAGCATACGTGTGCAAAGTCTGGCGCTTTCTGGTCAACGCCCCGAGATTTCTATCCGACAAATACTTCACGCAAAAGTGCTCACAAACTTTGAGTTATATATATATATTAGGTCGTTCCGAAAGTTCTTTCCGTTTTTTCAACCTATCATAAAAACACGTGGAATGAGGGTAGAGAAACGATTCAAGCGCTATCCGATGGACTTTTTCTTCCTCTTTTCAACAGTCATATTCCTGTGTCGCTTGCTCTTGTGGTCAGTGAGATAATGGCCGAAATTTCCAACCCATGGTTTTTACCATGTCCAACTTTGGCAATTTTTCACAATTTTCTTTTTTGACTGTCAAAGAAGCTTTAACAGCGATCAAATAGAGTAAGCAAAGTGCAATTTAATGGAATTTTTTTGGCATCTATTGCTAGCCCTGAAATTCTTTTAGAATTATTTTTCTGATACTATTAAATTCCACTTTTGGTGATGCCAAGAACAATGAAACATGAAACGGCGCACAACTAAGGTGTCATTCGATGCGGCTTTTCCTCCTCTTTCTATTGAGTATTTTTCTTTCCAATTTGTGGGGGTTTTTGGCGATAAAATTTCCAAAACTCTCGATTTTGAACCCGTCAGAGGTTGTGCACGTGAAATGCGAAATCTTATATTTCGAAGCGGTAAACACTCAGTTACTTTGTAAAAATAGTGGACAATCATAAACGACTTTTCCTAGTGTCAAAATCCGAAGATTTGTTAATGTTCGGAGCGTTTGCGTGTTTTGTGACTTCGAAAAAGTGAAGACTTCTGAAAAAATTGTCTCAAAAAATACTGAGAAGCCAGTTGAAATTGCCAAAAAATTCCATTAAATTGCACTTTGTTTACTCTATCCGACTGCTTTTGAAGCTTCTCCAAAAGTCAAAAAAGAAAATTGTGAAAAATTGCAAAAGTAGGACATGGTAAAAACCATGGGTTGGAAATTTCGGCCATTATCTCACTGACCACAAGAGCAAGCGACACAGGAATATGACTGTTGAAAAGAGGAAGAAAAAATGCGTCGGATAGCGCTTGACGCGTTTCCCTACCTTCGTTCCATATGTTTTTATGATAGGTTGAAAAAACGGAAAGAACTTTCGGAACGACCTAATATATATATAGACTATCATAACCGAGTAGGGGCCTCGACCTAGAACTATCGCACTAGTCCGCTTTTTGTACATTCCCTGTAAAAAGAGGAAATCGGTGCAGAAAACGACGAGCATCGAGGACCACGCCCACTCCCTCGCACAGCCCCCCCCCCCCCCCTCCGCCTTGAACGAACTCTCTTCAGCTCCTGACGTGTTTTCAGGTGGCAAACATGATGGAACAAACAATGTCTATCTGTTAATGCTTGCTTTCGACAAGGACTGTATCAAAAGCACTCGTCCATGCTTCTCACAGAATCGTCTCAAAAAATGGGATTTTTGGAGAATTCACACGGACCATATTTGGGATAAGCGCCGTGAAGAGGCCTAGACAAGGCAAGCAGAAATCGAGATTCTGCCTGGATGCTGCCTTTAACGCCAACCAGCATCAAACTTGTCCTAACTGGTCTCACTTAGGGGGTGGGTTCTCAGCGGCTCCTGTCAGTATTTGCCTAATAAGATATATCTCAAATGCGTTTTGAAGGCATGTAACATTTTAATAGAACTTAAAGCTGAGATTAGAAGTTAGCATTCTCACAATAAAACTATGAAACACAACTGGACTCAATCAAATGGACGACATTGGTGAGCAAAAATTTTTTCGGCTTATCGAGTAGCTCGTTATGGAGATTTTTCGCCACATCCGACCTATGTTACTAGGTGCGTTCGCATCCATACCAATCAAGATTTAGTAGGCGTAAATCACTGTTGATAAAGAAGGAAGTGAAAAGGCAGTTACCTTTAGAAAAATCACTTGAACCATGTACACGTTCTTCCGAGCCAAAAAAATGACCTCCTGTGGAGCCAAGGGAGCTAATTATGCTAAGATACATAAAAATGCTGAGTGTGGCCACAACCAGATGGTTGGCCATAATTCCATAAGTAAGCTGAAATGGTCTGATAGAAGCACACATTTTGTTCGATGGAAACGAAAGTCTCGTGCATGACTCTACGTTCGCCGGAACAACGTTGTTAAACCCGAAACGAAGTTTTAGCTGACCATAAGTTTACAGTTACTTTACCCAAAGTATCGAAAAGAACAATGCGCTTGATTTGAAAGCCCTAATCCCTCTCTACATTTCAAGGGCTCTGCAAAAGCGGGCCCTAGCTTCTGTAGCAAATCAGCAAGCTATATGGAGAGCTTTCTAATATTTAGTATTACCCTCCACTGCTTCTAGTAGTCAGCTTCTAAAAATAGAAGTAAATTTCCAATTAGACGGCATAAACCGGTGTTCAAAAAGATACACGTAAAGTTTAGCCAAAACATTCGCACAGGAACTATTTGCGAAGAAAGAGTTGTTTTGTGATTGGTGATATCAACGTACTGCATCATTAGCATATATGTATTTCAGAGTCTTTTGCTAATTATATTATTTGAAAAAAAAATAGTAAGACATTGATGGAAATGTGGTTCTACTTACATTCACCCATTTGGGAAAAGAAGCGTGTCTAGACAACAACGACTGCTTTGCCCAATCTTTAAGGAAGAAGTTTGACGTACCGCAAAAGTATCGTTGTTTTTATTTCGAAATGATGATGTGCATAAAATTCCAGATGTGCCAACACCCAGTGCCAGTATGCTAGCATGAAAAGCGAATATATATGTCTGAAAATAACGATCTCGATGCTGTAGTTCATTTTCGTCAACACTCTGTCATCGCATTTAATGCAAATGACATCGTTAACAGACTGATGAAACCCCTCCCGTTCGGGTAGGAAAAACGATTGCTTCAGGTGGTACAGTAATGTGAATCCCAGACCTACGGAGACGAAATTTATTTCCTCTAAACATTCTATGATTCTCCCCACTCCATCCTTTGTACTTTCTTCTCTTCCTTTTTGTCCGCGACACTGTGGCGCGGCCAATTCAAGATTTCCTTATTTGTTACAAATCGATTCTCAAGATTTTTCGGACCCATGTCTCCCAGGAGTAGACATGTTATAGTGGTAGCTTTCAACAAAACTACCGACATGTGCATCCAGATTAGTTTCTCGGCCCTGTTTTCGTCCGGAAAATAAGTGCTGAGGAGAAGTTAGTCCAGTCTATTTACTAACATTTCGCGGCCACTCTGCGCAAAGTTTCAGCACAATGTACAAACAAAACTGTCTTAGAAGCAGCGTCTCACCAGATTGGGGGGGGGGGGGGGTTCTTGGTCCTGGTATTAATGTAATGGTAGTCCCATAACTAAGCGACAAAAGGTTTGCAGCGCGAAAGGGGGTTTACGAAGTCTACAAATCGCTCCCCCCCCCCCCCCAAGTGGCTCGAATCTTACGGTAGGCCCGAACCCCGCCCACACAGCAATCTCGAACTGCAAGACCAGAGCACGCGTAGCACACGCAGTCATGAGGGCAGGGTCCGGCAACGACTCTGCGTCTCTACCCTGCAATCTCATACTCGCCCGAGCCTACCGCAAGATCCGGGCCGCTTGATGGGCTATTTGTAGACTTTGTAGACCCTCTTTCGGCTGCAAATTTCTGTCGTCGCTTTGTTAGGGGGTCTATCAATACATTACTACCAGAGCCAGGTACCCACAGTTTGGGGCGACCCGCTGCCTTTAAGCTAACATGCATAACATTCCTATACTAGCCTTTTGTTTTATACAGAAGTGAGATAAGTAGAGAAATAAGTCCTTTCAAACATATGTGCGTGCCAATTACCTACGCAAAAGTCAACTTACTGAAGCTACGTTAACACCTTGAGATGGCATGGCATCTGTACGATGCTTGCTAACAACCTTTTTTGGCTCACTTATGCCATCTTCCCACAAAGTCAGTCAAAAACGCTTTTTAAATAGATCATTTCTTTAGAATAAGGCTCCGAAGATAGAAGATCTATCAGACTTAGTTGGATTTCCTAATGAATTAGACTGAATTATATCCTTCCCGTCATTTACTTATTGATCCAATAATTACCTCAATGTTGAAGAGAACTTCAGCATTAGTTGCATCAAGAATTGCACCGATGAATGCACCAAACTTTGCTATAGACATGTACTGTATTGCGGTGATGATATAAAAGATTGCAAACAGCACATCTAAACATGTTTTTTAATCGACACTTCGAAATCATGGAAATGACAGATGCCACTGTGTTGCAGCGACTTAGAAGGCAAATCAAAACAAATTCCAGTTTGCAGTATTGATTATCGGCGTCTTTCTCACAAAAACTGCTTTTCCTAATTCGAGCGTCTTGCCAGCTCTCTATCAACGTAACAAAACTATCATCTACATAATTTCAATATATTGGTACCGAGTAGACATCCAAGCATATATCGCCACGACTAGCTTGTAATTTGATTAGTTATGGAAATTACACAAAATTGACGTACAGGACAATGCGGCGACAATTCGAATCACTTTAAATCCGCACACACCCCAGAGTGCAAGGGAACAGTAGATGAAGAAACTATAAAAGAGACGCTAAAATAAGTTATATTAATTCCGACCCTCTTATTGTATCGTTTTCCACCTACATGAAGATCAAAATCAGCATTGGGAGGTAAGGTAAGGTGTCTGAAAATTATAATCTCATAAACTATCAAGGAAAACAAACATTTGATACAAAATCTTTTTAAACATACTCGTAATAAAGAGAGGATGCCTTGATTTGTGTTCCGATGGAAAAAACGTCGTTGGTACAATTGTCACCATAGAAAAACACTCCTTGCCCAGTGTCTTTGCAATATTTGGTGTCATACGTAGATGTGCAGTAATTGGCCAAAGTGGGATCTGAAGAAATGAAGCAAATTAGGTGATTATATCACATATAGATACAAGCACATGGTATAAGAAACCATTTAGTTCGGTTTTCCGGCACGATACTATAGATGCCGGATTTGAAGCAAGATTCCACATATGTTTCAAATTTATATATGAGCGCTGGTTTGGTTGCAACGCAAAGAGCACAGATATAAATACCACAACGACACCAACGCCTAAAGGCAGTGCACAGTGATATTATACCAAACTCGCAATGTTGTGTAGTGCTCGAATTGCATACCTTCGTAGGCCGGCCCATAAAACTGGCATGCTTTGATGATACCAGCTTGGCAATATTGTCCAACAAATATTTCCAGATGCAGGATAGGAGTTACCATCACTATCAGCATAAACAAGTAGATAATAATAAAGTACACTGAAGTAAGCAGAGGACACGTTTATGAGGAAATCAAAATTTGATCCAAGAAAGAAATTTGCAATAAAATCTAAAGAAAAAGTTCGTAGTAAAAGACTAACGGCCTCCAGAATCCAACACTATTTTGGGAAGTTCCCAAGTTGCAAATCCTGGATTTATAATGGAACAAAACAATAGAAAATCTATTAACTGACACCAGAGAGGATCTCCTATAATGGTATGGTAAACGAATTCTTCAGCGTTGCAGGATTGATTTCTAACATAAATGAGGAACGTCACCTTTCGCTTTGTTGATTTTTGTTGGAGGATTTTGCCAGCTGATCTGCTCGACATTCTATAAGAATTTCCAGTTACTCGTTTGTCGCAACTTTTGCCCCAGAATATAGTTTCTTGTCGACGTTAGTTTTCAAAATCCTGTTCTTACATCAATTACGATTTTCATTGGAGCAGGATAACTGCAGTGAAGGGAACCGAGGGAATAATCTTCTATTTGGTGTAAACGGTTGGGTTATCAAATTAGGCATTATCGCATCTTTACTATAACCAAGTGTTTGCTTTAATAGTTCGAAGCCAAGATTTTGGAAGATTTTCGTGATTCGCGCACATCGGTTGAATCTGGGTTTCCCTGGATGTGTCAATTGTTTATCCTCTCCTGTAGTCGTCGATTCGCGTATACGCGTCGGAAACCACCTGCATCATGTTCGCAAGCGGATGGCAAAGGCATTTTTCCAACTATCGATCATGGCGTCCGCATGAGACAATTCTTATTTTCGACATTGCTTTTTTCGTAGTTTTTAGTTCTCACTCTAACCGTACCATTTTATTTAGCAAAGTCAAACTATCATCCATAGTGAGATGAGAATACTGAAAAACTCTTTTATACACATTGCTCAGCAAAAGAACATTTTTTTCATGATTGCTAATGATAAATCAGGCAAGAGTCGCCACAGGAATGGGTTTGCTGATTAAATTTACGCAAAGCGTTTTCAAATACTTCAGTTTCAGAACGGACTGATAAGAGATGCACTGGAAAAGAAGTATTAACTTTACTATCTTCTACAAGTTATACAAGTGCTAAAGTACAAGCATAGTCAAAGCACAGACGTCAAAGGACTTACAAGGAGAGGATACTTAATGACTGTGGCCTTTTGAAATGAATCGTACATCATTAAGTTCCTCTTGAAGCCCTGATTCCAAACCTGCATTTGGTATCTGCTGCGCGCACTTTCGAAAGAAGTTATGAACATTTCTTGCCACCAAAATTTACTCTGTTTTGATGACAGGATTCACTGGTATCGTTAAAATGTGCAGTCACGCACCACATAAGAGAATCCAAATATAATAAAATGATTTACCTTAAGCTTAGGAAGACTGTCCCCGATATATCAGAGCCTAAAAAGCCGATACCGACAATTCTGACCGCCTAGATCTCGTAAAATCATATGGAACAAAGTTCATAACTTCGTTCAGAGAATAGCACAGCAGATAATGAACATAGATTTGGGATCAGCATTTTAAAGCCCATCTACAGGTATACAGTACAGTGTACATCTCACTGCAAAAGGCGCGGTCACCAAGTATTCTTCCCTTGTTAGGTTGGATGCAGAAGATTGTGAAAGGATAAAAGCAATTGAACGTGAAAAATGAAGAAAGTCAAGAAAATATCTATAAAAGGTGTGAAAAACGTCTATCACGGCTTCGTTTAGGGATCACGGGTTAGTAAAGTGCCCAAACCGTTAGGTCCCTAAGGCCTGGAACAGTGTTCACGCGCTTTCATCGCCGTGATTCTTCCAACAGACAAACAGTTATGGGTCCATTCCGATCATTTTGCATTTCGATTGTGACAGTTAGTCACAAATTGTTCGTGTTGGAGAACTATCACACCGAAATACAAGATGATCGCCATGCAACAAAATCTTAACAGTTCGTTTTGTTGGAAGAATCGCGGCGATGAAATCGCATCGCGTGAACTCTGCCCATGGCCTAACGGAGGCAACATCTTTGCATAATTATGCATAGGAACGGCGGAAAAGACTCCGTGTTGACACAGTCTCACATTATTCAGCCATGCGGAATGTTCGGAAAATTCGTGAGATAAGGCACAACTGATCGCTTAAATAAGAAACAGAAATTTGCCAATCTAAAAAGTCCACCATGGCTCAAACGAGTTGCCGGGATGTCATTTCGGTGGAAGATAAAACCTATTCCGCACTGCGCCACTACCCTCAGTGCCATCAATAGTGCTAAAACTTCAGAAGCTATGTGAAACTAATCTGTAATTTTTGCGTTGTGATGCAAAAAAGGCAGCGCTAATATGCAACGATGGTAAGCGAGGATCAAGGGTCAAGCGAACAATCCTGCGTGCGTCGCAAATCTTGTTGCTATAAAAGCGGATGTTATGTAGTGTACTTTATTGATAACCGAAATGAGCATAAAAGGTAATGGTTTGAGACGATTCTGCACAAACCAATGGTATTACAATGGCCTCAGTCGTCGCCCTTTTTTTGCTTGAGCAAGAGCTCAATATGTCGCTCGCATCAAGATCTTATACGAAAATGCCCTAACAGCACGCATTGTGCAAGTTGACCTACACGGCTTATCAAACGCAGTGTTGCTTGCATCAGCATCTCTACTCCCGCGCTGAAGCATAAACATTTGTAAGTTGGTCAAAGTATGCTGTAAACTCCTCCATTTGTGCCATTTATCAGCTTTCGTTAACTTTTACATTCTGAAACTTTACCGGTCCTTGAACTTCATCCTTGTTTTCTTTGGCTGGAGAATTTTCATTTTTCACGAGAGGGGCTGTCGGATTAGATCGTGCGATGTGTTTAAGACTCTCCACTTTATCTGGCTCCATAGACGTAGACTTCCCGTTAAGTCCAAACGGTGAACTCTTTTCATCATAGCCAATCTGTTTCTGCAAGAGTATGGATATGGCCTATCTGACAAACAACCGCTCATAGTTTTTACATTGATTGGCTTTTTAGTGCCACTTTTTGCTGCATCTTTTGCAAGATATCTGATAACGTTTGTTTTACCATATATAAAAACTTTTCCAAACTTGTTCTTTCTTCTACATTGATTTGAAAATAATCAGTCCCTATGTAGTGAATTCTTACAAAAAAATGTTGTCTTTTTTCTCAAGTCACATCTTGAAATGATTAGCCATTGATCCCAAGATATGCTTTGGATTGCGATTCAAATGCAGATCATATTGTCTGATTCTACTTATTTCAATTCATATTTGTTGCAGAATTTCAATGAACATTGAGACCTCTCTACTTTGTGTAAAGTGTTTCCGGCTCACCTTTTCATTAGCATCGGTATGCGGCAGTGTTTCATTGAGTTGAGTATCCGTTATGAGTGTATCCATCTTGTAGACTGAATTGTTAGCATGAAAGGCAACGACAGTGACGCTTCAAACAAGCCGACCTTCCTAGTTACAAAGCAGCACTGCTTAGAATGAGTACAGAGGCACAAATGCACCATGCGACTTTTGAGAGATGCGGTAAACACAATACTCCAATCTAAAACTAGTGATATCCAGAGATTATGCTAGCATGTCTGCAGCATAGAGGACTTGACTACATGAAGAAACAGCCGCAGAAAGTAAACTGGGATTGCTTTCTCAGCTACTCGAACATTAGCCGGTGACTGCAGTAAGACGAATATTGAGGTGAAAGAGCGGAATGCTTCGCCTCTACCATATTGGCTTCATAAGAAGATAGAAAAACAATTGTTGGAGAAGAAAGTAGTTAAGCCTGACCTTCAACTACGTGATGTCCTAAGGGGAAACTGGTTTCTCCAAAACTGGTCTCGAGCGCAAATCCAACAAAGGGATGATCAACCCCTTTGCGTCATTTTGGCTCTTCTAATCACAAAACATTAAGTGTAAATAAGGGCCGCGGGACCATAGATTTGCCATCTTTTCTTTAGACTTTTATCTATACGTAGAGTTGAGTACGCAGCTATGGGGAATTTTTCCCATGTTGAATGACTTGCACAGTTCGATTGACGAGTCATGTCCACAAGTTTACCGCACTGTTGTAAGATATCCTCTGCACTAGACGTAAGCGGTGGCATCTCACACCGCTCTTGTCAAAAATCTTGGTTTCAGCCCTTTTCTTCATAATTTTTTGCCCAACGTTACCTGTCTTCTCTTCTTTGTTATCTACTATTTACCTCCTGTACTATTTACCTCCTGTATTTACCTCCTCCTTATCTACTATTTACCTCCTGTGACTGTAAATTTATCCCGTTCGCTGTCTATCTATCTTTTGCAAGTCAGTATCCGGTCCAATTTCGGCTAATTGATTGGGTCACATGAGGGTCACCGAATCTCTTTAGACTCCCCCCGCCCCGCGTTTGGCAAAATGACATTGACCGTCATAGGTTAGACGATGTCTCGATGGGACTGAGACATGATGTTGAGTTTGCTTTATTGCCTGCCGCTGACCACACCGGAGCAATTGTGGTAAAGAATAAAGAATCCGTCTTTGCAAAATGGTATTAGCTTTGATAGAAAAGATTCCACAGGTTGTGGAATCAGAGAAAAGGGGTCGTAGCACTGTTATGGCAGGTTTATCAAAAGCTTCGCCTACCCTATCCTTATGGAGAGGAAAGCCGAGAGGGGCGCGGTGTGGTAAATGTACTGGATCAATCACAGATCGACTGCTGGCTTGCCGACTGAAATCCAGGATGGGTCGAATGAGGGAGGAGCGACAAAGCCTAATAAAACTCGTGTTTCCCATGTTTTCGCGTGCTTACTGATGCAGGCATTAGCTACTGCTCATAAACTTCGGCATTCCAATCTGCTCACTATGTACGTGCTGCGAAGCATGACCTCTGCCACACAGAGTCTTACCTGTGCTTGACGTAAGCCCGAAACTGCATAAAAAGAGCCCGAGCGACTGCTGAAAGTTCGGCCAGCTTTGCTGAAAGAGTTATTTGACGAGCGCTTGCAGAAAATTCTGTGTTGCTGCCCGCTGGCAGAACTTTAGACAGTAGAGGAAGTACCGCTTGCTGAAGGTTTGGCCACGCCCCAAAATTCTGCTGACCGCTTGCAAAAAGCGCGAGTTTGCGGACCGCCTGCCCCCGGCGATTATCTGAGTATTCATCAATCTACCTTGAAGCTAGATTCTACCTCAATCGTCATTTCTTCGACTTTTCATTATGCATTAAGGTCGATTTTAACTATAGGATAGCTAGAGTTAAAATCGCCCTAAGGCGTAAGTTTCCACACTTCCCGATCCTCATTCTTGCTTTAGGTCGAACATTATAACCTCGTACTTGCGCGTTGCTGTGTCTGAATAGGGTGGGGGAGGCAATTTTGCATGCACTGAAATCCCAAAACCCCCACCTTGTCCGGACACTGTCTTTGATAACTTCAATTCCAAAAAGTCCCACTTGCAATACCCATCCAGCTTTTAGGATCCTTTGAAGATTTGATGAGAGAAAGCTAGGAAAGTGGTACACAGAAATCTTATAACATTCTCAGAACCATGAATTTGGATTAGTTAAAAGGCCAACCATTGCCTTAGTTCCTAATTCACTTTTTGACTGGATTATTGATCTTAATCAAGACTAATCTATCCTACTATAATAACGCGCTAAGGCCGTCTGTTTTTTTTGTGTGTGTGTCTGTCTGTAAATCAAATTTTGCATATTACATCCTAGCAGCAGGAAAGTCCATTGTGCAAAAGCACAAGCGGATCCGATAAGTGGATCCCCTAGAAATTGCGCCTGAAACGGGTCCACTTAACTTCTGGTCAGCAAAATTGGGTCCGTATATAAACTTTTTGCAAAGTCGTGGATATGTTTGACAAGCTAATGTACAAGTCATGGACTTTAGCCCAAAAAATTCGACTAAAGTTGGTTACTTTACGAAGATGGCGCCAAACTCAATGTCTGTGAGGATGTTCGTTTAATTGTTCTTCGTTATAGAAACGCCAGTCATTACACCGATTGAGCTAAAACTTCGCACACATATGCTTTCGACCCCTGCGGTGGTTTATGACAACTCTTTGCGGCAATTCGCAGGGTCATTCTATTGATTTAATGATTTGTTTACCTAAATCTGGGAAAATGAGAGTTTGACGTGCTCTAACCAATCATTTTCCAGTAAACATGTGGGCAGGGTTAGTAAAGTTCATTCTAATCTCAAGGTCGACAGGATGCAGCGGGTTCATCTTAAAGCGCTCTTCGCGCATTATAGAAGTTAGAGAGTGGAAGTATGATCGGCTTCCAGATTCCTATGGAGGCGAGCTGCGGATTTCACTCTACGAAATACAGTGCTATAACGCGGAAGTTTAACGAGTTTATGTCGAAAATCAGGGAAGTGCGCAAATGGCCTCTACACGAATCTGGGAGCCGTTGATATTTTGGTAGGTAAGGAAACGAACTCCGCCAGTTTGAGCCCGCCTTTGCTGGCAACCGGTCCTTTCGAAATATTGCGGTTGTGGTTGCAGGACCAGTAGTCCGCGGAGATGTTCCAAAATGGCGGAGTTCGTTCTTCTACCCCATTTTGGTTAAACTAAGAGTCTCGGGTGAGACCGGGACCATCAGCTAGTTGATTAATATTGTTCATTTTGATTTATCTATAGCCCTTGGTAAAGTCACCACTGCAAACTCTTTCTCTGAGCTTGAAAAAAGGGCTATAGATAAATCAAAATGAACAATATTAATAAATTAGTCTTGATTAAGATCAATAATTGGAGTACGTGGTAGGCTACTGGCATGGATTCTTATATCTCACTGAACGAAGAACGACTATACGATCTGGGAATGATTGTTCGGACGAGTTAGTAGTGGTGTTCCCCAGGATGGAGTTCCTTCACGGATACGGGTCGAAAGTTACGAGTCGAATCCCCCTGCTGTGGCGCCGTGCCACTTCAGAACCGGAGAGTTTTTGTGAAGAGAAGCTGACCCGGAGCCGCTCCTTCGCCGCTTTCTTTTCCAATCGATACAGCTGGGGCGGTATGCAACAATCGCCCGTCCGGGTAAGTTACCCGGACAGGTAGTTTCCGCTTCATAACTCGGTGCTCTGGGAATCTGCATTCTTCCTTGTTTGTTCATCTATTGGAGGCTCTAATACCCTAAAATTGTAGCACAATGACTAGCAGCACTTTGTTATATAAGCTGAGATGATTCGTTATTTGTATGCTCCAGAACGGGATCTCCCACTGATCACGCTTATTTTCAAAGTTATTTATATCCGCAAAAAAATCAATGAAAACGTCACAGGGTTTTGCTGTCCATTTATTACGACAGTGTTACAGTCTGCTCCAATTGGGATCAGGCCGAACCGTCGGCGTAGATTTGCGCGCTCGCAGCGCCAAGCGTTCACTGCATATGCGCGCTGTAGGAGAGAGCAAAAGGATTGGAGAGAGAGAGTAGAGAAGCAGGCCATGGGCGTGATCGCAGAACCTTAGCCACGCGGACTCCCGCCATGCCAATTTTGGCCTGGTTAGGATTGGGGCAGACTGTACGCATGTTTGTGGAAGAAATAAGTGAAAAATAGAATTGACAAAATATTCGCTGAACCTGTGCTCGCGAATTGGGCTGTATCGAAAAACGCAAAACTTGCAGATTTCATCTGTGCTACCAAAAACATGCGTAACAGCTTCGTGATAGATCGACAGCAAAACTCTGTGACATCTTCATTGAGTTGCGCATATAAATAACTTTGAAAATGAGCGTGATCATTGGCGATCCCGTTCGGGATCATACAAATAACGAATTATCACAGCTTATACAGCAAAGTGCTACTAGTCATTATGCTACAATATTAGGGTAGTAGAGCCTCCAATAGATGAACAAACAAGGAAGAACACAGATTCCCAAAGCACCGAGCTATGAAGAAACTATCTGTCCGGGTAACTTACCCGGACGGGCGATTGTTACATACCGCCCCTGATCTACCAGCCTCATAAACACACACAATACTCGCATACACTTTTGCAGATGACTGAAAAATTTACTTTGCGTATGTCAAGAACACACAAAATGAAGCACGGAACAAGCCCGGCACTCCGCTTTTAGGCTTTTTGAAAACGAAATTCTCCCCGACTTCCGCTAAATTTTACGAAGTGCCCTTTGACCCAAATTTTACGAAGTCCCCTTTGACCCAAAATCGGGAACTTCGACTAAAAAACATGGTGTTTTTTCGGACCCACAGAACGATATCCCCTTTGCTTTTTCGCCCCGAAAACGAAGTCTAGCCGGCTTATAGACAATCGTGCCCGCCCTTGCCTAGAAAGACCTCTCTTAATCAATCGAGAAAGCTATTTCAAGGTGGAAGAAATGCAGTTTATCTCTGAAGTGCGTCACCTCCGCTTCGCTGAGGTTCGCACTGGCTCCCTATCCGTATGCCTTTCTCAAGTTCGCATAAAAATGGCTTTGAAACTCACTACGCGATGCTGCGCATCACAAATTAATCGTATACAACTGTTCATTCATAAAGCATCTCCATGTAAAATCGGTAATTTTTAGGAAAGAAAACTTTGTTGCAAGGAAACAAATGCGAATTTGAAAGGATTACTGGATTTATTCTAGTTTGATGATCGTCATAAGTATAGCAGTCACCTAGGGCTACATTTTGGTGCAAAAATCTTTTCATTTTTTTCAAATAAAACCTTGCCAAAGCGACTATCTGCGCTCATCAATTTTTGGCGCTACTCGCAGAAAAGCAAACTTTTTGAGCACTTTTTGGGCTAGAATTCATGGCGCGCAGAGTTACTTGTCAGGCAAATCATAACTTCGCAAAAAGTCGAATTAGCTACCCAGTTTTGCGTGCCAAAAGGCGCGTGGACCCGTTTGACGCGCAAATTATGAGGGACCCGCTTATCGAACCGATTAGCATTATAGAATAAAATGTCTTTTCACTGTAGAATTGCGTTATGAACTTTTGAAGAAGGTTTTTAGCCACTGAGGATCATATCATGCTTCAGAAAGAAAATCTAACAAGCTAAACTTTCATAATAGACTAACCAGATTTGAGCTTCAACTCCGATTAGCATTACAGAATGAAATGTCTTTTCACTGAGAATTGCGTTATGAACTTTTGAAGAAGGTTTTTAGCCACTGAGGATCATATCATGCTTCAGAAAGAAAATCTAACAAGCTAAACTTTTATAATAGACTAACCAGATCGGCTGTCTCTTTCAATGAAATATGCACTTCTCATCAGAATCCTTGTCCTCGTCCTTGTGCATGGTGGGCCTACACGCTGGCACGGTATGCTATGCAAAATTGCAGCCCGATAGCTTCGTTGCAGCTTCCTCTACAAATTTCATGACAGACAGATTTTCACACAGACACACAGACAGACATACAAAAAAACAGACGGCCTTAGCGCGTTATTATAGTAGGATATTATAGTACGACCTTCCAGAAAGATCTGCACAACACTCGGGCAATGCTCACAAAAGGCCGTATTACTGCGGAAATGCTGTTCTTGAGCGTTGGAACGTGTACTTCAGAAGTTATCATCTATATGTAAATAGAACTCAATCTCTGTAAATTTGTTCGTATGTAAGTATGTGGCTTATAGACTCCTTTGTTTGTGAACCGATGAGGCTGAAATTTGCTCCCCTATGAATGAGGCCAGGCGCAGAAGATAGGCTACTTTTTGTGACGATTCATTGGGTTCTTCTGTCGATTTATCAATTTGTTTACTAACATTGAGGCAAATGAATGCTTTATCATTCATTTATCCAAGTTAAGTAAAGGGGCGGTAGAGATTATTTACATTTTGTGTTGAGGAGGATGCGGTGTCACGAAGCGAGCAGTTTGTTAGGCTGACGTACGTTGACGTAGCCTTAGGCGTATTGTCGCCTTTGTGGAGGTATCTGTTGTTGTGCACAGTACACTAGCCCAACAGATTTATTGAGTCAGACGACTTGTCCGCATTGGGATAGTGGTAGAATGCTAATGATAACAGGCGGAGCAAAGTTACTCGACAACATCTGGGCAATAAAGTTACCTATATCACAGCAGGTCATGCTTATGCATGACCTTAACGGTTCTCTGGCAAGACACAATGGGGCTACAAAGAGAGGTGCCGATCTCCGCCCGGCAAGAGGGATGAACAAATGAATTAAAAAGTGATAGCAAAAATATGATGCAACAACATTTGTCCATAAAGCGGTGCTTTTGTCTGGATCTCGTAATGGTCGTCGTTGCACCTGAACGCGATTGAACACAGGAATCGTTCCTGTGGAGCGGCTTCCAAAAGGTGAAGTAGATAGGTCTAAACTATAGTGCAGGCCAATGGAAAGTGTTATTAAACTGATCTTTACTGGCACTGGTACTGGATGAAGCTCATAGATTTCTCTCTTCTCATTGTCCTTATATGATAGTAACTTCTGAAGATGGCGCTCCTCGCTCATGTCATTGCATGCCTTTGCCAGAGGCAATCCTGGTAGTGTGACCTGTGCGAAGGTCAGACTCTCATCTGCAACAGCTGGTAGTACATCAGTGTCTTCAGCCTCGAACTCGCGATATCCATCATTTTCACTATTCTTCTCGTCATTGTTATGTTCGTCTGGCTTATCGTTTGCGATGTGACTTGCTTTTTCTTCAGCGTATGGAAATCCGGCACGCAGTATGTGTCTATGTAGAATCTTCCTTATGCTTCTCTGATTTTTTGTTGCAAGTCTTCCTATTGCGGCCAGTTCTATCTCAATATCTGTAGCGAGCATTTCTAGCTCAAACATAAACATTTGAGCATTGCCGGATGTTCGAAAAAATCTTATCTGTTCATGGAGCGCGTCCATTTCTTTTGTTATGGCTTGTCTCATCATTTCGTTGCTTTCCTTATAGTGCTTCCTCATGACATCAATTTTTAATTCCAGGTGGCTTTTGCTGGTTTTGACTTCCATGATGCATATTGGTATTAGGTCCAGATGGTATAGGCAGAACTCCTGTCGTTCTTGTTCGTCATCTGGAAGAGTAATTTTCTCACCATAGTGCTGGTATTTCTGCAGTATGTCCGCGAGATTCTTGGTGTACGTCTTCAGGTCCTTTATAATGAGTTGAAGAGTCGCATCACTTTCTTGTGGCTTCTGCTGTCCTCCTTGGAAGCGGGGCATGATATCGGTCGTGTTTGGCCGATGCACCAAATATATCGGTGGTTCGTAGGCCTTATTGAGGCCTGAGGCGATATAGCGCCTAATTGGGAGTATTTGACTCCTGTGTTATACAGAACACATGTGTAGTAGATTTATGAACAGACGACGTGCACGTATGAGTGCACAGTTCAAGAAGGACAAATTCACCACGGATACTACACGTGTGCTGGAACTGACTTGGAGCTGAAGCAGGAGTGGAAGTGAAAATATGATCTGAAGGAAGTGGAGTAATGGTAAGCAAACATCTTGAAGCAGACGGGCCATTTTGGACCCTTGGCCCGGGCGGGACCGGGGACCGCAGCTAGTAACTTATAATAACGGGCTAAGGCCCCGGACAGACTTCACGCGATTTGATCGTCGCGACTGAATCGCGACGAGACAACTGTTACAACATCATTCCATGCCGATCAACTTGCATTTCGGTTGTGATAGTTTTCCAGCCCGAAATTTTTGAATGTGAAATGAAAATGAATGGAAATGTCGGCGATTGAGTCGCGACGATCAAATCGCGTGAAGTCTGTCCGGAGCCTAAGGGTTGTTTACGTGTGTGTGTTGTGTGTGTAGTATCTCTGTCTGTCACGAAATTCGTAAAGCGAGTTCCAGCAAAGGTCTTGAGCCAGGATTTTGGTAGTAGCTCCCTATCAGCATGTAGGTAAAATGTGCAAAAGCACAAGCCGATCCGATAATTGGAACCTGTGAAATTGTGCGCCAAACGGATCCACGCGACATTTCGCGCGCCAAAGTGGGCCTGTAATTGGACTTCTTTTGAAGTCATGGTTTCGTTTAGCAAGTAAATCCGCAAACCATGGATCCTAGCCGGAAAAGTGAGCAAAAAGTTTACTTTCGCGCAAGATCGGCGCCAAAAAGGAATAATTGTGTAGATGATCGATTTGTCAAGATTTTACCTGGGATTGCGGGACAATTTTTGCTCAGAGATGTAACTCATGGTTGCCATCATTTTTATGGCGAGTATCAAGTCATTATAACCCCAGTAACTGTTTCAAAATCGCATTTGATCTTTTGGAGAATACTTTCCTTCCCTTAAAGTCACCGATCTTACATGAAAAAGCTTTTGGAATGAGTAGTTGTTTACATTTTATTCGTGACTAGTTGGCTTTCCCGGTCCAGCCCGGGCCATTTTCATCTGCACTGCAAGCTCCCCCTCTCCCCCCTCTTATATTGGATGACTTACCCCGGGACATCCGCTTCGATACCGCATCCTAGCGATCCCGAGGTAAAAATGAGCTTCACCGCCCTCCTTCACATGAAATGGGAAAATGCTCGATTAAGCATGATAAGCTTTCAATTCCTTAAAAAAACGTAAACAAATCAATAAATCGATAGAAGGACCCCTTGAATCGCCGCGAAAAGTAGCCTATCATCTGCGCAGGGTCGAAAACATAAGTGTGCAAAGTTTCAGATGAATCGGTTGAGCGGCGCGAGTTTCTATAACGCACATACCCTCCAAACTGACAATTTTTGAGTTATATACAGGGTGTCCCAAAAAAATGTTAACACTGTTTGATCGTTAATAACTCCCTTGCTTTCAAGTCTTTCGCCGAGGTTTAGGTACCATTCTGTAGAGCGAGGATAAACTTAGATTTACAGCATCGAGCGGATCATCTAACGCTCTTCGTTACTGTAGAATTACGGTAGGAAATTCCAGCATGTGAAACCGTCATGAAATATGCCCTCTGACAAAATTTTTTTCAAAAGATCTGAAAAATCGTGTACTAGGGTTTTCGCGCATGCTGATTTTACTACACAACTTTTTTGCAACTGTTTTCAGCTTTTTTGACGGTGTAATCACATTTTTGACACATGCTGGGAAGTCAGTTATTACACTTTACCTAGGATAACTTCGAAAAAAAAGCATCATAACGAAACGAAAGTCTCATATCCGAAATCAGCGGCTTTCATTACCATAGTACAAGAGATTTTGGCTTGTTTGGCTCTGTTCCAAAGCAGAAAATGGGCTTTAATGGCTTAAAATCCTTTTCAAATTTCCTACCGTAATTCTACAGTAACGAGGAGAGTTAAATGATTCGCTCGATACTGTAAATCTAAGTTTATCCTCGCCCTACAAAATGGTACCTGAAGCACGGCGAAAGACTTGAAAGCAAGGAAGTTATTAACGATCAAACAATGTTAACATTTTTTTGGGACACCCTGTATATATATATACCAGTGCGTCACCTCTGCTTCGCAGAGGCTCGCACTGGCCCTATGCTCTGTATGCCTTACTCATTCCCGCATAATAATGACATTGAAACTCACCGCGCTATGTAGGCTATCACGAATAATTTGTAAACAACTACTCATTCGTAGAGGTCTTCCATGTGAGATCGGTATTTTCGCGTGGATAAAATCTTTCCCAGAAGAACAGATGCAAATTCGAATGGGCTTTTGGAATTTTTATGGCTTGGTAGTCGCCGTAAGGACAATAGACTTAGTGGGCTACACCTCTGTGCAAAATTCTTCTCAAATAATCAGGTAAAATCTTGAAAATTTGACCGTTTACACAGTGAATGCTTTTTGGCGCTGTTTTTGTAAAGTAGTAGACTTTTCATTACTTTTTTAGGCTAACGTCCATGGCTTGCACATTAGCTTGTCAAATAAATCCTTAACTCTGCAAAAAGTAGTACTACGGACCCAAATTTGCTGGCCAGAGGCCAAGTGGATCCGTTTGACGCGCAATTTTCAATGGATCCACTCAACGGATCCGCTCATGCTTTTGTATAGTGAGGTTTCATGCTGGTAGCGTGCGCTGTGCAAAATTTGGGCTCAGGACGTTGGCTGGAACACGCTCTACGAATTTCGTGACAGACAGAGATTCACACACACACACACACACAGACAAACGTAAACAACCCTTAGCCCGTTATTATAAGTTATGATATATACAGGGTGTCCCAAAAAAATGTATCGAACGTTTGATCGTTAATATCTCTCTTCCCAAGAAGTCTTTTGTCTTGCTTGTTGTGGCTTGTTTAGCTGTACACCGGGATTGGTAGATCCTTTATTTTTATCTTTTGTCTTGCTTCAGGTACCGTTTTGTAGAGCTGGCTTCAACTTAGATTTGCATTATAAAACGAATCACCCATCTCTCTTCATTACTGTAGGATTACGGTAGAAACTTGAAACATATGGTGTCAATGTGGAAAAAGCTGCCGTTTCAAAATTTTTCAAAAAATTGTAAAAACTTGTGTAATAGGGTTTTTATAGACGCTGAGTTCAATACTCAACTATTCACAAGATTACGAAGCTTTCTAAATGGTTTAATCGCACTTTTTAAAAACATTGAAAAAGTGGCCGCTACCTCTTACCTGGCATAACTCTTCAATGAAGCATCATAACAAGTTGGCAACTTTACAGTCATAATCAGCAACTCTAATTAGCCTAGTGTAAAAGTTTTCAGGCTGTTTTGTTTCTTTTCTGAGGCAAGATGTGGCCTTTCACTGCTTAAAACCCTTTTTGAAGTTTCTACCGTAATCCTACAGTAATGAAGAGAGATGAGTGATTCGTTCTACAATACAAATCTAAGTTGAAGCCAGCTCTACAGGTTGGTACCTGAAGCAAGGGAAAAGACTTCTTTAGAAGAGAGATATTAACGATCAAAAATTCGATACATTTTTTTGGGACACCCTGTATATATACAGGGTGTCCCAAAAAAATGTATCGAACGTTTGATCGTTAATATCTCTCTTCCCAAGAAGTCTTTTGCCTTGCTTCTAGTATCGTTTTGTAGAGCTGACTTCAACTCAGATTTGCATCATAGAATGAATCACTCATCTCTCTTCATTACTGTAGGATTACGGTAGAAACATGAAACATATTGTGTCAATGTGGAAAAAGCTGCCGTTTCAAAGTTTTTCAAAAAAATGTGAAAACTTGTGTAATAGGGTTTTTATGGACGCTGAGTTTAATACTCAACTAATCGCAAGATTACGAAGCCTTCTAAACGGTGTAATTGCACTTTTTAGGAACATTGAAAAAATGGCCGCTACCTCTTACCCGGCATAACTCTTCAATTAAACATCATAATAAGTTGGGAACTTCACAGTTATAATCAGCAACTCAAATTAGCCTAGGTAAAAGTTTTGAGGCTGTTTTGTTTCCTTTCCGAGGCAAAATATGGGCTTTCATTGCTTAAAACCCTCTTTGAAGTTTCTGCCGTGATCCTACAGTAAAGAAGAGAGATGAGTGATTCGTTCCATAATGCAAATCTAAGTTGAAGCCAGCTCTACAGATTGGTACCTGAAGCAAGAAAAAAGACTTCCTGGGAAGAGAGATATTAACGATCAAACGTTCGATACATTTTTTTGGGACACCCTGTATATATCAGTGGCGTACCCAGAATTTTGGCTCGGGGGGGGGGGGGGCGCGGCAAAATTTTTTTTCAAATGATGGTGCGTGGCGTTAGCCACGCACTCCGAAAATTTTTTAGGGGGCTTCTTAAAATTTCTGCGGGCCCCCAACCTCTAAAATCTGGAAAAAGGGGGCGTGGCGTCAGCCACGTCCCGAAAAAAAATTTTTTATAAGGCTAATTTGAATTTTTAAAAATTTTTAAAAATTATTTTAATGGTTTACAAAATTAAACAAGTCACTTGCACATATTTACAACTCATGTAAGTAACTTTCAAAAATTTCGCGACCCGTTCTCGGGGGGGGGGCGCGCCCCCCCCCCTCAAAAATTTCGCGACCCGTTCTCCGGGGGGGGGGGGCGCGCCCCCCCCCCCCGCCCTCCCCCCCTCGGTACGGCACTGATATATATATATAGATGATCGGCATCGCGGGGTAAGTAAAGCGATCATTTTGCGACTACGAGGTTGGTATGTAGATAGTACAGCCAGTGCGAGCCTCTGCGAAGCAGAGGTGACGCACTGGTGTTCAATAATTCACTTGAGTTTACCAGCCATCATGATTCAGTCGTCAGTAAATCATTGGCACCGTTGTTCAATTTTGAGAAATGTGCACAGCAACGATCCTGCTTCATTGGTGCGATTGTATAAAACCTATGTTTTACCTCATCTCGACTACGCTTCATCCGTTTGGAGTCCATTTTCAAAAAAAAAGCGGTGAAAATCGAGAAAATACAAAAAGATTCATCCGTCGACTCGTTTGGACTTTGCACCTCTCTCCCGAACTTGCTCAATCAATTTCCGCGTTACAGGCAGTGTCTCACCAAAGTTTAGTTGCCGGGTTTTTGCATTTTACAAGCCTTTCGGACTTTGTCGAACCCTGCTGAGGTTCAATATCACATAATATCTACCACTCTCTGAAGGCCTCGTGGAAGCAACATGGACGAGTTGTGCCTCCTTCTCATCCTCATCTCCGCCACAGTGATGGAGGCGATTCCCATGCGTATGGCGAGCGTGGCCCTACAGACATTAAAACTTATTAAACCTCTATTTTAAGGCATTAGTTTTTGTACTCTCTGGGAATGTACTCTAGCTGTTGGCGAGGCAACATCACGAGACAACACATTGAAAGTCCTGCGGAAGTTATGGCAGGCCAAACTGCTGCGGAACCTCTGGCATTTTTCGGAATTTCAGCAGGATTTTGAAGAAGGTTCTGCGGAAGCTTCGGTTTTCAACCAGTTTGGCACGAAAATCCCGCGGATTTCCGATTTGCCACGTTTTCATTTTTGCAATAGTGAAACACTGCGGAACTTCTGCAAATTTGGCTTGTCCTGCGGAAGTGCCGGTGATTTGTCTGAGTGCCACGCGGATACGTTGGCGAACGTCGGAAAAGCTCCGCTCGCTATACTTTGGGGAACAGACGATAGCAAACGAGAAGATAGGCGCTGAGCGGAAGGACGTGTTGAAATACGTCTGAGAAGGGTTCGGAAAAGTTGCCTGTGCAGACCAAATCGCTCCCTGCGAGCCACTTTGAGCGCATTTTTCGCAGCGTAGAGGGAACAAATCGAAATTATACCCGTTGAATTGGCCTATTTGGAGGGCCCTTTAGTAGAATATGTGGAAGCCGAGCAACCTCAGTTTTGGTGAGACACTGCCTTTGAAGGCGCCGTCCACGCGAATTGACGGTGGTGCGACTTTGACGCAGTGCAAGAGCACAGCTCCTGATAACCGCTTATTCAAGTCCGATCGAAAAAGGTGCATTCTGAAGCGAGAAGAACGCTTCGGACAAGACTGAAATACGTCCCGGTGGTCCGACCACGCTCCAGTCGGTGTGGAACCCTCCCATCCATGCTAGCCCATTCAATAGCCTTTCCGAAGAACCCGCGGGGCAGGTTCTCCGGGACGGGGACTGTCGGGGTTTTCGACTTCATATACGGTAAGGACATGAGAAGGCCCCGGAACGACAAAAACATGGAAGTCGACAATCTGGGTGGACAGCGCCTTTGATTAGCGATTTGAAGCCCGGCCTTTACTACGATCATGATGGAATAGTGACCAGAAAAAATGGCGAAAGGGATGCAGAACCCAAGCGAGGCGGTCGTGCGGCTCGGGCCCCGCGACCGCCTCGCTTGGGTTCCGCACCTCGTTAGCGAGCATTTCTTCTACACCATTCCTAGTGATACAGTTAGCGTAAAGCGGGGGGTGCGGCACGCCGCACCGGGGGTCGTATTGAGGAGTCAAAAGGGGGGGGGTCGTAGTAGGGTAATCCGATAATAGCGTTTACATGATATTCGTATCATATCCATAATTAGCATGTCAATTAACCCCTGTAGGCAAAGTGTGAGCGAATTCCGAAGATTCAAGATACTAGACTACCTAAGTGAAGTGGTCAAATTCCAGCATGCTTAACTTTGTTTCAGAAAAGTTGAATTAGCTATCCGTTTCTGCACTCAAAACAAAGCACTACTCCTTCTTTGTCCACCTCAGGAATCCCGCTTCAGAAGACCTCCGAACTGTGGAATTAGAAGTCGACCAAAATTCGTTTTTCCCATTTTTCGCTTTTGATCGCTATACTTTCATCAAATATTACTCAGAGCTAAGAAGACGAATCAAGCTCAAAACATCCCTATGGAATTTATGAGGTTTAGGCTATCGATTCATATAAATATTGTCCGCTAAAAATGTTCTTTTGATGTAGTTAATGGCCTGCGGCACCCCCCCCCCCCCTAAAAAACCTGCGGCTGCCGCAGGCTTTGAGGGGGGGGGGGGGGTGCCGCAGGCCATTAACTTGCCTTCAAAATTCAGAAATCAGTCCATTTCTGGTATGAGTAAACAGCTCATAGCCTCTTCTTGCCGCAGTGAAAATTTGGGGCAAAACACTCCACCCCTGGGGAAATCCTGGCTCGTAGAATAAGGCCATTCACATCTAAATCCGCCGTCAAATTGCGTGTACTTGTAAGTGCGATCACAGAAAATTGATCCACAGCCTCTTAAAATTCAGAAACTTGGCAGGATGGGCTCGTCTTTTGCAGAATATCATACTCTGAGGTTCCGGAGATGGACAGGCTTGAGAGGGGGTCGTTTGGGGGCTTTCCGGGGCGGGGGGAGGTCGTCTCCGTACGACTTGTGCCTGACCTCTTGCTCAACTCTGTTCAAGGGCCGCATGCACTAACATCCCCGCGGGGAGGGGATCGCAGTTTAAAAGAAAGCTTTATATTTCGAAACTCCAGATACCTGGATTTCACGTTGTGTACCTATCCGTAAGTATTCCTACTACCCTTCACTATGAACATGTTGAAGAAGAGCGAGAAGCTGTACGAACCGCATTTTCCAGCTTTTGTATTGATCCCTGATGATCCCCGGCGCTTTTCTTTGAAGTCATTTTTCTTTCTTCGAAGTTAACGAATAACCTCCAAAGTTGTGCAGATTATCTAACCCGACAGTGCTAAGCATTTTGGTAATAAGAACAAATGATGTTTTGAAGTCATGAAATTTTCGATGATCCACAGGTCGAAATTTGAGGTTTACCGAAAAATTCGACTTTTCAAAAACTCATTTGTTCTCATCAGCAACATGCTTAGCACTGTTGTGTTAGATGTTCAGTACAACCTTGGAAGGTTTTCGTTAACTTCGGAGAAAGAAAAATGACTTTAAAGAAAAGCGCCGGGGGATCATAGGGATCATACAAAAGCTGGAAAATGCGGTTCGTACAGCTTCTCGCTCCTCTTCAACATGTACATAGTGAAGGGTAGTAGGAATAACGGATAGGTACACAATGTGAAATCCAGGTATCTGGAGTTTTGAAATATAAAGCTTTCTTTTAAGCTGCGATCCCCTCCCCAGCGGGGAGGTTAGTGCATGCGGCCCCAAGAGCTCTCAAAGTTGGGACTCTGGGGGGAAGGGGGAGGGGGGGGGGGGAGGATAGGGAATGGGGGGGGTCTTGCCGGGGCCCGGCCCAGGAGGGGGGGGGGTCTTATCCGACGGTCGCATGCCGCACCCCCCGCTTTACCCTGGATACAGTCGGTGGCTCAAGTAAAACCTACTACACTTCTATGCCTTTACTGCCAAACAAGAGAGCGTTTACAGCACCTAGGGGATTGGACGGTAAGCTTGCATGTAGTGAGCCAATGCCTTCCAAGTTAAGGCTTTGCAGCGATGTTTTTGGTGTCTTTTGCAAACCTTCATTGACTTTTCATTATCAGTAGTGTCCACTGTTATCACTTTCCCGTTTTAGTGTTTTGATCAGTTGTTGATTGTGCGTTATCTGGATGTCAATTGCAAGCCTCTCTAGGATTCGGCCATACTTTGTCGTTCTTAGTGGCTGTTACGTTGTTACCCATTCTCCGATGTTACGGTTGTTAACAATGTTTTTAGGTAAAAAACCTGAAATTGTCGGCCGGTGGACCGTCGGGAAAAAGACGAAGTGGTCCTCTACGGTCGAGTAGATCTGTCGTCGAATATTACTGGACTTGCGGTGCCTAGATTTTGCAGCGAAATTTGCGCGTTAAAAATAGCGTTGCGATGCCTGCATTTTACACGTGCAAGTCGCCGGCATCACAAGTTCAAGCGCAAATTCCTCATAAAAGCACTATATCCACCGACAAATCTACTCAATTGTATTATTATTTACGAGCAATCGAATCATCAATTGTTCTATTATGCAGCTGCTCATGAAGGAAATTGTGGCAATTTCCCACGAGTTTCTGCATCCATACGTTCTTTGTATCATTTACTTTTTTTCAGAATGTTGCCTGACGCTGAAACTTCATTCATATCATGGTTGTCTTGGATGATGATCCTCGGCGGGGTACTGACGATGGTTGCATTGATGCTAGGAATGCGAGCCGTTTATGGGAGGTATGCAGCTAAATCAGCAGTGAGTTTCATCTTCACAATCTGCAGAAATATGGTTTTTCAAATTTTGAACAAGCATTTGGTACCTCATAAGTTCTTTCACAAAATAATCGAGATTTTACTATGAAAGTCAAATACAAAAAAGAGTGGTTTAGTGTAATTCCTTCGCATGAGACTGTGCTAAAAAAGATCGATGAACGTCTTGTGTGATCTCACAACCACTTACTCTTATACAGTCAGTGTGTCAACGATGGCTCCCTTTCGATACCAGCTTACAGGCCACGGCTTGAGCGCATCGATTGGAGATGCTCACGCGCTGCGTATGCGTAGTTGCTACGAGAAAGGAAGCACATGGTTGACACAGACTGTACCCTTGCTAATGAACATTTGAAATGTTAACCCCATGTGGCAAAATTTTCTAGTTAGTTTGTTTGTCTATTTTTAGCTCGTGATTCCTGCTCGTTTAGCATGGGCTGTGCAGGAATTCCCGTCCTTCGCCATACCTGCCTATTACGCATGTGAATGTCAGAGCATTGCCGGTGCTATCATTTTGGCATTGTTTATCATTCACTACTTCAACAGGTTCGCTAGTCTACGATGTTTCCAATTCATTGGGTTCAGCTTTCTACATATAGGACATTTATATACCCACTGCATTTGAACTCAGCCAATGCCACACCTTGGTATATATGCCTGTCAGCTGCTGCATTCTGTTCTGTTAACGGATATATGCAAGTAAGTTGTTTGAGGATAGTTTTGTGTCTTCTTATACAACGGAAATAGTCTGCTTATGTCTTTTTTCGTCATAAGATAGTGGATAGATGGACGCTTTGGCGCAATTCCACAGTATTTGGCCCAAAAAAATGAAAGTCGGGGACTTCGCTGAAATTTCGTTTAGAGCGGTTATCTTGGCTGATTACGATATCACACCTATTTTCCACGGTACTGCCATCTGGTGGAGTTACGGTAGGATTATAGTAGGGGTCAAAACCACGGAATTACCCCATAATTCCTCTAGGGGGTTATTCGGCAAGCTGTACGTCAATACCATTTTCTTGGCGCCATTTTTTCGGGTTACGGTGGGCATACTGTAGGTGACTAGGAGTTCCGAATTCGCTCAAAATTTTGCCTGACGGAGTTCTTAAGCATGCTGACTGCAAATATCGTGTTCGTTCGCTACGCGATGCCTTATTGTTAGTGTTAGGATGAGCAGCCAAATTTAGACCCAAAAATCCACGAAAAGGCTTTTTTGTATAAGACGAGTGCGATATACGTGATCAGCACGTCAGATAACAAATCTGCACAAAAGTTTGAGCAGTCTATTACTTTAGCCACCTAACTATCGTAATTCCGCGAAAGAGTTCCAATACGCAGAAAGAGCATGCGTATTCGTAATCGTTCTATTCGTAATCAGCGTGCTTAGGATCCTCTAGGCAAAGTTTGGAGCAAATCAGGGATTTTTAGCCATCTACTGTAGACCCGAGAAAATTGCACTACCGTACGAAATTATCATGATTCTCATATTCGGCGCGCCAAATACCCGTTAGACGAAGTTTGGGGCAAATCCGTGGTTTTGAAACCCCTACCTTAACTCTACCGCAAATTGAATGTGATATTCGTAATCAGCGTGCAAAATAATCTCCTTAGACGAAATTCTAGCCAAAGCCGCGACTTTCATTTTCGGTTCAACTGATGTGAAACGATACCAACTGCTTGTAATTCTGATAATGTAATCTGATTTCTTCTCCTTAGCCCGGTACCACGTCACCCTCCATGACGTTCATGATTTTTTTTTTCTCTGCAACTCTAGCTATTTTAGCTCTATCATTATCTCTCCTTACAGGGTAGCTTCTTCGGCAAATACTATCACCCTACAAGCTTCTTTGGCCATCCCCTAACTTATGTTGGTATGTTTCATCTAGCCGTTTTGTTATAGCGAGCTTCCTAATTTTAGGAATTGCTATGTTTGCTGCTGGTATGTACATAAACATGCAGTCGGATCATATACTGCGCAATCTGAGAAAGCCAGGCGAGACGTGCTACAGAATTCCTCGAGGTATTCATACTTTTCTATATTTTTGCTATCCTACTAAGAAACCAGTGCTTTTCCTCTTCGCTAACTAGACGGGTGATCTGAAGCCGTTAGCATTTCTAACGAACGTCTATCAAATAGCGTATAGGTAGTAAGGAAGCTAACATCGTTAACTTCCAATTCAAACCTCCATAGTCGTTCATGAAGGAGCTTGAGGAGCTTGGGACGGTATAATGTTACAATTTTTGTGCTTACTGTAGGCGGCATGTTCGAATACGTCTCTGGAGCAAATTATCTCGGTGAAATTATCGAATGGACAGGCTATGCAGTTGCGTCGAGAACACTTCCCGCTGTTGCCTTTGCAATTTTTACCGCTTCTAACATTGGCCCTCGAGCTGTCCAACATCATCAGTGAGTTTTGAGTGGTGAGGTATTTGCAGTCTTTTTCACTGTCTGATATTCTTTCAGATGGTACCTTAACAAATTTCCCGACTACCCCAAAGAACGTAAGGCTCTGATACCGTTTTTATTGTAAACTTCCTCTTTGATTTATTACCTCCTAACTTCTATTGACTGTGATAAACGACCGTTTAACTACAGTTTGCTTGATTATGTAATTTGCCTTGCAAAGCACTAGTACAACTTGTAACTTTATCGCAAGTGCATAGGTGTTGCTATTTATAATTTATCCTGAGTGCATGACTGTTGCCGATAACAATATTGTCGCATTCTGTTAAAAGTTTAAACTGCTATATTTTTGCTTCAAGGATTCGAATATCGTCTGAGAGATGTAGAAGGTTAAAGAAGCTTGAGGTATAAAAAGTTATACTGATCTCATGCACAGAGCGTATGCCGTTCCATTTGAAAAAGTCTCTTCTACTTTCCTCTAGTCATCTTTTGATAGGATTGCAGTCAATTAGATGGTCGAGGAAGCCACACAGTCCGCACCCTACAATCCGCGCGCTGCGGCAGCCCATGGCTTTTCCGACTTCTGAATAACGTGGTAGGTTGTTGTCAAAAGCACACTTGATAGTTTCATCTTATCTTTTGTGCTATCATGGTTTTTGGAAAACCATACGGAATAGTTTCATCTTGATCATTCGTGTTTTTTTTTCTATTAATATTCCACGTGCTATCATGCTCTGAATTAGCCTAAACATGGTTATGTCAAACAGCGACTGTAGAATGCAAATCCTTTTATAATCTTGTTTACGAACCTTGTCCCGGAACCTTTAATAAGAGTTTAGAACATGTGTCTTTTTTCAATATTGCAATATTGCTCTGAATTGTTGTCCAGCCTTCCTCTTTTTATCTGAAGCTTATCGAAGTGATTTTTATAGGGTGCGTTTCGGCAAATGACGCTATCTCCTCAATTTGTTCACAAACATGTTCATCTTAGATTCCACTCTGATAAGCGGAATGATTTACAGAGCATAGGCATTTGCCCCACGTAACCATTTTATGATAATCAACGGACGCTGGTCAACCATGCCAGAGGCAGTGGAGAATTAAGAATCTGTAAAGTTGAATCATTGAGATTGTAAAGGCCATGTCTAGGGCAAAGCATCGGGCCGCAGTTATTACTAGAGGGCCAAAACAGACCAGGTGTAATCCATTCATTGCACAGTATGCGTGGTATCTCAAGACCTATTTGCTTGAAACTGCAATGTCCTAGAAATTTCTTCGTTTTTTGACCGTCTGGAGCCCCATTAGGTGACAGTATAAACAGGTGTAAATAATCATTACTCAACCGTCTGTTTGATCAAGACGTTTCCACTGGTCGTTTATGTTACAGTCGTGAAGTGGCGTGCGCGGTATGTAATCTCGGACACTAAGCTGAGGTTAACTCCAGCATAATCATGAGCGGAACGTAGCGCCACGTCCACTCGATTTTCTAATACAAGATTGTACAGGGCAAATCAAATTCACACTTTTGAAAGACGCTAAAGGTTGATTATTTTGGCAAAGGCGGTCGCTTTTTTGTGCTATGCCACTTGTTTGACCTATCGTCATTGGAGCATGCATGCTCGCGCACGCCCGCGCACGCTTCGCGTAAATGCATGTCTGCCTTTATATGAGCCATAGCCATTAGCCTAGACTTTACCTAGGGTTCTACTTGCCCTGAACGCCTCTAGAGGCGGGTTTGCGGCATTTTTACGACCACAACCTATGTAATGGTTAGATGACTGAAAAAGACGGTTTCCACCTTGTTTAGTTGAGCCTAGTACTGCGGTTTATAGAAAAAGTAAATGCGAATTGCATCCTATTAGTAAAAGCTTTCATGCACGTATGTATAGTGGTTCTGACGCACATAGTACCATCTTCATAACGGCTATATTTGTTTTTGAGTTGAATGCCAGCCGAAACGATTGTCGTAAAGGTTCACATCGACATTTTATCACGCAGGTGCGCGCAGTGAACGAGCCTACATTTCGCATTTGAACGGATGCTCGTCGCAATTCTGCTTCTTTCGTCATTTTATAGAACACATAAAGTCAAAATGACATTGCGGTCGCTTTCGATTTAACTTGAAAGTCATTCGTGCTTTTGCATTTCTCCCGCGTGCTGCTGAATCTGCCATTGAGCTGCAGATTCTCAAATTTCGCCCTCATGTGCGATATTTGCGAATTTCTCCAACACACAAGCCGTTCGCATTTTGATTTGTTGTCGTGACCATCGCATCCACACATTGCTCCTTCAGCACACATACACAGAGAAAATAGGACTGTTTTTGAAAACATTCTGCCATCTGCATGTGTGTGACTTTGTCAGTATACGAAAATAAACAATAATTAGATGAGTGTTTTGAAGAATTTTGAGAGGCACACTGTCTTCCAGAGTGTAGTTCTCGTGTTTCATTTATATTCGAGCTGGAAGGTAGTCGCATAGCAGCTGGTGGGAAGAGTCCGAAAATGATCCAACAATGAAACGAAATATTGTTGAACTTTGATAATCAAAAAACGAATTCTGCTTGGTAACAGTGATTAAAAAATTTACATTCTGGGAAAGTAGTAGATTTCTCTTTGAATAAAGCTGGCAAAGCTGACAGTTTCTCATGATTTTGATCCTCGCTTGCGTGCTGATAGAATTGCCTTTTTCAAACTCTACCAAGAATTAAGTCCCCTAAAGGAGGTACAAATATGATAATAAATAATATAAACAAATTTATATGTGCCATTTAATAAGGTATGGGAGGAATTGGGGACCATGGGCGGAGTTTGCCATTTCAAGTCCACTATTTTTGCTAATATTCAGTCGTAGAAAACGCAACAAGTGTGAGAGTGAACGAAATCACATTGCTGATTGGAGTCTATGAGTGTGGAGGCTTGCAGAATTTTTTGGGCGAAGTAATATTGCAAAATAAAACGTTTCCTAGTTGCTTCACACTCAGGATTTATGTGATGTTTGGGGTCATCTCATACTATATGCCTTGCTTTATCGAGTATTGCACTTACAATTAGTCACTTGTTTCCTACTTTTGATTCTTATCTGCTTCCACTCTTTTATTCCTGTTCTTGCCATGCATGCGGAAAGTTTTTTCTGTTCGGGAAGGCAGCCGTTCAAAAATTTTTTACATACTTTGCTCCTCAATTTCTTTCTGAGAAAAATTCTTCATACTAAATTGTTCCTATATGATTTTCTGAGTTTTCTGCACCACCTCAGTAGGATGCAGAACTCAAAATAATTTTCTTTGGACCAACGGCAGGTTTACTTTCTTTTCTCTCCCATGTCAGAATTTTGGAAGCCAACTTGTCTTCTCACATTGGCTACCTATTTTATGGAGTGCTGAAATGGAACTTCAGTTCCTGCACTTCTATGAAATGAATTTCTTATACTTTTTCTAGCAGTTTTGTGCAATATTGAAGGAGTGAAAAAGATCAGGATTTACAAAAAATGCTGAGCTGAAAAGGGTTTTTCGTGTCAGAAATGGCGCAGTATGTAATAGATTGGAACAGTCTTTCAATAATACCAGCAATTTTTAGAGGCTGAATCGTATTTTTCCAGCATTTCCAGCTAGTTTAACTCCACAGAAATATTGAATTCGCTCTAGCACTTTTTCTTAACTCTTTTGATTACTTTGTTTTCACTGTGGCAAAACAATGCTTCATAATTTGAAGTAGGTGAAAGGGGTGAAATTTTTGGACGATTGAGCAGTTGCCATATTATTCATTTTTCTGTCTTGATCTTTATACAAATTACTTCCTTATTGCGAGTAAAACCCAGTGTGGTCCATCATACAGAATTCAACATCTGCCCATAAAGGGAATGGGAGGTGGAGGTAATCAACCGATTCAAAACAGAGTTACGAGGTATAATCTAGGACACTACGATTTCTCATGAACTCTTGATTCATTTGTTTACAGTAGAGAATCTGGGTCGAGTGACCATCAAAATTTTCTTGCGTTTTCGAGCGAAGTTTTGTCAACAAATTAGGAAAAGTTTGAGGGAGGGGAAAGTCCGAATGCTTCGATATCAGTATGCACTTGACAGCGCCGAGAAGGACATTTGATGGAGAAGACGTTATCATGGGGGTGGAATACAAATGTGTTTGTACTTTCAGTGCAATAGCTTTGGGAAACCACATGACTTAAAGTTCTATATTGACTATAATTACGGAAATTAAACTTTGAATTTTATGCTAGTATCAGAAATATGCCGCCATTATGACTGCGTAGAAGCATAATTTTAGAGTGGCTACCGATTGCTTGCTAGATTTAGAAACGATTTGGTTGAGAAAAAGACGGATGAAAAAGGCAGCGAGTAAGCGATGCTGAACATCTAATGTGGATATAATTGTAGTAGATTGATCTATGATAGCTAAAACATTCCCAATACCGTTAATGATATATAGTAGCTTAGCTTTGATCTCTCGCCCACTACCGTATCAAGAACGGTGATTGGTCCCGGAGAGAACACTGTACCTCGTGAAACACACAGATGAATTTCTGCCTATGATTGATTTTCATAAACACCGTTTGACACAAAGACGTTGACTACAAAGATAGAGTTTACATTCCGAGAATTTCTTGGGAGCAACAGCGTCTACAAGTTACCGTTTCGCCTATAAGGGGATAAAGGACCTTGAGGGCATGTGCAGGCAACTCCGGACATCGATGTGATGATCAACTTGATAGTTTGATTTATGGCAGCTTTGTACCTTCGCCCACTACCGTACACTGGAGAATGCTGACTGGTCCACTGGTAGAGTGTACAGTACTGGGCGGGAGTTTAGAGTTGAATTTCTTCCTCGTCGCAAATGAACCATATGAGCTCCTCTTTGGGCAATGGCTTAATTGAGACCTCACATTCATTTTCCACTCAAGAAGCCCCAAAGGTGTCTGAATACGGGAAAAAATCGAAATTGGTTGAAAGGTTTGCCTATCACATTATAGGATTCATTTGTGGCCAAATCATCAAACTCTAGACTTTCGCCCGTTACCGTACTTTCTCCAAGTGGACCATTCAGTGTTCTTGTGCACACTGTAGTGGGCGAGTGTTTTAAACTATTATATTGAGCCACCTTGATATGAAAGTAGTGAGTAATTATTGATTTCCCTTCTCATTCATATTATATGTAACCTCCATACCAAATTCCATGTAATCTCCCTCGAATCCCCCAACCAACACTTTCTTCAGCTAATATCATGCATTCATGCAGAGTTATAAATAGTCGAGGTAGCTATTGTCTATTTCCCTTGCAATTCTCCATGTTTACGAGGTGCTAGGAACGAGTG
This sequence comes from Cylicocyclus nassatus, assembly GCA_958299035.1. Lineage (NCBI taxonomy): Eukaryota > Metazoa > Nematoda > Chromadorea > Rhabditida > Strongylidae > Cylicocyclus > Cylicocyclus nassatus. Next base: position 74,116,074 of record CATQJL010000223.1, on the reverse strand, counting down.
CTATGAGAACAACAACGAGATGCGATCGCGCGCAAACAAGGTACGTCGTCGGGCAGACACAAAAACTCTCCTGGGAAATTTGAGCACATCAATGTGCCATCACGCTATGGAGAATTAATGATACTTGTCTATTCAAGCAGTAGTCGGAGCTCGTTTTACCAAATATTTTGCAAAGATGGATTGCAGGGAAATGTGCACATAATTCTCAAATTTCCTACAACGTGCTGTTTTGCACAGAGACAGAATATGTCCCGCTTTACCCTGGCACTGTGCCAAAACCACAGCAAGGATCAGCCCTTTCTATCCCCCCACCCCACCTGCACCAAACGAGGCCGAAAAGTCTTGTGGCTACATGAGCGGAATTGTGCACATATAATACTAGCTGGCTTACCCGGCTCCGCCGTATCCGGACCAAACTTGGTACACATACACTTCGGGCCCCGGCGGGTGTCACAGTCCACTTTTCGTTATCGATCGATGTCGATTTTACCGATTTTTATCGTTTTCTTTGCAGAGTTCACCTACAGGGCTAGGAGTTGGCGCAGGGGGGGGGGGAAGTGAGCATGGGGATTCCGAATACAATATTAGTTTTCAGAATTATCGATTACTTTTATTGATTTCATCGATTTTTTGTAAATTTTGACATGCGAGGCTGGGAGTTTGCACAGGGGGTAATCGAGCATGCAGATTACGAATACAATATTAGTTTTCAAGATCGTCCATTACTTTTATCGATTTTATCGATTTTTTGAAAATTTGAGCTAGGGGGCTGGAATTTGGCACAGGGCTGTAATCGAGCATGCTGATCACGCCACTTGGGGATGATCAGCATGCTCGATTACCCCCCTGTGCCAACTCCCAGCCCCCTAGCTCAAACTTTGCAAAAAATCGATAAAATCGATAAAAGTAATCGATAATCCTGAAAACCAATATTGTATTCGGAATCCCCATGCTCGATTACCCCCCTGTGCCAACTCCCAGCCCCGTAGCTCAAACTTTGCAAAAAAAATCGATAAAATCGATAAAAGTAATCGATAATCCTGAAAACCAATATTGTATTCGGAATCCCCATGCTCGATTACCCCCCTGTGCCAACTCCCAGCCCCGTAGGTGAACTCAGCAAAAAAATCGATAAAAATCGATAAAATCGATATCGATCGATACGAAAAGTAGCCTATGACACCCGCCGGGGCCCGAAGTGTATGTGTGCCAAGTTTGGTCCCGATCGGTTCAGAAATGGAATTTTCTATTCGGAACATACGTACACACATACAGACAGACAGACATACATACATACAAACAGACATTCAGCTTTATATATAAGATTTTCATTTGAAAATAATTGGAAAAATTTTTGTATGTTTAAAAATAGATAAATTTTGTAAGATTCTTCTGGTTTTATAAATTTGAAATCCGTTTTTTAGAAAAAATTCTGTATTTCTAGAATAAATATTACTCGTATTGGAAAAAAGGAAAATACATATAGCTAGATGAATGTATCGTGTATTTAGTTGTATTCCTCTTCTGGCTTTTTGCAGGGCCCGGCACGAGGTGGGAAAACGGGGTTTTCCAGAACGAATTCCCCTTTGATCCCAATAAATTTTACGAATACCCCCTTGAGCCCAAAAATGACGTTCTGTGCTTGTGCGACGAGATTACCGGCCACACTTCGCCTAAAAGCGCTCAAAAGCGCCCAAATTGCTCAAATTCCTCAAATTACTCCTCAGCTGTATCAAGATAGGAAACAGGAAGAAAAATAAGCAAGAAAAATGATTAAGGAATGAGAAAATATCAAAGAAACGCAGTCATAGGAATGAGAGACGCCGTTCCCGCGCGTATCGATTGACTGGGGCGCGCTTTCCATCTTAGAAAGCTAGGCTGCTGATGCGATTTTGGGCTCTAACAAGGACAAGAGGAAGAGTTTTGGAACCAAAATTTCACCATGTAGTAAACTTTAGGTGTACAACAGATTTATGTAAAAATTTTGAAAAAATTATGTGAATTGAGAGTTTTGCCGACCTCAGGTGGGAATTAGGTCGGCAAATGCCGACCTAATTTGGAAATTAGTTAAGCACGCTCTTCATTCACATAAGTTTTTCATAGTATTTCATACTTTATTACCTAGTCCTATTGCGCATATACACACCGAATCCCGCGCGATTTCGTTACCTCTGCGTTGCGAACGAGCCATTTTTCCATTTCTTTGGTAGCGCAAAATTTTCAGATAAAAGTTTGCCACAACCTTCAGTCACATAATTTTTCAATGAAACTCCTCAGTTAAGCCCTGCAAGCCCGTGTGCATTTACTTACCAAGTTTCATACCATATCGTTCATCTGCGCGTTTAAATGAGCCGTTTGAATTGACATCTTCATTTACCAGTTTTGCGAAATTCTGGGAAAAAATGCTAATTACTCGTTCCGTTCACATAAGTTTTTCATAATTTTTCATACTATGTTTCCACTAGCCTCTCTCCGTTCGCATACAAAATTTGGTGTCATATCGTTGCACATACATTGAGAACTAGTCATGTATGCTGTTACAAATAGCATCGCTTGGGCGACGTCGCGGTGCGGCAGTTAGCGACGGCGCGGTTTGACGCGCGCGAACTCCAGTGTTCGCCTGTTGAGGCACATAACATGTCAAGATAAGTAGCGAGTATGAACTACCAATTTTTTTCCGGGGCTCCGCCCCGGACCCGGCAAAAACGATTTCCCCTTTGCTTTTTGGCCCCAAAACGATTTCCAGCTTGTCATTTGCCGACCTCGTGCCGGGCCCTGGCTTTTTGCCCCAGTGCTAATTGTGATCAGAATTACACTATCTATGTCCATTACAGTGGATTCTTGTGCTTCCCCATTTTATCGAAATCTTCAGGGCGAAAAATAGAGTTGAGAGGGGGGGGGGGAAGAAGGAGAAGAGTGAAACGGGGAAGGGAGAGGGAAATTGAGAAGAGCAAGCTTTCGTATTTTGTGGAAAAATATTTCAATCTTTCCTTCAACATGAGAAGTTTTCCTCTAAATTTTCTTTGGGTTTTCGGTACACTGTGAAAATTCACATACATACACTGACTATCCAAAAAATACTGGTAGATGTTACTCAAAAGATCTCAAGGATATACATAACTATGCCATATTCTAAGCATCTTTTCTACTAAACTATACCACCACCTTTTGTCGATTCTCTATCTTTTCTCCACAACAAATTCTATTAGGTTGGCTAGAAAGTTCTTGCGTAATTCAAACAAAATTCGATAACTTTTCAACGACTAAACCTAAATTCACAGTCTTGTTCTCTAAAAATATTAGAAGGCCTGCGCTCCATGATGGATGTTTAAGCGCAAGATTTCATGAGCTAGCTCCCGAGAACGAAGCTCTCAAATATGGGACTTCAAAATTTGCAATTTTGAGTTTGGTGCCAGAAAATCGCAGAGTGCCGCTAGCTAGCCGAAAAAAATCTGTAAAAATTACTTACACTGCAGAAGTCCACAAGTTACTTTGGAAGGCTTTGATCTTGCACGGTGAAGCAAAAACAAAAAATTCGTGAACTAGTCATTTTGCGGAAAAAATCCACTCATTACCGCAGTTTTTCGGCAAAAACAATTTTTTACACTCCAAAACACGTCGCAAGGTTCTAAATGAGCAATGTGTCTTATTTCTGGTTGCAAACTGTGTTTTTGTGAAAAAATTACATCGATAAGGGGATTTATCCTGTAAAATGACAATTTCCACAACTTTTTTGTTTTCGCATTTCTATGCGAGATCAAAACCTGCTAAAATAATGTATGGACTTCTGCAGTGTAAGGAATTTTTACAGATTTTTTTTCGACTAGCTAGCGGTACTCTGCGATTTTCTGGCACCAAACTCAAAATTGCAAATTTTGAAGTTCCATATTTGAGAGCTTCGTTCTCAAGGGCTAGCTCATGAAATCTTGCGCTTAAACATCCATCATGAAGCGCAGGCCTTCTAATATTTTTAGAGAACAAGATTGTGAATTTAGGTTTAGTCGTTGAAAAGTTATTGAATTTTGTTTGAATTACGCAAGAACTTTCTAGCCAACCTAATATTTTGTCATCACAGTAGTTTTTTCGTTTTAGCACCCTTGAGTTCAATCGAACATATTCTTTCCATATTCATTCTTCTCAAAAACAGAACTTCACTGTGTTCAATCAAAATCCCTGAGAACGCTGTTGTAATAGTTATATGCTTTTCATTTGCCAGTCATTCAAAGATCGCGTTTTCATACGTCGACATCAAAGCCATACAACTTCCTTGTAAGGCAATTTCTGCTTGTTTGGCAAAATTTTCGCTATAATCCATATATAGCAACCCCCATTATCCATCTTACATACTTTCGAAAATATGGCACCAATACCAGAAGCTCGAAAACTCCTGAGATGACCTAATATATCAAATCCCAACTCTAATAGAAGACTGCATTATTTCCATATACAGAAAGCTTTGGTCTCATTAGAAAACCCGAAGAAAAGACTGTTTATGGAATATCTAATAACATGAATGTTATTCGTTCCTGGCACCGCGTCTTCTTCGTCCCATTGACTTCTTAGTTAGCAATAGTCGTGGAAGCACTAGATTAGTATGCACTTCTCATCTTTGTAAAGATGCCTCATACCCCATAATAATTATGGAACATCCATTCAAAGTACGTCGTTCGGAACATTACGAGTTTGTGAAAGAAATCGAGTGAATGGCAGAAGGAAAAACGCTGGAGCGGAACTGAGTTCTTTTGTAATGTAGTACAGATGTGAAAACCTTGGGATTTGGGCGAATGCTTGGACCAAACTTGTGTGTCAATCTTAAATGAATTTTGTAACAGCTGAACCAGCTAGCAATCCGACCTTTGTTTCAAAATTTTTCGCTGCTCATTCTGACATGGGCACGAGTGATGTTAGTGGTAAGCTTGTCGGAAGAAGGTTCGATCCAACGCCTGGTCTACCAAGTCCCTACTTTTCGGTGACGGTATTTGGTACCAGAGTAATCGGGAAGGATAAAAGTATTAATATGGTAATCGGCTGCTCCTGGAAGTCAGTGTAAAAAGCCTACACGCATTCATTTGGTAGCCTCTTCGACTATGAAATAGAATACGTTCGGCGCGTGTCAGAGGATATTGAAGACCATGAATCTTTCAACCTTTCTCTTATTATGACAATTTCCCTTTTATTCATTTTTGAGAATTTTTTGCGGAGTACCGGAGTCTCATGCTTTTTTGTTCGTTTAGCGGGATTAAGGGGCATCAAATCCTCTTCATTCCTTCTCCACAAATATTCAATAGCCTTTTTGGACGTCTTCACTGAGAAAAAAAATAAAAAATGTTTCCGCAGATTTGCTCATATTTTTGCGACCTAATCTTATTTCGTTTCGTAGCTTTCTTTGAATGGAATGGGGAATCTCCACCCTTTTTCACTCCTCAGTAGGAAAGAAGAGTTTACAAGAGCTAAATTATGTTATTTTTCTATACTTCAGTATAGATTTATTTGAGTTCAAAGTATTATCTCTACTTTAGCGAATTTGCTAGTGTAAGTCTTTTGAGGTGTACTTAATCTAGAATGACTGAATATGAAAGATTATCAAAGAACTCAGATTAATCAACTTTTTGTTTTGTATTCACCATCTCTCACTAAGCCTTCAATTTATTTTTTCAAGTCGCTTTTTTCAGTCAAGGTTTATTACACCGTCAGGAGCCTTCGAGGTAAAATCTCCGATGCAAAAACGTGCAAATGCTCCGATTTATGTATTTTTTCGCTCGTTCACACAACGATAGCGAACTATGTTTGAACAGCGCTCAACCACAATATTTGACCGGCTGTCAGCTGATCCTCGGGTGTACTAACACTTCTCACAATACACAATAGAGGCTTACACTAGTTCCGGGTACATCGCGCTTTTCTCCACGACGTACTTTTGCAGATTTGCATTTGCAGAATTTTTTGTATTCAGCGCACATTCACACAACTCATCACGTCGTCACCGGCGTTTTACCCCTCGTAGTTCTCTCGCGACGATGGCTGCGCTTACCGCGTGACCGCGTAATTGCTGTCGGTTCGTGCCTGGTTCGGACAGTGTATTTTCACGAACGACGTACGTACGTACGTGAACATCTGCTTTCTACGAAGAGAGAGAGAGAGAGAGTGTGTGTGTGTGTGTGTATTTGCGTATGTTTAAGAGCGCGTCCGGTCATTGTCGGAACATCTTGTGAATTTGTGTCCTTAATAAGATGCGCACGTTCGTTCTTCCGCTGAAACGCGACCATTGTGTGTCATCTGTCATGTTTCGGGCCCCCGACGAGATTCGTTCGTCGCACCCAGCTGCTTTACAAATGTGAAATCGCCGTTCCTCTCCCAGCTGCTCTGGTCAGTGGAAATTAATTTACAATTTCCTTCGGCGTTTGGAACTCTACTTAGCTTCGTGCTGGAAGGTTATTTTCTATTGTCATAGTGACCTATGTTGATGACCTCACAATCCATCTCATTGAGGTCTTGGCGCCATTGTAAATCTATGAAGTTTATCATTAGTTTGAGATTCAATACAAAAGTTTAGTTGACCTACTACAAGACCTACTATACCTACCAAGTTGACCTACTATACCTACCAAGACTATACTGACCATCACAAATGACCAATTTTTTCTACAGCTTCGCCCACATTTTTTGATTTTTTAGTAGTACACTTGTGGTGCACATGAAGAAAACAAATGGGAAAATTGCAAGATTTTTCTATGATCAATATCTATTATTTCTCTACGAGTAATATTTATTTATTATATCAAACCTGATTCTAGATGAAGTTAACAGCTTATTCGTGTTTTTGACCATCTACCGTAGTGAGTATGTACCGTAATCGCGAGTACACCTCTTACTATGCCTAGCTGGAGCCTATATAAAGTCGTCTTTTCCTAGCGTTTGTTCCTTTTTGGTTTTTTTTTGCACAAACTTTGCGACAACCGTCTTACCGTATTATATCGTAACTCTAAATTATGTTCTATGGCACGGACGCCACAGTCCTATCATACTTTTTCAAGATGATAGTCTTCCTCACTATTTTCAATATAGCGCTGGCCAAAAACTTGAGTTCTAGATTTCCAACTGCTGTTTTAGACCAAAGGGCTTAGTGAGCCATGTATTTCTCGATCTCAAAAATTAATATCATATAGGATTCACCGGTTTTCTATAGAGTGGAGCTAAAATTGGCATCATGGTTTTTGCTCAAGCACTTGTATCTTTGGAGTTTACACACTTCGAAAGCTTTTTCTTTTTTTTTGAGTCCAAGAAAAAGGTCGTTGAATGGATGGAAAACCGGCAAAACTTGCTCCGGTTGTTCCTCTACAGTTGAAAGTGACTCATTGATCTAAATAAAACTTGGAAACTTCAAAAAAGTGGACCTTTATTCGTGCGGTTGGAAGATTATATTTCTGTGTTAGTACCAGGTCTAGTCTTATAAAAATAGTGTCTTACATTCAGTTTCGCTTTCTTAGTGAATATCAAGAATACTCGGGCTTTTGTAAGCCGGTCCCCAGGAAACTTCCAGTCCCCTGTATACTTCCGCTCTACGCGTGCGCGTAGTAGTAGCAAGCATTGCATACGCAGCTGGAAAAAGCGCAAATATAGTGTTACCTTGGGCTAGAAAAACTCTAAAGATCGGATTGCATGTTCCGTTCTAACACTCTGTTGCTTTTTCAAGGAAGCTCTTCCTATTTGCCAATCAAATCGAGCAAACCATTACTTCTGACAGTACTCAGCTTCATTCGAAATAGAAAACTTCTCTAACCGTAAGGTGGGGGAGAAAACAGTGACGAAAATTTCGGAACTATTTTAATCACTTCATCAATATCGACAGAAATTTTGAATTTCTTGATTTATCGCTGGCCTAAAAAATGGGTACCCTAGGTACCCGCTCTCCCTAATCTGTGTTATTTTTCCTTTCTGACTTGGATGAGATTATTTTCTTGCAGTGAGCTGCTTTTACCTGAAAGCAGAGCTGGGTAAATAAGGGTGAGGCATCGGTTATCATACAAAGAAAATACAGCTCAAATGCTTTTATCCTCTCCTTTATGTGTGCAAGATCTGTTGACGAAATGTGATGAGAGGAGGCGGGGGGGGGGGGGGGGAGATTGGTAATCTTTGAATTGAGCCCTTTTATTTTTGCAGTAATCTATTTTAGAACTGAGGTGGGTTTTGTTTGGGTAACTCCGCTCACATTTGCAGCAGCAACACCCCTCACGTACCGAAATAGCTCTTACTACGAAGTTGATTTGATTTTTTTGTGATCAAAAATTTATTTTGATTACTATTACTATTAAACAAATTACTTGTATATTCTTGATATTCAGATAAGCTTCATTTTTTAGACGATTATGGGGGGGGGAGGGGGGGGGGGAGGAGGGGAGACGCAGTGTACTGATAACTTTTGACTCTGTTTTGTATCGTTTTTGACACTAATTTCAAAGCATTTTTCAAGTTTTCATTTATTGTTACATAGTTCTGAAAAACAAAGACGCAATGCTGTCAACCATCTCTCAGTCTTTGAACTTCCCCCGACAAAGGCAAACATTACCATAAACGTCCCTATTTTTTGTTGCGCTCCAAGATGACCTTCTATTTAAAAGTTCGAGGCCAAAGTCGGCGTTTGCTACTTAAGAGTCCAATGACACCAGATGAAAGTGCAGATGTTCACGTTGAAAGTGCGGTCGAATTTGATGGCACCACTTTTGTTCGACCCTGGTATAACATCTGCGCCTTTGTGTCCGGAAAACATAAGGTTACACTCATAAAAAGTGCAAAATTTAGGTTTCATCTAGGCACCGATGAGATTCAAGGACACAGCTAGAAAGGACTTTGAATCTCATACATTTCGGACGAATTTTGAAGCAACTCAGGACAGAAAAGCTTCAAAAACTAATTTGTTTTTTTACGGCAAAGTTCAAAATCGTTATTCACCTAATGGTCCAAACCCTTGAGATTCACTATCGTTCAGTATTTTATTGCTAATCGGAGAATGATTCAGCAGAGTGTCGAACGAACCAACAATTTTTTAGAACTTGCCATTTTTGACCAAAATTCTGAAAGTAGCAACAAAACAACATCAAGCAATAATTTTTTTCATTTTCATGAAGATTTGCTAGCCTTATATTTTGTGACACGCGAATCCTGCTCTACTGATCTGAATAATGTGCGCGACTCGCGCACGGCATATGCGCATCCTTTTTTGCCGTGGATATACCGTGCGCAAGTCGCGCTTACTATGTTTATCAATATATTGAGGAGGTTGTATTTTCATCGCAGTTCATTGTCTTGAATCAGCGTTTTTTTATTTTGTTGCAATTTTTGGCACAACTAGCAGTTTGTTAGCTAAAACTTTTTTCATTTGAAAAGAAAATTGAAAGCTCCAAGCATGCTTTGTTTTGACAAAGCATTGAACAATACAATTTTGCCAGATCAGCCTTACTGTCTTTCCATATTTTATCTTTCCCCGTCGTCTGTGAGCTGACCATCTTTCAGGAACTGTATGTTAAGTCAGTTTGAGCGACTTACTGATTTTTACATCAATCCCAACGATTCCCAACATAATCCCCTTTTCTGCCTTTTCCCTTCGCTCCTTATTCGTTCCTATTGATAGCTTATAGGCTTTCAGGCCGAATCCACTGCTTTTTTCGCTCGTTCTTCTATGACTTTCGCATACGAAAAAGCGCTTTCGCCAGCACTGCACGGCTTCGCTTTAAACGCACACGTGATGAGAAGAAAAACCGACCAGGCGCGCGTGCGCGCATAAGATTCTCTATTATGTGGAATTGAGCCACTTTTTTCTCGATATGATATGCCTTAAAAGACCGGTTAGCCGATCGAACAAGTTCCTAGGACTATACGAACACAGAGCAATAGAAATCCAGTTTCTCAGGAGAAAAAAACTCCCTCAGAAAGTTCGGAATGAAAATTCGCCAAGAAAATTGAAAATTATAACATGTTGGTAGATGGTGCGTGACTCGCGCAGGGTATTTGCACAGGCTAGGCAAGAGTCGTGCGCGAGTCGCGCAACGCAATATATGTTGTTCTGCGAAACTGGATGTGCATATTGCTAGAAGTATGAAATCCATAGATTTTTGGAAAGTTGCATTTTTTCTAATCTGTTATAGGATTTCATTCCCAACTGTGAGTGTGCAAAATTCGAACCCGCAAAACCAATCTATGGACTTGAGGGAGTCGAACGCACGAACGGGCTGACCCGACGAATCCCGGAAGCATTTGTTTACGTCCGCGACAACAAAACATGCTTATCGGAGAGGGGGGGGGGGAGTAGAGAGCAGAGATTACCCCGGCAGTTTTTAGAGTTCTTTGGTCATGGCTCGTGCTCATCAGCGACGAGCGCCGGATAAACTAGGCTTACTTACTTGCCTCGATGCTCAAGTGAGTAGAAGTCACAGCATGCAATTATGTGCATCTCTGTCTCAAAAATCTCTGAATGGAAAGATGGAGGCGTAAGGGGGGGGGGGGGGGGGCGTCGTACGAACAGTAAGGGGGGGGGGAGGCCGAAATGTACTAGACTGAATCAAATCAGAGTGAATCCGTACTAATAAGTACGCAGAAAGCACTTTGACCCTCAGAGAAACGTGTCGGATAAGGTAAAAAGATTTTTTCAAAAAAACTCATTGCCCAGGTAATTAATTTTTTCCAGTTCGCCTCCTAGTTTTGATCTCCACTTCTTTTTTCCCTTTCTGTCGCAGTCGTTACCTATACCGCATAACACTGACTGATTGAACCCCCCCCCCCCCAGAATCAGCTTTGTGAAATTTTTTTTTCAATTAGAAAATTTCGTTTTTGCTCATCAAGCTATAGGAGCGTATCAGATGGTTTGATCAATACTGAAGTGCTATATAAGAAATGGTCTTTTACTGGGGACCAGTTTAAAAATTTGGATTCAGATTTCAGGTCCTATTTCAAATAGGAATTCCTATTTGAAAATATCACTATTTTGTGTGTTGCAAAGTTGCAGAGAAACAACCAGGAGTTTAGATTTTCTAACAAACAAATTCATGTACCCTTTGATTCAACTGGCTTGGCGACTGGAAGGCGGGGGCTTCGTGATCTGATTGAGGTTAGGTAATGATCAGAGAGCACGCGCGCGGGAGAGACGCAGACTGCGTAGCGGGCGCGAGCGGCCTTAATTAGCACCGCTTTCCAGCCGCTAAGCTAGTCGAATCAAAGGTTAAAATCAGTTTTATCTCCTAGTTCGCTAAAACTGTAAAGAAAGTGATATTTTGAAGTATTGACGTGTTAGCTCTATATATTTTCCAACACAAATTTTCAGACAGATTTTATCTTGCACAATTATCAGGATCTATACTCGTTGGAGCATATATCTTGCTTAGCCTAAATTAATTTTTTCTCCATCCTAGTAACGTTCTTCTTCATTAATAGCACTGCCCATCTGCTCTATAAACAACATGAATCATGTGCAGTAAAGCGCATGATTTTCTATGTACCTCCGTGTTTCCATAATTTCTTGTGTTTCCCTCATTCCTTAGCTGTGACAGAAATGTTTCATGAGATGGCAACGGAGCACGAAGGAGTGCACGTGCACTCGCCGCGGGAATTTACGGATTAGTCAGAAAATAGAATTAGCTAATTGAAAATTTGCTTGGGATAACATTCGGGAGCATTGAGCAAATCAAGAATTTGCTATTTTTTATGATTCTCTCTTTTTTGGCCTTGTAAATTCAACTTTTCGAGAGTTTTCGGGAAATTTCATGGTTGCAAATGCTTCTCCTTTCCCTATAATTTCGCTTATTGCTTCCCGTTTTGCTCCCATTTCAGGCATAATAGCAATAGTAGCATTTCCGTCACATGGAAGAGCCCGTAAACAAGAAATTTCTATAATTGTCGACTTAATATGGGGCACTTATGCATATGTGAGGCATCTGCCATGCGTGCTTCACATGTTGCCAGCGCTTCGGCACTTTTTTCTCGGCGAAGTCGATTAACAGGCTTTTTGTGCAAGTGAACGTGATGGAAAGAAACAGAGAAATGTTCGGGAAATGAACACTTTCGACTTGGAAAATGATATTTTCGTTGTTTTTCTGCGCGGGCATAGGTGAAGAAGATTAGTCTCTGATTTTTGATATCTGAAGTCTCATAGTAAAGTACGAAGTCGGCAAGGTCATGCGCAGTACAGTCTATATAGTGCCTCTGCGGTGAAGGCAGCATTTGCGCGTGAAAAATCGCCATGGAGAGCGGAATCTGAAGTGCGCTCTGTGACCATTTTTACGCGAACATGTTGTTGGCCTGCCGTCGCGGTATGAAGGCACCTTTAGATGAATTATGCGCCATGCCTAATTTGCAAGTGGTGCAATTACACAAGAGGCCTTGTCAAGAAGAGGAGCACTTCACATCAAAAAGCTTTAAGTATCTTGTGTTCAAGCGTTCATGAGAGGTTCAGTAGTTGAGAGTTGAGGTAATTTCCACTGTAATAGCTCTTGTCAGCTGAACAATAACGGGTTCAGCTGACAAGGAACAAGTTTTGAATGTTCTTGAACGGAAATTATAAAGAGGGGGGCAATAATTCATGCATGTTCTAGCCGAGTTCCTGTAATCATAAAATGCGAAAAGCAATTCACACGATGCACTTTGTGCCCGTTGTTAGCATCGGTTTTTCCCTTCCTTGAATATTCTTTTGAATCGTGATTTACAGATTTACTGCTATTGTACAGCAAGTTTTTTCCAGATACAATCATATCGGTTTCTGCCGCTAGAGCGCCTCACATTGTTACAGGTGATAAAAGCTGTTTTTGCGCCAATCATAACCAGTCACCTTGGTGTTACCGTACTAAATTGCGCTCTAGGACCGGCTCCGGACAACGATACATTTATTGCGTTGATGATCGAGTGCATTTATTGTTCCGGGGCTATCGTCCCCACTTCCACATCGTCAACCGATTCGTCATTTATACGAAGACCAGCTCGGCACGCGCTGATAACGGCCCTTATGCGTCTCATTTCGTATTCGCCATCGTTCTTTCATGAGAAAGTCGTTTCCAACGTTTTGTACAGCGCCATTTGCACAATGAACGCAATATTGCGGACATTGTCGCCCGCGCTGAGCTGCACTTCTGTGACTCAACGCGCGTGATGTTATATGGCTTCGCGCAAAATTGCACTAGAAGTACAACATTTGTGCGCGAAGGAAATTACGAACGGAGAGAAAACGTGACAATTTCTAATCGCGCTCTGCTGCGAAATTGCATCCTGCGATTGCTTCCTCAGCGCTTGTCACAACGTTGATGTGTATCCTTCCTTCTTGCACTATGCATTTCCGTAGATTCACAAATTGCACTTCTTTTTACGCGTACTTTTAGTGGATATGCCCGATCGAGAAATTCACATGCACCATATGGACTAAATGCGGTACAATGTGGACGCCTTCTAAGTTTATCACAGACTGTGCGAAAATCTCACGTAACATATTTTTGGCACCAATAATGTAAGGGCGACGTACTAGTTACCGTAAGCCTACCGTATACTGAGAAACTGACGCCCTAAAAATCGCACCACGTAGTTGCAAAATAATTTTATCCCTCGAACGCAAACGCATGTTACAAGTTATCCGCCAGTTTGTGAGTTTACGGTAAAATAACTTCGAGGATACGGTAGCAGACATTTAGACTTACCCACTCATCACGTTTCTTGCGTTCCACCGTCTCTTCAGCTCTGTGAGCTTTTCTTCTACCTTTGACAAAAAATAATTCTTTTCAAAATCCCTTTGAGCCTCGCACAGGGCCTGGCACCAACTGGCACGGGGCAAGCTGGATATCGTTTTTGGGGCAAAAAGCAAAGGAGATACGGTTTCTTGTGGCCGAAAAGACACAAAAATTGCGAGTCGACGTTTCGTTCTTCGGGGTTTTTAAGGTTTAGGGTCAAAGAGGACTTGTTAAACTTGTGAAAGTCAAGTGGGTTCGTTTTGAAAATTCCTTGGTGTCAGTTCGTGCCGAGCTCTGCCCTCCCATAAAAGTTTCTTGGATGTGGGATACAATCTCTTGGCGCACGGTAGAGAGGGAAAGGTTAAAAGAGCACTCTCGAGTAGATATATTCAGGATGGGGGGCACGTGGAAGGCGACAATGCGCGCAAAATGCAAGCAGTGTAAAATCGCTTTTGCTAATTTTTGCAGAATTTTACTTGTGGCATCGAGTCATGTATCTGCCCCCACCCCCCCCCCCCACCCCCCCCCTCCCCTACCTTGGCGCCGTGTTAGTTTAGCAACCAAGAGTTGAAGGGCACAAAATTTGGGGATTGTCGCCTTCCGCACCACATCCACACCCATTCAAGATCAGCGCTGAAATGGTGTAATTGCACACATTCTACAGCACAGTGATTGTTCTGCGTTGGGTGCACAAATGTACCACAGGGTTACACTGTGTATAAAAAAAATTGCACGACATGTAAACCCTGCGTTATCATTGCTCAAAAAGTTCTTTCTGCATTTGCAGGATAGCTTATCAGAGTGTGCACGAGTCTTGATCTCGCCATTATTTTTTAAAGATCCTATCTTTTTGGTGAGAATGCATGACCATCAACTCTAAACAGTATCTCTTTTGAGAGCACAGCATGGTAGATTTGCGGAGTGGTCCGGTGCGCTGTCGACAACATTTGCGCGTAAGAATGATTATAGTACGTGAAACTTGACTGTGTGCGCCTGCGATCATTTTTCACGAGCAACTGTTGTCAGCACCGTAAGCACAGTACCAATAAAGTTTACTTTATAGTATGGTTAACATGTTGAATCTGATAATTTGCGTTCAGTCTTGCGTAACTTCGATGCGTGTTTACTTTCCCGCCAAAATGATGTTGGACCTATGAGGCACATCAAATCTTCCAGACTGCAGGCTCACTTTAGGGTTTTAGATAGCTAATAATTTACTGAGACAACAGTTTTCTCCATTCTCCTCTGATTGATTAGTTTTCCAGTTCCTAAAAAAAAGAACACGCGGTAAAATTTACCACCCTATGCTGTGGAATAGAACAACAGCTGCAAGATGCCTGAAAATGTGCAATTTTACAATTTGACAAGATGATGTTCAGTGTTATGAACGTCAATGAAAACGTGACTTGCACACAATGCAATTTTCTCAAGAAAGAAACAGCTGAGCGGAATGAGTGATTGGTTGTGCCTGGTAAATATTTGCAACGAAACTGTGGGGTTAAATCTGACATGAAATCCGATATGTTGTCCTTAGGCTTTGAATTTGGAAAGGAGCAGTTTATTGAGTTCAAAAATACGCAAATATGTAATTTTGCTGATGGTTATCACTTTCAGGCAGTATTGTGTATCGACGGGGTTTTTTCTTACCATAGCATTGGAAAAGGGTTGGATAATATAGGTAGATGGTTAAAAAATCACATTTGTAAAGGTCAACGAGAAATTTGAGAAGTTTTCTATGAAAGCTTGCATAATCATATAGTTACCATCGTTAATGATATATAATTCAGTGGATGAAATTTGATGTTTTTGAAAGGCTATTTTGTTAATTACGATAGGTATACGGTTGACGGTAAAAGATCATGTTTACGAACTATACCCTGAATATTTGCGAACTTTCCTCTAAAAGCTTGCCTAATTATAATTAACATCATATTGATATGTAACTCAGCGAGTGTAATTTGATGTTTTTTGTAGAGCTACTTTGTTGATTACGGTAGGTATACGGCAGATGAATACCTCTATGACGTAAACAAGTATAACTCGTTGAGTTTTTTGTAAAACCTTGCATATTTACCACTACCGTCGTACCAATTGTTTATAATTTGATATGTGCATTTTGATGCTTTTATTTATCGAGTTATTTTCGACGGTACGGTAGGTGTACGGTAGATGAATAGTGATCATCTCTAT
The DNA here is from genome assembly GCA_958299035.1 of Cylicocyclus nassatus. Classification (NCBI taxonomy): domain Eukaryota; kingdom Metazoa; phylum Nematoda; class Chromadorea; order Rhabditida; family Strongylidae; genus Cylicocyclus; species Cylicocyclus nassatus. The sequence goes on along the minus strand of CATQJL010000223.1, from coordinate 74,100,184 downwards.
GACATACAAGGAATAATCGTTAGGTTTTCTCTAAAACCTTGAAATAATTACTGTTACCTCATATCCATGTTTGTAAAGTGTGTGCAGTTTGATGCTCTAATTCAGCCAGTTCTTTTGATGGTACGGTAGGTATACGGTAAATGAATAAAAGGGCATTTATGACTTAATTCAGAAAAAAACTTTTAAAATGTCTTCTAAAAACTTCCATCTCCACAATTACCATCATGGTTTATAATTTAACAGATGTGTTTTGTTTTGATGCTTTCAAAAGCTATTTGGTGTTTATGGTAGGGATACGGTAGGTGGATGAAAGCTATTCATGTCTTTATCACTTTTTAGAGAACGATTCGATGACCTTTAAAATGTTGGAGGTATCCGATAACCCATGATATTGGACTACGCGACAGGACGTGAGCTACTGTAGGTATACGGTAGATGCTGTGAACAGCCAAAATTTTGCGCTACTAAACATAAAATTTTTTCCATCGATATTTTACCATTTTTACGACACGGGAGGTCACATGTATAATATCATTAAGAAGTTCCATTTTTCGACTTCCTTCCCCCTTTCTCCACCTCCCCCCTCCCCACTCTCTTCCAACTATCTTGCCAGAGTGGTTTTGTAAGAAGTTTTTTCAGCAACTAAGTGAAAGCTCTTACTTCTTAATGGCTTTAAGTATCTAAAAGGGAACGAGTTTTCCTTAAGAAAGAAAGATTTCTTCTTTGTATGCTTTGCAAATCGTATCATGGTTGAGTGAATAGGCACTGGTGCGCAGAATAAGAATGTAAGTGGGCTGCATGATCGTGGGTGGTTGTTGGACGAGTTTTCCAGCTTGTACGGTAGAGGCACATCTGTACAAATACCTTGTGTGAATGTGTTAATGTTCACAAACAGATGTGGTGCATTTTGAGGTTTTTCGCATTTTTTGTGAATGCATCCAGTTTGGGCAGCGATGTGGACGAGTTTTTGCGAACGACCACTCAAAAAGTGGTCCTGCACAAATATATGGACAAAACTGTTGTGCCGCAGACTGGCACAGTCCACCACACCGAACAAAATTCCTGAAATAATCCGCGCAAGTGAACGCGCAAAAGTCGGCAAAAGTGGGTTCCCTACTTTTTCCTCACACTTGCTGTTCAAGTGTCCTTGAAGCGGTTAATTTCCTTTCGCATACACAACACGCCGCCGCCTGCAAATAAAGCGCGCCATGCGCGCGCGCAAAGTGCGACGCAATGTGCGCGGGAAAAAACCATGCACTCGTTGATGAGAAAGTTCAACTTATGATGGAATGCATGCACGACCTTTACGAGCTTTTTCCCATTGGTTAAATTTAGAACTACAAGGGGGAGAGGTAACGTCGCTTAAGTGGGAGGACATGCAGATTGGTCCGGTTTTTAATGTATTGGCCCGGTGCACGATAGAACTCGTCCAATGAGATGGACGCCTTATGAGCTGGGTGCATCTGTGTCTCATGTCATGCATGCTTGTTAGTGTGGTGAAGAGAGGGGGACGGGAGGGGGGGGGGATGGAAAGAAATTTTGACACATGCTGGAATTTGGTTAAGTTGGAATGATAGGCTTGAGGATTTGCGGACGAGTTTTTGCGACCCTTAACTATGTACTGCGGCGGTAGTGTGGAAGGGCACGATTTTGAATTCCGCCTTCAGCTTTTTCGGCGGGAGAGATCCTTTCCCAATACAGGTCCTGACACGATATAATGCCGGCGCAAAAATGGGCGGCACCTGGAGTTGCTCCTGTTTCTAAATTCTTGTTCATACACGCGTGGGAGCCTTTGCTGCCCTCCCCCCCCCCCCCTTCTCCGTCCATTTTTACTCTGGAAAGAGGTGTGGACCGAGCAAGAGATCATACCAGTCACCACACTTATCGATTAATATCGATCAACCAAACTACACTGTTTCAACGTTCTCTTTCATTTGCGTCCGGTTCTTAACATGTTGGACTTGTTCGGCGTTGCTTTCGCGCGCGCGCTAACAAATTGGGTCACATTATCTCCTCTGTGCGCAAATCGCATATATCAACCAACTATCGCGCAGTTCCGCAGGTTGTGAACAAGTCTGCTGCAAATGTTCCTTTCAACGCTCCCCCCTTCCCTTCCCGATAACAAGATTTTTGTTGTGCAGATCCAGGAAACATGATACACTATTTATACCCGGGCGCTTATACACTTACGCTACGTTTGGCTCCAGTTGTAATTATTATGGAAAAAGAATTGTATTACAAGCTTGAAAACAATGGAAATTGCATCTCTAACGTGAATAACAAGAATGGATGGAGCTTAAGAGGAAGGAGAAAAGGTCGTGACTTACATGATGAGTAATAAAATCTGAAGTATAGCTAATCTTTGTAAAAATTCGGATCGAGTAATTTTTTGGTTTGAATGCGAGTTGAATGCTCTTTTGACATATGGCGAGATTTGTTGTGAAATTGTCTTCGATTGCGCTGCGTGCGATGCGGCTGGCGAACGCCAAGAAAAAATCGATAATCAGCACTTTTGGGAATCATTTTTCAATACTAAGCCATGAGCCACTGAATCATACTGTGAAATGGAACCATAATAAAGTGTGGTAGGGTTAAGTAAAAGTCATCTCAGGATAAAGGTACGAAAGGGGCATGGCGAGGGACGGGGCTAAGCAAATAAGTACCGCTTGCGATTCAACGGTAATTTTTCTTCTTTTCAGACGATATCGAGATCAAATGCAACAAAAAAACTCTTTTCGAGAAGGCGTGTAGACTTCCAAAAATGCGAATTCTGCTGCAGAAAACTTGTTATGTCGCCCCATAGGTTTGCCTGCGCGGACAACTGATACAGGCTATAATGTGTTGGAAGGCAGATTTGTGGTAAATGACCGAGACATGGCATATCCGCACAATAGTGTCTTGGGATTCTGTAAGATTATATTACAGTGGAAATTCTGCAAATTACCCCGATATATGGTGGAAAATATTGTGTGAGGTGTTTATCTTCGCTAAGAAAATTTTATGCTCCAAATTTCCCCCTGACTATAACAAAAGTAACCTACCTACTCGTCTCTTCATCTCGTGTGGTGATCCCCTTCATCTTCCTCATCTTCCGGACCCCCCCCCCCCCCGTCAATCACAGTGGCTTTTGTTCTGTCAACAAATGTCACGTTATCCCCTAAGAGTTATCGTTCTGTGCAGTCGCATGCTTGACAGCCGATATCGTTGGGGGCTCGGGTGCGGAGGTAATCTGTCAATGGAGAACAGTAGAAGAATCCACTCAATTACTGGCTTGCTGCAGATATCCGCGTGCGAGCGCGCGCATATCGTCGTTTTTTGCGCCGCGGTCGTGACCACGGCCATCGCTCAGCGCGGTGTTCTTTCAACATGAACGGAATACGCTTGTTTATTGCTTTGCATGTGAATGAATGTCTTTGCAAAAAGTGAAGAGAAGACATGCGGTCATTTTTCATCTCATACCCAACCTATTTTTCTCTCCTCCCCCCCCCCCCCCCGGCTTTCCAGTTGCTTGCGCATGGAACCGGTCGCGCAATTTAGAGAGTGTGGGTAACTACGTGCTGAGGTACTTGCATAGACTAGTCGAACACACAAAACATGCTGAAACAAGTAAGATTACATCCTGTTAGATAAATGGAGTCATGGGTAACAAGTCACAATACAGTAATAACATCCTGTTAGGACCCCAAGCGAGCCTAACACGTTAACCATAGTCTGGTTCTACTATGTGCGCTAATGCAGTTAATTTCATGGGCCATTAATGTACGAACAAGCATGGAAGAATTAACAACAGGAACTGCGACGCACACTAATGTGAGAGATGCTTCGCTTCATTTCTAAAGTCATCATGTCGTTTGGATTGAATTGATAATTCAAGAAAAAAGGAACCACCCCGTCCCGAGTTGAAATTAAATGAACTCAGATTCGAGTGACAAAAAAATCAAGAATTTTTTAAAAATCTGGAGTCATTTCGCGCAACAGTATGCTACTGTAATCCCCTCTCCCCTCATGAAATACAAAAATCATCGGAAATACGTAGCCGTATGTTTCATGTATGAAAAAGTCGCTGAAAATATTTGCAGTAAGGAAAACTTGGTGCAAGTCTTTTTACGTGATAGCGTATGCTACCGTAATCCCCTTTCCTTAATTTCAGAAAAAATGCAGAAATGTTAGATATCTTGTTGATGTTTGATTTCAGTTCCTGCTATGCGAAAGATATTTCCTTGGGAATTTTTGGAAACCAGGCAAACCGGACGCAGGTTATCTTGCACAGATACTGTATGCTACCGTAATCCGCCCCCTTTAGGTACCGATGCTTTATGATGGTGCCTTCTTCCTCGGTTTCGTTAGAGCTTTCCAAATTCCTGCTTATAGTCGATTTAGACCTGTCAGACATGTCGCATTTGATCTCAAGCATTGGGAGGTTATGATAACGTACTATATATTTTTAGCGTACTGTAGCGGCGCATAAGTACCGGTCGCGAAAACCATGCCCAAGAAGTAGGCGGAATCGGATATGAATGACCATGTGTACTCCTACGCATTGAGCAAATCCGTTTAGAGGACATTTTTCGATTTTTTACAATTTTTGCACCACTTGAAGAGGAAATCGATGCCTAAGTTAAGTCATGCGCAAGTAAGTACAGCGATATCAAAGTTCTAAGCTGTGTGTTTACGCCTCAACCCTGAAGCTGAGTGCAGCCCTTAATCGCTCTTTGAAATGTGTCTTCGCACTCATAACAGCTTTTGCCGTTCGATTCGCAGTACTGCCTGACTTGCAGCTGTTCTTATCTCAATCACTTATCATCAGCTGATTGCACGGGGGATAGCCGTATCGATCGTACGTGACTTCGGTGAATCTCACATAGTTAACGTCAACAGAAAAGCGAAACTCGACGTCATCTGTGCAATTTGAAGCCCACACCGTCAACCTCGTGTGCTGTGCTGTGTTCGTTCGTGCGCTCAGCTGTGCTGCTCGTTCTGCTAACTGCTAAATTCACTGCCGGCACATGCGACGAATTTTCCGAAATTTCTCACCTCGTCTGCGTCTCTGCCCGACGCAAATTTTCTCGTCCCTCGGTGTGTGTCCTCAATTTTCCTCTCCTCTCCATCTCTCTTTTCTCTGCGATAGAACTCCCCTTTTCAGCAGCACCACCAGTCAGTCTAGCCTAGCAATGGGGCCGTAGGCCATACATCTTCACTTTCCAATTCCTCCATTCGAACTGTCATCCTCTCAACGATCCATGATAAGGGGGGAAGCAGAATGAGGGATATTTTCGTGCACTTACCCTGGGGTCGATTGTGAGCGCCTTTTTCGAGAAATTCTTCCTCTTCTTCAGATGTCAATATTTTTTCTACATGCATCGCTTCATAGTATTTCTGGCAGTCACCACTTCCGCATTTTTAACCGTGGCAAACCACGCCCACTATAGCATCCTGTATGGCAAACCACGCCCATCCTAACATTCCGTAAGCTTGGTAAACCACGCCCATCTTTGCACACAACACCGATCTCAGTCACCTCTTCTCTAATATGAGCTCTCGCAGTGTGGCTTTTCCGATGAAAGCAAAAACCCTTTTTTCCAGCTTTTCCAAAGCTCTACTAAATTGGAAACCACGCCCACTTGAACATGCCCCACGTCATCCTGCTATTTTATATGCCCAGGGAAGTCCGCCCATAACTTTCAATGATTGATAGTTCGCTGTTTGCACGGACTCTTTTTGCGTATTTGTTACTGCTGTGGTGGTGAGCGATCGACAAATGAGATAAATTTTTCATATCTCAGAGGGAGACGTGTAGTCCGAAGTACGCAAATGTGATTTTCAAAAATAAAAAGTTTTTGCCTAGAAAATTGTCCCAAAGAAGAGCAATTCTAACCTTTGGAAATTTTCCTTTCAAAGCTCTTTCGTATCGAAAAATTTTGCATGAAATGCTTGATATTTCAAATATAAAATCCTGCGTAGATAAGGTGTAAGCCACGCCCACTTTTTTGAGCTACTCCACTTTTATTTTGATATTGTACTTCGCTGATCAGTTACGTAGCAATTACTGTGCGCCCTTGCTTATCTTTACAGATGTCCCAAGCAGCTCCCCAAAGGACCTTGGACTCTGTCCCCTCCCCTATTTCGTCGCTTCTCCTTGACTCCTGAAAGCTATGGATATCGCCTTCTCCCACAACTTCATAGACCGATCATGCTTTTTACGAAGAAAAAGTTCAAGGCCACACCCACCACACACGGGGCTCTATAAAGCCTCCCACGATTTTCAAATCGTTAAATCGGCTTATCTCGGCGCAAAAACACAGAATCTCTGGCGGCTGATCAGATTGCATTGTTTCCCACGGCTCAGTCAGAAAAAGCAATATAAACACATTCCATCTCCAATGTTTTTGCATAAGTCGACGCTCTCGGTTGTTGTCCTGAAATTGGAACAACGACGAGAGACGCAGAGGCAGCAAAACATATGACATTTTCCGAGAATTTGTTGGCTCGTCAGTGTCCTGTGATGAGAAGAGAAGAATTTCTCTCCAAACAAGGAGATATTTCTATGGAGAGAGCGCAGAGAAGCAGAGCTGGGAAAATAGCCATGCCATATTCCCGGGGGGGGGGGGGCAGAGAACACGAGGATAGGTGCAAGGCGAGCCGGGCCGCGAGTGCAGCAGCAGTCAGCTGATCGACAGCGACGGACACACGCACCACGGACCGGGACGGGGGAAGTGAACGGGGGACGGGGGGATGGGTGCTGTGTGTTGAGAGAGAGAGAGCGCTCGCTCTCGCCCCGCTCTTGCCGCGCCGGACGGGGGAAAAGAGGTGGGGGCGCAGCCAGCAGCAGTCCATCACATCAGCTGCTGCACAACACACACACACAGATAGTCGCGGTCCAGTGGCGGTTACCCCCCCCCCCCCCCCCCCCCGTTCGTGACCCTAGAGGTTCACCCCCCCCCCCTCCTTCTCAGGCAATCCTCCATCATAAAACAATCTCTGACTGGGCAGAGGAACAAATTTTTCAATAGGTAGCTACTCCGCGGACATCTGATCCCCACATTATATGCAAAGCATGTGCGGAAAGGAACAGTTGTCCGCAGAAGCGCTTCTTGGCGAAATTCGTTCCTCTACCCCCCCCCCCCCCACCCTCACACACTCTTTACAAACTGCTTAGTCAAATTAAAACTCACGCCGTACAATCGCCGCTTTTTCTTTACCCCCCCCCCTTTCCTAACTTGTCCGGAACCGGTCCCATTTGGAACCCCTCCGTCCCCTCGCTCTTACTTTATGGATCCATTCATATCTCTCTTCTCCTCTTCACTGCAGATGAGAAATGCATGCAACTCTCTCTCTCCCTCTAGAGCCAGTTCTATATTTACTTCATGTCTGTTGAGCACCTTCCCCATTTCTTTTTGCCTCATACACCGCAAAACTCGTCCATGCGGAGGAGGCGGTCGTGCACCAGATGCTTTGAAGAGGCCTATTCCTTTCGTTTAGTCCAGTTTTCTTGATGTTTCGAAGTTTCCTTGGAGGTCTTGCTTGTCAAGGTTTTCTGTGACAAGTTGTCTACTTCTTATATTTGTTTGGCTGACGATAATATTTAGGGTTGAATGAACAATTTTGAAGCGATTTTTCACGTATAGATTGATCGCTGACGAGTTTTCTTATGTTGTATACATATACTTCGCCGAAGAAAATATTGTCTCCACCAAACACTTGAGTTCAATGAACAGTTTGAATGTTCTCATAGGTACTCCTCAATTTTTAAGGTCACTTGCATCTGTAAATTAAGTAAATAAATAAATAAATTAGAAACTGTCCAGAAAGTATGATTCCTCGTGATCAAATACCAAAATTCCGCAATCTATTCTTGTTAGTGGCAGGTGCTTTTGATTTAAGTTTTTCTTAGTTACTGTTTCTAGAACTTTGACACCATCTTGCTGTTTGGTTCTGGAAAATTTTCTCAAGTTCTCCTTCAAATATACTTACCGCTTAGTATATTAGCTAGCAGTAAAGGCATACTTCTCACCACAGCTTTGAAAAAATGTATTAAAAAACGGAATTTAAGAGTTTTTTTAACAGCTAAACCACACTCAGTTCGAATTATTTTAGTTGGAATATCCTTATTTAGATGTAGTGACAATAAGTCTGATCTTCTCAAAATTCAAGGTATTACCAGACCAACGACCTAAAATTTAGTGAGAAATTAATTATCAAGCAGCAGGAAATTTTCCTTCATCTCTACTATTTATGAGAAAGAAATTTTCAGACAATAGAAGATTTCTTTCAGCTTTGCTAACTTTTCTGAGCTTTTGAATTGGTTTTACACATTTCATTATGCAGACTTAACAAACTCAAAATTTTTTTTCTCAGAGGTGATGTAAAATCGAGCTCCTTCAAAGCTTTCATATGTATTGTCAGTAATCTGAACTCCATGATTCTGCTTTTTTTGCTTACATTTTCCATATTTTTACACTCCTTTTCATAATTTGAACTTTTTATTTTCCTTTTATTTCCATTCAGATCCATTGAGGCTTATTTGAATTTTTTAACGCTTTATATTCAAAACCCATAGCTTTTTTTCACTTCACATAACTGAACGCAGCTCTCCATGGATACGGGATGAACCAAGTGCCGGATGGACTTGGCGATTATTCACATAGACAGCTTTTCAAACTAACGATCTGGTCGTTTTAGCCATCGTTTGCCCTTTGCGAAAAAGCTCCCTTGAAAGATTACCCGTGCAGATGCGGGGTGTTTTTGTCTCCCCGCATGCAGGCCCCCGCTCTCATCTTTCAAATACATGTCCATCAGCGCTTACGCAAAGCGCAGATCGGTCAATGATCGACAGCAGCGATAAAAGAACTACGGGAGCGGCCACATGATTTACTGAGCTGATTTTGGCGGGAAAAAACAAAGCGGTTTAGTAGTTGAAACGGGGATTTTTTTAGGCATCAATGTCCACAGATATTGTGAAAAAACCAAAAATCTTCAAAAATCTTCACAAAAATTGGATTTTCAGTAAAAGTACAACAACGGTTAGTACAATTTTCTCAAAAAAAAACAGTTAGTACAATCTTCACAAAAAAGGGATGGATTTCCAATAAAAGTACAACAGCGGTTTTTGTATAAATTACGAAAAGTATAGCTATCTAGGTAATAGCAATTAGACGGTAACTACAGAAAATTGTGAAACTTTTATTTTCCATCAGAACTATCCATTTACGTGCATGTTTTTAGGTTCCTTTTTGAATATCGCTTTTTTGAAAAATTTCATTCTGAATATTGCTTTTTTTGAAAAGTTTCATATCTCCAAATCTGAAATTATTTTGGGAAATCTTTCAACCGCCTTCCCCTCAACCCTTTTTCTCCTTCCAACTTCTGTGCTGGTTCTATGCTTACACTTAGATTTTATATGTTTGTACTGTTATGAATCAATTTCACTCTTGTACAAACAATGTTTCATGTCTTCGTAGTGCCCAGCAAAAACTGTGTTGCATTCTATGGCTACGAAAGTGAATCATACTCTAAGCAAACTTGGAGATAGGGAAGACATTCGTGCTCGTAGTTTTTTCCTTTTACAAATCCCTAAGGACTTACATAGCTTGGAGATTTTGCAATTTTTTCGTAAGTTATTGGGGATGAACTTTATAAGAGGTATTTATGGTAAAGGTGTGGGTATATGGGTCAAAATAAGATAAATGTTAAGCATGTAGTGGAAAAACTAAAATTGGTGTATAAAATATATCCCTGCTCCCATTGTCTCAGAAATCATACTTCTTGTAATCATTATATGAAAGGCATGTATTAGTAGAAAGAGTGGGGAAGGGTTAGGGGGGGGGGGGGGGAGGAAGTCTCAACCCATTAACGGCGATGTGGACCACCGGTGGACCACACTTTTTGCGAAGTCATATTATTTGTAGGGCTACTATTTTTTCTAAATATTAATATTATTTCCAGTTTTTTGCACTCTTGGGACCTGTAGGCTCCGTTGTTTAAGGAAATGTTTGTAGTTGTTTACAAAACCATCTTGCATTTTGTACGTAATCACAAAATCTACCCACACCGAAAGTATTGTGCAAAATCGCGTCGTCCAACAGCGGCGCCATGCAAAATTAGGTGTTGTCGTCAATGGGTTTGTTAAAGGAAATGGAGAATTAATCACCCACTTTGGACTCTTTCCTTAATTAGCTATCGTTAGCAAAATGTAATCCGATTATGTTTCTTCTTCGTCTGCTTCAGATTTTGAGGGGTATAGTTAAGAAGAGGATGAAGCTGATTATAAATTTTTGGGTTTTCAGGCTATTAGTCATAACCTTATCTGTCAAAATGTAATCCGATTATGTGAATGAGTTCTTACATGTCTTATGGTCAGACGCAAAGACGCGGTGATTAATTTTATTTTACGAAATTTTTGAAAGGATGAGCTCTTGACGAATGTTTTTTTTTCTTTTTCTTCTCTTATCAAAGAAAAAATCGGCGTAGAAAACAATAGGTCGCCAATAAGCTCCACCCGCGCGGACAGCTACCACGAGCTGACCAGTAGGCTCCACCTGCGCGGACAGCTAACACAAGCTATGATGGAAAGAATGCGCATTTGTCGCAGATGTCCGCGCATGACTTTCCCTTTATGCGACCTGGGTCTTCTACACAAAAGTCGTAACTTTGTTTGCATGTGACCCTCTCCTTGATAAATAACAACAAATACCCATTAGACAAATATTTGCCCCCCCCCCCTTCCCTCCTCAAAATTCACCACCCCTTACCTTCTCTTCGTTGATGGACACACATGTGTGTTCTTATCTTCTGCACTCGCAATGTGTTCTTTTATGTTATCAATTCGTGAGTTCTGCTGTTGTCCTTGAAACGCGGGGCCCCTGATAATGTCAGAAATGATTTGAAATTTGCAAATAATGTCCACACATAGAAGTGACAGCTGAATTGTCACACACACACCGCACAAATTTGCAAAACAGCACGGATTGAAGATTTTGTGGAATTATTTCAATTGATTTTGTAATTATGAAGGCATACAAACGTTTATTCGTACTCACAAATGGTGGAAGAATGATGTAAATTGAATATTATTGCTTTTGCATCATTATGATGGCTTCGTACGTAAATGACTGTACTTATTGGATTTTACGATTATAGGATCGTGTTTACCATCCAAAGTCATATCTCTCTTTGTTTACCCACTGCTCCAGTTTCACAGCACAACTGTTTACCTTTCGAGCGTTCGTCCAAGCTGAAGAGGTGCTTGTTTTCTGCACCCTCAGGCTTGATTTTGTGCTATAAATCTCGACAGAAAGCGCACGATAAGAGATTTGGATAAAAAGCTGAATCTATATTTCATTATCTATCATTTATGCTAGAGGTCAGGAAAAAAATTTTGTATTACAGTGCTAAAAATTATAACTATGCGCTCTCTATGTTAATCTTACTCATATATTGCTGGGCCTAATTATATCATATTTTATACCCATATTATCATGTTTAGTGACAAAAACCTCTACAATCTACTGTAATTTAAAAAGTCATAATTTGCTAATTTTCATTTTGCATAAGCTGAAAAAAATTCAAATTTATCTACTTTCCCTTCTAACCTACTTCAAACCAAGCAGTATGTGAAAAAAGTAATAGAACGAGTATTTTTTCGTATCATAATATATTTGGTATATAAAAACTTTACATGTCATTATAATTGATATCTCATGAGAGGTCAACTACATAGAAATGTCATAAAAATTACACAATGAACTTTTTCGATTCGAGCAAAAAACCGTTTCGTAATGTATAACAATTTATAGCGATCTGGCTATTCTCTTTTTTATATCAGCTTCATTTTTTATTTTCAATATTATATTTCATTATTTTTTAATCGACCGATCGCTGATCCATGCAACTACATAATATAATTCAAAGATTTGTTTGATTAGATTTTTTACGAAATAATTTTGGCTATTTCATGGGTTTTTTCCACTTTTTTACTCTATTATTCTGCGGACTTTCATTTGAATTTTTTCTTCTATGTCGTGCAGTGAACTTCAAAAATTTACTGAACTATTTTAATTATTATAATTACCCCTTTATCGCTGTTTCATTTTTATTCCACGGTGTGACACCAAACTTAACCAGTTGCTATTACGTCTAGACACATTATAGTCGTAAAATATATGGTACAATAAGTCATTTCATCTTATTTCTATCAATGTATCATTTGTCCGGTTGTTCAACAGTTTACCTGTAAGAAAAAATATGTAGAATAAAGAAACTATAATTGGGAAAAAATCAGATGGAAGTGTAAAAATGATTAAAAATTTTGCATGTAAACAAAAAAACCATAGAAATCTTTTTTCTGAAGACTCCCCTCCTCATGAAGAAGAGACCTTTAAAATGTCCTTTAACATATTTTTTCATTCTTCTTCAAATCACGAGAGTCAAAGCGGCGCCTTATCATCTCCTAGGTAATCGTCTACACTACTTACTATGTTTACTACTTTATCATCAGACACATATATCTTTGCGCCTCGTGCTCGTAAGCCCTTAGAATGTTATATTTACAACCTGGGTTACGTACTCGTGCCTCGACATATTTGTGCATTCACGTACGAAGTGTCACGCGAACGCCAAGAGATCTCTAATGCATCCACACGCATTAATTGTTGATCCATGAGGTTTTAGACGTCTGCAGAGAATAGTGTATGAATGTACTAACAACAAACTGATTACTGAGAATTTACGAGGGGGGGGGGGCGAATTCTATTTTGAAGGAAAGCCTCAAGAGTAGTTTGCACTTTTTGTCCGGTATAAAAGTGCGTCTCCAAGCAAAGAAGGAGTGTTCGCGAGAGAACCCATAGAGTGTAATCCGAATTGTTTTTTTTTTGAGCCACATGGGATTTGGAATATGATTATCCCACTAATCTGGTCTAGTTCTTTCGGAATAGTGGAGCAACGATTAGGAAAGAAACATCTGGTAAGTAAAATGCTTGTGAGAGCAGCATAAACTATGAGGAAATTGGGAAAAGAGTGAATAATGGATGATTTGATGATTATAAGGTCAAAAAGTAGTTTAAAAATTTCATTTTAATGATTATCTACGGAAATGAAATAACAATCTAAGAGATGAAAAATTATATGACTAGATATTTACTGAATACAGCTTTTCTTCGAGCTTTGATTGAAACTTCTTCTCGTTCAATTTTTTTGAGCCAAGGTTGAAAAACAAATTTTCCAAACGTTCCTGACGGGGAAAACTCCTCTTCCAAAAGCATTTTTCTCCTTCGGAAAATAAAATTTTCAAACATTCCTAAGGGGAGAAATTCTCTTCCGAAAGCAAATTTTTTATGAGCACTAGCGAAACAAAGATTTTTACAAAATTTTTTACTTATATTCAACGTTTCTAATTGCTTGATCAATTCTAGTCAGATCTGACTTATTTTTAATGATAGCCGATAAGCACCTTCGCAAAACCCCCAATTAATCTGCTCCTTCGATCTCCCTTTTTGGTAAAACTTTCCGTAATGAGATTTTCACTTTCTCATGAACAACTTTATTTTCAAGCAAAATGGGTGGTAGAACCTGTCCTTGGAAAAACTTTCCAACTAAATCGAATCAATTTTTCACAAACATGACCTGATCTTATCGTTTTGTAGGCAAGCATTGGCCAAATGAGGCCAAAAAGGGAATTTTGGCGAATTTATGCATTTTCACAGTGAACTTGTCCTTTTTGGAAGCAGTAGATCAATCAGCATCAAAAATTAAGATGTTAAGATAAATGCAAAACGTTTTGCACGGAGTGGGATTTGAACCCACGCTCTCGTACGAGAACCAGAATGCCCAGGCTTCGAACCGCTGATACTCGCGGCAAGCAATGCGCTTGAGTCTGGCGCCTTAGACCACTCGGCCATCCGTGCACATTTGTTGATGCGGTGAAGCTTTTGATATTGCGGATACAGTTTATGGTTTTCTGGACTAAATCGACATTTTTAATCAGACTTATTCACTTTTGGCAAAAAGTTTCCAGCTATTTATGCTTTGCAAAAATAATTGCGGATGCCGGGAAATGAACTCGCGACCTTGCTGAAACGAGCATTATGTAGTAAACCCTTTCGAACAGTAAAAAAGACAATTTCGCTCTTAGCCACTGCTAAAAACTTTTTCGCTTCATTTCTCTTGCATGTAATACTTCCGATATCGTAGATTTTCTTCTTTTATGGTTTCTGAAGCGGTTTGATCGATAGATAGCTACGTCAAGTGAATGAAGATTAGCTTTCGGCTGTAAAAGAAACCCCAAAGGTTTTTCAATGTTAGTGAAGGACACTTGCTTTGAGATGGGCAGAATGACGGACATTTTTTGAAATAAGAGACTTCCTAGAAATGAGAAGTTCGGGCGAAATGTGTCGGGAAGTTTTCTAGTTTCCTTTTCTACACGGGGTGTGTTCTGCTATGGAAGGAATTGTTGGCAGTCTATAAAAAAAACGAAATTCTATTTTGGGATGCATAAATTGACATTCTGCATCTCGAATAGAATGCAAACGCTCGATGTAGATTATTTCGAAACTTTTATTTGTATAGATTAATCGAAGGCGCAGAATGCATAAAATCAATCGGTAGCTTGGCGGCACATTAATTCTTGCGAAGAACTGCTTGCCCATAAAAATTCTTACTGCAAGTTCGAAAAATATGCTAAAACTTCAAGTGGGTCCTCATACTACCCTAGAACTCTGACATTTTCCTGGAAGATTTCTTTTTTACCTTAGAAACATCTGTAATGCGGGGAAATGACGCACTTCCACGATTTTTTCATATGTTGCATTACTAAGTGATATGGAATTTTTGTGACGCTTAGAGCTTATACAGCTCTCACCGAGTGTTCGCTAACATTTTCCTATATCATTGGCCTATAAATTCTTCTTCAGCGTTATTTCTTTGGGTAGAGAAATAACTGCATTGCTGCTTCGCATTGATTTTCTTTTCCCGACACCCCTTCCCCTGGTCGTCTCAAAATTTCCTAATAAACATCATTTTCCATCTGTCAATCGCAGAAACCTGTCATTTAACCAGAATCTCATGCCATGCGGGCCGCTTTGACAGGGTTCTCCTTCGCGAGCGCGGCGGCGCGGCGCCGCGGCCGCGCTGCAGCGGCGGACAGCCCGCGCTCCGCCCCGACTTCGATTCTCACTAGCCACGGCAGAGCCGGCCGTGCCTTGCCGCCTGCACAGTTCTCAATATCGTTCTGGATCTTTTACTTTCTAGGAGTGAGATAAAGGGGAGGGGCTTAGGGTTTACAGGAGTCTCAGCCGTGTGAGCGCTTGATTTTGCCTGAGTTTTATATGAAATTTTCTCAGAGAACTAGTTCTTAACCCATTTAAGTTGATTGTTCAGTTCATCTAGCTGCTATAGCCTGAAAATCAGGGCACAGCATTAGTTTCTTTTATTCATAAACGTCGACAGCCTTGACTAAAACCAAGCAAAACAGATGTGGGAAAACATCAGCTGATTCTGATCCATAAATGGACTTTCTATAGAGAAGAAAAGCTTTGCGTCAGTTGTCCTTTGCCACAACATTCCAAACTAGGGGACTTTCCTTTTATCTAGCTGAAGCCTATTTTCATAACTCTGATCCATATGTGGGCTTACTAGGATGAATAGCTTTTGTGTCAGTTGTCCTCTACTAGCACAACTTCCAATGTATTCTTCTCGTCCTACTACTAATGCCTGGTCCCACAACAGCAATTTTTCAAGAAAATCCACTTATTAGAGTTTATTTTCCAGTTCTCTTGTGAGTCTGGTGTTTTTTCATCCCCGACACAAAGGGCAACCTAGTTTTCGAGGGAATTTGTCACTCAGCACGAAAATTGTTGCAATTTTTCGTAATTGCTCCGGTAATTCCACGCTTTTCTAGGTTGCGTCCGTCTAGTTTTGGGGTCAGCAATTTTTGCAATGAGAAGACCAAGAGGGGGGAAGGGTCGAAAATTGTGTAAAAAATTGTGATTTTTCTCTATCTGACCGTTGAAAGGATCCAGCTCTTCCAGTTCCGTCCTATAGCGTTGGAAATTTGATCTATCCAGCCAGCTTTTTCTATTTCCTTTCGACTCAAATATGCCGTGAAAGCGATCTTTCTCTATCCTGCCTCCGCAATTCCCCCCCCCCCCCCCTCTTCCCGACTCAGCAAAAATTTCTTTTTCCCCTTTATATCACGTTCGAATCAATTTTCCCACTGCGGAAATTATTTACTGCAGTAGACAGCAGTCATTTTGTGACAATTGCCCTTGTGTTGAACTACATACACAGAGGAACCAGTATAGGGGGAGAACCCCGTTGAGATTGCCCCCATTATCGACATCAATCTCTATTTCCCCGCGGGAACATTTTGAAAACAAACAGTGAATTAGTGTTATGTGTTATCCGACAAAATGTCAACGAGAAAAAAAATAATCCGCGATAAATTCTTGTGAAAAAAATCTTATAAAAAGTGAAAGCGCTTTTCTGAATTTCCTATCGCATTCAAATGTCCAGAACACTTCAAAAAAATCTCAGAGCTCCGATTTCAGTTTATAAGAACCATTATGCTTGGCATTCAGTTGCATTCATCATTTTTATCGATTTATGTGTACTTGTTTCCAAGCCACTGCTCATACAAAGTTAATCGTATTTTCTTTAAAAAAGGCTGAATAATCACATAATTTTTTCCAATTTGAGCTATTTAAAGCGATACATCCACTATGACAAGTATATTTTGAAAACAGGGTGGATTCTGATGTTAGTTTTATTTTAAGTAGAGTGTTTACCTGCTCACATGTTTTAATGTTTACATTTTTTGTTTCAAGTCTCTTTCAAAACAAATATTCTTCTCTAAGTGGTGATCATCTAAAAATAGGAACTTTCAGAAGCTCTCAGTTCCGTTTGCCCATTGTTATGCGCATACTTATATTGCCAGCACTTTTCAAAGACGTTTTGAATAAAAATAAATTCGAAAGTTTCTTCATTGAACAGACTTTGTAATGCATTTTCTAATGTTTCGCTGGATCTGGAAGCCAAGAACTTTGTTAGATAAATGGTCGTAAAAATAAGCTCAAATAAAATCAATAACGAATTAGTAAACAAAATCTGTAAATCTCGTAGCCATAATACGGAATTTTTAACCCTAATCAACGCTTGAAAAGAAAATAATAAATCGCAAATAAATGCCAAAATAGTAATTTTCAAATTGTTTGAGAAACAGTAATGTTAATCAATTCTGAAAAATTGGTGTGGGATTTATTTGTGGACGAACTTAAAACTAAGCTGCGCATTTCTTTTTTTATGAGATACATGAATTTAGGAATTTGTATCTAGTAAAAGGAAATTGTATAATAGTAACTTTAATTAGAACTTCTGTGAGTTTATGAAGGAAAGATTATAAAAATCGAACTATTTATCGAAATAATATCCGATAAAAATTCCCAGATAAAGTTTGCAAAATTGGTCGCTTTAAGTTTTTACCTATCTCAAAGAAAAATTTTCAACCAAGCAAAGTTGTGGGGATAGAAATCCATAAAACCTTAGTATTTCTTTTGGTGAACAGAATTTGTAACAACTGTACTTGGAACTTTGAAATCAAAGATGTCATCATAGTGCAGCATGAACAGTAATGTTAGGACTGCAATGTAAACTCGTTGAACCGAATAAATCTGAAAAACTTACAGGAAATCTATTCGCAAAAAAAAACCTCATACGTGTGATTGTTGGCAATACCAAATATGAAAAATACAAATCAAAAATCTATCTGAGAAAGACTCATAGCTAGCATCAGAACTCACATCTGTTTTTTCTCATAACTCATATTACACATTCATGAAAACGAACTCTTTCTCGTGTGGTGGATGTATTACTTTGCTCTTTTCTTGCCAATTGACATTCGGCAACTGTGTGCTGTTCTTGCCGCTGTCGTTTGAACGTGCAAGCAATTCATTTTATATTGTTTACATCGCAAGAGATGAGAACGCGAACATAAAACATGCAACGTGGAGCGAGCGAACGAAAGCGCTTGCGGTAAAGCGCGCGTGACTGTACGGAAAAACATGGCCATAACAATGTGTTGCCTACAAACTGTTGACTTTTTACATTCTGTTATTGTTTATTGGACTATTTTGGGGTTAAACACACATGATTATGGAAAAAAACTGTTTTCATTCGTGCAAAGGCCGTGAATTAATCACATGCTCGTTCTTTTCAACATGTCATGTGCATTTGCAGACTATTGAGCAAGGCTAGGTCTACAGTAACATCTTCTCCACTTAAGCTGAAAAAATTTTGCCACAATCCTATCCCTGTCCATATTCGCCGTCTAGTGGTCTTCCTTATAAGGTGGGGTCGTCTACTTTGGAGAAACATTGCTGATGGTATAAACTACTTTGATCCTTGCAAATAGGCCCTGAATCAATATTTTATACTTTTTCAATGCTATTATACATCTTCTAGCATGTCACATACTTATGCTCGTCCTTAACATGTCATGCACATGTATAGACTGTAAAGAAACGGTAGGCCTACGGTAGAAATCATCTCGTGCAGATTGGCAATATTTAATTAACACATTTTTTCTAAAACTTTTCCTTTTCGTTTCTCATTTTGAACTAAGATGAATTCTATGGACTCCACATTGTTCGTCCCTGACATCGCATGTAGCCGAACCTTTAAGAGAAATGGTGGGTATACGGTAGAACTAATTTTGATTTTTCAAAAAAAGTACATAGCTTGTATACAAGTTGAAGATATACTGTTGCTAAAAGTTTCATTTTCCAAGAAGAACATTTTGAGTTTTGCATTTCGAGTCCATTAACATTTTAGAAAATGTTAAGGTGTGAGGCACGGTAGGTATACGGTAGCTTTCTTTTGATGTGAGAACATATCCTTCAGAGCACGCTAATCTTTATCTATGGGAAAATCGGATAACTACTTTCTGTCCCGCGAATTACCTGAATTTGTGATACGGTGTGTGTACCGTAGATTATTCGTAAGCCTGGAAAGACTGTTGGTACATGTGGGGGGGGGGGTGGAGCGGGAAGGTAGGTACAGTGAAATCTGCATAATTTTTCCCTTTCCGCCTTGCGTTTTGCTACATTCTTCATGACATGATAGGTGCCATCTTCCTCATTTTCCATTTCCAAAAATTTCCTGTTTTAAGCAGAGGATAATAAGTGAATTTCAAATCCAAGTTGTTTAAGGCGATTGATCTAGAAAAATATTACTAACTAGCTGGCTTACCCGGCTCCGCCGTATGTTCCGAATAGAAAATTCCATTTCTTAACCGATCCGGACCAAACTTGGCACGCATACCCTTCGGGCCCCGGCGGGTGTCACAGTCCACTTTTCGTTATCGATCGATGTCGATTTTATCGATTTTTGGCAAAATTTGAGCTAGTGGGCTGGAATTTGGCAGAGGGGTGACATGCTCGATTACCCCCCTGTGCCAACTCCCAGCCCCGTAGCTCAAACTTTGCAACAAATCGATAAAATCGATATCGATCGATGACGAAAAGTAGCCTATGACACCCGCCGGGGCCCGTAGTGTATGTGTGCCAAGTTTGGTCCGGATCGGTTCGAAATGGAATTTTCTATTCGGAACATACGTACAGACAGACAGACAGACATTCAGCTGTATATATAGGATAACGACGAGGTACAAGGTCGGGAAAAATCTGCACATTCAAACCACAATGGGAAGACCTTGAAATTCTGTATCCTTGACACAATTCGAGCTAAACGATGGTCGCTCCTTCTTTACAATGTTGTACTCTTTACGCAATGAATTGAATACTCAGCTGTAAACGGATGTTTTTCCTAAGAAACTTTTTGAAAACCAACAGAGCGCTAGTGGCAGCGGGTGCTTGTCAAAATTGATTGACACTGTCGAGGGTCCTTGAGTTTTTTCTTTCTGCTCTCCTTTTCTAATGGAAAGTCTAGATGTTCTTCTATGATAGCAGATACTATAGGAAAAAAAACCTTTTCGTTGGCATTTGAATATGGCTTCCCTGGGGGGGGGGGTAAGTTGCCTTCAAAAAAGTTTATGAGGTCTATATAAATTTCTGAAAATCTTTTTGTCATAATAGAAACTTAAAAGGATCTTCAAGATTATCAGTTGCGAATTAGGTCTTTTTTTCTTGTCTTCAATATAATTAGCCAATTTAGGCATCACTATCTTTTTTTTTTACATATTTTTACATTCTTATATTGAATAATTCGTCGAAGGGTTTTATTGACTTTGCTCAATTCATGATTACCAACCAAAATAGACTCCCCACCTGCTTTATCGTTTTTTATTCACATCCAGTGATGTTAATGTTCATTCAAAATGGAGAAAATTGCGGCTACTTGAGAAAAAACACATTTGCTGCAAACGGACACATAAACCGTGGCCTTTTTCTGCATTTCTGCGTCATGAAATCTTCCAATTGAGAACGTATGAATGTCCTATTCAATTTCGTATAATCTGCATAGAAACTCAGAGTACGAAAGACATAAGCATAGCACATTGCAAATAGTCAAACGTTCAGAGGATTACAAAGCAACCTTTCACATTTTCTCGATTATGTTGAACCCTATGAAACCTGTGCATTTTGTTATATCTGGAGAAGGAAGAAAGGGGAGGGAAATAATTTCATTGATATCCAGAGCTACTGGGACTTAATGTGGAAATAATCGTGGATGTTGGATAACGTATAATCAATGTGTTGGTTGTCTTGCCATCTTCAAATTCTCATTATTCAATCTGAGACCATTAATACCAAAAGTCGCTGAATTTTATGGGTTACTAGCTGGCTTACCCGGCTCCGCCGTATCCGGACCAAACTTGGCACACATACACTTCGGGCCCCGGCGCGTGTCACAGTCCACTTTTCGTTATCGATCGATGTCGATTTTACCGATTTTTATCGATTTTTTCGCAGAGTTCACCTACAGGGCTAGGAGTTGGCACAGGGGGGGGAAGTGAGCATGAGGATTCCGAATACAATATTATTTTCAGAATTATCGGTTACTTTTATTGACTTTATCGATTTTTTGTAAATTTTGACATGCGAGGCTGGGATTTTGCACAGGGGGGTAATCGAGCATGCTGATTACGAACACAATATTAGTTTTCAGGATCGTCCATTACTTTTATCGATTTTACCGATTTTTTTGTAAAGTTTGACCTGCGGGGCTGGGAGTTTGCACAGGGGGGTAATCGAGCATGCAGATTACGAATACAATATTAGTTTTTGGAATTATCCATTACTTCTATCGATTTTATCGATTTTACAAAATTTTAGCTAGGGGGCTGGAATTTGGC
Source organism: Cylicocyclus nassatus (assembly GCA_958299035.1). NCBI lineage: Eukaryota > Metazoa > Nematoda > Chromadorea > Rhabditida > Strongylidae > Cylicocyclus > Cylicocyclus nassatus. The sequence goes on along the minus strand of CATQJL010000223.1, from coordinate 74,078,886 downwards.
ACAGGGGGTAATCGAGCATGCTGATCACCCCCTTGGGGATGATCAGCATGCTCGATTACCCCCCTGTGCCAACTCCCAGCCCCCTAGCTCAAACTTTGCAAAAAATCGATAAAATCGATAAAAGTAATCGATAATCCCGAAAACCAATATTGTATTCGGAATCCCCATGCTCGATTACCCCACTGTGCCAACTCCCAGCCCCGTAGCTCAAACTTTGCAAAAAAATCGATAAAATCGATAAAAGTAATCGATAATCCTGAAAACCAATATTGTATTCGGAATCCCCATGCTCGATTACCCCCCTGTGCCAACTCCCAGCCCCGTAGCTCAAACTTTGCAAAAAAATCGATAAAATCGATAAAAGTAATCGATAATCCTGAAAACCAATATTGTATTCGGAATCCCCATGCTCGATTACCCCCCTGTGCCAACTCCCAGCCCCGTAGGTGAACTCAGCAAAAAAATCGATAAAAATCGATAAAATCGATATCGATCGATGACGAAAAGTAGCCTATGACACCCGCCGGGGCCCGTAGTGTATGTGTGCCAAGTTTGGTCCGGATCGGTTCAGAAATGGAATTTTCTATTCGGAACATACGTACATACATACATACATACATACAGACAGACATACAGACAGACATACAGACAGACATACAAACAGACATTCAGCTTTATATATAAGATCAGCAGCACAAAGATTACTTGTAATGTTTAATCCTATTATACGGTAAAACGTCGTTGCTTCAAATGCTATACGTTGACTCACGCCTTTCTTCAGAAAGAATGTACGTTATTAGATACAAATTTCGCCCATTAGGAATTGGAGGATTAGCAAAACTCATTTTCATCTATTAAAATGGCGGAAAATTTCTGTTAGACTTTTATTTTTATTTTTTATAAATCTAATTGTAAGAAGCTTTCGAAAGAGCTAATGTTTGAGGCATGCCACAAAAATCAAAGAAATTTACAGAATAATAAAAATTTGGGTGTGTCTACAAAACTGTAGTAGAATTCTGGCTATTTGTGCATTTGCGGCATCGGTCATGCTGATGTGCAGACTCTGTCTCGCCTCAAGTAGAGGCAAATTTGAAGATTCAAAAAAGCTTCTGGAATTGACAATTTTGCAGAAATAGGTATAACAGAAATAATCCGCCAACCTAATGTAAAATCTCATCCGCATTTCTTTTTATGCATTTTATTTCCTTCCATTTTGATACCAGATTTCTTTCTCCTTGAAACATCAAGGAAAAAGGAATCCTTGAAACAGAATCTAGGGGTTTTCGGCATCAAGCTGTTTTGAGCCTCTTGGCTCGAAATCTTGAGGTCTGAATTTTTAAACTTGAATTTTTTAACTTGGAATTTAGACTTGCGCTACCAGGTACGAACATGCATTGACTTATAACTAAAACATGTGAAACCATGTTAAAACATGTATGAACACCTCAGCCTCGTCCGAATCGTTTTTCTTCGTCTGCCATGCTCATTTCCAATTCTTGTGCACGTGAAGTGCTGTCAAATTTCACCTCTCTCGTATTCTTCCCCCCCCCCCCCGCATCCACTCAAATCCCCGCCTATGACCACGTCTTATTCAAGTGTTCTTTAGTTACTGCATGATTTATAGCACGAAAACATTACATTTATGTCTTATCAATGTTTTGTGTGTAAAAACGCAAATCTACTGTTTCGCACTTCGTTACTTCAACTGTCTCGTTGTCTCTCAAAATCCATGCTATTTTTCCAATTTCAGTTTAAACGTGTAGTCCTGGCTCCAAAATATCGACATTGGTTCTTTCCTAGGATGAAAGTGCTGGAATCGTCGAATAAGGATAATCAAACGCAAAAGACGAAGACGTTCCAGGTAACTTTATCATTTTTCTTATCTCTGAAATATTTTGTAAATTAATTAAAGTCATAAACCTCGAGCTAGACCTAATTTTTATAATTTATCGCCTGACTAGATGAACGTCGTTCGCGTTGTGGCAATGTGCACAGCCTCCTCTGCGTCTCTGACCGCGCTGCACTAAGGGCGCGCTCTGCTACACTGCGCTCTGCCCCGGGGAATGCCGTAAATTTGTGAAGGGAAAAAACCAAGCAAACATAAGAAGAACATGAAAAAGCATCCTGCACTCTTAGAATTGCACTTTCTGTGGTTTTTTGATTAGACTAAACATTTGTCAATTGTTGGGAACACATCAATACAATCGATTGGATGAAGGTTGTAATTGTAGTTTCTTATCGACATTTCACATCAGATTAACGTAATTATTCCGTTGGTGTAATAATGACTGAACTTTTCAACGATTTCAATGCAAGAGCTCGATGCCTGCTTCCTTGAAAAAATCAATATATTGATCGTCCTATTCACGCGCACAAATGCAGCTCTCAACCAATCGATATATCGATCTACTGTAACGGGCGCGAGAAAACTTTGAATAATTTTAACAGCAATTTTTAGCTAGCATACTTACAAGGTGGTCCGAGTTAGTTTCTGCACAGGAAAGAAGGTGCTTCTTGCCCCCTCACCCCCCCCCCACCGTTCGGTAAGTAGATATATTCAGCTACAAATTTCGTCCATGCGAAATTAATTTCCGGCTGTAAAGCCAGCTCGCTTCTATAAAAAACATGTTATTGATTTAACTTGATTGTTACAAATTTTTATTTTTGATTTTTGGTTCGAGTTAATTTTTTTGTGTACAAATCATACTCATTTCAGCACTACTTGCCTGAGGGTGACCGATGCTATAGTTGTGTACATTGTCGTGCAAATCTAGCCAGCCATAATGATCTTATCTCTAAGGTAGGTATCCTATATTGATTGATATTGTGAAAAATCAATATATCGATTTTTTCAGTCATTTCAAGGAAGTCAAGGCAAAGCTTATCTCTTCAATTCAGTGTAAGTTTTTCTTCATTTTGAAAATTAGTTTATAATATTAACATCAGAAGATGATAAATTTAAATCATCCTGAATTTTTTAATCATTTTTTCATTGAATCCGTTTGTTTTCCTGTTTCAGAGTATCTTTTCGGGAGGTCCAAAAAACGCATTTTCTGCTCTTTTTGTTGAAAAAATGAGCAATATTTCCCTTTAGTGTAAATATCGGGACAGGACCGGCTGAGGAGCGAGTTTTACTAACAGGCCTTCATGCTGTAGCCGATATCTATTGCCAGTGTTGTAAGACGACACTTGGTTGGAAATACGTAAGTCACAAATATTTTTTTTAAATTTATCATTATTTTTGTTTTCCAAGAATATTTAGAAAACCCGAGAAGAATTGTATTAAAGACAATATTTTTTGGGCACAGAAATTCTATCTTCCTAACAAATAATATGCTCTAGAACTGTTTTATGCTCTTGCGCGATAAGCACCCACTAGATTACTGTAGCTTTTTCATCCAACCAGTAGTAAATCTTTTTCAAATGGGTTCTAAAGTGCTTGGTTCTACGAAGAAAATAGTGCAGTCCTTTGTGAAAAGAGGAGCACATTACTTTCTACTTTAACGCAGCAAATAACACTAATTCATAGATAACAAAGACAATTACTACTGATTTATTGGTGTCGATCACCTAGTCATCTGTTCGAAGAGTGTGACAACTCGTACTCTAAGCAAATATTTGTACCTTGAGACTGAGAGCTGTCCAAATCTTCACTCCAAGTCGTAAATAACACGGTGTGAAAGCTTGTGCCTTGTGCCATGGACTGCTGCTGCTCAAATTAGTTGTGCTTTCGCACACCGCTAGTGCTGCTGTGCTGACTAGTCGATATGCATGGCACATTGGGAAAAGCAGGAAAACATCGCGATAACTCGTCCGAGCGGCGACGTTCGTTAGAGGAATCGTTCTGGCGACATTTGGTATTATTTTGAATGGTTTTGATGGAACGAGTAGTAGGAAAAGGACAGGAAGAGGGGAGGAGGAGGGTAAAAGAGAGAGTGCCCAAGCCAGGAAAATTGTTAAGGATTGGACGGGGGGGGGGGGGGAGGCAGAAAATGGGCGAGAAAAATAATTTTATACATCTTCACGTATCTCATTTCTATTCACTTTATGTGGCTTTATCAGGTAAATGAGTCCGGGTTTGAGCAAGGAGGGGAAGATTGAGGAGGAGGAGGGGGGGGGGGGGGAGTGAATGGTCGGGGAATAACTTTCTGGAATTCTGACTCTTTCACCTAATATTTATTCGAAATACTAGCAAAAAGGGTAGAGATTGGACGAGGAAAAGAATGAGTGAGGGGGGGGGGAAGAAGAATAGGTTGGATGATAATTATTTGAAATTCTCGCGTTTTTATCGGATATCTGATTACCAGTAGCGGTGAAGATTTTTTTCAAGGAGGGGGAGAGGGTAGGGGGGGGGGCAGAGGGGCTGTACAGAAATTAAGTGACCACCCCATAAAGGATTTCTACAAAGCTGATTTAGATTTTTGAAAATTTTAAAGAATTATTTCAACTTTTTACGAGTAAAAACTAGTCACTTGCGCAGTTTTATAACTCCTCTATGTAACTTCAAAAACTAAGGGGAAAACAGTTTTCTGGTCTCAACGTTTTCAATTGATATCCATTTACAATAGCAGAAAAAATGAGTGGGGATTGGGCAAGTAAGGGCAAGGGATAGAATAGGCGTGAAAACAAATTCTGGAATTCTTACTTTCCAACTTATAGGTGGATCCTTACAATATTTCCTCACCCAATTTTTTTTCCTGAGGCCACTTTCGAACTCCGATATTTTGCCTCCTTCCTCAGTCCTCATTTTTTCTATTCTTTGTGTAAGGACAACTCTCGCAATAGAGAGAGAAAAAAGGTTCGTTTCCCAGAATACCCTCTCAAGAGTGCAACCGGAATACAATGTGCGTCGTCTTGCCATTGTTCTCCATTGTTGTAATCTTTTTACGCTCTCGCGTTTTTCATCATGGGGAAATGGGAAATATGTGCATTATTTTCTTTCGACGTTCTTGAAGCTGAAGAAGCTAGTGCTGCTGAGACGTAGGGATAAATTACTGTACTCATTCGGGAAAGCTTGCGATGTTGTTGACGCAAGAACAGCAGACATTTTTCGCACAAAGAGCTTTCCATGGATGTTGGGTGGATCAGCTGTTTTCTAATCTGCGGCTTGGGGTTGATGAACGTCTGCGAATAGTGTTGCATTAGAGTGCAGAACCAAGATTCAGAAATCTTGTCTGTAATTACGTCCATCGAGCATGTATGGTATCAGTAGCACGGTAATACTCTTCTGTTAACACCCACCTTTCATCTCAATCGCTTTTATCAATATAATAGCTGCTGGTGGCATTGCTTAAAGTTTATATAGCCGTCCTCAACCCAATAGAAACGTGGTTGGCAATCTTGAGCTTGTGCTGGAGCGCGCCGTCGCGATAGAGCGCGACACCATCTAAGACAAATCAGAATGTGGCCTGAGAATACCGCTCTCTACCGCGAACGGCTTGCTCCTTCAAATTCATATTCGTCCACCAAGCGTCCACTGGAATGGGGACGATTATGAACAGCTCCTCTCTACCAGGAATTTTATTTTATTAAAAATGCGGAAGAAAATAGCTTTGATTCAACGATTCTGAGTGCTTTTTCTTTTTAACATGCGGATAGATGTTATGAAAGTAATTTTCTTTGGGTTGTTAACTTTGTCTTACATTTTCTACATTTCATTTTATTTTTTGTGATTCTATTACTTATTGTGAATTGGCGTGAACTTTTTTGATTTGCCCTAAAGAATGGATAATTTATCCTTGCTTTAATGATTTGCACTCCTCAGTCGTATCTTCAAAGAAACTAGTTGACCTTGCACTATGGGCAGACAGCTATCAGAATGGAAATTCGGCGCTCCAATTCAATCATCAATTATGCGTCTGCGATGTTCGTTGTCGTCGCGTGCGCGCGCTCTACATCAAAATGTGCCCGCGTCAGGACAAGCAATTTTTGGCGCACGAACTTTTGCATTAGAATGTCCGAGTTCGTGTTTTTCTCGTCTTTAGGCGTTCTCGTCCACGAAAAAAGCCATTCGAGCTCTGACTGGGGCACAAAAGCAAAAATCTCAGGGGACGCGTTGAGAGCCGTTTGCAAACGGCTGGCAGTGGCTCGCACCGACAAACATCGTTAGACAGCACTTAGTGAATGAGCCGCACGGCCAGCCGTTGAGAGCTGTTCAGATTTCGTAAAAATTGCGAAAATACTCGTGTCTAGCAGTAGAGGCAAAATTGAAAGCCGCATCCGGGGACGAAAACAAGGTAATCTTGCCGACAAAATTGGATTCTGTTTGTGGCTTTCCCGAGTCAGACGTTAGTCCTTTCGGTCCAAATATTGAGGGGGGGGGGACGCAATTAATCACTAAAATGCGCTACTGATGCTGCTGTACTATCCGTCCATTTCGACTAAACAACAATAATTTTGTGCCCGGCACATTCTAAATTGCGGGGGCTTATTGGAATCACATGGGAGAGCGCGTGACACTACTACGCTATAGTGCAAACTCGGACTCAAAAAATAGAGCAATCACCTGACATGGCACAGCCGCTGGCGAGACACATTCAACTAGTAAAGCAAGCATAAACAAGTTTTGAGTTCGAACCTCTTGTAGGGTAAAGAGCTTACTTGGAAGTTTGAACGGAGGGAATAGATTGGGGAGAAAACCATGCGTCAGGTTGATACATAAGCCTTCTACCAGAAATTTAGATAATTCCTTCCCCAACGTCCATTAAATCTTTTACTTTCGTACGCAATAGACAGAGAAACTTCAATTTTCCAGCAGTACTTCAAGCAAAATATTGCCATATCGCAGTGGTGGAAGTTTTTAGAGAAAAACGCTTGAAAAAATAGTTTTTTAGATTTTGCTAGCTAAAATTACTAAAACTCTATTGAATTCCCTTTAGTTTTGTTTGGTTTCATGGCATGCCTTTCCAGGTGAGGAAAATTTGTGGTAATCGGATGTCTCTACGAATACTTATAGTATCTGAATATTTTAACAAACTTTTTGCTTTCAAATTGAAAAAGTTCGATACGTATGATAAGATACAACTTTTATATGTTACAGAAACTAGATGACTTAAGAATATTTATTCGAGCATTTTAAACGAATTTTTCAAAAGTATTTGTTGGTGCAACTATATCCATTCAACAGAAACTCGAATTCCTTCAAAAATCTCTAATTTGTTTGTTACCTTAATTTCCTTGGCTTGTTTTTGTCCCAGTATGTTTACTTTATTAATTTCGTTAACGTTAACATCATCATACCGAAAATAGAAAACAGTTTGATTGAAATTTTACAAAAAAAATTTTTAGCGGTTTCATTTATTGGCAAAAAAATGAACCTTCATTTTATTCCCGAAGCTGCGCACGAATTGTAGAATGGAATATGGGGGACAATGACACTTTCAGTGCTTGGAACCATATTTCAACCCAGGGGTCGGCACGAGGTGGCTTTCCGAAAACGCAAAAAACGAAGTCCCCCTGACTTTCGCAAAATTTTACGAAGTTCCCATTGTCCTTCATCCGAATTTCCGAATCGACTAACAAAACGTAACGCCGAGTGAAAAAAAATTAATTTCGGACCCACGATATTTCCTGCTTTTTCGTTCCAAAAACGATATTCTGCTTGCTTATAAGCCATGCCGTGCCCTGTTTCTAACAATAACGCTATATCTATTATAATTGGTTTTTCCCTATCGCAGACTTTTGACATGATTTTTTGAAAATACAAGTTGTATTGTAGTATTTGCACAATCTTCGTATTTTGTTTCTTTGTGTTTTGACGACTTTCATGTGATTCAGAAGATTTTTAATTGGAAGCTGTTGATAGAGATTGAATGGATTCCATCAATAGCAAGGGACATTATACCAAACAAACGAGTATTTTTGGGTGACACGTGATTTATAAACGAAATACTCATTCACCGTACTATTTGAAATAGTGTCTATTTTTGGTGTCTATCCTATCTTCCTATCCATACGCAGCTCTCCTTTATGCTTCATCTAAACTTGCCCATGTCCATCATTCGCACTAATACTCTGTGAGTGAATCATATATTCTCAGTACTTCCGCGTCAGTAATGCAATCAAATATCCAATAACCTTATTATTTACTTATGTGTTGATGTGTGAATATTACGGAATTGGCCGATAGGAAAAGTTCACAATGGAGATTTTGGAATGAGGGAATGAAGAAAAAAAGGGGAATTTTGAGGAACATTGATAGACTGCATTCAGAGAAGAGAGAAGGGGTAGGAGAAAGGACGAAATTTGTGAAAAAGAAAAATTCGAAAAAGTTGGTAAAGTTAGACATTCCCAGCGAAACATGTGAGAGATTCTGAGAAGTTGGAAAAAAGGGGTTATGCATTTTTTCCAAAATTTTGCAGCTTTTTGATTGCTGTCATATAAATTTTCTAGATGTCATGCTTTAGCAAAACTCATGCGCATTCTTTAATATTGACTGCTCGGTTGGCATAATGTTTTCTCACAACTTTCTATTTGATACTAAACAGAATCAGTCTTCATGCTGCATATCGCTGATAATTTTCATAAGATTCGTAAATTATATGGCATCTTACCATCGTAAATTTATATTTAAATTTTTCAGGAACATGCTTTTGAGTCGAGTCAAAAGTACAAGGAGGGGAAGTTTATCATCGAACTAGCACATATGGTGAAGGACAATCAATGGGAAGATGGTAAAAAGCGGAAATCGATCTGACTGAGTGAACTACGTCGACATTGTGCTCGCGCATGCAAGCGCGCTGTTGCGTTGCGTAAGCACGTTTTATCGTTGTCGCGATAATTAATTCAAGCTTCTATGTGCCATTATGTGTCCGAAATAATTGCAGTCTTTTGCAGCTTTCTCCTGTTACTTCCCCTTCAATTTTCTGTGTGTTCTTTATACAATGTTAATCGATTGTAGACGACTTATCGATTTTCACGTGTATGTATGCGTAGCGTATGCGCAGCATACCGTGATGCCGCTACATTAGCGATCGAACGTTTTTTTCTTCTTCTTATGTTTGAATTTCCCGCCAGTCTTTCAGTTGTCGCGGCTCGAGTCCTTCTCCACACATACACAATACGCCCATACTTTCGCTTTGCGCACCCTTCAATTGTGTACATACTTTGTTTATAGGCGATGATCTACCGCCGCGATTTATAGCCGGATGTTGTGTAATTTCTTGTCTATCGTAAGCATTATTTGCTAGAAAAGACCCTGTTGTATGCACGAACGCTATATTTCGAACTATGGTAGTCCGCAACTTCTGTAATTAATGACTGTAGATCAAATCGAATCAGGTAGTTCAAAGACGAGTTCCTATGTATTTTTCCTCACACATCCTCGGTTGGAAAACAATTTCCGATGCATATATGTCATTGTTGATTATTCTTGTATGTTCTTTGCTCCATGCCCATCGATACAACCAACGAGTAGAGACGCAGGGTTTTGTGCGCGTCTCTAACTGTCTGCACCCTCCCAGCACAATTGGTCGTACCCTGAATAGTGATGTGTGGAATCTAAATGCCGTTATATGATCTGAACGTCATTGATGGTCAGCTTCGAGCCATTTGATCGGGGGATTTACCCCTTCTGAATTCTTTAAAAATCCATCAAGCTCAAGGCATTGTTAATGACGTCACCTGCTTACTCAGTCGCTTTACGTCCAGCCTCTTATGTGATGCACGTCCGTGATCACAGACTTTCTCCACCCATTCCATCTCCACCCGTGTGTTTCTGAACATTTTGTGCTTTTCTTTTCGAAACCCTTTCTCGATCACCCATTATTTGCGATTTTTTGATGGTTGCTTTAGCATTTCATTTATTCGAGTTGTCGATGTATTTTTCACAAATGAGAAGTGAAAGAAGAAGACTGTTTGTATGAGTTAGAATACAGCAATTTTTCTGCAAATGCCCGTGGTGGGTTCATTCACCTGTGTACATCGTTTATTCATTGTTTACTCACTTTTGCGTGTTTTTTTCTTGCTGTACAATACTGCTCATGACAATGAACTATCTTTCTCAACAGGCTTTCTTGTATTTTGAAAACAAGGCAAGTGGATTTCAGTAGATTTTAATCGCCTGCAAGTTCTTACGTGACGTGCAAATTTGCAACAGGTTGATGATGATGGCTATCTTAATTCTTTTGTCCAGGTAGGATGTTTACTAACTGTGCAGACTGTGTGTTGGTAACTCAGTCCTAGACCTGAAGACTGCCGATGCTCCGACGAAGGTGACGGCACCGAAATGTTAGTCTGACCAAAAAAAGTGTTAACAATATTGGCTCAAGAAGAACACAACTTGGGTATTGATTGTTGAAGTATCTAATGTCAGGAAAACAAACCAGATTTGTAAAGGCCATCTAAGGCTTGCAAAATGATCTCAGACGCAGGTGATGATTTGTTGAACACTGCACATTCAAAACATCGACTAGACAATCTATCTTGATGTTATAAGCAGTACAAAGCGTGCCGTTATTGCATTATGAAGTTCCCTGGACAACAATGCATCAGGAACGGCTTAGATGTACAGGCAAACAAAACTGGAAGCTCTACACCGAAAAAGCAGTACATTGAAACATTACATATCATCCAGGAATGTCTTTGCTATCTGTACAGTATGTTAGAAAGAGAATAAGGCTATGGTTTTGGCTTCATAGCTGTTATGGACGAGATTGTATATATACAAGGTGCGCCAAGATTACCGGCTCCATCTTTGCAGCACTCCCACGAAAAAACCACTGATAAATATAGATAAGCTCAATTTATGTCTACCTTAGTGAAACTCTACAACAGATATTTTACAGATTGTAAAAAGACTGCTTTTGTCAAGAATTTGAGGATATTAGAAGAGTCATAGCAGTTTTGAAGAAAGCAAAAATGGTATGTGTATAACTTTATACATTGCTCTGCACATGAATGAATCAAAGTCTTTTCGGACCATACCTAGCTGGGTTTGTAGAGCACACTTTACACTATCACGTTGTCCTGGTTGTATTCAAAAGAATTTGTTCTTTTACGAGATACAAAAATGTAGTTGCGAAAATTACATGCATACGAGCAACCATTTATGCTTAAAATTGACTGTGAGATCTCAGACATGCGAAACCTTCTAGGTAAAGAACACCACTATATCTGTGAGACATATAGAATAGCACCTATCACGGCCAGTCAGTGAAAATGGAGAGGACATTTTCTGATTCGCATGCGCACCCAATAGGGCCAACATACCACTGATTTGATATACGGCCTCTAAGCATAATTTGAAAAACTGAGAACCACCCATCTTCGAAATCAATGTCTAAAGTCCCTTACTCAATAATGTTAGAGGCAAAGACTTGCTTCTACTTTGATGCTCAATTTCAAAATATGAGAAAAGATTCTGAAGAATCGAGTAAACTCTTGAAAATTGTGCCTGCGTACAGAGCACACTTTGGCTATTGCGAGGATTCAAGAAATCGAAAGATAAAGCAATTCTGATTTAATTATTGCATTACAGTGATGATGGTTGGTGAAAACAGATGCATGCTTGAACCATCGTCAAGCCCGCCTAGTGGATTTCCCATTTGTCATAAGGAGTATGTAAGGTATTATTGTCCCGCCCATAAAGAATTGAGAAAGTTTTAAGTAATAAATTAATCCTTAGAAAATTTGGATTGGGTAGATTTTGAATTCTTGGGAGCTGGCTTAGAATCTTGAGAGGTGGCGAACGCCGTCCCGGAAATGGGTCTTGGAATGTTTGTCTCCGTGAGTTATAAAACAGGTAAGTTTCTACAGCTTGTTCTATCTACATTTCCATATATCCATTATCTTTTCGTTACTCAGTGATCTTCGAAGACTAAGGCTCTTGCAACACGAGTGCGTATCTGACGGATTTCAGTGTACGAAATGAGGAGAGATAAACAAAAAAGGGAGGAAGCTTTGCTGTGCATATCTCTTTCTCTACACATAGAGATAAATAATTTATTAGGTCGTTCCAAAAGCAATGTCGCTTTTTCAAATGAACGCCACATTTCGTGGAGCTAGGATTTTCAAGAGCTCTTGGAATCAGTCGATGCAGCACTTCGTCCTCTTTCTAATGGTCGTAATTTTGTTGCATAATATTCAATGAGATCCCAAAAAAATACCAAAACTTGTGACTCATGCTTTTTGTTATGGTCAAGTTCGGGTATTTTTCTATATTTTTGTACTGATATTTTTCTATACAGGGTGTCCCAAAAGTATGTATCGAACGTTTGATCGTTAATATCTCTCTTCCCAAGAAGTCTTTTGCCTTGCTTCAAGTACCATTTTGTAGAGCTGGCTTCAACTTAGATTTGCATTAAAGAACGAATCACCCATCTCTCTTCATTACTGTAGGATTACGGTAGAAACTTGAAACATATGGTGTCAATGTGGAAAAAGCTGCAGTTCCAAAATTCTTCAAAAAATTGTGAAAACTTGTGTAATAGGGTTTTTATGGATGCTGAGTTCAATACTCAACTATTCACAAGATTACAAAGCTTTCTAAACGGTGTAATCGCACTTTTTAGGAACATTGAAAAAATGGCCGCTACCTCTTACCTGGCATAACTCCTCAATGAAGCATCATAATAAGTTGGGAACTTTACAGTTATAATCAGCAACTCTAATTAGCCTAGTGTGAAAACTTTCAGGCTGTTTTATTTCCTTTCTAAGGCAAAATATGGCCTTTCATTGCTTAAAACCCTCTTTGAAGTTTCTACCGTAATCCTACAGTAATGAAGAGGAATGAGTGATTCGTTCTATAATGCAAATCTAAGTTGAAGCTAGCTCTACAAAATGGTACTTGAAGCAAGGCAAAAGACTTCTTGGGAAGAGAGATATTAACGATCAAACGTTCGATACATACTTTTGGGACACCCTGTATATTTGTACTTTTCAAAATCAAATTTTCAATGATATCAAATTCCATATTTGGTCAATTCAAACCTCACAGAACAACAACCGGCAAGCAACTCCGGTGTCATTCGACACAGCTTTTTCCCCTCTTTTTACCAGTTGTTTTTGGTTTCCGATTCCGGGATAAAATCATCATAATTCAGGTTTTCCAGGGCTCCCCATGGTGTACCCGGAATTTCCGAAAATTGCTAATCCGAAGCGGTAAACGCTCATCTGCTTTCTAAAATTGGTGCCAAACCATAATGCATCTTTGTAAGTTTCGAAATCCGAAAATCTATTGGTGTTTGATGTTTGTGTCTGAGAGAAGCCTGCTAAAATTCGGTGATCTATTGGAAAAACTCTACAAAGATCATGACGAGCTATGGAAAGCAGAAAAAAATCGTGCTGTTTCCTATAGGGTTTGCTCAATCCACCTGTTATTTGGACTTCTTCGAGGGATTGTTGTAAAAATTTAGAAAAATTGTGAAACTTGACCTTCTCAAAAGCATGGGTCGCAGGTTTTGGTTAGTTTTTTGGAGCTTATCGAGTATTGTGCAATGCTCACATAATCTTTAGAAAGAGAATGAAATGCTGCATCGAATGCCACCATGATCTCCTAGAAATCTTGCTTTCTCGAAATGCAGCGTTCACTTGAAAAAAGCGACATTACTTTCGGAACGACCTAATATAAGAAGTCTTCACGTGGAGGAGACCACAAGAGATTTTCAAGGTTTAGCGAGTGTAGACATATGTGTGCCACTTTTTTCAAAATGTTTTCCAACATCATTACATCTGTGTTCGTAAAGTTTTATTTTTGCATTCCTCTTTACACCGTACTTTTTCAAAAATTGAAATGCTAAAACGCAGAGTTGTCAAACATACTCGTGAGTATACTATCTGCAAACTTCAAAAATAAGCCTTTTGAGGGAAGAAATGAAACGCAAGAAGATCCCAAACTCCGAGAGCAGTGTTGACATTGCAAGCTCGTTGCAGTGTAAAGTGCATATTTCCGACGATCTGAGTGCAGAGTAGACAAAATTGCAATTGCTCAGGGACCAGCTAATACCTGTACTACCACAAAAATTTTATTATCGTTCGCGATATGTACAGATTGTCTCCTTCGACTACCAAAACATGATGACAAGTTTGCTTAGCTTACAACACTTCAAATGCTTGCAAAGAGTGCTAAATAGAATTCGTAAAATCGACACTCGCAAAAAAAATTCGCAAAATTCGTATGCAAAAAAATGAGTACAGGGTAATGTAGTGGCCCTTGTTCGCCTTGGCTAAAAGTGATGCAACAAAGAATAACTATCCGTCTTCAAACAATGATTCCAAAACTCATGGCATCCAAGCCTTAGGTGAAAATGAATAAGCGAAGCAGATGAGTTCTTCTTACCCGATCAGACCGAGATGTCAGATCAATACAAGTTATTTGCTTTGTTTTCACCAATTTTTATTGCTCTGACATAATTCGAAATATCTTTTCAACCCTCATGCACATAAGTTTCGGGTCAGGATTATATGTCGACGCGGGCATCTGCGACAGAGCGCGCAGCGCGACACATTACAGGCATACAGATTTGGAGGGGGGGGGGGACAGCGCGGGGTAGAACTAACCGCGCGACATATAGTCCCCGTACCCATAATCTAGATAATCGACTCATTAGCTCACATAGTTCGAATTGCAAGCAACATCAGAATCATAGTTTTTATAAGTAAGAAGATAGCACTGTGTACAAAATCAAACTTTGATGTCGGCCCTGTCAGTGCATCACAATAAAAATCGCTCTTGCTTACTTCTGTAAAACATTTCACTGTACCTGTTCTGCTCCTATCTCTGACTCACTATGTCTGTAATCAGCATACTCACTAAATCCCCTGTGCCAAACAGCTCCGCAGCCCGATAAAAAATAACATCAATGATTATTTCTCTAAGAGGTTAAAGAGGTTATTGTAAATGTAAAGCAGCTCACCGCCTGTGCCAACTTAAAGCCGCATAGCTCAAAGTGTGCAGAAAGCTGATAAAATTGATGAAGGTTATCAATAATTTGAAAATTTTTCCTAAAATTATCCTGCCTTCAGTTTCGAGTTCTTGGCTCACTGACGCTCACTTCCTAAGTCTTGAGGCGGTTTTTGATAGGATAGTTCACTTATGCATTCGATAATTCCCGACACTGTAGAGGGCAATACCGCCGAAACCTTAGTCGAATAGAGGATATACCACTCCCGCTGTCCAACTGAACAAGCAAGCCACAACAAGCATTAGCAACATGCCGAGATTAATCATAGTCGAAACTTGGACAATTTGAAAATTGTTATTATATTTTGTTATGTACTTGTATCTAACCAACATGCCTCACCCACCCCAATGCAATCCTGCTCCGCAGCTAATTTGCGAAAACAAACATGCATGTATACATACATGATACATACATACATGCATACCAGTGGCGGCATACCCTCTATACACAGAGCCACATACTCTGGTAAGCTTCACTTTGTGGGCCATGAGAGGACACAACCTTCACTTGAGAGAAAAACAGAAGTCATCCGGGGCGAAGCCCCGGATGTTATCATCCTGACTATATTGGAACGAATGTGAATGAAGCAAATATAGAGGAGAATTTTATTAAGTTATTTCAACGAGACCGAGAATTTGCGTTTTTACAGCTTTTTCTAAAAAGGTTTCTGTGAAATTTATGCCAAAATTCAGGACAACATTTCCCAGTTAACCTCTTATTTGACCAAAATCGAGTATCGGAAGCTTAGGAAAGCTGTTGGAGTTGAATTAAAACGAGAAACTGCATCTTGATCAACTAAATCTTGCACAGAGAGTCGCGCACGAAAACGCTGGTCTACCTCGTTTGTGAATGATTTGCAAAGCTTGGGACGTTGTCAGTTCTCCTCATCATGTCATGACGATCAGAATGATAATAATGTTGCAGCGTTTCGTTGAGACCCCGCGGAAATCTACGACCAGAGCCAAATGCCCCGTCGGCTCTAAGGCGGTACGCAACAATCGCCCGTCCGGGTAAGTTACCCGGACAGGTAGTTTCTGCTTCATAGCTCAGTGCTCTGCGAATCTGTGTTATTCCTTGTTTGTTCATCTATTGGAGGCTCTACTAACCTAATATTGTAGCACAATGAGTAGCAGCATTTTGCTGTATAAGCTGAGATAATTCGTTATTTGTATGATCCCGAACGGGATCTCCCACTGATCACGCTTAATTTCAAAGTTATTTATATCCGCAAAAACTCAATGAAGACGTTACAGAGTTTTGCTGTCGACCTATTACGACATGCTAGGCGTGTTTTAGTAGCACAGATGAAATGTGCAAGTTTTGAGTTTTTCGATAGAGCCCAATTCGCGAGCACAGGTTCAGCGAAGATTTTGTCAACTTGATTTTTCACTTCTTTCTTTCACAAACATGCATAGCACTGTCGTAATAAATGTACAGCAAAACTCCGTGACGTTTCCATTGAGTTTTTGCGGATATAAATAACTTTGAAAATGAGCGTGATCAGTGAGAGATCCCGTTCGGGATCATACAAATAAGAATCATCTCAGCTTATACAGCAAAGTGCTGCTAATCATTGTGCTACAATATTAGGGTAGTAGAGCCTCCAATAGATGAACAAACAAGGAAGAATGCAGATTCCCAGAGCACCGAGTTATGAAGCGGAAACTACCCGTCCGGGTAACTTACCCGGACGGGCGATTGTTGCATACCCCCCCCTGGTCTGTCTCCGCTGCTCGTCTGCGTCTCCGCGCGGTGCGCGCTACCTCGCTACCCCAAACGCTGGGCGCGGGGCATTTGGCTCTGGTACCCTTTTCTTCGCTGTTTCGAACCCAAATTTAGCAAACT
The DNA here is from genome assembly GCA_958299035.1 of Cylicocyclus nassatus. NCBI lineage: Eukaryota > Metazoa > Nematoda > Chromadorea > Rhabditida > Strongylidae > Cylicocyclus > Cylicocyclus nassatus. The sequence continues at coordinate 74,062,141 of CATQJL010000223.1, read as the reverse complement.
ATATATCACTATATATCATTTCGAAGCTCTTGATCTCTATTTTCACGCTGATGGCGTCCCAAAACCTTTTTTGATTTGATCAAGAAATCCGGCAAAACCTTGTTTTCGAAAATCTCTTGTTTTTCTCCTAGTTTAACTCTTTTCACGCGCTTTTTTCGTGCATTCTATAGATCTTGCTTCTGTTCATAATGCAGACAACCACCCAGCCCTTACCTCTTCGATTATGGTGGAAGTTTTTGCAAAAATCGTAAAAAGTGCGTTTTTCTTTACCTTGCTCTGTTTCAGTGCTCTCGCAGCGATTTTTTCCAGCTTGGGCGATTATTGCTTAGAATAAGCGCAGCAATCTAGACAGCGTCCCAGGAAACAGGAACGTCAATGCGGGAGTGAAAATTCGAAGGCATCAAAAATCAAATTTGGCTTCGACGTTCTTTTCGACTTACAAGGGAATGGTCAAAAATCGAAGTGGTCAATTCATACAAGCTGCTACCATTAGATGCAGCATAAAACGCTGACTCAATCTGTCTTCCTTATCTGCAGAGCGCTTTTGTGGACGAAGTTATAAGCCATTGAAGGCCATCATTTTGCTAAGAAATTATGCGTGTAGAGGGCAAACTCGGCCGTACAGAGCCACACCCGGCTCACTGCTAGACCAAAACATGCAGCTAGGTCAATTCATATGGCCAGTACCTAAAGGTGAGCGAAAAGTGCAATAATGTGCCTAATCTCGCAATTTTTGTGTACGATTTTTTCGCATTAAACTTGGTCATAACTTCGCTTGGAAAGGCGCTCTGCAGATACGGAAGACAGATTTGAAATCAGCATTTTATGCTGCATCAAATGGTATGCAGCTTGCGTGGATTGGCCACTTCGACTTCTGACCATTCCCTTGTTAGTAAAAAACGAAATTTTGCGTTTTCATAACTAATTTCTTTCTTGTTTATCTTCCTTTTGATAACCACTCCTTCCGAAACATGTTTCTTTTGAAAAAATCATAAAAAGGATTCAGCTCTTCTTCGCTTTCCCCCGTGTTGCGAATTGCTGGTCTGAGCGAAAATTTGCACTTTGTAGAGCAGCCAAATGAAAGATTTCGAACCTTATTGCAGCGTTTTAATCCGGTTTACAGCGGTTTCTTTCGCTTTTTATATCTGTTTTACGTCATTTTCTCTTCTCTGATCTTCTTCAAACAACATTCACTATTTATGAGGTCAGATGTTCAAACATCCTTCTGTTGACGCCCTCTCTCGGCTATCGAAGGTATGAGTGGCGGTCCGAGGGGGCGGGGACGGGGGCGCCCCCCCCCCACTCCAAGAATGGGTCGCGAAATTTTTTAAAGTCACTTATAGGGTTATAAAAATGTACAAGTGACTTGTTTATACTTGTAAACAATTGAGATAATTTTTGGAAAATAAATTATTTTGGTAAAAAATTTTTCTCGAAGGCGTGGGCGCCACGCCCCCTTTTTCTAATATTTTGGGGTCATGGTCCCACAAGAACTTTGGGAGGCATCCCAAAAATTTTTTCGGAGTGCGTGGCTAATCCTGGGACCGCCACTGATGCATACATACCATTGACGTACCGAGGCGTGGGGGGGGGGAGGGGGGAGAGGTGCGCCCTTTACCCTTAAAGGCAGTGTCCCACCAAAGTTGAGGTCGTACGGGCTTTCACAAATTCTATTATAGAGACCTCTAAATAGGCCATTGCAACAGGTCCCACACAATTTGACCCCCTCCACGCTGAGAAAAATTTGCTCAAAGTGGTACGCGGAGAGCGATTTGGTGCGCGCGGACGACTCCTTCAGTCTCTCCCTCACGCGTTTAAACATGTCCCTACAACAGGCATCCACCTCCGCTCTGTTGCTGCCACTGTGGTTGAGACTGAAGTTGGAAGGCAGAACTCGTCCACGTTGCTTCCGCGGGGCCTCCAGAAAACGGGGTTTTGGGAAATTCGTGCTTGTCTAGCGATGTATCGGCTTAAATCGAAGCCCATACACAGCGCTGGACAGGGTCCGACAGGCTTGCAAAATGCAAAAATCTCGACAACTAAATTTTGGTGAAACGCTGCCTTTGGGTTGCGAAATCAATTAATACCTTTGAAATCAATTACATGGGTTATGAAAATGTGCAAGTGACTTGTTGATATTTGTAAATCTTCATATATAAAGCGGAAAATCTGTATGTCTATGTGCATTCCCCATAGTCATTAAGGATGAGCGGTGAAGCTTAGTTTGATCTGCTGGTCATCAAGACAGGTAAGGAAGGTAGGATGCGAACCCAGAACGAGTCGAAATTGAAAGAAGGATAAGTTTTGCTGCATGGGATGTCAAGCACGGTAGACTGGCTCCAGCTCGGGGTGGAACCCGAGATGTCAGCTCAACTGAAATAATTTTGAAATTTTTTGAAAATTCAATTTAGCCTTACTAAAAAATTTTTCGGAGTAAGTACGCTGCAAAAATGTCATCCGTTTGATTAGGATTACATTAGAATTTTGCGAGTTTGTAGAAAATATTGGAGTATATCTGCGAGGTAACTTCCATGCATGTACATGTTTTAGAATATCCTCTTGGTCTTCCTCCCAGGTGTTCCAGCTCTGCCCAATATTTTGAGCTTTCAGGCAGCTAATCAATTTCAAAAATCTGGGCTTTGTAATGAATCCTCCCCTCTTTGAAGGCAGTGGACAGGCAGAATGGACCCTTCTCGAAATTTGGTGGATTTAGGGAGTAGACTCCCCAAGTACATTGTAGCCCAACCCCCACCTGCCAATTCATGCGCTTAGTCCTGGAAAATTCGCTTCAAAACTCCACCAGTCCCGCCCATTCAATGGAAATGGGAGGGGCTGGTGGAGCTTTGAAGCGCATTTGAGAAGGGTCCATTCTGCCTGTCCACTGTCTTCAAAGGCAGTGTCCGGACTAGGTTGGAGGTTTTGGGTTTCACCATTGCGCGAAAGTAGCCTGCCTGACATATCCACCAGTCCAGTCGCCCACACATTTCGCGGAACCAAAAGCGAGAAAAATGCTTGAAGTTGGGAGAGTTACGCCACGATCGGAGGACCCCGCGCACCAAGGGATATATCGGTAAGCTAGAGCGTACAGTCTGCCCCAATCCTAACCAGGCCAAAATTGGCATGGCGGGAGTCCTCGTCGCTAGGGTTTTGCGGTCACGCCCACGGCCTACTTCTCTACTCTCTCTCCAATCCCTTTGCTCTCTCCGACAGCGCGCATATGCAGCGCAAACGCTTGGCGCTGCGAGCGCGCAAAGTTACGCCGACGGTTCGGCCTGATCCCAATTGGAGCAGACTGTATGTATCGCACACACTCAAGACGTAGGGTCCCACCACGAGTCCCCGTCTTAACCTCGGCAGCAGGCTCATTCAAAATCAGAAGTAGTTAGTTTTGTTGTTCTGAAGTAGTTTTTTCAACATTTTCATAGTCTGCAAGCCCTTTTTGGAATCAGCGGGAAGTATAAGCCTAGATAAGCGAAGAAATTTTATTCGACATTCTGCCCGAACGCTGCCTTTGAGTCGTGATGTTGCGCTAGGAGCGCGCTTAGGTAAGTCGAAACTTGTCACAGCCAACGTATGCATGGCCAGGGAACATGCACGACGTGACTTCGAGAGGTCGCGCTAGGAGCGACGCCTGCGATCGTCGAGCCCTTCAAGAAGTCGGACGGAAAATAGTGCGCACGGAGACGCAAGCAAGTCGTCGTGACCACCAAAAGACTAGCTCGGCCATGTCTGCGGTCGAAGTGACCATCGATATAGACGTACGTACAAACTTGAGATGCATATGAATTACAGTTAAGTCTACTGCTGATCAGGGCTTTATTGGCAAGATTTAAGTCAAACATTTTTACCTATGTGAGTTGTATTGCCTTCTTACCTGTGTTGTCTGTAAAGCTCTATCTAAATCACTCGAGCAATGCCTTTAGGCGGATTTCAGTCTGAGTTATTTTCATTGCAGCTCATTTGCTCACTAATTTTCTTCCGTATATTTATATACTTTCTTACAATTTATGCGATTTCCACCGCATCTGCTGCTCTTTCTTAACAGTCATAGATTGTGAACCAACAGCTTCATCCGAGTAAGGAACCATCCTGGTGCATAGAACAGATTTGTGCAGAACTGATTGGTAATTTACTACCATACACTTTTCAATACACTGACGATATTCTCTGCGTGCAATTCTAACTCCAAAGGTTCTTTAAAGGCAGTGTCTCACCAAAGCTGAGGTCGCGCGGATCTTCACATATTCTATTATAGGGACCTCTAATTAGGCCATTGCAACAAGTCCCACTCAATTTGACCCCCTCCACGCTGAGAAAAATTCGCTCAAAGTGGTACGCGGAGAGCGAGTTGGTACGCGCGGACGACTCCTTCGGTCTCCCCTCTTACGTGTTCGAACATGTCCCTTCACTTGGCATCCACCTCCCCTCTGTTGCTGCCACTGTTGCTGAAGCTGAGGTTAGAAGGCACAACTCGTCCACGTTGCTTCCGCGGGGCCTCCAGAAAACGGGGTTTTTGGGAACTTCGTGCGATTTCAAGCCCACACAGCGCTAGATAGGGTCCGACAGGCTTGTAAAATGCAAAAATCTCGGCAACTAAATTTTGGTGAGACACTGCCTTTAAGGCCGCATGCAATAGCATCTCACCGGAGAGGGGAGCGCAGCTTGAAAGAAATCCTTATACCTAAAGCTTCAAAAAGATTTCACTTGTCTATCTACTGGATGAACCCAGATTTCTTCATTCATTTTCATTTTCATTAAATACGCTCAAGGCGTACCATAAAAAAAACAGAAACAAACACTGTAATTGTTAGTTTTACACAAAGCACGAATAGCAACAGAACATCATATGCTTCAGGCCCAGACTTCATAAAACTAAAGAATAACGACTTAGCTTGCAAGAAGACTGCTGGATATTACGAATGTCAATGATGAGTTATATCCACAGAGATGGAACCCATGCCCCCGCGTTAGCCAGCAAACGATCTTAAAGTATTCAAACAAGCAAACGACGGCGGGTACATACCCACCGGCCTGCCGGGGAGAGCCCAAAACTCCATGAGCATTGCCATATGTGCAAAACAGAATATCGTCAAGTACTGCACAACGAATGAATCTAAACAAATTGTTATCTAAGGAGATGGTACCCATGCCCCTTCGTTTGCTAGCCACGATCTCAAAAGATTTCCAAGAAACAAACCGGAATTTATAGTTCAACCAGTTTGCCGAGGAGAGCCCAACTCCAAAGCAAGAATAAGCATAATATGATCTTCAAGCAATCAAAGCAAGCAAGCTGTGCGAAATAGGCTAAAATATAGATGTGACCAGGCTTGAACCACATGATGAAGAGAACAGTGTTAGTAAAAGGCTCAAAGCAGTTGAGTTCAACATATGCAAAGTTATAAATTGGCTGCTAGTCAGTGCATATTCGTAACCCAACATTGCACATGTCTGGTTGTAATCGCGCAGTCATAAAAGAAGGGAAGTAAGGTACGTTGAACCTGCAAAAAAGTCATTCAATCTTCTTTTTTTAAGCTCTCTTCTGAAAGAAGAACTATCACTGCATGCCAAAAGTTCGTGTGGTAATTCTTGTAACATTTTTGATGTGCGAACAAAAAACTCCTGCTCAAATAAGGAACGAAATCGTTGTCGCCCACCAAAGTGACGGAAATAAATAGAGAATGCACTAGTCCTTCCATGGCTAGGTCTGAAAACCCAGTACTTGGAAGGCCTCAACCTGGTTTCACCCCTAAAAATCCTGAAAGCTAATATGATATCATGAACAACTCTCCGATATGTAATGCTTTCAAGATCAAGAATTTTCAATCTCTCTTCATAACTAGGAAGTAAGCGGGGGTAAGCTGGATTAGGAAAACAGCGGTAGAAAAGCAGTTTTGTGAACACTTTTTGAACCCTCTCCAATGCCTGCTTGTGCTTCCTCAGGGAGGGGCTCCAAACTTGAGTCGCATATTCGAGAACAGGAATAACAAGGGCTTTATAAAGTCTCAACAAAATTTTTTGATCAGTTGATTTGATGTTTCTAAAGATTGTGTATAAGATGGAAAAAGCACGGGAGGTGACGGAGGCGATCTGTAGATCCGGTTTCAATCTCGAATCTATCAGAACTCCCAGATCTTTGACGAATATTTTGTTAATCAGTGCTATTCCATTGTGCTGATAATGCACTTGTTCTTCGCCACCGATGTGAAAAACGGAACTTTTAGCAATGTTAACAGAAATATCCCACTTTGTACACCAGGCAATCATGAGATCAATAGAATGTTGTAAAGCTTCTTGGATCTCATAGCGATTTTCATTGCTGTACATTCCGTATATTTTTATGTCGTCTGCATACATAAGTACATGAATTCCGGGGTGAGTTTTTAACAGCTGGGGTAAATCGGCAGTATAGACCGTAAATAGAAGGGGAGACAGAACACCTCCCTGAGGAAGCCCACTAACGCAAGGAAAACGCTCAGAGAGTTCATTCCCAACGCGGACAGTCATATGTCTAGATTGGAGATATGACTTGAGCCAATCAAGTAAGGCGCCTCTGACCCCATAATGCTCAACTTTGTACAGCAATTTAGCATGACCTATACGATCAAACGCTTTGGAAAGATCAAAGTAGATAACGTCCACTTTCTGTCCCAACAAGATAGCATTGACCCAATCATGAATTGAATCGATCAACTGGGTAACAGTAGAAGCACCATTAACAAAGCCGTGTTGCTCTGGGGGAATAATTTTGAATCTTTCAAACCACTCCAAAAGTTTATCACGAATTATTTTTTCCAAAACTTTGCATGGGACGGGATTGATGCTAATAGGTCTGAAGTCAGAAACCACTTGAGGTTTACTGACTTTTGGAACGGCTGTGACAATAGCTTCTTTCCAGATACTTGGCACCTCACCACACATGAGGGAGATGTTAAAGATGTGGGAGAGAGGAGTAGCAAGTTCTTTAGCACATCGCTTGAATACTATCTGTGGGATTCCGTCAAAAGTTTCAAAAGTTGAATTTTTGAGACTTTTGAGATAGCGTTCCACCGTAAAAGGCATGATAATCGGAGCTGAGCATATATGCGCCACAGGCGCCCCAAGAGATACTGTTGAAGAAGAAGCCGTAGTAAATGTGCTCGCAAAGAAAGCACCTAACGCTTGAGCTTTGGATTGATTAGTTAGGCATACATTATCCGACTTATCTTTCAAAGCACCAAATTCTTTGATATGAGTTTTACTGTGGATATACGCAAAAAGACTCCGTGAGTGCTTTGACAGAGCTAAGCGTCTCTCATAATTAGCAAGGAACTTCTTGAGGTGGAATGCAATATCGCAACAGACTTTCTTGTATAGCGGACTATCAGATCGAAATGCCTTGAACAGCCGTTCTTTTTGCAGCAGGAGTGACTGGAGATGATGCGGGTATTTTAGATATCCAATTTTGCGAGTCTCAAATGGGGTAAATCTTCCTAAGAGCTCATATAGGACACAGGAAAACCTGTAGTACACTTCCGATGAACTGCTATAAAGATCAAAGCATTCTTCCCAGTTAACTTCATTAAGCTCTTTTTTCAATGAAGCAAAATCAATCTTATTAAAATTTGGTCTTGGTATAAGGTCGCATTTTGGAGAGGTGAATTCATATCGAAAATCGATCATGCTATGATCCGAAGTGACAAAGGGAGCTCTAAGGAATAAGTTAGAGATGGAACGGAAACCTGCTAAAACCAAATCCAGTATAGCATCATTACGTGTCGGCTCCGTCACAAACTGCTGCAATTGCAATCTTTCAAAGAGGTCAAAAAATTTCTTAACATTTAAGCTGTTCGGGCATTGAAACTCTTGAGAGTATTTGATGGGTAAGTTGAAGTCACCAACAATCAAGGTGTCTGTGCAACATAAAGCAGAAGCGGAAAGCAAGTCTAAAAGGGCTTCATCTGAGTCAGCATTAGAATTCGGAGGGCGATAGATACAAATGGTTCGTAATTTGGAAAAAGAGGAACCTTGATAAAGGTCAATGGCCAAAAAGTCACAATTGTGTGGGATGGTTATGTCAACCTTGTCGCACAACAATGTTATTTTTATCAAAACACATACACCTCCCCCTTTCTTATGGTTTCTGTCATGACGGAATATTGTATATGGCAAATTTGAAACGATTTCAGCATCATTGATTTTAGAAGAGAGCCATGTTTCTGTAATGAACAAAATGTCAGGAGCTTCAGTGACCAAAAGATTATGTAAATGGGCAAGTTTATTCACTAAAGATCTAGAATTAAACAGTATACATCGTAAAGAGTGGTCTTGCCAACTATTTAGTTTCCCCGCTGCGTTGACCCTTGTCTACGCAGGGGGTATGGGGCTTGGGAAGACGATTGGCTGTGCGAAAGATTGCTGGCTGGAATTAATTCCCCTTTATAAACTACGAACCTGTCCTCATATGCCCTACTCTGATTCATCTGCCTAGCCCTTTCTCGAAGCTCCCGTTCCTGCTCTCTCTCCCGGGCAGTCATACTTCTTCTAATGAAGACGCCCTTATAATCAGGATAGTCTCTTAGAAGTCTGGCCCGGGAGAGAGTTGTGACCCAGTGCCCCTTTGTTGGTAACTCAACTTTGACCAATCGAGGCTTGCCCACTTCTTTCCTCCCCATCCTATAAACCCTTACGGGCCTACATTCCACATCGAGAATGTCCATGAGCCCACGGACTTTCCGCTCAGTGTCGTCTTGTCTAGCCGACGCTGGCGGCCAGACTCCATCACTCGATTTTTCGAGTTCCGGGAGCCCGGAGATCACGATGCTCCGTGATCTTTTATCCTTCTCAATTGCCCCCTCGCTAACCTCACCAAGACGTACTAAAATCTCATTAGTGATTTCATTCACTTCTGGTATGTTAAGATCCAAAAGCTTTTTGAATAAATGAAAAACAGAAGTGAATTCGAAACCACCAATGGCATCCTGAGAGGCAAGCGAGTTGATAATTTGCGAAGGTACGGTGCCGCTCGGAGGAGTAGTCAAAAGGTTAGAGGCAGCAGGGGTTTGATTTTTGCGTTGTGACCTATTTGATTTTGCAGGCATAGTTAGATAGAGTATTTAATAGAAGATAGGCCAGACGCACAGAGATATCGATCAAGACACCGAAAAAAATCTCAGATATGTAAAGAAATTTCAATTCAGCCGGGACTCAGGAAGTGAGACACCCCTAGCTCTATCAAAACACTCAAAGGAAATTATGTGACACAAAATAAGGAAAGAATGTCGGAAATAGACACGAAAAATGAGAAGAAAAAAAGACTACGCGGAGAGCAAACAAAAGACCAACCGCTCGCGGTTGAGACAAGTGAGGAAGTGAATTTCTGAAGCTTCCATATGGGGCTTTTTTTAGGCTCCGGCAAACTTCAAGCAATTTCAGTTGCCACACGATTTGGCAATTTGCCAGAATTTATTTCAAACCCAACACTGGCAGACGACGGATAAATAGCGTGTACAACTGCTGCAAATGAATGAAATACCCTGTACCATGCAGTATGCATGCGCTCACGATCACTTAGACTCCCGCCAGACTTCGCCCAAAAACGCCCAAAGGCGCTCAAAAGCGCCCAAATTTCTCTAATGTCTCTTCACAAATCGCTTGAGGTATGCTCGAGCCCTTATGCTACGGCCTCCCCGGCGGCAATGTGAATGTATGTGGTCCTACCACAGAACGTTTTACATATTGCGCAGTGTGTGCGCGCTCACAAGCTTTCCAATGCGATTCGACGACGGGCGGGAGCGCCATTTTTAAGGTCAACGCGTGGTTACGCCGCGCATGTGGCTTGTTCGGATCGGTCACGACCACGCTTCAACTTTCGGGGCACTACAGTCCCGTGCAACAATAAAATTTCTTGAAATTCCTAGCCAAATTTGTAAGCGAAGGCCCGTATGGAGGTTCAATCGTTAAGGAGCATGAGAGATATAAGCATGAAAGTACCTCGCTGCCTTCATCTTAATCGTTGCTAGATAGTCCTGGATTCTCAACGCGCTCGAAAATTACAATGCCTAAAATTGCCTAAAAATGGCATTTTATAGGCATGATGAAAGGGGCAGCGTCTATCCAAGTTGCCGACCTAGAAATTTTTGTTTTTATTGGGCCTTACTGTTGTAAAATGCGGGCTATAAATTACCTGAAGCGGTCGTCAACTGGGAGCTTTCCCGCCCTCTATAAGGAAGCCAGACGAACAGATCGTAGTGGAAGAGTATTGTATCGAAGAGATAGTATAAAAAGTGCAGAGATGATTGCTGGTCTCAATCGGAATCAATATGCATGCGTGGCTCCTTAGTGGGCGGGCGGAAAACTCAAGCGCGCCTGTGGATCTCTTCCAAAGCGTTTTTCGTTTTTGCTAAATCATGACATCGCGCTTGGGTGATAGCTTTGGGGGGGGGGGGGGGCTGCTATCGTGCTGTGTAATAAATTCGTCTTCCCCACTTTGTCCTGACACTTCCTTCAAAGTAGGATATTCGTTCGCTTCCTAGCTGTTCTCAGTTACTGAAGACGAGTGGCGTAGAGTTATGAGGCCCCGCTATGACCAGGTCGGCCCAAAATTGGATCCCTTCCTTACGATGTCAAGCCCTCTTCCTTCTGAGGACGGTAAATTGGTAACAGAGTAATCTGGGAGGATGAAAGTACCGATTTGGTAATTGGCTGGCCCCCGCAAGTCACTATAGAATACCTTCACGCATTCGTTTACCTTTTCGACTATGAAGTAGAGTCATGCTCGCAGAAGGTGTTAAGGACGCCGATTCATATATCCTTTATCCTTTAGGAGCTTCACCTTAAAGGAATGCACAAGTTTCTAAGGTATAAGCTTAGACAAAATTGGATGACCGTTTCAGAGAAGTTCACATGACAACTTGCGTTGATGCGACTTTCCATTTACACTGAACAGCAGAACATGCTTCTGAGTTTTATTTCTGCATAGTCAAGGGCAGGCGGAAAAGATGACGCTTTTTCCTCCTTCGTAACCGGCCATGCCACTGCTCATGACATGATGTTGTGTATGAATTCATTGATGGGCACTTTTCCTTCAACAATCTCCAGATCGCGTAGTAAGGCATCAACTTCATGTCCGGATAGACGCTCACATAAAACAGCACACTTAACTCGAAAACGAGTATAATGAACTTCACCAACATAGTCGTAAACATACCGGAGTTCTGAAGCATATAGCGGAGATCCGGTAACATCACCACACCGGTTCCATCACGATCGAAATGAGAGAGAAGATTCTAGAAAGAATCACATCAGCATATGTTTGAGTTGTTCAAAAAGGAAGAACCTGGAACTGTTCAACGCTGGGTGGTCTACCAGCTTCTTTTCGAACGTTTTCAAATATTGGAAGGAATTCCTCGATTGAAACACGAGCTTCTGGAAAATACCTTTTTCTACTCAAACTGTTTCTTACGAAAGGTAGTAAGGCGTGAAGCAGTAGGCTGACACAAAGGTTATCATTCTAAAATATTCCAAGTTCGGCAGCTTCTGAATCTTGGCATGGTGAATATTCGTGCATGATAATGGTTATGGTTATCTTTCTATTAAGGTTTTTGAGGAAAAATCAATTAAGCAAGACAGCTTCACTTTGATGACAAAATTGTGAAGTCTTATGCTTACCAGGTTTGTCCTTCCATTGTTGTGTCATACGTTCAATAAGTCCTTCCGTTGGTACGAGATCCAATGAGCGAAGACAGTTGCCAATCTAACAAGGGAAGGATACTAACATTAGCAGGCGATTGAAGATGAAATATATATCACTAGATGCGCCTTCAAACGCTGATTCCAAATCTGCTTTCCTTTTTTGCGGAACAGTTTTTCGAAAGAAGTTATGAACGTTTAAATGTCCAGATTTGCCAAGGTTTAGGTAGGCTAAAATTGGCGAAAAGCTATACAAAAACACGGGAAAGTGGAAAATCAGTTTTGTATCGAGCATAATGTTTGCAAGCAAGGAATAAAGCCGGTGGATATCGCATAGGTATGTTTCAGAGCTTTTAGTTGATTTTAAGCCACTCAATGCTTGACATATTTGGACATTCTAACGCTCATAACTTCTTACGGGAACCTATTCCGCAAAAAAAGGATAGCAGATTTGGAATCAGCATTCAAAGACGCGTTAATAATATACATTCCATCTTCAATCGCCGACTATGGTATCCTTCCCTCAGTGGCGTACCCGGGATTTCGGCTTGGGGGGGGGGGGGGGGGAGGCGCGACAAAATTTTTTTCCCAATGAAGGTGCATGGCGTCAGCCACAAACTCCGAAAATTTTTTTGGGATGTTTCCCAAAATTCTTCCGGGCCCCTGACTCCAATTTGCGAGCACCCGGAAAAAATTTTTTTACAGGGCCAATTTGAATTTTTAAAAATTATTCCAATCATTTACAAGCAAAAACAAGTCCTCTGCACATTTTTATAACGCATTTAAGAAACTTTTAAAAATTTCGCGACCCATTCTCGGGGGGGGGGGAGGGGGCTCCCCCCCCCCCCCCGCCCCGTCTCCCCCTCGGTACGCCACTGCCTTCCGTTATATGAATATGACAAATTTTCAAATAAATGGCACTGGAATTTCCCGCTTACCTGAGATGCAGCAATTTTCGAGTCCCCTTTGGTGTCAAAAAACTGGAACACTTCCTCGATTGCTTCCATCTAAAATTTCGGATACAACAATGCGTTTGAGAGTGAAAGGTTTGTAGAGAGTGGTAAGCTAGTATTCGGAGATGCGAAATCTTGACAAATAGAAGGAGTTCGCTCTTATGAAGTAACCTTTTTTTTCGATTCTGCTCCTGTTTCGTCATTCAATCTATAGTAACCAACTGATACACACAACAACAAAAAATATAAATGATCTATTATTCATCAAAAAGGATAAAAATAAAAATCTCTAGTGCTCAATTTTTGTCCCACATGCCGGTGATCCTGACTGGGACCGCCCTGTAGCTATTTTGAGAATGAAATTGCTGCGATTTCTCATATATGAATGTGCTGCCGCAATTTTATGGCAGAAATCATGGGACCAAACCCAGAATTATCGCTGTGTTTACGACTAGAGAAATCCCGAACATGAGAGAAGACAACAAAACACTATAATAAATCAGTCAAAATGAAAAGAAAATTTTTGAAAATCGATTTTCGTCTCCAGTTGTATCGCGCTTCTATGAAAAAAAGGAATAGACAGCATTTGAAAATTTTTTTTGAAGTATTTAAAGTTTACGATATTTGGAGTAACTGAAGCAGTAATGGAAATCAGAAGGAGTGACTTGCAAATTATTATTTCCTTAGTATAGCGACGCCTATGAAGCTTGAGGAAGAGGAGACACTAAGCAATGTGCGCTGCCGCCTCGGCACCGGCGAATCATCTCCCCTGCCGAGTAGCAGCGCCTAGAACAATATAAATGATAACGAAATATGCTTGAATCATTGCTATACATAGACAACACGTCATCTTCGTATAGCCTACAGACACCTGCAGCGTCGAGAGAGATGACATTTACCACAAAATGCCAGTTGCTCGCGATGATCGCCTGAAACGAAAAAAAGCAACGGATATTTCTACCACTGCAGATATATCATTGGTGAAGGATGCAGTTTTTCATGGTAGATTCATCGTAACAAGTGATGAAAGAAGCATGCTTGAACCTATTTTTACCTTCAACGGTGGAGGGACCAGGATTTCCGTCCGAGGAGAGGGCAAAAATTTCCGTTAAGTAAAGGTGCGCGGCGTTAGCCATCGTTGTGGGCCCATCCCCTAAATTCTAAAAAAAGGAACGTGGAGGTAGGTACTCGCCACGCATCCGAAGAAATTCTTCTACCAAGTTGATTTGAATTTTCAGAAAATTTGAACATTTATTTCAATTATTAAAAGAATAAACAAGTCACATGCACACTTTTATAACCCATGTAAGTAATTTTTAAAAATTTTGCGACTCATTCTCGTGCCTCCAGCGTATTTCTACAAACGCACAATAATTCGATAGCCTTTTTTTCTTCTGACCATTTCTTTAAGTAGCTCCTAACCATCTAGATAAAAACAATGAGTCTCCGATTTCAGTGTAACACGATCTGTGTGAGATTTTCAAAAGAGCATTATCTTTTTCTGGATTAGTGAAACCCAGATCATAAGGTACTAAAGCGTATAATGGTAGAGCAAAGGGATTCTTGGTTCAAATTTAGGAAAACAATTTTATAATTGCATGTACGACTCTCAATTAATCTCGGCATAGTTTACAATCTCGGCGTTGGCTGCAAGACATCAATCTCAATTTCATAATCCACTAACTGTTTTTCTGTCTTCATGGTATAGCTTCAATAAAAGCATGACAATTAGGGTTTTCCCATGCTTCCATGAGCGTCTCCTCCAAAATGCCTTTCATGATATTTAGCCTAGAGACGCAAGGGTTTTTGCAATTTCATTACTCGATCGAAATAATATTTCAATTTGTTAACAGTTAGAAAGAAATCCGAGACAAAGCAAGCAGCGCACCATTAATGACCTAATTCCTCTTGTTCGCGAACTGATTCTCAGGTTCAACAGCCAATGAATTACTCTTTACCCCCTATCTGCAATGCTTTCTTTATCTGCCACAGGAATTGCAAATTAGAAAGCTATTAGAAATATCTTGAGAATCTGGATGAGTTGGCCGCCATGTCCTGGCTCCTCTCACATAGCCCATCGGTAGCTATGATGTCGGTTTTATTGCTGAATCAAAATTAATGAAAACTTTTCGTTTTCTTCCACATTCCGCATATCGTGTTCGAATAATGATAGGTAAGTGTACTGAACTTTGTTAGCATAAAGTCAGATCATAGGTCCAAGTTCCCTCATGATTGTCAAAAAAACCTCAAAAATTTTGAACCCCCTTTTTTGCTTTGGGTGACTTTGAGTGATTCTCAATCCTAAAATCTAAAGTTTTCGAAAAAGTTTGATGAAGTCAACAAAAAGCAGGTTGGTTAATGCAAATAATTTTTTTAGGTCTTTCGAGACTACATACATTGCGAAACTGAACTTTCAAAGTTTTTTCACTTTTTACTCGAAATTCCATTTTCAAATGCATTTTTACGGCGCTCGGTCAGACTTCGACACCAAGTTTTATATACTGTTCAGTAGAGGGAAGCCTAAAATTTTTTAACACGGTTTCTGATTTTTATCGATGCCTAGACGTGTTTGATCTGCACACCAAAAAGAAAAATCTTTCTAATTATAAAAATTGTACAAATTTTCTCCCTACGGCCTTTTTCAGTGCAATCAAAAGAATTTCGTTCACATCATGATTGATCTGATTGAGAAGCCTGTTAACTTTTGAGCTGCAGCTGCACTCGAGTCTTGCGATTTACGCTCAGAAATTACATGATGTCGAACTTACCTCCGACTGCAACTTTTTTTTGCAGCTGGCGTCGCTTCTACGGGGATTGCTACGCCTGGATGATGGATCCAAAATATGTGTAAGGCATTAGTCCAACAATGTTCGGAGTAATCAAAGATCCGGTCCACCTTATGCAAAACGACAAGACCTCAAAGTCACTTAGAAAATGGTGCATTTTTAGGTGCAAAAAAAATCGGTTTTTCAAACTTTCTGAAAAACGTTCTTTGCATGTGGTCGCTCAGAGGCTTAACTAGTCCCACAACAGCCACAGCAGACTTCTATATAAGTACAGCATTTGGACACTCCAGCGTGCCTAAGATAATCCTGCACAATTAAGCCGCTTTTCGGGACGACCTTTTTCCCTTCTGGGCATGCTGGTGAACCACAGTGAGGTGTTGAACAGCCAGCAAGACAAACATATGTTGTAGACAAAACCATCTTTGCAATGAAGTTTGTAGCTTCAAAAAAATTAATCTGCTTGAAGTTACAGCGATTTGAAAAAAATATTTCGCAAGTGCCCGTGAACGTTCTTTGCGACTCAACACTAGCCTTGCAAAATGAAGCGGTTGGTTAAAGGCAAAGAACGTGTACTATAAGAAATCATTCTTACTCTACAAGAGCTGTTGTGCGTTTTCAGAGCATTAGATCCCCCTGTTGTATAGTGTTGCAGGCTTCTTGAAGCAAAGTTTTTTGAGAGGAAAAAATTGGCGATTTCGGCAAATGCACTTTCCGTATTTGGTCTGTATCCCTCAAAGTGTTATCCGCATATGTAGCGGAAGGCTAATAGCAAACGAAGCGATATTGGTATACTGACAAATTTGCAGCACGCCAATACGCCAGGAATTACATAATATCTCAGTAGTAGCATATTGGCGTGCTTCAAATTTGTCAGTATACCAATCTTGCTTGCTATTAGCCTTCCGCTTACATATGAGGATAACAATTTGTGGATCAAATGCTGAAAGTGCAATTGCCGAGATAGCCAATTTTTGCTTAATAAACTTTGCTTCAAGAAGCCATACAACATCATACAACAAGGGATCTAAGCTTGCTCTGAGAACGAATTACACTTCTTGTGAAGCAAGATTAGCCCTTTCAAATGGTACGTTTACTTTACCGCAAATCAACGCTTTATCAAAAAATGGCTACCAAGATAACAACTCTACGAACTTATGACGACCTAATAATTACCATTGTCTCATTGTCAGGACTTGCTTCAAACAAAAAAGGTGAGGGAATGCAGAGGAGGCTGTTAATCAGACAGTCGACTGCATACCTCCGGAGCAGAAATGGCCGAGCCGCGGGGTTTCCCAGCTGGGGATTGCCACTCGTGCTCCGGAGACCTCCCATTTTGTCCTCCGGAGACCTCCCATTCTGTGCTCCGGAGACCTCCATTTTGTGCTCCGTAGCCCCCCCCCCCCCATTTTGTGCTCCGGAGCCCTCCCTGTCCTCCGGAGACCTCCCATTTTGTGCTCCGGAGCCCTCCCATTTTGTCCTCCGGAGACCTCCCATTTTGTGCTCCGGAGACCTCCCATTTGTGCTCCGGAGGTGTCCCAAATCTGGCGTACCTCCGGAGCGCAAATCTCTGCTCCGGGGATCTCCCAAATCTGGGTACCTCCGGAGCAGAGATTTGCGCATCCCGGAGAAGGGTCCCATTCGCCTGCTTCTGACGTCACCGTGACCTACAAGAAGGGACCGCCCCCTTGCCCCGCTCTCAATGGTCATAGGGTCCTCCGCGACTCTGCCAGATTTCGTCTCTCCTCCGGAGCTACGGCACCGACTGGCTGAGTACCTGGCCATAACAAGATTGAATTCAGCATGTCCATTTTTTGCTTCCAGAACAGTTCTTCTTCTTTCTCTGAGTCAGCCAGCGCAGGTTCGGCAAGCTACGCATCTAGGCAAGTGAATCGAACTATGCTTCAAATGTAAACAAAGTGTAATTGCTGCAATCTGTAAGCACATTTAGCTGTCGAAATTGAAAGGTAGACTGCTCACCTTTTCCTAACAAGCTGTTAGAAGCAAAGAGAAGTTAGGAGTTGCGCTGAAGTATTTGGGACTCAAGTGGAAGAAACCACTTCGCAGTTCGACGGATTCTTCATGACTCCCTTGTTTTGTTGCCACCTTACTATAATCAGTACATAGTAACATTATGCTTATCATCAGAGCTAATCACAAACATTTACCTGATACGGATGAAATGTGGGATTCCCCACTGATCTCGCCTGGTGTTGATGTCGTACTTGTAGTCAAACTCGCGGCCCAAGCAAACGTGGCTCAAGTTCATCAACATGACGTTTACGGCGAGTCTCTCAGAGCCTAGAATGGGAAGACGAGTTGTACGCGGTTCGATCGAACGTCGCAGTTTAGGAGCTCTAAGGCATCAGTGCATTTATGCTAGTCGCTTTTACGATTATCACGGCTTGTGCCAGAACGAGGGAAGTGACTGGACGCATATGCCAAGGCTATGTATTACTTCTTTGAGAGTCAGTATAGCTGAAACGTAAGGCAGCCAATTCATGTAAGGTACCCTTCTTTGCGAGTCATTTTCAAGCTTCAGCACAAACCCAAAAGACTAGCATTGGCGGGGAATAATTGCGATTTATGCGCCAAGATAATTAACGTATCATTCTTTTGGCAAGCGAAAATGTGAATCAAGAGGACGACACACAATTGTATTATTCAGTGTAGTCCGCCAAGTCGAGCCTTTGGCTATACTCAAGTAATGCCTCCTGCTGATAAGGGAAGAATACTGGGTCGCACCGGCTTTCAGCTAGGAAAGGTACAGCATTGAGCGCTTTCAGATCACTGATGATATATTTACCCCAAATCGCGAAACGGTTCTGTGGTAGAATTTGTGGGCCTCTGAATCTACAGGATTTGTACTGTCTATAGTCCAAAAAGAGGAGTGGTTGAAACGCTGATAGAATGGTTGCAAGAGAGTTTATTCTCAACCATATAGTGCTGGCGAGTTTTCTTTTTTATAAATCATCTCAAATAGCGGATATCAGTAGTTTTTTTTTTATTATAACTGCGTTTCGAAACACATTTCTGGTAATGATGCATATTCACTCGTATTCATCTATATACCGGGCAGAATCCGTAGGATCAGAAATCCGTGATTTCCGTCCAGAACCGTTCCGCAAGTTTGGAAAGCGGATATGTTTTCGGTCCGAAAGAACCATAACGATTGTACACCTCCATACTAAACCTTGGCTCAATATCAATGCTCTTACTATTCTTCTTTAAAGGAAAGCACTTCCGCAAAAAAGTATCTGCAGTTTTTGAGGTCTTGGCTTTGAATGTAGAGCAGTCCTCATTTTAGAGGTCGCAGCTCAAGTTAGGCGACAGTTGATCTACTAAAAAGTTGGAGATTGTTATACGTGTTTCCATGTGGAGTCTTGCCTACGTATAGTGCATATAATGCATCATCTCGGATTCTAAAACTAGCGCACTTTTCGAACAGTCATTTCTTCGTGGTGTAGCAACGGCGATCTACGCGTGACCAATGCACGCTTATCACTAAAATGGATAATTCCCTTTACATTCTATGAAGTTCAGTTGAACATGAAAAGTTGTAATGTTCGGTCATGGTATTGCATAGCTTTTCTTGCAGTGGTGAGCATTCTCATAAATCGCTAGCTTGATTCGGAAAGTTTCTTTCATTTAGATGTCAGCCCACAAACGTCCTCCGTGTGCTCCCGTTTACGTAGCTGCGCCCACAAGGCCACCATGTGCTCAGGGTTACATGGCTCCCACTAGGCGACCTTGTCTTCCAGTATATGTAACTGCACCCACTAGGAAGCCAAGACCTCCTACGCCGCAGTGGAGCTTTGCAAAGCTGTTTGAGAATTATTATGGAAGTAAAAGAGTTATGTATGTTTGCTATCATCGGCTCCCAGATTCGTGTGGAGGTGAGTCTTGCCAACTCACCGCGTGGCGGTTTTTGCTAGCGAGAGATTACGAAAAGCAATGCTATGACGTGGAGGTTTAGCGTTTACATGTGTTATCAGCCAAAGTCTGCAATACACCTTCACACGAATCTGGGAATCGATCATACAGTCTGCTCCAATCGGGATCAGGCCGAACATATGGCGTAAATTTGCGCGCTCGCAGCGCTAGCAGTCTGTGCTGCAGTTCGCGCTGTCTCAGAGAGCAAAGGGATTGGAGAGAGAGCAGAGAAGCAGGCCGTGGGCGTGACCGCGAAACCCTAGCGACGCGGACTCCCGCCATGCCAATTTTGGCCTGCTTAAGATTGGGGCAGACTGTACCTCTCTAGCTCTGGAGCTTAATTCATAACATTCAGTGATGGACCATTCCGACTAATGGACGGCACTATGGTAGAGGTCGCTGATACTCCAGTGTATTGGTCTGAAAACAGGTGAAACTGTAGCCAGCAAGCACGACAAACAATATAACTATTAAGCAATTTGTAGTACGTATCTCATGAGAGAATTGGTCACGGATCAAGTGATAATAACGAGCATGAATTTGAAGTTTCCGCCATGTGGCTAAATTAGAGAGGCAAGTATTTTCAAAAATAAATAAATTGGGTTGATTGCAGCTCTCGATGTTCGCTACATTGATTCGAGATCATGGGAGCCCGACCATGACTCCCTGGATTTTACTAGCTACACGACCACAATGATAGGTACGATCTTCCATCGATGTTTTCTATTAATCTAGTTAAGTGATCATTAACTGGGATAAGAAAAAGCTTGGTGTCCAGGAAGAAGTCCAGGATTTTTTGTAAAATGGTTATGGTTCTGCTGCTATGTCTAGAAGAAGCCCACGCCTCAAACAAAAATTAAGGAAAATTTGCTTTGGTATAGTCAAAATCACTCCACAAGATTAAGTCTTATAATTAGCAACAAAAGAAAGAGTAAGGATTACTCTTTCATTGACATTAGCACCCTGAAGGAAGTACTCAAAGGGGATGATCAGAAATTGAAGTGACCAGTCAAAACTAAGACACAGGGAGCGGACAAGTCGCGGCCCCAAAAGGCCTTTCCGGCCCATCCGCAGCCTATTGTTGGCGTGGTCGGGGTGCGGCCGACCCGCGGCGCTTCGTTCATGTCATTATCATTGCACCAGGCGAGCCGCGGGAGAAAATGCGCTCACCAGCTCAGCCTCGACCCCTAATGGTGGGGAGGAGCATTGCAGCGCTGAGCCGCGGACCAAAATCCGTGTAAGAAACTCCGGCCGAGCAGCAGCCTATGTCCTATGAAGGCCGCGGCTCGGCCGCTAGTATCTTAGCGTAAAGGATACTTACGCTACGTACGACTTTTGCGATACCTTAACAAAAGTTCTTCAATTCAAGTTTTATGCTGCGAAAATCGGCGAGCAAACTCAAGATTAATATCGCCACTTCTCAAGATGTAGCAAGCGGAGCTTTACCGCCGTTTGCCAACGTATTTTGGAGTCTTACTACAGGCTGCCCCCATTTCAACCAGGCCAAAAATGGCATGGCGGGAGTCCGCGTCGCTAGGGTTTCGCGGTCACGCCCATGGCCTGCTTCTCTGCTCTCTCTGCAATCTTGGTCTCTCCAACAGCGCGCATATGCAGCGCAGACCGCTAGCGCTGCGAGCGCGCAAATTCACACCGACGTCTCGGCCTGATCTCGACTGGGGCAGATTGTATAGCTAGAAAGTATGATAATGCTGTAAAACAGAGTTTTAATATGTAATATTTATTTTCTTTTCTGTATCGCACTTGTCGTGCATAGGAGCTAATTTAGAAACCGAAACAGGTACTAAACAAAACACCATCGAAATAAGGTCTCAAACAGGCAGCTCGTTTGATGTGAACTGACCGCAGGAAGAGAAAGATACCAGCTGCAACAGATCCATCATCTTTGTGACCTTCCGCTCCTTTTCCCCAGTTTAACAGTGACCAATACATCTCCAATTTAACAGTGACCAACATGCCAACGCAAAAGATACGCTGAAGTACCGTTCCCTCCACAACTGCTGCTACCCCTGCTCTACCTCTCTGTCCTTCGGCATTTAGGCATGGCTAATATGTTGGCAAAATGCAAAGATATGCTGGCAGGACATTTTCGCTTTCAGCCCGAATGTCAACATGTTGCTACACGTCAACAGCTACCATGTTAGCTGTACGTTTCGCACGGCAGAAGAGCATAGCGGGAGTAGCAGCAGTTGTGAAGGGTTCGATATGTAATTGCACACCGTCGTTAATGCCAAAAACGAGCCATTAGTGATTAAGTCTCCCGATTTACTCCGGGCATCAAGCTAACTGTTGATGAGATGGCGTCGATGAAATAGTCGCAGGTATTATTGAGGTCAAGATCACTTGAATCGAAGCTTGACATATACACAACATTCAAAAAGGCCACTTAAACTGATACAACATTCCTTGCTAGATTTGCTGATAAAACTTCCCACCGAGAAGCAGCACGAAACAGAGACGATAAAGAAAAAAATCAAACGAGGTCGGAAAGTTTGACCTGCAATAATTCATAAGAAAATTTAGTGTAGTTTAGCATGAGAGCAAATTTATGTAGGTAGGAGAAGTTGGAGACTCATTCATGCAATGTGTTCAGGTATCTAAAGTGCTATCCAAACGTGAAAGACGAAAATCAAACGCAAAACATTCTAACAAAGTCAATTTTTTGAAAATTCACAAGTATCACTGAAGCGGCTACCTCGCACAATGGGCTGACTGAAAAAAGTCTTTGCGCTTGAGCAAATGCAAGAATACAATCGCTGGACAGATTGGCTATCTAAGGCAATAAACAAAATGCGTGCGGGGCGACTTTACGTAACACAGTCAAATGCATATTTATGTTTAACAAACACTGCAAGAGGCTCCGGCAAACTCCATGCGATTTTAGTCGCTATCTGGAGCTTAACAGAATCTTCAAGTACAACACTAGCACTATACAAGTGCATGACGTGCTTTTCGTATGCTGGTAATATGCCTTATCCTCTGTACGCTCAGAATCTCGCGATGATTTATAAACCTTTAAAGCATTGTAATTCTCGTCGCGACTAAATTGCATGAAGCGTGCGCTGGGTCTGAGGGAAAACGTGAAAGATTCTTCAGCTGACCAATAATCACTTCGTGCTTACCTCGAACGTATGCCGCACATAACTCGCGCATTTTAGCATTAGTTTCTCATAAGCTTTCGCCTATTCTCTTCAACATCTTCATTCATGAGCTTTTGCGCATACCATTATCTAAAGGAGTTTCTTGCAGCGCCGCGAATGATGTCAAGTTTTACAATGCTGTAAATGATGACGTTGACGTAAACAATTACAACATGCATTGAATGAGGTGCTTGATTGGTCACTAATATAGGATTTACCTATTTCGAAAGAAAAAACAAAAATACTACACTTAGTAGTTTAGGAGCTAGCCCTTGCAGCTGTTGACTCAATTGGAGACTTGGGGTTTCTGATCACGAGTAGTCTTTCGTTTGATGAGCATTGTAAAGTAATTGCAGACAAGGCTACGGTGGCAATTTACAATTTGTACAGAGGATTGACATGCACAGATCCTAATATTCTTTGAAGGCTTGCAAGACTTTTATTAGACCTATTGTTGGAATATGGTACCGTCACTTATCACTTATGGTCCACAAACCCAAAAGGCAATCAACTATATGGAAAATGTACAAAACAAAAATACAAGAAAGTTACTGATTAGGACGGTTGGTTTCAATTATGATTAATTACCATGCAATCAAGTCCGTAATGCAAATCTTGGGCTCTCAAGTCTTGCTTATAGATGAAAGAAATTCGATCTTATCACGGTGCACAAAATAATATTTAGAGGAACTTTTTTGTGACTAGATCCTCGAATACTAGAGGTGGACCTAGAAAGCTTGTGTTACTAGAGGCTAAGCGAAACGTTAGAAGGCACTTTTTCACGTGCCGAGTGGCGCATGATGTGGATATACTTTTGAGGAAGAGAATGTTCGTGGCTAAACTCGCAATGCTCAAAAAAGTTTTGAGAGGCTACCTGAAAACACACTGACACTTTTTTCTGTTCAAGTGCTGTGGTGTTGACTGTTTTTTTGTTGCTTGTTTGATTTTCATAGGGGTATCCCTATGCACAAATAAATAAATAAGACAATCGAGATGTTTCTCGCCGCCGACTGGAATGCTGAGACAAACGGCGGGACGTGAATATAACCAAAATTGGGTGCTACGAAAAACACATTAGAATTAGCAGATTAACAGAGAAAGTAGTTTTATCATGTATATGGTCATTGAAGCTGTGGTAGATAAGTGCAGCGACATGAAACAAATTACCAAACAATCTATGATTTATCAAGGTAAGCACTAGCTTAATCCTGCGTTTGTTTTTTAGGTTAGAATTTCTTCTACAGTGGATAAGGTGTTCGGTCGAATGAGTTTATGTGTCTTCAACTTTTCAGAGTCTGAAGAAGACGAGTTTGCAGGAACGTCGGTCTCTGCAATAAAGTCCTGTATATCCTGTACTGCTGAAAGAAAAAAAGCTAATGTTTATTAGTTTGCGAAATACCTTCTTTTGAGGAAAAACAGGCAAACTTTTAGCGAAAACGAGCGAAAAAAATGTTATCATAAGAGAGGCATATGTGCGGAAAGAGAAAACAAAAAGCATAGCATCTATGGGAGATGTCGCCAAAAATTTCGATAACAAATAATATGCTCCCACTAAACAACAAACTTTCTGTATATGTTGGCGTGGCCAATCAAAAATCTGAAAGAAACGATGTCTGTGTCTGAGTGTCTTTCGAGGCTGCTTATGTGATGCCTTCATAACTTGAACGCTCTCCACAGAGGAAAAGTAATTGGTGATCGCCTTTTTTATCTATCACTCCACAGCCAAGTGCTTCTGATCGTGGCCACTACAGTGGCCGTCATCACTTTCGTAAATTCGCATATTGTATGTGTGCATTCTCTTCTCCTTGTTTGTTCGCCGAGTAAAATGTGCAATTAAAATCAGGCACGTGTTCATTTTGGTTAATACTCGGTTTTTTTTACCAGTTTGCGCTCTGGAAGGGAGACAACAGCGCTGAAAATTATGAAAACCGATGCGATTGGGCTACGAGTGGTGCCCTTTGAGTGAGGAATAATGACTTTTACTTCAAGGAAACTCCAAGCTCGATTATCGGTAAATCTTGGCATGTGTTCTTTGTGTATGTCATCTCCAGTCAATAACCAAAATTGGTGATACATTTATTAGTGAGGCTAAGGTTTTGGTGCCGTCACCATCGTGGGCCTGAGAGTTTGTACACATTAGTGTTTTGTTCTTGCAAAGCTTGTCTAAGCAAAACTACTTCCAGCATTTGGTTCTGAAAGCATGTCGAGAACCGTCGTCAATGCTTACCTCGGCAGTTTTCGCTCAGCTACCACCAAGCACAGCATCTGCACAATCATTAATAGCAGAGACTAAGGCAGGTACCTTATGTAGTTGAACCTAGTCTCAGTGTAGATCAAATTCGCAAAAGGACTGATATATGATTGGATCACTATTCAAGTCAACGCCTGACAGGCCTCCGTGTGTGAGAATCAAGGAGCACTTAGGTAGTTCACAAAATCTAAATTTTTACATCCAGTATGCACATGGTTACAAGGATCGCTCGGATCAACATTTCAATATACCTGTCGCAATCTTTACGCGTGATACCGGCGATTCATCGCGGCAAGACAGCTGTAACAAATACATGCCGGTCTTCTGGCATTTCGGTTGTGACGGTTTTCCACCACGACTAATCGTGACTCACTACCACAACTCCAAATACAAGAAGAACGGCATGCAATAACATTTTTACAGTTGTCTTGTCGCGATGAATCGCGATAATGAAATCGCATGAACTCTGTCCTGGGCCTTAGAGTCATTGGATAACATTCAAAGCTACCGCAATGAACTGCAAAAAGACGCGGTTGCCATGAATAGTGATTTAACCGCGTATCAGTCTCAACTTAGTCTACACTGAGATTAGATCCATCTTATAAGGCACCTGTACTGGTTTGGTCTCTGTTATTACTGATTGCAGAAGCTCTATTTGGTAGTAGGTTGGCTAAAGAAGACATCACAAATGACTTTATACTTTATTATTACATCCTTGGGAAGTAAATAGGGCTATTGTAAAGTTGATGTGAGTCGTTTTGCAGTTTAGAGACAGTTCAAGCAATCGAAATGGTTGCATGCACATTATTAGGAGTATTGAATTGACATTTACTCATACCATGTACTTTGAGGGTAGCCAGAACCAGGTCCAATTTGCTTTGACTGCATAAATTGCGGAGGGTATGCTGTGGTCTTAGTTCGCGTTAAGGGATGAGGTAGCTGTAGCGCTTAGCGATATGGTACGAACAAATTTGAAGAGCGGTACTTGGTGTAAAGGTTCAAAAAGTTTATTCAATCTAATTGTAGCTCTGCCCTAACAACAAAATGGGAGCCAACTATAATCAAATAAGACCCATGAAAACATCTAGTCACTTCCAGAGCAAATGTTCGTGTACGGTGCAGTTGAAATCAGTAGCAATGCAAGAGCAGATGTGCTCTCAATTGGACTTGGAACTGGATATATAAACTCATATCTGCACAAAAATTATCCAAGGGTAATGATGGTTAATTTCAATCCTTATTTGTGCTGTAATTAACGAAGCCAGATGAATATAACGGTAGTCGAAATCGATCCGGTCATGTTAGAGATCTCAAAGAAATGGTTCGGTTTGGTATTAGACAACAGACAGCGAGTTTTGATAGAAGATGGCGTCCAATTTGTAAGAAGAATGGCAGCGGAGAAACGAGGTAATTCTATGGAGAGAAGTTCTTATGTAAAATACGTTGTTTTTTTTGATAACCGAAACGCAATGCAGGTAAGGTCTACGATGTTATTCATCTTGATGCTTGCACCATGGACGAGAGTGCTCAAGTAAATTGTCCGATCGATATATTCATGACTCCCGAGATAGCGCGAGACTTTGCAGAGTTACTGGGCACTACAGGTAAACTATTTGTACGAAATGGAAAAGAGGCTGCATTATTCAGGTATACTCGTGATTAATGTAATGACTTTGAAGGCTGACCACATTGCTGCAGCGAAATTGGTAAATTTGTCCGTGATATTTTACAAGTGTGAAAGAGGGAAAACGCGACGTAACTCTAACAAGCGTTTATCTCACATGCCTACTACCAAATAATATAAGGAAACCAGAAAATTATTCGCCACACGTTAGAGGAATTTCCGTGCAAAAACCTAATCTTTGCTAGATTCTGCTTACCCGATACTTTGGATTTGAAAATTTTACCTCCAAAAACGACGGAAAAAGGCTTCTGTTGAAGGTTGAATTCGGACAAGGAAACAGTAGTCCGTAAAGGCGGTGTCGAGTGGTATTATTTTTTCTCTACTCGAGTAAAACAGTTTCGCTGAGCGCTGAGTTGCTATGAGGCCGTAGCATCACGACTGTGGTGACATGCGCATTCTACTGCAGAACAGGGATTACACAGGTTAGCCGGGAATTTCCCTTGAAGCGTAAACTCGCAACTTTCGAGCAAACTCGCTCCCGGACCAAAGCAATGGTAGCGTATTGTGGGAGGTGTTTAAGAGTACTCACCTTCACATGATACCATAACTATAACCTTTCCTGCACACTTCCTTCACTGCCTCCATGCACGAAACAATTGTAGAATCAGAATTTCAACGTTGCACTTTACTGACTCCCAACCGCCATTTAGGTCCGTAATAATCCCGCTTGGGTGGTGGCTACGTTCAAACGAGGCAGCCCAGGTTTGTGTTGTCAGGCAGAAACTTGATCGGCAGCCATCTCTTATCACTACTGCCGGGGTTAATTGGCGGTCGTGACATCAGGGCAAGCAAAACCTTGTGCGCCTAGAACAAACTCCGCATGAACCTTCTAGTGCGTCCAGCGGAAACGCAGAAGGCACATTCGAGGTCGAGCATGTAAACGCTCGCTAATCGTAGCCAATTAGCTCTACACCAATCTCAGTCTATATTGATAGCTAATAATCAGCGCCAAAAAGCGAAGTTCACGGTACTGCTCTTTGACTTCTGCGGTTTTTCTTCTACATTTTACTTTGGGGACTAAAAAGGTGGGTTATTCTGATTATAATGTGTTATAATGTGTTAAATTTTCCAGCCAAACTTGCTGTTTTCCGACGACCTTAACATGTTGACGACAACGCGATTTTTAGTTGTCTGCCTTGTGGGCAATGCCTTTTACGAATAAGTCAAGAACTTCTAGCTATTAGGTTGGTGCAAAAGTAATGCGCGTTTTGCGAGTTCTCACTTCGACGTGCTATAACTTTCTAAAAACTCCATATCTTTCAGCGCGGCAAAATCCACCAGAGGCACCAAACCTCTCTCTATACAGCGCACGTTGATTTGTGCTAATATCGCAAAACGGTGAAAAAATATGGATTGATAAGCAAAAATAATTTTTTTGGAAACCTCGTTTTTAACTGATCATAAGTTCCTTCAAGATTTGTTGGTATAAATGAAAAGTTGACTGTCTTGTAGCCGTAAGCCAGTAGTACAAATAAAAGTTGAAAGGGGCTCAATCAAAGAAGATTTGAGAAAAGGAAAAAATAGTATTTAAAATTGCCCGCTTTTTTCGACATTTTTCGTAGCCCTCAAAATCCCAAAATGGAGATTTTTCATTTTCTGTGTACTGAACAGCTTCCAAGTTTATGCAAAAACTGTCAACAGGAGGTCCACCCTTACGCTTACAGGAGTGAGCAAAACTTTGGCGATTGCCTTCTTCAAAGGAAATCTATGGCCCACAGAATGTTCAAGACCATCACTCATGTTGGGGCACCGAAATCTCAGTCTGAATAATTTCTGAAAAAACAGCAAAGCGTGCATAACGTAGAAAATTTCTACTACATACAGTAGTTAAATTTTCAAAAGACTGCGATTTTTCGCGCTCAAATTCTGGCCAAAAAACTAAGTGCAATGAAATTCTGGTTTCGAGTGCGGTTGTATGAAGCTCTATAAATTTTTAACGATTGAGGCTAGAAGCTTCTTTCAACCACCGTTGAATAGAGCATGAAAGAAGCTTCTTCAAAGTATGCTGTGTAAGTTTCATAGGAGAAACTTCGATGGAGAAAAGCTTCTTGAAATAAGGGCTAGAAAAACGCGCATTACTTTTGCACCAACCTAATAAAATCACGCAGATCGTTCATTTCTACCATAAAAGCGTAAAGCCCTGGCCATACCGTCAAAAAAATCACCGCGATGCGATTTGTGCGATCGGACAACTGCAATACCCCCTATTTCATGCTAGCAAATCATGCATATCGGTCGTGCTAGCTGTCCGGTGCGACGGATCGCTGACCGTGATTTCCTAGGCCATACCTATTCCAGCGATATCGCCGCGATTTGACCGAAATCTTGCGATATCACGTCGCAAGTTTGAAACCTGCGACGGGGCGATATCGCTGGAATTGGATTTCTTTCCTGAAAGTTTTTGTAAATAGTTCTTTTCTTTTTAGACTTGTTTTTTGTGCAGTGATGTTAAAATGTGATGCAGATTTCCTTTTGCACTTAGCAACTGCACTTCTGTCGTGTTGTGATGCCTTTATGACTCGTGCCATCAGTCAAAATGAATATTTTTGTTTGAAACTCGTATGAATAACATGCGTAGTATTTAGGGGGTGTATGCCAAAAGGCGCGATTTTTATTGCCAGATGGACACCAAAAAGCACTTAATAAGTGTTTTATAACATTCTAAAAGTTTTGAATTCCTAGAAGGAGATATATTCAGGAGCTGCATAGGTTGCTCAATCTTACTACCTTGAAATCAATTCAAAAGAGCAATTTCGAAGGTCAAAAATCCATGAAAATGCAGCTAAGAACAATTTCGTAAATATTTCAAATCGTTTCCCAGCAAAAGCCACCAAACTTGGCGAGTGGTAACAGTCAGACAGATAGTAATCCAGTGCACTTTATGTGATACTTTTTGAAAACTCGCATAGCACTGAACTGGAATTTTGAGTTAGTGACAGCCGAAGAAATTGCGCCTCTTCACCGTCCCCCGTATTTAGGTATCTGAATTTCGCAAAATCAGCAAAACCGCAGCTACAACTTGAGAAAATTGCTTTTGCATCCTGTATCCAACAAGAAAAGTTAAACGAAGATGTAAATGCGCGAACTAATATGAGTTGATGCTGGACGTGTTGGTGTCGATGAAAGACAAAAAATCTGCAAATGTAAAGAAATCACGCTGAATACTGCTTTTGGATGGCAAAAGAAAACGTAGAACAAGTGCTGAGGTGTGTATTTTCACCTTATCGCTGAACAGGTATAGGTATGTCCAGAACCCGCGATGAGCGATTTGATAATCGCGATTTCGTCGCTACAATCACGAAATTCTTCGGCGATGAAATCGCGACGATGAAATCGCTGCACGTATGGCCAGGGCTTAAAGGATCTGGTGTCTTCAATACTCTCTGCGGGCATGCGCCGAACGCACACTATTTCATAGTCGAAGACGCAACTGTATGCTGCGAGC
This sequence comes from Cylicocyclus nassatus, assembly GCA_958299035.1. NCBI lineage: Eukaryota > Metazoa > Nematoda > Chromadorea > Rhabditida > Strongylidae > Cylicocyclus > Cylicocyclus nassatus. The sequence continues at coordinate 74,032,267 of CATQJL010000223.1, read as the reverse complement.
CTATTACAGTGACTTGCGGGGGCCAGCCGTTTTACCAAGTCAGTGCTTTCATCCTCCCAGATTACTCTGGTACCAATTTACCGGCCCCGGAGAGTAGAGGACTTGGTTGGTCCAGGGGCGAGGATTGAAACTGTGTCCCATCTGGTCCTCATACCACAACGCCACTCGTCCTCGTTTCTACTATACCTACACAAATTCCAAAAAGCAGCCAAGAAACTTCAAAGTAACTTTTAGGGTTAGAGCGTAAAAGACCTTATGAAACGAATGTACCCTATGACTGTAATAATTTTAACAAAATTTAAGTCATGACCCACCATGTGCATCACATTGTCCCATGTGGCAGTCATTGAATGACCCACCATGTGCGTCACATTGTCTCACGTGGCTGTCATTGCATGACCCACCATTTAGGTCACATTGTCGTACCAAGAACAGTCTTTTTTGCGGGTTAGAAAGACGATTGAATTGGAAAAAAACATGTTATGAGGTACAGATTACAAAAACTTCACAATATTCAAGAGTCTTCGACATGGAGATGGCATACAAAACGTGAAATTTCTGAAATTCTACTTAAAAATATCAAAAAATCAAGAAATAATAACTAGTTGAGATACGCAGTCATGTCCGTTTGCGGTTCCATTAGCTAAGCACTTATTGATTTCTCTATTCAATAGAAAAAAAACATTTAGTGCGCAGACAACGAGGAACAAAATAATAAACTTGTGATAAGATAAGATAACCAATTGCGACTAAGGTAGGCAAAGAAATTTGTGAGACTCACCGGCGGTTTTTGTAGCAAAGATAAAAACTGCCCAAAAACCAAAGAAGTTGGCTGAGTAGAAATTTGGGATGCATGATAATAAAAAACGAACTCACATTTCTTGGCTTGAAAGCAAAACGCGCCAGAATAGCGCTTCAGAAGCATAAATTGCTGTCCATGTGTGCCTGCGTTCCTTGCGCATAGAACTCGGCGTACACGACCACTAGTCCGGTGCGCCTTCCTGCGTCTCCACGCTGGAGGCACTGTTTTTGTCTGCCCCGCAAGTGACGACGTTCATGACGTGCTCGCCCTATTGCGAACGAGAAACGAGCACGTCCTACAGTCAAGACGTCTATCAATTTTATCCGGCGGTCACGATAAGAGACAGCCGCCGGATAAATCGCGGCCGAAATACACGTATTCTGCACGTGCGATGTTTCCAATGTCGCGACCACCATCAAAGATATTATTACGGGATGAGATTTACCGCCCTCGTCTACATAATTACGGGAGAATGCTTCACTGAAACACGGTAAGCCTTCATTTTTTCAGAAAAACGTAAAGAAATCAATAAATCGGTAGAAAGACCCAGCGGATCGCCGTAAAAGCAGCCTATCATCTGCTAGGGATCGAATATATGTATTAGGCTGCTGCATAAGTTCTGTCCGATTTTTTTGCTTTATGTTTGAAGCAGCCGTTCTAAGAAAATTTTATTCCTAATGCGATATTGTTAGCATCTTCAGAAAGAGCTTCTCTTGCTCTTTCCAAAGCATGCCAAATTTCAGTAAATTTCTTAGTGTAAGGAGATTTTAGACCTAAAATCTCCAAGTAGTCAAGGTACGTTCTCACCCTAGAATTATGTTCTTGCGAGAAAATCTCCACAATGCGCCCTTCAAGTCAAGTTCTTTGAGTTGCGGAATAAGGGTGTATACAAGGCTAGTATATGCGGAAGCTCAGTTTCATGAAAAACGTCTTGCTAGTGCAATTTACTGTCGAACATTTTTTTTTGTATCAATGTTTTACAAGCAATATTTCTCCGCGAATAGAAGTAAACGATGATTCAAAGTCGGAGGTGCTAGGGTAAAGCAAGAGCTAGCAGGGCCCATCCACCAATTCCTTTTCGGCGCCCACTTCAATAGTAAAATTTTCATAATTCGAGAGTAAGCATGCACACACGCACTGAAGCGAGGTCAAAAAATTGCCTCTTTTTTGTTCTGTCAAAAAATCTCTCGGCAGCGCAGACCCTATGGGCTTTTTTCTGTCGCAAAACAATCTACGAAAATTTCTCTATTTATTTATTTTTGGACCAGTGCCTCACCTCTGCTTCGCAGAGGCTCGCACTGGTTCTACTATCCACATGCCTTCCTCGTAGTTCCAAAATGATGGCTTTGAAACTTACTTCGCGATGCCGATCATCACGAGTGAAATGTAAACAACTACTCATTTTAAAAGCTTTTTCATGTTAGATTGGTGACTTTGAGGGAAAGAAAATATTCTCCCAAAGATTGAATGCGATCAGTTACTGGGATTAAATGGCTTGATAGTCGCTACAAAGATGATGAAAGCCGGAATTACATTTCTGCGCAAAAATTTCCTCACATTCCCAAGTAAAACCTTGACAAATCGATCATCTACGCAATTATTCCTTTTTGGCGCCAATCTTGCGTAAAGTGAACCTTTTGCTCACTTTTCGGGCTTGAGTCCACGGTTTGCGGATGTACTTGCTAAACGAAACCGTGACTTTGGAAAAAGTCAAATTACAGGCCCACTTCGGCGAACTAAATGTCGCGTGGATCCTTTTGGCGCACAATTTCACAGGTTCCAATTATCGGATCGGCTTGTGATTTTTATTTTATCTAAATGATGATGAGGTGCTACAAGTAAATTCTAGCTCAAGACCTTTGCTGGGACTCGCTAATTTCGTGACAGACAGAGATTCACACGCAGACAAACGTAAACAACCCTTAGCCCGTCATTATAAGTAATGATGATAAGATGCCTATCAATTTTTATGGGAGCATTGCCATGTCAAAAAGACAGATTTGAAGTCTTGTTTCTTCCTTAACAAGGATTTTTGAGTCTTTGAGAGTGACAAACTTTGATTTCTGATTTTTGAGTCTTTGGTTAACGAGAATATTATGGCATAGAAGAACCAGTGCGTCACCTCTGCTTCGCAGAGGCTCGCACTGGTTCTTCTATTTATATGCCTTGCTCATTCTCGCATAACATGAAAGTGGAACTTACCGCGCAATGCCTGCCTTCACGAATAAATCGTAAACAGCTATTCATTCCGAAAGCTTTTTCGTGTGAGATCGGTATTTTGAATATGAAACTTTGGAAGATAGAGAACAAATGGTAGTCGCATAAAATCAATATTTGTCGTGATTCACATCCCTGTGCAAAAATTTTCTAAAATGATCACATAAAACCGTGGCAAACCCGCCACTCAAACAACCAATTTGTTATGGCGCCGTTTTCGTAGAGTGATAGACTTTTGATCACTTTTTTGGGCTAAACTTCATGGCTTACACATTAACTTGCCAAACATGACCACAACTCTGGAAAAAGTGGTGAACGGACATGATCTTGCGCGCCAGAAGTTGAGTGGATCCATTTGGGGTGCACTTTTGAGAGATCTACTCAATAAATCCGCTCGTGCTTTTGCATGGTGAATCTAGATGTTGGCAGTGTGTGTTGTGCAAAAAACCGCGACTCGATACCTTGTCTGCGACTTGCTCTGTGGATTTCGTTACAGACAGACAGACAGACAGACAGACAGACAGACACACACACACACACACACACACACACACACACACACACACACACACACACACACACACACACACACACACACACACACACACACACACACACACACACACACACACACACACACACACACACACACACACACACACACACACACACACACACGCACGCACGTAAACACGCTTAGCCCGTTATCATAAGTCATGATGATAAGATGCCTATCAATTTTTATGGGAGCATTGCCATGTCAAAAAGACAGGTTTGAAGAAAAACTCTGTGAAGTTTTTGAATTCTTGCTTCTTCCTTAACAAGGAAGAAGCAAGAATTTTGAGTCTGAAGTTGAGGCAATTGAGGCATTTTTGAGTCTCAACATATGTCTGATAGCCAAGGAATTGTACAGCACATAGAAATTAAGTTCTTGAAAAAAAAGTTGATTTGGAAAGAAGTTATGACATTTTGAATTCAAAAAATTCAAATCGGACAGAACTTATGCAGAAGCCTAATAAGTGCAAAGTTTTAACTCATTCGGTTGAGCGGAACTTCTATAAACACACACCCTCCAGACTAACAAGTCTGAACTTTATTTATATTAGGTTGGTCCGAAAGTTCTGTCCCACCATTTTCAAAAAAATCGTAACTTCCTCTTAGCATGATGTTTTTGCATGAATAAAACCTTATTGAGAAGGGCAATTTATGCGCTTTCTAGAAACATCTTGACTGCTATCAAATAAGCTCTCAATGGAGAGATAAAATTGGGAAAAGAAATCACTTCGAGTTAGGAATTTTTAAGCAAACCCGTTAAAAAACTAAAACTGTGCCATAAAATCCAAAACAGCCACTAACCTAGGTTTTCTGATCCCCTCTTTTTATACGAGCGACATGCGCTGATGGAGCTCTTCCTATAAAAGTCATGATTTTCAAGAAAAAATGCCAAAAAATCGGTTTTTTAAGAAAATTGATTTTTTGACAATTTCTTCAAAAAGTCATAACTTGCAAAACAACGGCTCGATCAGCGCAAATTTTGCTCAGCTAGAAGGAGAGGATCAGAGAGCCTAGGTCACTAACTGTTTTGGACTTTATGGCACAGTTTTAGATTATTTAACGGATTTGCTCAAAAATTTCGAAGTTGAAGTTATTTCTTTTTCCCAATTTTATCTCTGCATCTTTTGAAGGCAGTGTCTCACCAAAATTTAGTTGTCGAGATTTCTGCATTTTGCAAGCCTGTCGGACCCTGTCTAGCACTGTATGGGCTTAAAATCGCACGAAGTTCCCAAAAACCCCGTTTTCTGGAGGCCCCGCGGAAGCAACGTGGACGAGTTGTACCTGCCAACTTCAGCCTCAGCCACAGTGGCAGCAACAGAGGGGGAGTGGATGCCAAGTGGAGGGACATGTTCAAACGCGTAAGGGGGGAGACCGAAGGAGACGTCCGCGCGTACCAACTGGCTCTCCGCGTACCACTTTGAACAAATTTTTCTCAGCGTGGAGGGGGTAAAATTGAGTGGGACTTGTTGCAACGGCCTATTTAGAGGTCCCTATAATAGAATATGTGAAGATCCGCGCGACCTCACCTTTGGTGAGACACTGCCTTTAACGTCATTTTTGTCCACCAGCACGCAGAAATCTATAGCATTTCTTCTTATTACACTTTCATATGAACAGGAGAGTGAGATAGATCCTCTTTGCTTAAAAATGAGATGTGAAAATAAATTTTAAATACCAAAAAAGGGTTTCAAAGGTGAAACTTCAAGTATTTCAAGTTTTTTTGCAATAACATTACCAAACTGTACTTAGCAATCGGATCTGAGCAGAACTCATTCAGTAAAGCATTTACTCCAATTTTACTCAAGTTTATAAGTCCGAAATCTGCGCATTTTGAGGCAAATATTGCATTGGCAGCAGCGGCTGGCAATTGCTATCGTTCCTCTTGCACCACACCCCATTGAAAGCTTATTAGATAGCAGCCAAGAGGTTTCTACAAAACGCAGGAATTGATCTTTTCAACAAGGTTTCAGCCAAGCAAAAACATCATGTTAGGAGGAAATTATGATTTTTTGAAAAGGTGGGACAGAACTTTCGGACCAACCTAACATATAGATTTTTTTATCGATCTATGCGTGGTAATCTTCTTGTTATGTACATAGCTGCCGATTACTCCTACTATTGACTAATCCACTAATTATAAGCTAATATGAATTTTTGTAGTCGACAATGACGGGATTTAATGAAATGCTATTTCTGCAGTTCCACTTTCTGGAAAAACTTATTTATTGCCAATTAGTGAGGCTGTCAATAAAATACACAAGATCTTCGCTTTTTGCCAGTTCAGTATTGTTTCCTTCTTTTTTCTTTTTCTCTCCTTGCTCGATGGAGGTAAGCAATGCTAAACTGGCAAGCATAACCTGATCCCGGACTTGTAGCTGTTATGATTGGTTTCTATTCTTGCTTGACTTCAAAATCTTCAGCTTTTAAGCTCGTCGGATTTAGCTGGGAAGAGACGCCTTTCAAACTAACACAGATTATTTGCCATGTGTTCTCATCTTGAAACCTGGGCATCTTCGACTGTTAAGTTTGATGTTCTAATATTTCTTATGCCGCACAGGTTGGTATGGTGGATCTTTATCGACCTAACGTTTCGAACAACTCGTCTTCGTCGGAGGTCTGAAAAGGATTGTAGTTTACGTACCCGTTGTACTGTGCCGCCAAACATCTCGTCTGAGTCCGCTTTGCTTGACGTTTTCTCAGACGCAACGTACTGGGAACATCAAACGAGGGCAAACGAACCTTCGGTCCACCAAAGAGTCAGTAGTCCGCACTAGATCAGTGTGACGGACATCACTGAGTTGTGCCCAGAGTCCTGCTACTTATAGTGTGCGGTATCGAGCTCACACAATGATATCAGTGGAAGTAGATCACTCGTTATCGTCAGACATTCATTTCTGTTGTTCATACTCGGATTACGAGAGTATATCCACGCCGCTTCAAGGGTTTCTCGTGCTTGAATGTCAGTCTCAAACGCTAGGATGACACATTTAACGCTAAAATCATTGCCGCCGTGCTCTTCAAATTTATGCTTGCCTAACGGAGACAATAGATTTCCTCGCCTCATGTTGGCCAAATGCTCGCTTACTCTAGTACTCAGAGGTCTACCCGTCTCTCCAATGTACGCTGTTCTGCAACTCAAGCATTCTAATTGGTAGACAGTTCCGGATTTGGCGCATCCCTTTGTTTGTTTGTTTATCCTTTGTTTCCGATAGAATCAGCCAGGCCATAAGACAATGCATTCTGCGAGCACACTTGCAAAATGAAGTCATGCTGATTGACATTCCTAGCGATAATATCAAAAGGCGGTTGGTCAGAAATAGAGTTTATGATGTTGAATGTGTATCAAAGAACTGCATAGTCTGTCCTAACGGGAAAATTGGGGACTGCGCCAAATCCGGAACTGTCTACCAATAAGAATGCTTGAGTTGCAGAACAGCGTACATTGGAGAGACGGGTAGACCTCTGAGTACTAGAGTAAGCGAGCATTTGGCCAACATGAGGCGAGGAAATCTATTGTCTCCGTTAGGCAAGCATAAATTTGAAGAGCACGGCGGCAATGATTTTAGCGTTAAATGTGTCATCCTAGCGTTTGAGACTGACATTCAAGCACGAAAAACCCTTGAAGCGGCGTGGATATACTCTCGTAATCCGAGTATGAACAACAGAAATGAATGTCTGACGATAACGAGTGATCTACTTCCACTGATATCATTGTGTGAGCTCGATACCGCACACTATAAGTAGCAGGACTCACTGGGCACAACTCAGTGATGTCCGTCACACTGATCTAGTGCGGACTACTGACTCTTTGGTGGACCGAAGGTTCGTTTGCCCTCGTTTGATATTCCCAGTACGTTGCGTCTGAGAAAACGTCAAGCAAAGCGGACTCAGACGAGATGTTTGGCGGCACAGTACAACGGGTACGTAAACTACAATCCTTTTCAGACCTCCGACGAAGACGAGTTGTTCGAAACGTTAGGTCGATAAAGATCCACCATACCAACCTGTGCGGCATAAGAAATATTAGAACATCAAACTTAACAGTCGAAGATGCCCAGGTTTCAAGGTGAGAACACATGGAAAATTCCTACTGATGTACCGCCAAAGATGTTCTCACTGTGCGCGAGGCCCTTGCGCTTCGTCAGCGGATTGTAGTTGTTCGCCAGTCCTTGGCCTTCCTCCAACGTTGCAAGAAGACAAATGTTTTACCGAAGTTCATTTCAATGAAGAAAATTGGAAAGACCTGTGGATTACCAGAAAATGATAAGAAGATAGTCAATATTTACCGCAACATCTTGAATGTTGTTATCAAGAAGAAGAAGACAGTGTTGTATTCCACATTGTTGAAGTGTAACTATAAGGAAATGCATTGTAAACGTCTTTTGCATGAAGAACTTTGGAGGAGAATTGAACAAGGATCGAAGTCAATCTGTGGCGCTGTGCGGTCTAAGATCAAATCGAGACTCTGCAAAAAGTACGACGGACTCTTGGACGCACTGCATGGTGAACATGCGAACGATGAGGTTTGTCGCCTTCAAAACCACCACTTTACTGACTCGACAGCTACCAATGAGGTTTTTGGGAGGGTCACTACTATCGGCAACATTCATTTGTCTGCGCATGCTACCGAGTTCCTCAGTCTCGGTCCATCTTTCTCGATATCGCAAAGCATAAATGCATCATTCTGCCGTAAAGTCTTGGGTAGTTTACATAGAGTACGTGATTCGCTGAGATTGAAAGCTAAGCTTGAAAACACCCAGACTATTGCAACGGAGAAACCAGTACTGCCAATAATACCGTTTCCTCGCTTATCATATAGAGAACCCGAACCCATGCTCGCGCCTGATATAAAGTTCCGCATTCTTTCTACTGAGATTTTACATGTTCTTAACAAATTCAGGGGAGTTCATCAGACAAACCTGACACGTGAACAATGGAGAGGTTACAAAGAGATGCGCGATATGTTAGCCAAAGGATCTATCCGGTTATCGATAAGCGACAAAGGCGGAGAGTTCGTAGTGATGCCCAAAAGTCTAGACAGAGAGATTGCACAGTTGCATCTTTCTGATACGACGATTTACCAACATGCTACCTCCAGAGATTTTCAGTCACAGTGCAAAAGGTTGAACGAGGTTTGGATTAATGTCAGTAGATCAGCAGGGTTTGATGTTAATTTCGTGAAGAGACTGAAAGTGAACAATCCAAACTGTCCCGTATTCTATCACTTGCTGAAAACCCATAAAGTAGCGGCTCACGAGACCAGCTCCATGTCGCCAGAAACGTACAAGATTCGCCCCATTATAAGCTGCGTAGGTGGTCCCACCGACCGAATATCGTGGTTTTTAAACAAAATCTTAAGCCAATTGCTCACAAAGGTTCCAGCGCACTTGTCTAACACACGTCAATTCATTGAGCAGCTACAACAGCTGAAACATGAGCCAAACAGTGTCATAGAATCGTTTGATGTAACATCTCTATACACTAACGTCCATGTTGATGCTGCATTGCAAGCGCTCTCGGAAATGTTGGACAAGTATTACTCTAACATCAACACCTTTGGTTTGAGCATAAATTGCATACTGGTTCTAGTCAGAGAATGCCTCAAGTGTAACATATTCAAATGGTCTGGAAATTACTACTCTCAAGTCAGAGGACTCGCAATGGGCCAAAGACTTGCTCCAGTCATCGCAATATGTTACATGAGTAAGATCGAAGAACCAGTACTCGCACGCTTACCAATGATGTACTGCCGATACATCGATGATTGCTGTATCGTAACCTCAACACAATCCGAAATGGATGAGTGTTTTCGAATTTTAAATCAGCAATCACAGTACATCCGGCTTACACGTGAAAAACCTCGCGGTGGATGGCTTTCCTTTCTGAATACACAGGTCAGCTTATGTGACAATACCGTTCGCATAAAATGGTACGAAAAGGAAAGCTCTAGAAACATCATCTTACACGCTACGTCAGCTCACCCCTCAGCAGTTAAACATGCTGTTATACATAACATGTTCAAAACTGCTACCGAAATGTGTACAGGCGATGACGAGCGACGAGAGTCACGACAATTGGCGGCTGACATTGCACTCAGTAATGGCTATATGCTTGGTACAGGACGATCACGTAAAAGACAGTCTAACTGTTGTGAATGTGATAGTCTTATGGAGCGCAACAAGAACAACAAAATTCCTTTGTGCATACCCTTTGTTTCCGATAGAATCAGCCAGGCCATAAGACAATGCATTCTGCGAGCACAGTTGCAAAATGAAGTCATGCTGATTGACATTCCTAGCGATAATATCAAAAGGCGGTTGGTCAGAAATAGAGTTTATGATGTTGAATGTATATTAAAGAACTGCATAGTCTGTCCTAACGGGAAAATTGGGGACTGCGCCAAATCCGGAACTGTCTACCAATTAGAATGCTTGAGTTGCAGAACAGCGTACATTGGAGAGACGGGTAGACCTCTGAGTACTAGAGTAAGCGAGCATTTGGCCAACATGAGGCGAGGAAATCTATTGTCTCCGTTAGGCAAGCATAAATTTGAAGAGCACTCTGCAATGATCTTAGCGTTAAATGTGTCATCCTAGCGTTTGAGACTGACATTCAAGCACGAAAAACCCTTGAAGCGCGTGGATATACTCTCGTAATCCGAGTATGAACAACAGAAATGAATGTCTGACGATAACGTGTGATCTACTTTCACTGATATCATTGTGTGAGCTCGATACCGCACACTATAAGTAGCAGGACTCACTGGGCACAACTCAGTGATGTCCGTCACACTGATCTAGTGCGGACTACTGACTCTTTGGTGGACCGAAGGTTCGTTTGCCCTCGTTTGATGTTCCCAGTACGTTGCGTCTGAGAAAACGTCAAGCAAAGCGGACTCAGACGAGATGTTTGGCGGCACAGTACAACGGGTACGTAAACTACAATCCTTTTCAGACCTCCGACGAAAACGAGTTGTTCGAAACGTTAGGTCGATAAAGATCCACCATACCAACCTGTGCGGCATAAGAAATATTAGAACATCAAACTTAACAGATTATTTGAGTGTTAAGTAGTACCGACTTTGAATGATGAGAATGTCATTGAAGTCCCATGAAGTAATTTCTAGAGCACGTGGCCTTTACTATTGTTTTTTTCACAATGATAGTCTGAGAAAGAGATGAAGTTGTAATAGTGCTATTGAGATAAGCTCGCAACTTTCTAAGTTTCTTTTTATGGAGGTTGAGAATCCTGTTTTTCACAAAAGTCACTAATTGGCACGATTGAGGCAAGACTAAGAAAATCACCATAGCCAATTCCAGGTTAAGAGAGCGTTCCAGAAATTTTTCTACAAGTGTGACGGGAAGTATGCACCATTTGCTCCACCAAATATAGTGAGAATTTTTTGCTCGTTCCTAGAAGTAACCCAATCTTGTCTATTCCAAGGTCATGACGTGCGCGAAGACTCACAAGCCAGTAGGACTTAAGGAACGATATCAGGAGTGGAAGGGCTACAGGACTGGGGATTAAGCATTTTTGAAGTTACATAGTCAAGAATCTTTCTTTTGAAAGACGTAGCAATTCTCGAACTTTTTTAATAAATGTTTTCTGTATGAAGTTACAAGAAAGGAAATTTACTCTAAACTGTAACGAAACTCGATGTTTTTCGAATCTTTCCTGCATCAATTATTGAAATATCTCATAATTTCGTACGGTTTTAGCTTCTCCCGCAATGATTCATATTCTTCCCTGTTCTCAAACAGGTTTCGCCCCAAGATTTGGCAGAGCAAAGCAAGCTCTACAAGATAGTTCACAAACATTTGTTCAATGTTTGCTCCATGTAAAGTTCGAAGAACGAAATTGAAGATGAGCTGAATGCCCAAAAGTTAAGAAAAAGTAGTACGTTCGTTCAGAAACCCTTTCATGTTTTTGAAACGCTGCAATGGGCTATTCCCACGTTGATAATTCTATAATATGAAGCTTTGGAGGTATAATCATGGATATTTCTTCTTTTACTGGTAATAGTTCCTATACAAAATTTAACGCAGCGCCCTGCACGAAGGTGACAAATGTCAGGCTGAAAATTGTTATAGGGAAAGAGGCAAAGTGCTATCGTGATTATGATATACGCTTACAGGGCATATAATCTCTCGACTTGCTACTCTAATTACATGCAAAAACTTGGTCTTGCTCGCGCGTCACGTTCCCAATTGCTCCCGTCACCTTCCCTCGCGCATCACCTTCCCAAAACCAAATTTTCCCTCCATCGAGTAGTAATTAACTGTCTTTTTTGCAGCGCGCACATAACGAAATGACAACTTCAGAGTATAAAAAAGTAAAGTTACCAAGAACACGAAACGGATGCGGTCAGCAGAGAATGTATGATAGCAATTTGCGAAGACCTACAGAACTTAGAATAGTGAGGCAAGAGGTTGAGCAAAGAAAACCGAGTTGGGTAGGGTTTGTCTTGAAATTTCATGCATAAATTATGTGGCTCGTACATCTTATAAGACAAATCATACTTTCTTAACGCGCGAAAACAGTTATGTGTGTCACCATTTGATTGCTGCTTGCAACAAGTATGTAATCTGTATGGTGAGGTAAAATACAATTTTTTCAAGGGTATAAAAAGGTAAAGTTACCAAGAACACGAAACGGAGGCGGTCAGCTGAGATTGTATGATAGCAATTTGCATCGGCGGCCACACTGTACAAGCACGCACATGAGCCCTTTGGAAAAGTGGTGCAATAGATGCTAAAGGGATATATGATCATCATGTTGGACTCATGAAGAATTAGTTTTAGCTTATAACCATATAGCCCAAGAAACTCTGAAAAAGTGTAAGTTTCTTATTAAATCGATTTTAGTCTCTCTTTGCAAGCAAAGACATAAACAAAGGATTGAACACCTACATTATAATTTGGGGCTGTTTAAGGTTACTGATTTGTATATGCATTATGCGAGAAGTAGAAGATGCTCCAGGTTGATTTACAATTTTATCTTGTTCATACCAGGAAGCCTAAGCAAAAACTCAGATTCACAAAATGCTTGATAAAAATAACAGAGTAGAGAACACATTTATCTAAAACCAGATCCAGAATAACGGTATTAATGAAAGAGAGATCCCATAATTATTGACTCCCATATTGCGGCGCTGCGAAGCATTGCAGACTATTGTAATGCTAATAAATCTATAGAATCTATGCGTCAAAACATCACCCTTCGGAATCTTTCGCTCTGGAAAGTGTCTAGCATATAAATTGCTATTCTCTACATTCACACAGACTAGATCGATCTTACTTGCTTCATAGCAATAAACCATCACCATTTTCATAATGATAGCGTTGATCGTGCTCCTATCACAAATTCTACTATCTTCATCCTTGGAGTTCAATAAGTTATGCTGTGGTGTCATTTGCGGTCGGTGCTATGTGTGCTTGCTATTGCTGCGGTAAGCGTTCACGTTTGTGCTGAGCACATTGAGAAAGCCATCGTTTATGTGGTTCTTTATTCAGGTCTCAGGTCTTAGAAAAAGTCCTCCCTGTAGTCCGACTAGGGAATGTGGACCAAGTTACGTAGCTGGAGGCACTAGACAGCCTTGTACAACTAAACGTAAAACAACGCCTCCTTCTCCGTTGACGAAATTCGCCAAGTTATATGAGAGAACTTATGGAAGGCAAAGAGTTATGTACGTTTCTTTCACTTCTGCAACCGGTTTTAGTGGCAAAAGTCGTTTAGTGATGGACCGATCCGCTTGATGGATGGTACTAGAGTCAAAGTTGCTGATAGCCCTGTATATGATGAGAAAGGGTATATTTTGGGACAGTAAACATGAATGACAAAATCGAGGTCTCTTGTCTTGTAGGACATACTTCATACGATATTTGTTCACAAACGATATTGTGATAACTAGCATGAATTTAAAGGCCCCTACGCGTAAGCTATAACCTAAAAACAAAATATGTTGCTTTATGAATTACGCGATTCAGGTCTTGAAGCCTCCCAACTCGATTCAAGGGAATGGGATCCCGATCATGATTCTCTTGATTTCACAAGCTACACAACTACAATGATAGGTATTACATGACTCAATCAGTAACCTCTAAGAAAGTCGCAGAGATAAAAACTAGTGTAGAATAGTTGGCGAAAACCAGTATGCACATTGGTTCTGATTTTCATTATGACTAGTCGGGCTTTGCCGGTCCAGCCCGGGCCAATGTTCACCTGCACTGCGAGCCCTTCCTCCACTTATATGTCATGGATTACTTACACTGGGACATCCGCTTCGAAACCGGAAAAAACAACTCCAGGGACTCTACAGATTAAGCATTGCGGTTTTACATGCAAAGGAGAGATGAGTAGCATGACTTTTACAATGATGAGCATTTTGTTGCTTTGCTGCAGATCGGTCACTCGCTTTGCTCAACTCACTATTTGAAGCTGTTTTCCGATGTTTAACATCTTTCTGGCAAGCTTGACTATGACCAAGTAAGCAGTATTTTACATTATGTGAACAGGCATTCAAGTTCTTTTCGAAAATTTTTGATATGCCAAATAATTTAAGCGCAATCTTGTGAAAACTCTTAACCGTTTCATTGTTCAATGAAATGTGACGTAGAAAGCATTGAGTATAACCTTGAGCACGCCTTCGTACAGCACACACGCTACAAAGCACTCTTAGTCACTTGCACCTTAAGGTCGATCGCAGCATAAATGACGAAGAAAGCGTTGAGTACAATCTTGAACACGCCTTTGTATAGCACACTCACTACAAAGCACTCTTGGTCACTTGCACCCTAAGGTAGACCGCAGCATAAGATATAGAGTGTATTCACTTGGTTGAACCATTGAAACTCACATCAAGAGCACTTTTTACTGCACTTCGCCAACAGAAGTCTACAATGAAACATGCCGGCCTTGTTTACATGCCTCTGCTTTGATAGCAGAGGATAAGAATCATTTTCACTGTTAAGTGCTAGAAATCAATAAATCGATAGAAGGACCCAACGAATCGACGCAAAAAGTAGCCTATCATCTGCGCAGGGGTCGAAAACATCTGTGTACAAACTTTCAGCCCAATCGGGTGAGCGGCGCGCGTTTCTATAGCGCACATAGCCTCCAAACTCACAATTTTGAGTTTTATATATATACCAGTGCGTCACCCCTGCTTCGCAGAGGCTCGCACTGGTCTTACTTTATATGCTTTACTTGTTCTCGCCTAAGGATGTCTTTGAAACTCACCGTGCAATGACGACTACCACGAATGAAATGTAAACAACTACTCATTTCAAAGGCTTTTTCATGTAAGATCGGTAATTTCGCGTGGATGGAACTTTTCGCAGAAGAACAAATGCAAATTCGATTAGGTTTTTAAACTTCTTTTGGCTTGGTAGTCGCTATAAGGACAACAATTACCGTGAGCTACATCTCTATGCAAAAATTCTCTCAAATGGTTAGGCAAAACCACGGCAGATTGACCATTTGCGCAAAAATTTCTTTCTGGGTTCGTTCTGGTAAAGTAGTAGACCTTTGGTCACTTTTTCGCCTAAAGTCTATGTCTTGCACATCAACATGCCAAACACATCCACGACTTTGCAAAAAGCGTTGACAGAGACTCAATTTTGCGGGCCAGAAGCCAAGTGGATCCGTCTGACTCGCAAATTCTGATGGATCCATCCAACGAATCCGCTCGTGATTTTGTATGGTAAAGTTCTACGCTGGTAGCATGCACTGTGCGAAATTTGGGCTCAGGACATTGGCTGGAACTCGCTCTATGAATTTCGTTACAGACAGACGGACACACACACACAAAAAGTCACGTAAACTCCCTTAGCCCGTTATTGTAAGTTATGATATATAGATTACTTCCTAAATGTAGAAAAGTCTGAAGCTTATTCTGAGTTGCTGTTCCAAATTGGAAATCCGAGCACTCTATATAGCATCAATCCAGATCTTTGCACTAAGTTAGCGTAAGTCTAGACACATGTCATCTTCAAACCCGTCCCTATACACCTTTATATGTCCTCAAAATCAGAGGGAGTGCCGATGTTCACAGATTTGAGGATTTGCCTGACTCAAAGTTCTTATGTCAAAACACATCGCTCTGCTCTTATCATTCCTAAATCATTAGAGGACCAGAGCTCGCTCTCTTATACTAGGTTGTCCCGAAAGTTTTGTCGGTTTTTTCAAACCACTATAAAACCACGCACAATGAAGGGACCTGAATGAGCTTTAACATGCATTCGATGCAGCTTTTTCTTCTCTTTCTTGTGGGCTCATTTTCGTACCAAAATCCTTTATGCTTTTTCTGATAATTGCTAAAATTCTTCACTCGTCACTTTTATCTGCTCAAAGTTCGGCTAATTTTTTACAATTTCGTTTCAGGGTTCCGGAGAAGTTTGAGTATGCTTTAAATAGAGCAATTCTCGGACTATATGGCAGTATTCTTAGGTTCTCCTAATCTGCTGTTTTTAGCTCTAAAAAATTATTTCTTCGAAAGTCTCAATTTTTGGCAAAGTCATGAAACGCGCAACTGCAGCAAAAACATGAAGGCTTTCAAATTTTTCGCGAATTAACACTTGTTTGTTATTATACACTATTTATGCAACATAACCAGGCTTGATTTGCTTCAAAAATCTGCTTTTTGGAATTTTCGGTACTTCTGCGTAGTAGACGTAATCAAAAAGCCGCGGTTTTTATCAAATAAATAATTATAACGGACTTAGTAAACGTGGCCTATGTAATCTAAAATGGATACAATGTGCCAAAGGTTTGCTCTACATAATGGTTATCAGTGCTCTTTGGAAACATCAGGATAAAAAATTTTAAAATTCAGGAAAGATTTGGCGTTCCTGATGGAATGCTCAAAACGCCATGGCGACAACATCGCAAAGACAGGGTAGATCAGAGAGCAAACATAACCATAAGAAAGAGGTTAAAAATCTGAGTCAAATGGTACCTAAGTCGTTTATGGAATGTTGTTGTGTGAGTTTTAGTGAGTGATGAAAGAAACGGACAAAACTTTCGGGACAACCTAATACTTAGCCCGGTCACCGGAAATCCTTAATCTCTTTTTGAACACCCTATATCGTTCAGTCAAAGCACGCTTTCTCAGAACCTCAAATTTGATGCTTTCGGTCTCTTTCAGAAAGAAAAGAAAAATTTCGGAAACTTCCGTCTTTTATTAAACTTGAATTTGGGAACTGGCTTATGTGCGTTTTTTGCGTGAGCATTTAGTTGCGTAAAATGCTTGTCATGTAGCTAAAATGTGCGAGATCACGTAATACATGTGAAAGTATATCTGCTTGTCATTTGCTTGCCTTAAAAGCTACTCCCGCTTTCCATGCCACTCTCAGCCGTGCCTTGATGAGCCCTGTTGGTCAAAAAACTTTCATTTGAGATTGTGTTGTCAGTATTGTTTTGCCAACTCGAGATTTTGGTGAAGCTCTTTATTATATCAGTGGCCTAACGTTTCGACTACTCGTCGAAGGCCACTTCAGAGGCCTAAAGCGGTGCGGGATTAGCGATATTATGTCTGCCCCACCAAGTGCTTCATCGACCCTTGCTTGGATAGTTTCTCGATCCCCCCTCGAGTTTTACAAGCAAAATTCGCAAGATGGAAATGACGAACGCACCATTGCTCCACCGCCGGTGCACTTGATGGTATGTGCGACCGCTTCCTTGGTGACAGTAGTGCCAATAAGCCACATTGAGCAGCTCATTATAGATGTAATCATCGCACTACCCTATCATAGCTCACAGAGTGACAAAAACGGCATGAGATCATTCGTAACGGCTAAGCACTCGTTTCTGTTATTCATAAGCGGTTTTCTGCGCGTGATCCAAAATGCTTCGAGAGCTTTCCGAGCAGAGGTATCTTCTTCATAAGCCAATATTGTACACTTGATTTCGTAGTCTTCGCCGCAATGGTACTCATGTCTATGTTTCCCGAGAGGCGAGACTAGATTACCTTTTCGTTTATTGGCGAGATGTTCTCTAACTCTCACGCCAAGTGCTCTTCCGGTTTCTCCTATATAGCTAGCTCCACAAACTAAACATTCTATCTGATATATTACTCCCGTCTTCGCGCAGTCACCAATGCTGCTATATGGACAAACAACGCACTCTTTCGAGATACAATATTTGTCATAGAGCCTGTTTCGTACAAGCCGTTTCTTTAAATTATCGCTCGGAACATTTACTAAAATGATATCGTCGCTTAGCTGCGCTCGTTTAATACTCTGCCGTATTGCAACACAGATTTCATCCGAGACAAAAGGAAGACAGAGTGCTATTTTGTTGTTATATTGAGCGGTATTATGTGAGGAATATGGTCTACCACGAGCATGGTGCATCAGATAGCCATTGTTCCTCGCGATGCTCAGTGCAACATTTCGCGACTCTTTCTGCTCTTGTTCTCCCGTACACACTTGTGTTGCTGTTTTAAACATATTTCAAATAACGGCATTCTTGACGGCTGATGGATGTGCCGAACGAGCATGTAATAAGATGTTTTTGGAGCTATTCTTACGATACCATTTAACATTTGTATTGCAGCCAGGCAGTTTGATTTGAACGTTCAAGTACGGAAGCCAACCATCAACCGGCTGTTCGCGCGTGAATTTTATGTACTGCGACTGCTGATTGAGCAATCGGAAACACTCGTGCATTTCGGACTGAGTGGATGTCACAATACAGCAGTCGTCTATGTAGCGACAGTACATAAGTGGAAGTCTTGACAGCACAGCACAAACTTTCATTTGCCAACTTTTTTGGATCTGCAGTTCTGCTACATACATAACTTAGCCCCACTACAAGTGCCTGCACTTTTGACAGCTTTCAAAAATGCTGAAAAAATGAGGTAACTACATAAATGTATTGGTGAAAAGTCGATCTTTACCAGAAAAGGGGAACATCAATGATAATCTAGGAAGTAAGAAGTCGAAAGTGCGCAATCGTGGGATTTAAAATAAATGTACAGGAAATGATGGTGCACTTTCGAAAGCCCATTCCATCACACCTACAAAGAAGGCTGATGATGCAAAAGAGTTTTCCTGGTTTACAAACTAAGTTGTTTCGAATGACACAGCACTGATTGGAATTGTTAATAGGCGATACAAAATTTTGCAGCTCAAAAAGTCATTATAAGTGTTTTTCAGAAGAGATGTTTACGTATGGCGTAGTTGAGATTAGCAGAAATGCAGCAGCGAAAGTGCTATCCATTGGACTCGGAACTGGTTATATAAATTCATATCTCTACAAAAATTATAGAAAAGTATGTAGTTTCATTCGGTGAAGTTAACTGAAAGACGTAATAATTTATAATATTTGAGATGAACATCACGGTGGTTGAGATAGATGGGGTTATGTTGAATATCTCGAAAAAATGGTTTGGATTGAAATTGGACAACAGACAGCGGGTTGTAATAGCAGATGGCGTCGAGTATGTAAAAAGAGTTGCAGGGGCCGGTGAGTTCCTCAAGTGAAGAAGCTTTATACTAATTTAGCAAATTTTTCCAAATTAGGTAAAACGTTCGATGTCATACACCTTGATGCATGCACCATGGACGAAAGCGCACCTGTAAATTGCCCAATTAATATCTTTTTGGCTCCAGATGTTGTGCGCAGTTTTTCTGCATTGCTGGGCCCTAGAGGTATGCGGTGTATAACTTGTACCGGTAAAAAGGACAAATCTTGGTTTAGGAATATTGGTAATGAACGTGATGACAATGAAATCTGACCATATTGCTGCAGCCAAATTGGTAAGTTTATGGGGTTATACAGGCAATTCTTCCAGCAACTTGGTGTGAAAAAAGCTTTTGCTGGTTTATTATAACACTGGCATGTTCTACAGAGAACATCGCAGGGTTTCTTTTTGGGGGGGGGGGGGATGTAGCCGCTTGCGGCAGACTGCTGTAGGCCTAAATATGAAAAAAAGCGAAGAGTAGCTCACGGTTAATGGAAATTGTCTCAAGATGCTGAAACTTGCTCAAGCACCCGGCAAAATAATGTTTTAAGCGGTCAGTATGGTAACCGTAAGAAACGCTTTGATAAGGACTACGAATGGCTCAAATCTTTTCCACATCACCAAAAAAGCTCTTTCCAATAGGCAGCTGCGCCTTTTACTATCTATGCCACAAAAATTACAATCGTCCTGGACATTTAGAGTTAAAGTCCCATGTAAAGAAGACTGTTGTGAATCTTAGGATCTGTTTCCTTTCCCGGTGACAATGTCATGTCAACAGAGGATTATAACAACGTATGCTTACTGAAACTTACTAACAATCTAAGAAGAACTTTTTCAATCGTAAATAACGGAAGCCCTCATGGTTGCGGTGATACACTGGCCCATATTTGTTTTAGAATTATGTAAAGCTCCCTTGTCGTCATGTGATAGAGCAAGCAATTTGGTAAGCCTAAATATGTAAAGACTCCCTATCAGGCACAGCAATGGAGAACCAGAAAACGACAAAATGAAAAAATAATATTTTTTCAAATATTTTTTCAGGTCAAGAAAGCGTTTGAGAAATTGTTTAAAAAATGCATCGGAAAATATGCTCCATTCTCTGCTCCGAACATTGTGAGAAATGTACTCTCAATGTGACTACAGCTCATTTTCCACGCTTTCAGGTCATGACTTGCGCACAGTTCGACCGACCTTCTGGGTTGAAGGAGCGATATCAGCGATGGAAAGGCTATACAACAGGGGAATAAAACCTGTCTTAAGTTTTTTAAGAAGGAATTGTTCTTTTCAAAAGTTGTAACAATACTCGAGCTTTTCTTATAAATGGTTTCTTAGAACTGGTGCTATTGCTATTCCCTACAAATTTGATATTGCATATTTGCAAAAGGTTAGCTAATGCAACAAAGCGTATTAGAATGGTGAGCTCCAAACTCTGCATCACTATTCCTGCAAGTATAAAGTGGGAAATACAAAACTCCAATGAGGTGTTCGGTATTCTTTATGGGAGTACATATGTGGTCCTTCATTGACAACTCACAGGAGATCAGTCATTTTAGATTCACGTTTTGAGAGCGACATATATCTTTGGGATCATCTCGAACGCTAATTCCAAATATGCTGTTCCTAGCTACAGCACAATATTTTTTGTATTTGCATATTTTTAGAGCTCTGAAGCGCATTATCGATTTTTTTTCTATGCAAAATATGCACTATCCTTGACCTACTGGCATTACAATATCATCATCTAAGTGCTGATTGACTGCGTTAAGTTTCTTCAATGACAAAAGACTCTATCTGATATTATTTTAGTATCCCAGCACTGTTTCAGGATAGATCTTCATCAAAGGCAGCTTTCCTATGTTAAATTTATTGCAGAAAAAGCTCATAACTCGCTTTAGAATAATGCGCCGCAGCTAAGGACAGCATATTTGGAATCAGCGCTCGAATGTAATTGCAAATATATGTGTCTCATCTAAAAAGGCGAATCTGGATTGCCTGACTTCACTTGTCGGTAAAATGTCGAGTTTAAGAGATCTGAAAAAGTGAGAGTGACATTACGTCTTGTTTGTAGCATCGTGTGAGTGGTGCATAGAGTTAGCATAGAGCACCGGGCAATATTTCACGTAGTATCCTCGCCAGCAAAATTCCTTACAAGCAGCTGTTACAAATTATTGCATGCTAATCATCACGCACTGAATCGACGATAATAATGATGTGTAACAATAATAATAAATGACGAAAAATAGCAATAAGAACCAATGATAAATAGTAATCATTATAAGAACTAATGTGACAACAATCATCACCAACTCTTGCCAAGATTGCTGGATTACTATACATGGTTCTGGGACGTAAATTTCTGTGGCGTTTGGGATTGAGCATATACGGCAATGACACAGAGGGGATTATTTTTGTTTCAGGCGACCTCTGCTGCAACGCGTCTTCGAAGCATCTTTCATCGTCTATTTGCACTGTCATTGCAAGGATATAAAACTATATAAGGCTAATAAAACAAGATCTCAGTTCAGACAACTTGTTGTAACATCCATTGATTGTGGTAGTTAGAAGTGATAGGCCCCGGACAGACTTCACGCGATTTGATCGTCGCGACTCAATCGCCTACATTTCCATTCATTTTCATTTCACATTCAAAATTTCGGGCTGGAAAAGTATCACAACCGAATGCAAGTTGATCGGCATGGAATGATGTTGTAACAGTTGTCTCCTCGCGATTCAGTCGCGACGATCAAATCGCGTGAAGTCTGCCCGGGGCCATAGTTAGAACTCACTGGTTTAGTGGTCTGCACGACTTGTCGACATCTGTTTAGGTAAACATTAGTTTAATCCTGAATTCGCTTTCGAGTTCTTGGTTCATTAGCGCACTGGGCGATTTCCTAAGTCTTGAGACGGTTTTTGATGGGACAGTTTACTCATGCATTCGATAGTATGATTCTTGGCAGGCACTGCGTACCTGTGTTTCTGCCACGACCGATCAAGGGATGTCACACGACGGCCGCATAGCCACAACTCTCTCGCCCCTGAGTACATAATGCGTCTGCTGTTAGTTTTAGAGTTAATGTTATTGCATGTTGAAAATCCGTGCGGATCAGCAGCGCTAACATGTGAGATTTGAGATTCTCGCTCTGTAGACATTGAAAAATGCACGAAATGTTCTCTTTGACCGTAATCAATGCTTTGGCTTCATTTTGGAATGGAAAATATGAAGCAGAAAAATAAACTATCTTATTTTGGGGCAAAGAATTTTGGATGATATTTTTTACCGCAGAGAAGATGCAAAATTCGCTTGATATTAAAAACAACGTTTGAGCGTTCTCAATTAACGGTGTGGCACAAGTCCAAACATTTTCGTGACTTGTATCACACCCGCGAAATCCTCGGAAAGTTATGGCTATCATTTATATTCATGCAGTAGTTTGAACCACGTAGTTTCTACAGAAGTGATTTGAGCTTGATTCCTGTGGAGGCACGGTGGGCCCTAAGCACCTAGGACCCGAGATCTGCGCTCGCCCGCTAATTAAATACAACGCTAATTAGCCTACCCTTGACTTAGAGCGTGAAAAACAGAAAATAAATTAAGCTTATCCTTATGACACAAGCAAACAAAGACACACTTTGGAAAAAAACTACTAAATAACTACGTAAACGAAACCCCAAGGGACCCGTTATTTCGCCCAAAAAGCCCAAAAAACCCAATGGCGCGGAAAAACATTGCATAGGGGCCTGCATGATCGCGAGAATCGGGCGTGCAAACGGCCATTGCCCCGCGCACGTCCGATGTCCGTCCCACAACTCAGATAGGCGTACTTACCCAGTTCAACAGTTCATTCGCTTCACCCCTCTGCTATTAATTAGTGCATTAATTTGATCAACTCAGACACTTGCACCGGCCGGCGGCCGCGCCAGCTTTAGGGGCGGGGCTAAAGATCGGCCGGCGAGCGGCCCAAAAATCGCACCGGCTGGCGACCGTGCGAGTCCGTAAAAGCGCGAACGCACCAAAGCTCCAATACCGTTGGAAACTAATGGCGGAACTCAACATTTTGTAATGCTGGGGCACGCCTGCAACTTGACAGCACTTGGCTTTTTTAAGCCGTTTTCTTACTTTTCCTTACCTTGTTCCTTCAATGTCGATGCATTGTCCAATACGACCCTCGTATTATGTCAGTCAGCAGCATAGCAATTCGCTTGTTCACAGAATATATGCTAGAGAGAACATTGCTCTCACTTTAACTGAGTTAGTGTTCCATGTCAAGACTACTTGCATTTTTATGCTCTCACGATTTGATTTAAATTTTTTCAGAAATGCAGATTATACAAGAGAAGTTTTGGATAGTTTTGCGGCTTCAGTTTTATGTGATCTACCTGCTTCTCCAACACTCCTACCAGAAAATCAAAGACGTTGGTCATTGCATGCTACGATGTTTTCTCCTCTAACCGAATCCCCATTTGAGGTTTTCGGAGTGGCGGCTGGTATTGCTGACATCCCAGATGGACATGTTAGAATGTTTAGCTATTATCTGGCGCTGTAAGCTAGATCCGGAAGAGATTGCAAAAAGAAGTGATTTCGTGCTAGCAGGAGGACATTTCGAAAGCATCATCTCACAGTGAGGTATTTACTGTATCGAAAGAGTAAGCTGCAAATACTTTTGATTCTGTATCCTTGCTTTATTTATCTTGATTTAGATGTACTGTTCGTTTTGTTGCCTGAACCTTTTTACAGCTATAGCATCAGTGAATACCCATTCATTTTTGTTCCATTGTTTGAAAAGGTAAGTTTATTAATGAGTCTTTATCACTCTTTTCACTGTTTAGGCGTTGGCCGTAGCCTAAGTGCTGTTTAGGCGTTGGCTGTAGCCGAAGTGAAACAAAGCGATTTTATGAAGTTTGCTGAGACCTTGGAGAAACAACCACAACCAAAAACCTACTTTTCACAAACACAGCTCGCTCTGGTAGTACGTTGTTAGGAGAATGCTACACAGGTAACGCTACAGCGGAACTTCCTTTCTAACGCTTTTTTAGTCATTGTAGATACTTCTATTCCTGCCGCTAATAGTTTAGTCTACATTTTCACGACTTTTATTCTTAGAGTTCATTAGTCCATGCTTTACTTCAAGTGTGGCCGCTGCTACCAGTTTTAGCAGATTTACCGCCGTTACTAGTGTTACCACTGTTACCGTTGCCCAATTTACTTCTTCTGTTACCGGTGTTCCGCTTCATATGGATGGCATGGATGTTCGCAGTCTCATTTCCCCCGTCTGCCATTCCGTAAACTGCTAACTACCTTTTTCTTCGCATCAGGACGGTAGTATGAAGACAAAGTTATTGTTACTTATCTGCCTCTCAGTATAGAAAAAGTCAAGCTACAAGCTTACCATTCATATACTGAAAAGTGAAACACAGGCAACAACAGCAAGAACGATTGCTGTGTGTAACGGTAACAGTGCCAACGTTAACAGTAGCATCATTGCTAAGGCTCGTACCAGCGGTAAGAGCGTTAATGTGTGACCCACCCTTATTATGTTGAGTCACAACAGAATCGAAACCTTGTCATCAAATGAACAATTAATAGTCGCATCACTGAGAAGTGGGTTGTTTGATAACCAAAGCCTGCTTCATACCTTTTTGAAACGGATTTCCGCGCCTGTTTCATGCCTTTTTGAGAAGGATTTCCCCGCCTTCCATAAATGAGTTCCTCGTTTATTTGTTCAGAGCAGGCTTTAGCATG
Organism: Cylicocyclus nassatus; assembly: GCA_958299035.1. NCBI lineage: Eukaryota > Metazoa > Nematoda > Chromadorea > Rhabditida > Strongylidae > Cylicocyclus > Cylicocyclus nassatus. The sequence continues at coordinate 74,007,490 of CATQJL010000223.1, read as the reverse complement.
TGCTACGCTGAACATCCGGGACTTACCACGCTATCCGTTGCTCTCAGTGAGAAGTTTATAAGCGAAACGGTGGGTAGAAAAGTAGAGAAAAGTAGAGGAAATTAGAGAATTAAAAGTAGAGAAAATAAGCGACAGATGGAGATTCGCATCGTTGGAGAGCCGCCCGAGAATGCCGGAATTTCTCTGATCGACTGCAAAAAAAGATTGGATACTCGCGGGACCACCTCCCTTTATTGAGGTGTCTTTCACAGAACTGTTAAGGTTAACCTCAACGATCTGGTAGTAGGACACTTGAAAGCCGGGAAGGAATCAAAGACATTATTTCAACAAATTGCCGCTTTGTATCGACACATCCTTCAAAAGGTCGGCTCAATAATAACACTACTTTTTTGCTTTTAAGTACTTTATTTAGATAACCGACCCGCCATATCGCATACAGGAATACGCGATACGAGAAAATGAAAGAGGCGGACGGAAAAAAATCTTCAAAATCTACCACGTGTGGTAGAAAATATGCTCATGGGTGAGTCGCCTAGTAGTTGCATATGGGGGAGTCTAATTCTTAATTGCAGATTTCATGGAAGATCTATTAGGATGTGAACGCGCAACATATGGCGAAGCATGCCAACAGCGAATGCTTTATCGCCCACGCATTTTCAGAGCTCTTTTAGTTGCTCTGTATGCATTTCTTGCATTGCCGTTACGAAAACTGCATAACCAATTAATACAGGCGCGATATAGGGAACTACAAATTTGACCACGAAAAGCAATGCTTCATCATTAACAACGTGAGTTTTCATTAGGTTCCGCATCGAAAGTAATGCTACTCGTTTAGCGCAAAGCCAGTGGAGGTGTGATCAACAGGAGAACACCATCAGAAGACATACCAGGCGACGAAAACATGCCGCCAGAGGAAGATTGATTCGCACTCCAGCAATTCGTGAGCAGGTCATTTTTGGACTTGATTCTACGCTTGCTAGAATACTTGCTTACATATATGTTTAAAACTCTATTTATTTTTGTCCTCAGTCTTGCTTTTGTTTTTAGAGGACCCGAATGTAAAAGTTTGAGTCTCTCTATTGTTTTTACTAATCGTAAGAAGTTCCATAGATGTTAAGCTCACTCACTTTTTGACATGCCTGTCTAATGTCAAGCGTTTAAGTGCATACTTCAGCTATTGTTTTCTGGCTTGATGTAAACGCAGAAACAGCCAGCGGATGAATTTCCAAATCACGCCATCGTTATGTTCACATGTAGTGTGATTTTTGTAGACGTGTTCATGTTGAATTTCGGTATAAACCACACTTTTTCACAAAACTTTGACCGCGATATGCCTTGAGCCAAAGAAAAACCATTTTGGGCTTTTTTGATCCAAGAGAACCGGGCTATATGACCGTTAGCAGGCATGCCTCACTCTATGTTGCCTCATTCCAATGATTCCTATCTTGCCTCACCCGCACGATTCCACATTTGATCTCATCATATAAGTGGACTCGATGAATTGTGGAGTGATGCCAATGCGCATTGCGCATTCAATTTGTTTCCCTGTTTTGTTCATTTTGTATGATTTTAGATGTATTGTGTGTTGTATTTCTCATAATTGTTGCATGTTAGTTGCATATACTGTTTCGATTCTGATTCAAATGAGGATATCTATCATCATTTTAATTTGAGAAATTTGGTGAACAGAGTGAACGATCAAAAAGAAAACATGAAAATAAGGAAATGAATAAGCAAAAAGTATGCTCCACAACTGACTGAGTAGCCTAGAGCGCGAAAGCGCTGTAGCATTCAATTTGCTGCGCAGAATCTAACAGTATAGCGTGCTTCGACTTCGACTTGCCGCGCGCGACGTTTTCCCTGCCGGTTGGCGATCTAGTCATTTCCGGCCGGCGACCGTTTTATGACCGGCCGGCGAGCGCGCACGAACGGCTGAGACGGATCACGATGTCCCGCCAGACGGCCATGGCCCGGTCGCCGGCCGGGCGAATATCTGACCGGCTGGCATCCGGCCGGCGACCGGCCCGGCCGAAATATCGGTGATGTTCCAGACGGTCGTCAGCCGGTCGCCGGCCGGTGCGAGTGTCTGAGAATAGCGAATGAGTGAGCTGGAGGAACCGGTTGAACAGGATAAGTCTGGTGCCTGCCTTAGTGAGCGCGGCGCAGTGGCCGTACACACGTCCGACTCTCGCGATCATGCAGACATAGATCCAGGTTGTCGCGGATTGGGCCCCCAACTCCCAACGTCAGTGGTGCTACGGCTCTCCTGCCTTGGCGAGGGGAGTGAAACTTATCATGTGGTGGCTACCTGTGAGAAATGCTATGTGCGCCTGCCACAGGGACACTCCATGCACACGTGGAGGCCCTTGCCACCAGCCTGCTTAGCAGTTACTCGGCACCTGCGACTCGATCACTCCCAACCATCGACAGCTGGGGCATGGTAGTTATAACCAAGGCACTATCTAGAATCATGCCTGCCCTCTAACAGATCTTTCCCACTAGGCAAGATTATAAATACACAATAATAATGATGGCATGAAATATCCCCGGAGCCACAGCCGAGCTGTGACTCACCGCACCAAACAAATCACAGGTGTAAAATGCGCACCATTTACCCACAACTATTCCCTAAAGTCAAACACAGGGGGTGAGCACAACCAGCCAGATCTTAATCTAGGGGCCGACAATATCGGAAACCCCCCGTGGCGGTGTCGCCGGCGTGTGCCAGGCGCGGGCACTCACGGGGTTACCTCGTCTGCGGGGTTGCCTATCCTCCGTGGCGTGTTGGATGTGGACGACGCGTGAGTCGGGGACGGCGCTGCATCGATCGACACGCGTGAAGACCAAACTGGGACTCAACCGCTCACCAGGTAACGAAATTGACGACTGATTTGAAAGCTGCGGCGATAGCGATGGGAAGGCGGGAGCAGCGCGAGGACAGCGTTTCGGGACCCCTTCGCAGCGCGGCGGCGGCCTCCTTTATGGGAAGTCGCGAATCCGCGACACAGGTCTTATTGAAAAGGCTTGCATTCATTGTCAAATGCCGCATCCTTCACCTGTACCACACCAGCACGGTATAAAGAATTTTTCTGGAGCGCGGCTACCGCCACCTTTTTTGGAGTGTTTAGGTCATAGGCGCGGAAAAATTTCCGAAGCATCCCAAAAAATTTTCGGAGTGGTGGCTCACGCCACGCAACCTTATTGGGAAAGAATTTTTGTCGCCCTCCTGGTTGAAATCCTGGGTACTCCACCGCGAATTAGGTAGACATGAGGCTCTATCTCATGAAAAAAATAGTTTTTTGTTCATTCAAAGGCCACTCTTCGCAAATTCCTCACTTTTTTTTCGCCAAAGCCGTGCCTATTGCTCAAATCAGTCGGTCAAATGGAATCATTCAGTAATTACACTTTGATACTCTGTCTGATTCTTGAATCAAATTAAGTCACTGAACCCTGTTTGAGCACAAAAGGCTTTGCTTGTTGAATACACCTGAATTAGCATTCGAGCCACTTTAGAGATAATCTTCGAAAGCTGGAAGCTTTACAAGTATTTTTGTAAAACAGCACTTTGCTTTTCTTTTTAGCATCACTGCTGGTGTGGCGACAATAGTTTTAGATGAAATTTTCAATACATTTACTTTAGAAACTACTCGGTTGACTTACAAGAGAAGTATTACTTTCGGAGACGTGGCCATTTAATATGAGATGCATATTCTCTGAAGCAGTCTTAAATGCTAATTTCAAATCTGCATTCCGTTTCTGCGGAACGCTTCTTTAAAGGGAATCATGGTAGCACAAAAACCCTTCTTGAGTTTGATATGTATTTGAAATCGTCTGCAGACACTTAATGTCTTTGACATTTAACCTTTAGAAAAGTGCAAATATGTGCAAATATCAAGTTCACATTCAAACTGCAAAAGGTCCCGACTTCCTTGAATTGAACCTTTTACCTCTCGCCTTCAGTGGCAGCACGCTAACCACTACCCTACTGCACCACTGACACACTGACACACATGGTAGCGTCCTTATATTCAGAGAGTGCCCATCAGATTTTCAAGCTTCCATAGCCCCGTCCTGAAGAGCGTTCCGCAGAAACTTTGGCAGAAACTGCGGATTTGAAATCAGCATTCAAGACCGCTTCAGATGATATGCATCTAATAATAAATGACCACGGCCTCTAAAAGTCTTTCCCTTATTAGTTTCTTTTATGAGTGGTCCACTTGACTCTGTGCACCACCTATTCACGGAGTAAAGTCAACAAGTAGTGAACTTTCTACTTTTGTGCCGTCTTTTCATGTGTTTGTTCAGCTGTTTTTGGCATCAACAATCTGACATGTGTGGAAATTCTTTTGCACAAATTCGTTTGATTTTGGTGCACTACCTCCATTTCTTTTTTCTTGTGTTTCGATGAGATTTGAGTACATCTAAGTCTGTCCAAGATCCTGTGTGACATCGTAAAGTTTGTTTCTGTGGACGAACTCTTTACTCTTTTGTTCTCAATTTCAGTGTTCATGATGTTGTACTAACCATGTAAATGATGTTTGCTCAGCTGCAAGGTTTTGCAAATTGATGACATTCTAGACAGAGCTGAAGCTCGTATGGCAAGTAAATGAAGCTGTTCAAATATTTATCCACTAGCTAGCGAAAAAATTGAGTTAATAGCTGCTCTAAAAAAAGGAGAAACAGGTTCAACGTTAACATCTTCTCAGAAAAGCGCTAGTTTCTCATGGAGAAAGGAATGTTTGTGAGAGTGAACACGTTCTCAAACAATACGGTATTGCAGCTGAAAAATTTATACTCTATCGAAAATTGTTCCAATTTTACTGAAAAATTTTCATCGCCTTCACACAGAAATGGGCGCTGTGAACATCAAAATGTGAGTTTTTGAAATTCCCAAAGAAAGTGACAAAATGAAGCAAGTCGTTCAACGCTTTGCTCCATATATAGTGTCGATCGTGCTGCTATCCATGACAAACTTTCATAATTCAATTTTTTTCACGAAAGTTCAACCCAGCTCCATCAAAACATGTCCGCATTCACATAGTGCTTTCGGAACTGGCCTTTGTCAAACGAGATTATAACTGTTCTTGGGTAGATTGCGCACTTTTGTAGCGTACTTGAGCGTATTGTGCGATCATATGATCTCTGCAAGCAAAAGAACTTTGCTCTTGAGCGACATGTTTTCGCGCAGCAGAATGAGTCTGGTTCGAGCACAAGGAAAGTCAGTTTTTCCTTTCCACACACAGTAAATCTTTACGAGTTAGTTGATCGAAAAGAAAGCACCATCAACTGACTGTAAAAAGGCTTGTTCTGTTTTTTTCGAAGTGTTCAGAGCAAGCTTTACCAACAAAGAGCGGTTCAATAATACGGTAGCTGATCCTTCCGAAAAATTTGCCAAAAAATTGGACTTTCAGGGAAGTTTTGGCTATGTACGAGAATTCATTGCCATGATTATGCGATATTCGTCGATTATGATAAAACGTACAATTCAGTCTTAGGTCCCGGACAGACTTCATGCGATTTGATCGTCGCGACTCAATCGCCGACTTTCCATTCATTTTCATTTCACATTCAAAAATTTTGGGCTGGAAAAGTATCACAACCGAAATGCAAGTTGATTGCCATGGAATGATGTTGTAACAGTTGTCTCGTCGCGACTGAGTCGCGACGACCAAATCGCGTGAAGTCTGTCCGGGGCCTTAAGTTCATACAACAGATCAAAAGATGCCACGAAAGGTATTTAGCATAATTCCTTGATCCAATACCACCTCCTAGCTTCCTACCTTGAAACTAACAAAAAAAAAGCGATAAAATCGGAAATGCGTTGAGTAATCCAGTGGTTTGTAGATTCGCTATCGTTATCAGTTCCCCACTCTTCTTCGTAGCTACTCCCTACTTAGCTCAAAATTGCCAAAAACTTAACAAATCGATGAAGTTTGAAAGTGGTGTAACACTTCAACACTCCAAACTGTATCACCGCGAATATGCGAAGTTTGTTGCGCATCGGTTCAGAAGAGAAATCTCTTAACCTTCTTATAACGTAGGCACAGACAATCAGCTTGATATGTGAATTATTCTAATTCCAAAAGATCAAAAAAAATCAGTTTGTTAGCCCATTTGATTACTTGAAGGCCTTCGGGAAGTTGCGCAGCTATCTTATTTCCTGGAAACTTCCCGAGGACTTGCAGAATATACAAAGTGCGAATTTCCTCTCATGACTTAGGTTTTCGATGCTAATAGGATCTTGCAAAGAGTTTTTGTTTGACTTAATTCACTATTGAATGCGACAAGTAATGCGCGCATGTTACGTCCTGTATTGCTCTCTTCCAGTTTCTTTTCATGAACTTTACATCCATTCTGTGGAGGCCCAAAGTCAGATTTTCATGCTTACATAACTCCTTTCAGAAGAGCGTTGAAAGTGAATGCGGATTTTTGAAATGAGCGTTCAAGACCGCTTCAGATGATATGCATCTCATATTAGATGGGCACAGCCTCTGTAAGTACTTCCCCCGTTAGTTCCTTCTATAGGTGGTCCATATGACTCTGTCCACCACCTATTCACGGAGCAAATTCAATCACGTGGTGAACTTTATACTTTTGTACCGTCGCCTTCGTGAGTTTGCTATTGGCATCAACATTCTGACATTTCATGTGTGGAAATTCTTTTGCACAATTTCGTTCAATTTTGGTGTGCACTATTTCTAGTTCTTTTGTTTTTTGAGTTTTGATGAGAATTGAGTGCATTTTTGTTTGTCTAAAGTTCTGCGTAACATTGTAATGGTTGCTTTTGTTTAGTTTCCACTTCCTTCTTTCAATCTCAATCTCATATTCATAGTGGTGTACTATAATTAATGATGTTTGCTCAGCTGCAAGCTTTTGCAAAATTAATGCACTTAATAATTTTGCTCAGGTGCAAACTTTTGCAAAATTGATGAAATTAGATCGAGCCGAACTTCTTATATGTATGACAAGTAAATGAAACTGGTCAAATATTTGTTTTAACCACTAGCTAGCAAAAAAATTGAAATCTCAAGCTGTACAAAAATAGAAGGAAGAACACGTTCATACCAAGACTTCCCAAAAAGTGCTAGTTTTTCACGGGAAAGGAAAGTATAGCGAAAGCGAACATGGAAAGAGAAACTTCTGAAACTATATGGAACTGCAGCTGAAAAATTGTTTTCTATTTGATCTACTTCACATGGAAGCGAGTGTGGTAAACATCAAAATGTGTGATCTTCACCACTGCTATACAGTGACAAATCGGAGCGAGCCGTTTGATATTCTGTTTCATAAAAAGCGGTTTCGACCGTGCTGTTAGTGAACTTGTCGAACACAGCTTTACCAGAACATGTTCCCATTCATGTACTGCTTCGGATCTTGTGAGCTTGGATATGAGCAGTTTTTAGGTAAACCGCACTTTTGTAGTACAATTGAGCGTCCCATGACCGCAAGCATGAACAAAATTTTGCCTTGAGTAACATGATTAGCAAAACTGGTAGTGAGTATGATTTGTGCATTAGATGGATGTTCGGTAAGTTTGTGGCCTCAAGTGCTTTAACTGCGAATCCTAACTCATTTTTTGCTATATGTGTTCGCTAAACCTACTCAGACAATCGCAAAAGAGGGAGCGAATTAGGCTTCTAGAACTTCCGGAACGGATGCTGCTATTGGTCCGTGTAGCTGTGTGGCTTTTGCCACGCGACCAATAGCAGCGTCCGCTCCGGAAGTTCTAAAAGCTTAGTTTGCTCCGGAGCTTCTTTGCGATTGTCTAAGTGGAAGCCACTGAATCAACAAAGAAGAACATTTTTTGTCTCAAGGTACCTCAGAAAATTTGGAAGCAAACAAATTTTTCAGCTTTTTTGAAGAAGCGGAAAAGTGCGTTATCTGAGTTGTTCTACTTTCTTTCAAAGCCGGAAAACGGAGACAGCTTTCCGTTTTTTACTACAAATAGTCCTACGGCTCCCGCCAGAGTGCCGAAGCCACGCCAGCGCTACGCCGGCGCCGAGCCAGCGTTTCGATCGATACACGCGTATTTCGTTGGGCGGGGCCTTGGCTGAGAACTAGGTCAGCTAGCCCCGCCCCAACGAAATACACGTGTATCGATCGAAACGCTGGCGTGGCTTCGGGTATAACAAAAGTTCCACACCAGCTTGCGAACAAAAATTTTTCCACACGCTAAATTACAGCACAGTCGCGACACAAATTTGCGTTGAAATTTTTTCGGTTTCAAAAATTTTGGAAGCATTATTTCAACATGCATTTGTAGCGCACCTCTCTGATCTTCATTGCATTAATTTCCAAAAATTGTGCACGTTTGTGAAGATCTTAAAGATGAAATATAAAAATTTCGGTGCTGGATCTGATGACGAAAAAATCCTGAGAGTGGATCTCTTGTATTTCAAGGTACGGTATTTCAAAACGAACTTACTTCTACGAAAATAAAAGCACATGTAAGAAACCTTGAAGAAAGGGTTTTTTAAAAAATATACCAAGTTTTCTGTGAATTATGTTTCCTCCTTGCAACAAGCTTTTCAAGGAAGTGGTTTGGAGAGCTATATTGATGTGTTTCAATCTAATAAATTAAAAAAGCACAAGAAAACTTGGTTTCCCTGAAATAATGGTATCTAGGCCTAATGAGCACCCTAGAACAAAAAGCGCGTCAAAATTAGAATTGGAAATACTTTAACACTTACTTTCCAAACACCCTGTAAATCAGTTTGTGCTGCTCACACACAGTAAATCTTTATGAGGTGCATTGAATGCGTCAAAGCACCAGCAATGCGTTACAGTGTTCGTTCTAGTCCTTTGAAACCAAAGCGGGATTTTTGCCAGCTAAAGAGCGTTCAACCGGTGGCTAGTTGGTCTTTCTGGCAACTTGCCCGTCTTCGAAAAATCAGCTCCCAAAAAAGATGTGGCTGCTTATTCATTGTCACGAATTTACAGCAGTAGCAGCGTAACGGCGGGCTCGGTCATTACAATATCACTCACAGGATGTGCAAATCCGTGAATATCGCGGACATCCGGGTATTTCGCGGAAGTCCGCGACATTCCCAGAATTCGCGGAATCAACGCGAATCACGCAAACTACGCAGCGCCATAACTTCCATAATACATATTTTCTGAATCCGAAAGCAGCATTGTGTTCACCTCGTCAAGGCGAATCTTTACCGTGCAGCATTTCTTGAATATTCCGTTTCCAGCTTTCTCAAATCTTTCTGAGGACGCAATTTCGCAGAAATGTAACGAAGCGCTCACTCGCAACAGAATCCAGTAAGCACTATTCGACAGTGATGTTGCTGTAGATAACAGAGTGCTAGAAACCAGCTGGAAACTTTTTTAAAGAGAGGTAGAAGAGCTGGTAAATTCTGGAAAAATCATGTTGTCCCGGATTTTACTTGCTGTAATCCTAAAATACGAAGCTCTCTGGCCAAGCAGACGTGATTTGCGTAATCAGCGGGTTAGATAACCTCTATGAGCAAGTTTTCCGAGAAGTTCGGGTCATTTGATTTCTTTTCGTTCTACGCTCTGAAGCAGCCGATAGCTTCCGGTTAAAATATTGATGATCTTGGATTGAAAGGAAAATTCGCTTATAGAGGAGCTGTTTACGAAAATCGTGGTATTTAAGGAAGACAGGGTCTTTTTGCGGGGATATGGTGAGGTAACTGTGACTGAGTCACGCAACTTCGTAATTTCGCCTGCACTTCTCGCGTAGCTGTTAAAAAACTTCCCTGCTTACTTTCATAGATTGGAGTTAGTAGTAACTGTGCCATTAAATGGTGAAGGTTCAGGCTCCAGCCTATAAAAATCGCCAAGTTACGAGCCTACGAAAACACGTCTTCATCAGTTTTACAGAACATGTAAAGATCGCATGCTTCGTTGAAATTCCACCGTAAATATTTCATAACACGCTCGTCGCAAATCTTGTATTCAATACAAGATATCCTCGAGATCCTACTGTATCGGATATGGTTTATGTGTACTTCAGCCGCTTGATTGATTATCAGAGCAGCATCGTGGCAGAACTAACAATAAGATCCATATGACTACAAATCCAATACATTAACATCCCTTAGCAATGTGAACTGATTTGATCGCGTGTTATACAACCACTCATGGTGGAATATGGACGAAGTATGCTATCTTTATATTTTGAGCAAAATTCATGAGGACGTGTTTTCGTAGGCTCCTAACTCGGCGAAATTTATAAAGAGGGGCCTGAGACGTGCAACAACAACCTTCGATAGCACACTTCCCAATAAGTTCAACCTATAGAAGCAAGCAGGCACTTTTCTGACAGATACGCGAGAAGTGCATGCAAAGTACGATCTTTCGTGACTCAGTTACACTAACTCACAATATCTCCACAAAAAGACCCTGTATTCTTCAGAGACCACAATTCTCGTAAACAGCGTGTTCGAAAACCTCGATAAGCGAAGTTCCCTTTAATCCAAGATTATCAACAATTTGACTGACTTGTGAGATCCATCGGCGAGCTTCAGAGCGTAAAATAAAACGAAAAAAAGTCAGATGACCCGAACTTCTTGGAAAAATTGCTCATAAAGATGCCAAAGATGTGATTTTCGTAAAGGTTATTTATCCTTTACGAAAATCACATCTTTGGCGAGAGAGCTTCGCATTATAGGGTTATAGCAAGTAGGATTTGGGACGATGGAATTATTACAAAACTCACCAGCCTTTCTATCATTTTCGAAAAGAAGCTAGCGGCTACTTGTTAGCGACCAATAATCTACAGAAAGATTGCTATCGAAAAATGCCTATTGAGATCTTCTAAGTGTGGTTTGCGTCAGATCTTTGCAAACAGATTTCCGCAGAAAATTCAAGAACACTGAGAATGGAATATTGAAGACATGCTGTATAACGAAAGATTCGCCTTGAGAGCTGAACACAGCGCTGTTTTCGAATTCAGAATATATTCATTCCGGAGAAAAGTTACGGCGAGTAGAATTTGGTACAGCATGATTTTTCCACAATTTGGCAGCTCCTCTGCTTCTCTATTAGAAAAAGGTTTCCAGCTGCTTTCTAAAACTCTGTTATTTACAGGAACAGCACTGTCGAATGGTACTTACTGGAATTTTATGTGTGAGTGCGCTCCGTTACACTTCTGCGAAATTGCGTCCGCAAAAAGATTTGAGAAAACTGGCGGAATATTTGGGACATGCTGCATGCGGAAAGATTAGCCTTGACGAAACACAATGCTGCTTTTGGATTCAGAAAATATCCATTTCCATGGAGGTTATGGCGCTGCGTAGTTTGCGTGATTCGCGTTGATCCCACGAATTCCGGGAATTTTGCGAAATTCCCGGAATGTCGAAATTCTGGATGTCGCGGACTTCAGCGGAATTTGCGGAAATTTGGCACATTCTGTGAGCGGTATTGTATGCCATGTCAAAGGCAATGTTCACCCTGTCTCAAGCTTTTGGCAGCTTATAATAGTAGGACCCCTATCGCAGGCAACGTCCAGGCAAGAACTCGATTCTTAAACCTTCTTATCGAGGGTTATCCGCAACCCTGAATCCGAAAATCCACATTAGAAGGCACGGAAACGGCGAGAAGATGCGTTTTCCAAAACCTTACAGTTTGAAGTTCGACGGTCCCTGCCAAGACTGAGCCGCAGAGTCGCTGTTAACACCCTCATAACAAGAATTCAAACAGGTCGGAGGACCCAACCCCAAGTGTAAGTTCCCACACTTCCTATCGTTTTTCTTGCTCTAGGTCGAACGTCGTAACCTCATACTTGCAGCTGAGCGGGGGGGGGGAGGGAGGCACTTTCGCATGGCGCACTGAGTCAAACCCCCACCTTGTCCGGACACTGCCTTTAAGCCAAAGCCCAAGCCGCGGCGAGGCTTGGAGTCCTTTTGTATCTTCGCTATTCGGACGCGAAAGAATCTTTTCGGAGTAGCGAAGATGCATGAGGACCTCAAGTCGGCATCGCCCCATCCAATAGTGCCCGTCCATCCGTGCGCGCCATCCAATCACCGTCGGGCAGGATCTTTGGAACAAGAATTTCGGGGTTTTCGCGGGTTCTCGACTTCACATTTGGGATTAAGGACATGAGAAGGTCCCGGAACGATCAAAACACGGAAGTCGAAAATTTGGGTGTACTGTGGCCTCTAAAGGCAGTGTACTGGCAAAAAGTCGATTTTGAGATTTTGTGCTTAATCGGGCCTATCCGCTATGCTGAATCCGAAAATCCACACGGGGGTGCGCGAAAACAGCAAAAGGCTCTAACAGAGAGGGAAATCAGCAGTTGGGCGGGGTCTTCCACTCTGTGATGTCATTCTCCCAGCTTTTGGAGCGATCTTCTTGGTTCCGACCTCAATTACGCTTTCCTTGGCTGGTGGCAATGTCATGGCTAGCGGAAATCGCTCCGAAAGTTGGGAGCGTAAATTCACTTTGGGGGAAGACCTTGCCCGCCTGCTGATTTCCCATCCTGTTAGAGCCCTTTTTCGCGGTTTTCGCTCTCGCCAGTTTGCATTTTTGGATTTAGCATAGAGAATAGCTCGGGTAATTACAAAATCTCAATATCGACTTTTCGCCCGGACACTGCCTTTAACACGCAAAATTAGCGCAAAGATAGACATTCATTATATGTGAGTGATTACCATTTGAATAAGGTAAAAAATCTCGATATTTTCTCTCACAGGATCATCGCCTTTCTCACAGGAGAAAGGCGATGCTCATAGATTGAATTCAAAAATAGTCATCTTTCGCTCAAATTGCGCAGAGCCTCAGACAACGCTCCTCGCACTTTTATGTTCCAAAGAAATAAACCACTGTATAGACTTTTTTGACACTGTATAAAAACCAAAAAGAATGGTACTTCCAAGCAACTCGCGTTCTATTATAAAACCGCTCGTAATTTTTGATAAAAAAGGTGCACAGTCGCCCGATTCATGTGACATCACCGTAGTGTGGCCATAACCGCTTCAGAGTGACGACTTAATCCAAGGGTACATTTTACTCAACTCGGCGCGACACATGTTCCGATATATAGAGTTATCCGTTCGGACACGGTAGGAGGCCGGATTCGACGAATTGCTTTAGATAATTCTCTTACGTTACTCAGTGTGTACTCAGTTCATTACGCTCACTGGGCAACCTCCGCAAGCAAAAATCTTGAACGATTCATCGAATCTGGCCTCCTACCATGTCCAAACAGACATATGACTCAGAAGATGCGCCGCGCCGAGCTGAGTTGAATGGTAGCCTTGGATTGACTCGTCCACTCTGAAGCGAGATATGGCTGCGCTACGGTGATGTCACATAAATTGGGTCGTTTCGTCAAAAATTACGAGCGGTATTCAACATTGTTTTGAATCTTGGCGGCTGTCTTAAAATGGTAGCAGAAGTCCATAAAGTAAAGTAACCGTAACTTACGTAACTTGCCCAGTTGAAGCTAGAAAATTCCAAGGACCTTACAAGAGTCGATTTTTTCAAAATTTGTGCCGAAGTCTACTAAAAACAGCAAATGAGTTGGTCCAAGGATATGTTTTGTCATAGTGGACTGGGTCGCAGTTTGAATTTCATCCACCCTAGTTGATGGCATGTCCTCAGTAGGACGAATGTACTCAAATGGATCCCGAAGCGAACGACTTTCATTCAACTTCAATTTCAAACCTGACCCCTGTACTGCGTGAATGCGTGTATGACATTCTACGGAAAATTACACATCGGCGTCAGCCGCAGATTGAAGGCAAACGTTATTTAAGGGAAGTGAAGTTGCAATTCTACACCATACATCGCCATGTTATCAACCGTAGTCACTCGTTTCAAGCTGGTCCATAGGCATGCACATTTCTGCGACGACGAGAGCAGTGTCATTCTTCGTCTTATGAAGAGGCCGTGGGCAAACGCAGATGCGCTTTCCAGTCCCAAGAGACATGCTTTTCTTGCTGCAGGGACATGGTTGTTCATGTAATTGGGCCTTATTCTGTAGTCTCATAATTTCAACGCAATTACTTTGTGCTAGGTTGTCAATAATATCACAACTTATTTTGGCTTAAGACAAGCTTAAACAACCCTGTGGCTATCTCACCAAACCCAGGCAATGTGTGGGCTGCCTAGGTTTGCTGAAGACAGCCACAGCCAAAGCTTAATTCCTTCCCGTTCACCTGAGCTTATCCTCTGCGCTGAGTTGGAAAATCCGGCATAGAAATTGCGTAACGGAGAAACAAGTTTTTTTTATAATTCTTCGATTTGAATTTGGGCAGACTACGCCAAGACGCGGACTCACTGTAGAGCCCTATGATATCAACATCTCAACTGTAGCAGCTCAGATCATAGGGCTCTACAGTGACTCTTCGTGAGTAGTGCACTTTAGAATCATCAGCGATGACTCGCTTTTGTTCAACGCTATAACTTCGCACGGGCGAGGGGGTGTCTGAGGGCGTTCACCTCCACATAGAGCTAAAAATCCGCAGTGCCCGGATACTGTCTTTATAAGTTAAACTATCTTGAGGGACATCTTTGCTTATGAACAGTGGTCAATAAGATAGATGGCCGTTATATTTCCTGCATTACAATTTCTTCCAGAAATGCTCCTGCGGAACTTATTTTTTGTTCTGATCCTTGTATTTCTCGCTGTAGCGCAAGCCAACCAAGAGCAGCATGGTTCGTCGGTAAGTGTATAGATTCTTTATAAAATTTAAGACTTTTAGTACATGTCAAGCTAGCTTTAAGGGACCTGAAATTGGTGCAAACTCAGACTCAAGTGACAATGGTGAAGTGTATGCAGAGGGCCAAGATGGAGCATCCCAAGAGAATGACGAAAATGAATCACTGAATGTGGGCGGCGCAAGCAGCCCAGGAAAAAGGAGTCGTAGAAGTGCAAAGGGAATACCAAACAAAACACCAGTGAATTGCAGCAAAAAGAAGTACCAACATCTGCCAAAATGTCAACCTCACATAAAAAGAGCACAAGAAAAAAAAGCCGAAAAAAAGAAGAGAGAAGATGAGATACGCCTAAGTGCCCACTTTCCTACATTCTAATTGTATAGTTTTGCGCTGCATAAACTGTTGCATATTTTTAGTACATCACATTCACAAAATCAAAAATTTCCGCTTTGCTCATGATAGTTGGTACATACAATATCAGCTGCATCTTATATATAAAGCTGAATGTCTGTTTGTATGTATGTCTGTCTGTCTGTATGTCTGTCTGTCTGTGTGTACGTATGTTCCGAATAGAAAATTCCATTTCTGAACCGATCGGGACCAAACTTGGCACACATACACTACGGGCCCCGGCGGGTGTCATAGGCTACTTTTCGTCATCGATCGATATCGATTTTATCGATTTTTATCGATTTTTTTGCTGAGTTCACCTACGGGGCTGGGAGTTGGCACAGGGGGGTAATCGAGCATGGGGATTCCGAATACAATATTGGTTTTCAGGATTATCGATTACTTTTATCGATTTTATCGATTTTTTTGCAAAGTTTGAGCTACGGGGCTGGGAGTTCGCACAGGGGGGTAATCGAGCATGCTGATCACCCCCCTTGGGGGTGATCAGCATGCTCGATTACCCCCCTTGCCAAATTCCAGCCCCCTAGCTCAAATTTTCAAAAAATCGATAAAATCGATAATAGTAATCGATAATCCCGAAAACCAATATTGTATTCGGAATCCCCATGCTCGATTACCCCCCTGTGCGAACTCCCAGCCCCGTAGCTCAAACTTTGCAAAAAAATCGATAAAATCGATAAAAGTAATCGATAATCCTGAAAACCAATATTGTATTCGGAATCCCCATGCTCGATTACCCCCCTATGCCAACTCCCAGCCCCGTAGGTGAACTCAGCAAAAAAATCGATAAAAATCGATAAAATCGATATCGATCGATGACGAAAAGTAGCCTATGACACCCGTCGGGGCCCGTAGTGTATGTGTGCCAAGTTTGGTGCGGATCGGTTCAGAAATGGAATTTTCTATTCGGAACATACGTACATACAGACAGACATACAGACAGACAGACAGACAAACAGACATTCAGCTTTATATATAAGATTTGCACTCATCCGTAATGCTTTTTTCACAACTTATGCCATGTACATCGTATCAAGTGTTTTTCAATGTCTTTCAAAAAAGTGATTGCATTCAAAGCTTGATAGCGTGTGGAGCAAAATCAACCTACGTAAAACTTCTGCTACACAGATTTTGGATCTTTTTTCAAGGAAATTCTTTTGGGTGTCTTCTTTCGCAGTTATTCTATAGCTGGAACTTCTCACCATGATAACAAATAAGTAAAACATGTGTGATTCGCTTTCTGCTGTATTTGTAAGCTGAAGCCATGCCTACAGGATTTTACCCAAAGGTTGGCAAAATCTTCGTGGGAGGTTGTAGCGATTAAGCAGTGCCTAGATACTCCGAGACTTTCCATTTATGCAATATCGAATTTCCGAACATTCGATACTTATCGAATTTTCGAATATTCAATTCCCATCCAGTTTCGAATATTCGTTTCCATTGAACATTCGAGTATTCGATGGACATCGAATCATCGAATTAATGACCATCGAATATTCGACTTTCTAACAATCGAAAATGAAGATTATATAAAGATTATAAAACTATCGAATATTGTTCAAAATCTCATTTTCGAATATTCGAATTTTCGAATCATTCGCATGCGAATGATCTATCCGAATAATGGAATATTCATTCGATTTTGTCCAAAGTATAATGAGCATTCCAATTCACTTTCGGAGTTGACGAAGACGGTTTAGTGGTCACTTTCGGATTGATGAAGACGATACAGGGTGGATGCTCTCCGTCCCTACATGCTTCAGTGTTATGATATGTCTTCAGTCGCAACGAGAAGATTGCGACAACGAGAGCATTCCAAATGTTGTACTAAATAGTTTTTCTCTCGAATGACGAGGAGATGTGCCGAGAAACGATCTTTGCCGCCGAGAGAGTGATGCTGCGCATACACATAGAGTAAGGGACATGTCGTTTGTATGGCAGAAATCCAAAGTGTGACTTTTTTCTCAAATAACATTTTCGAGACATTATGCATTTTGAAGGATGGCTCGCCAACATCGATCCAACACTTTTTTGCTCACCTGTAGTGATCCGACGCGCTGATCTCAGAAGTCCACCTTATAGAGCGCGAGAATGACGAAAGCCAACATGTTTTGCTGTCCTTCTTTTTGTACTTGAAACTTTTGTACTATGAAATACTTCTTTTTGTACTATGAGATACTTCCCGCCATGGCTGGAGATGCGAGTTGTTGCGGAAACCTTAGGATTATAACATTGCGTCATGCTGACTTCTGCGGTGGTAAGGGAATTCCTAGCTTGCCCGAGCGTGTGTAAGAATGGCTTGCGCGCACGAGTTCGGCAGGGGCAGTGTGGTGTGAGCTTGGCCCTCTATTATCTTGGGGTGCAAGCAACCTACCATAATATTCAATATTCAAGAGTTTCGCTTTTGCCGAGCTACTACTTTTAAGTGCAGAATAGTCTTAAGCTTGCTCTGCATAGAAAAGACAAATATGAATTGTCGATGTGGCCGATGTAGGCAATATCCTAACCTGACTAAAGTTCACCTCCTCAGTTGCTAAGGTCGTGCAAGAGTTGACAGAGCAAACCTTTGACCAAGAACGCATGCTTTTGTTGGATAATTCCCCCTCCGAGAAAAAATTTCTAGTCAAAAACATTTTTCTAGAAACCTACACTTTGAAAGAGCTTAACTTGGTCTCAAATATACTAGGGTCGCCCGAGCTGTGCTGATTATATAGTCGATGGTCGGTTGTAAAATGGAGTGAAGTTCGGATTTTGCTGCATTTTCTGCGAGAGTATTTTGCAAAAAAAAATTGAAAATACCCATCTTTTATAGCATTTTTTTCAGCATCAATTGTACTAGGTCCATTCTAGGTATACAAAGCGAAAGTTCTGCAATTACTTTTTGCTTGCATTTTTATGCGGCATAGATTGGCCTCCGGCTCTGCCAAGTTTAAGTCAAAATTTCCCGCCCCAGACTTTATCAAAAATGCAATAACGAAGAGTTTTTTCTGACAGAAAACTTTGCAATTCACGCATTTTTTCGAAAAAAAATTCGATCGCTTTGCATTGATTTGGAGCAAGGAAAGGAATATTAAAGGCATGGAACTTTTGTCTGAACAATGATTTGTGAAAACAAAAGCATAAATAAGTAGAAGTATTGTCCTTTCAGATATCAAGAAGAGTTTCGAAGAAAAATGGTTAATCTTTTTGGATCAGCTTTTTCAAAAAGAGGTTAGAAATACGTGCATCAATTATGAGTCAACCTAATATATACATCTAATTATGCACATCAGTTCCAAAATGGCACCTTTATTTCAGAAGAAAACGCATTTGCACAACCATACTCGACGACGATCCGTTATTCATCATCAGAAAGAAGACGACGAAGATAAAGAATGTTGAGGATCAAAATTTCATGACACATCTGCTTTACCTCTTTACATCTCGTGATTGAACATTTATTCTCATTATCACCACGCTGACTAGAAGAAATGCATTAATTCCATAGCTACTCTTGTATCATGCGTTTAAATTCGTTTACACTCCCACTACTTGAAGAACTGCATGTATCTGATTTACGTTGTGCACAAATGTTGTAAAAAGTTGCAGTGAACATCTATTTGAACACTGATAAATACTTATAAACTCGAAAACGTGGGTACAAAATGCACTGCAAAAATCCCCAAGAGAATAGTGATGAACGCAAGTTGCGCCGCAGTTGATTATCACTGTATCACCGAGTCTCGCGCTGATACTCAGATTTTCTTCCGGTCTACATGGATGCGGGAGAGGAGATTGTCTCGGGAAAATCTCCCGATCAAAATGCCGGTGTGTGGAACTTCTCGTGAAAGGTTTGATTAAGTGCCGCAGTCATTCTATCGCTACATAAGTATTCTATGCGCGTTAATTACGAATGTCTGAGTTAGCTCATTGACAGAATGCGATCAGTCATCTAGTCCAGGTCGCAAGTCTGCCCTTCTTGATTTGCATAGACTTTATTATTAGCATAAAAATGCACTCTACATAGCGATGTTCGTGAATAATATCGATATAACCCAAGGAGAGCAAGCGTGGTGTTCAGTACGTCGTTCATCTTTTTTCCTTTGCATTTGAAAAAAGAGCTCTCAAAATTTTTTTCCAATATTTTTCTGTTCAACTATAGCTCAGAAATTCACATAAAGTCACGATTATTAGCCCCTACAATTTCATTTGGTCTCTCTCTCAAACCTAAAATGTCTACTCTTGATTCGGTCATAAAATTTCTTTTTCTCTATTTTGCTGTGCATTTTTCATTGCTTTCAGAAAGATATTCGAAAATGAGAAAATGCAAAAAGTTTGCATAAAGACATTTTTGAAATATTCAATCAATCTTTGTCTGAAAGCCCCTGTGAAGCTAAATCTTGACAAATCCCAGTTTCTTCTTTATTTTGAGATATTCGATATGGTAGATAATATTTCCATCGATACAAATTTCAGAAAGCCCACGATGGTTAACAAAATCATTGTATTTCTAGCTTTCCTGTTTATTGCAGCATGTGGTTATAAGGTATGCAAGATTTTTTCTTCGAAAATTTTTTTGCTATTGATTCAGAGCTGATCTTACAGATTCCAGCAATGAAGTTATTTGCGCCTTCTTATCGGTGGATACCTCCTAGACAAGTCACCAATTATAATTCCTTTACACCTCATAAACGTATCAAACGTATTTGAGTTTGTCAAGAGGTTAAATACGTTCGATACGTTTAGAGATGAATTGTAATATACATAGTATATATTTGATGTTCTTCAATAAAGTTGGATTATAAACGCATGATTATGGAGCAAATTCTTGCTTTTGTGCTCTCTAGAACTATTAATGAATGGTTTTTGCCATTGGAGTCAAAACGCTCTAAAATGTGCGAAAGTGCTTTACACGAATAAGTAGGAAATCACCTGTTTTGAGTCATTTACTCAAAATGAGAATTTCTACAAATTTTTCTTATAGTGCGCGGTAAAATGAAAAATAAAATTTTGCTTAATCACGATAAAGCAGCACTCTTATCGTAGTTATAATGTATATGACATACTACCAATTCTTTGTCAATTGGTTTTTTCAGATATTTTCGACAGAAAAAAGTACTTTTGTGGATATTGTCCCGTTCCAATGTTGCTGAACGATGCAAATGAATAAATACTTTGTTCGCTAAACTGTAGCAACTTTTGAAAAAAAATTTAAGATCTGATTCCTGCAATCGATTCAATTGCTTTGACTTTCCTTCGAAAAACACAAATCATGGTATTTATAAGAATCTCTTAGGAATCTCTCAGTGATGGTTCTACATTGCACAGATAGAAGCAGTAGAAGGGAGTTATATTTTGAATTTTCTGGTTTAGTAAAAATCGAAGCACTTGGCATTATGAGTTTTATTAGGTTGATGCAAAAGTAATGCGCGTTTTTCTAGCCCTTGGGACAACTTTTCTCCATCAAACTTGCTTCTTTGGAAAAAAAACTTAGCACATCGCCAAAAAGAGTCTCTCATCCTCTATCCAATGGTTGTTGAAATGGGCTTCTAGCTTCGTTATTTAAAAAATAATAGAGCTTCACACAACCGCACTCCAAACCAGAATTTAATTGCATTTACTTTTCTAGCCAGAAACCAAGCCCAAATAAAGGCAAACTTTTGAAACTTTAGCTACTGTATTTGATAGAAATTGCCTACTTATGCACATTTTACCAATTTCTCAGAAATTACCTAGACTGAGATTTCGACGCCTCAACATGAACAGTTATTTTGATCATTCTGGGACCCATAAATTTCCTGTGAAGAGGGCAATCGCCTAAGCTTTGCTCATTTCTGTAAGATTAAGGATGGTACTGACAGTTTTTCCAGAACTGTGTATCTGTTCATTACGCAGAAATTAAAAAAAACTCCATATTTTGGGATTCTTAGGCCTGCGAAAAAATGTCCAAAAAAGCGGGCAATTTTGGATTTTTATTTTTTCCTTTGGCAAAATCTTCTCTGTTTGGGCCTTTTCAAGTTTTTTTGTACTATTGGCTTCCGCCTACAATATAGGCTATTTACTATCTATACTAACAAATTTTGAAGAAAGTTATGATCACTTGAAGACAAGGTTAAAGAAAAAATTTTTTTCTGCTTATCAATCCATATTTTTCTGCCCGTCAAAGATATGAGTATAGAGCGCTGCGCGCTGTATTGTGAGAGGCCTGGTTCCTCTAATGTTTTTTACCGCATTGAAAAATGTAGATTTTTTAGAGAGTTATAACACATTAAAGTGAGAGCTCGCAAAACGCGCATTACTTTTGCACCAACCTAATAATACCTGCTCCTTTTTTTGAATGGGCAGAGATCGTGCTGATCAAATGTCTTTACGAAAAGTTACGATTTTCCGGAAGAAATCCCAATGAAAAGAAATTTGTCGTTTTGATTCCTGCTCGCTCAAGAATTTCTTTTATTCCTCTATTTATTTTGAATAGATTAAATCCGCACAATTTTTTGTTCAGTTAGAAAGAGCATGTAATAAAACTTACAATACCCTGTATAATACAAAATTACAGCTGTCTTCCTTTCAGCACTGATGTCTCGGAATTATTAGAAAAGGATGGAGAAGGAGAATGAGAGAATTTCTAAAACTTGGGGAAATTTGGAAGTTGGAGTGTTGTTAAACCTCTATATTCACGATGTCGTCTCTGTGAAGATGAAAGTGATGCCATTTGTCTTATGCCCCTTTCTTATAAATGCCAGATATGGAACTTTGTCGAAGTTGACCTGGTATACCTAACATCAGAAAATATATGTGGCACATTAACTCGCTATTGCTCCTTTCTACGAAATTTGCTCATTAAAAAGAGAATAAAAATATGTAATATCTAAGTTGTTCGCGGTTGAGATTTCTTTAGACAAATTTTCGCGGTTGCCTAATAATTGACGTAATTTAGACAAATATTCAATAGATAAAGCTAAGGAAGAAAAATGAAAAATTTTCTCAACTAAAGATGGACGTTGCTTCCTGAAAATTTCAGATTTTTCGTATATTGAAGCGATATTCGCTCGTTTACTTCGCAAGGTTAGTGGCAATAATGAGCGAGCTTCAAAGCATCGCATTCTGATAAAATCGCACTTTCGTTATCCGATTTTTCTCAGACTCAAAACTATTGGGTAATTATTCATTTCAGAATGTTAGAATTTCTTGCGCGAATGTTAATTATTCAAAAAAATAGGCTTTCGATGTATTGAAAGGTTTTTGCCCAAATCCGAAAGTGTTTGTGTAGCGAACAAGATACAATATTCATGTTTTTGTCCCAACACTGCCAGTTACGAAGCAATTAATCAGCACTGATACAAGTCTGGAACACAACTCCAAGTGCACTTGCTTAGTAGCTTTTTCTCACTAAAGTTTTAATTAGATTATCGTAGGGCCAGCCGCCACTCCATGTGTATTCGTCCTTCTTAATCTAAATGGACTTCACTACCAAAAGGAACATGCACTATAAATATTGATGTCGTAGAATTCCAAGATTGTATACAAGGAACGGCAAGTCCGCGCTCCTTTTTTTGTGCGAACAGTGGTTACATATTACTCTAAATATCACTTCGCAATTTAGAGATCACTTTGCAAATCTCTGGTATCGAAAAGCTTAAAATATCACAAATTTATTTTACTGATTTTTATCATCTATTATGCACCTAAGTATCTATCCATCATTCAATGATCAGGAAGTTTTGCTCTCTCAGCTACCTTTGATTCAACTGGCTTAGCGACTGGAAGGCGGGACTTTGTGATCATCGCTCGCATCCGCGACGCAGTCTGCGTCTCTTTCGTTTCCATAACAGTCATCGAATTTTGCTGAATATTAGCTAACTCGAGTTTTCGACTTATCTACAAGAAAATATCCAACTAAGTTTGATAAAGCTCAAATCATAAATGTCTGCTTTTATTTTCAGATATCACGTGATGATTTTCAGATTAGTCATATTTTTCACCTTTTTGTGCATCATAACTCTTGGCGAGGTTTGTACGATTTCTTTTTTTCTCTATAAATAATTCGTCAATGTTGTAACTAATGTAATTCTAGATGCAAGCAGAGAATTTCTTACTACATGTGCCCAACCGTTGGATACCCACAATAGCTCCATATGATCCCGACATGCCTCAAAGACGCGTTAAACGTATTTGACCTTTATTTTGCTTAATGTACCTTCGATTTAACTGGATTGGCGACTGAAATTCGGGGTTCCGTGACCTAATTAAGACTGCTTGCACCCGCAACGCTATCTGCGTCTCTCTCGCGCGCGTGCCCTCTGATCATTCTCTAGCCTTAACTAGGACGAAACCCCGTTTTCCAGCCTCCAATTCATTTTCAAAGGGTACATACAAAGCTGTTTAGTCTTTCTACTGCCAATAAAGTTATCGAGACGAGGAGATGATGTGATTCATAATAACATTCTACTTGCTGTCTTTTGCTCTTCTTTTTCTTAAGCCACGAGTGTCAGACTGCTTCTCGGCTTCGGTGTCTATTTTAAGGAAATGCGAGATATTAGAAACTTTGAGTTTGAAATCTGTAATTCAAAAATATCAGAATTCATTATTTTGACCCTGTGGTTATACTGGCCTTATTCTGTTTTTGCAAAATGTAATTGTGCAACTAAAGACGACATTGATCCAAGTAATGTAATCATAGATGTCTCATCATAATGCGTTCATTGTTATCGATTTTCAAACCTTAACGGTAATTATTGCAATATCAAATTTTTTTTTCATTTTTTTCGTTAACTGTTTCAAATGAAAACTATAAAGTCAGATTCATGGCTGAGTTTTTTAGCAGGCATCTTATACAATAACAATTTTATTCATTTTCTATCATAATTCTCTTCTTCTAAAAGGTGCCGAGTGTTTCACTTCTTGTGCAAAGCAATTTTTTCTATTCACGTCAAAGAAGGGAATGAAGATAAAATGATGATTTTTTTACCAGAATTTTAATGGAATCCAATTTTTACCGGAATTTCAATGGAATTCGAATCCGAAGTTCAGTAGTGAAGTAGTCCAATGAAGGTAGGAATTTGTGTTTGAGGTCATTTTGTCATGCAATTGCCGAATATGTATGTTGATGCCTTTGTTTGAAACCATGAAATTTTCTTTCGTAGTTTTGAACCTTTCTCACAAATTTTACCGCAATTTAATAATAATGTTGTTTAGAGGTTTCCTCTCTGTTCTTTCTGAATGAGCAGATTTTTATTTGGTTTGTCGAAGTCGATTACCGATTTTGAATTCGAGAAATTTCGGTAAGCGTACTTTTTTCGCTATTTGTTCTGGAACTAAGGAACAAAATAGTCTTCGGATTCTAATTCATTGTATTTTTCTGGACTTAGCAGATTTTGAACCCGTTTGTTTACAGTTTTATCGAGCTTGCGGTGAAATTTGTGAAGAAAGTTTGAAATTTTATTAGAAAATTATTCTAGGTTTGAAGAAAACCACCAGCCTTTTCGAAAACAGCATGGCAGAAAACCCTCAGTATCAATTTTACCCTTGCAGTGAAGTTATGAAGAAACTATAATTTTGGAAGAAAAATTTCAAAATTTCAAGCAAAGCATATTCGAAACAGCATCATTGAACACCCTTAAATATGTAGCAAACGTTTCAAGCGTTTCAACATTATATTCGGGAAACAGCAAGACAAAAACACTTTTTTGCTTCTACCCTAACTAAGTTTTTACCTACCCCCTGATTTTTCGTCCTACGCAGAGCAACCAACCATTTTCGTTTACCACTATTTGGAACACACATTTCACACATTCTCAAAGTAATTTTAGTAATGTAACGGCCAATTTGCATTGATGTGAAGACGAATTCCATCATTAAACTCTAGAAAATTCATAAAGGAAAGGAATTTACGATCGAAATCACATACGAGTCACCATTTTCTCAGATGAAATGAAATATGATTGGATAATATTTGAATAATTCCCAGAATAAAGTATTTATTGCAATGATATTGTTAATGACCGTCTAGTGCATTGAAACAAATTTTGAATGGTTCAAATTTTCTTCTTACGTGCAAGAGTAAGAGATAACCTTCCATTCAGAAAAAAGGTCAAGAATCCACGAATCAGATGTTTTTTATTTTGTATTTTATTTTCTATTTTTGCATGCAAAATGCGGTTGCTTCAAAAAAAGTTGTGAACTGGCAAAAAAATTTGATGGAAACTGAATGCATAAGTGCTTTTATTTTGTAAAAATTGTTCGCTAACATATGTATTATAGATGCTGCGACTTTCGATTTTGTAAGTTAGGTATCGTGATTTTCGCGTAAATATTTTCCAAGGAGTCATGTGCGCACACATTTGTCATCACAAATTCAGAGAAATGTGCCAGACACAACTGAAAAACATTAGTGCATTATATGTTTGCACATTCGTAGTTGCACCACATGAGGAATTCAAGACAATACTTCATCCAATAAAGGGGAGTTTAATGATTTTAAGTAAGCAAGATGTAGTTTGACAAAAGAAAATCAATTACTTTCGGCTTTGCGATCAAGTATTGCCGTTTTCCTTCTTATCGAGTTCTTCTACTATCGTCATTGGCCATTTTGCTATTTTGATGCGGGTGGAAAAAGTCGCCGGCTCCCTAAGAAATGTTTTGCGTTCAAGGAGATAAAAACGAGCAAATTTAACCACGAAAACCATTGGAAATATTCAAAACTACTATATTCCACCGTTGGAGACCCCTGGCAAGCGGCTGCAGCGCATGCAGTGCGATTGCTGCACAGTTCCAGAGCGCTTGAGTGTCTCCAGGGCAGAAAATAGTAATTTTTGATATTTTCGACGATTTACGTTGTAAAATCTCGTTTTTATCTCATCCTTATATTTCGCTTTCTTCTGGGTTGCAGAAAGTTGCAAATTTGAAGGAAGGTTCGGGAATGAACGCGTTTTTGTGCCATGTGTTGCGTAAAGCCGTATTTGTCTTGCGAGTCCAATTATCCTGCATAGGTTTTTTGGCGGGAACCACCTTTGTTTTTCGAAAAGTCACTACATCCTTGATGCAGCTAGCTGCCTTCAAATAAAAATAATACAACCATCATGGTAGCGAAGACCCAGTATACTCACTGTGTTTTGAGATTAGGCTTTTGGGCGCTTCAGCCCCAATTCGTCTAGCAAACCATACTGCTTGCTCGTTAGTTCTTAGTCACCGCTCCCTCTTTTACTGAGAAAAGTGAATGGAACAATGAACAGGAATAGCGACTTCATCGAGATAGTTTTTCTGTTAATAAACAAAAGAAACAGTTCATTTTTCTAACATCGCTCAAAGTTTGGAGCTTTTCTTATCAATCGTAGGGTGAGATACAAAAATGAGGCGAAAACCAACAGAATTTACAATGAAAACCATTAGAAACGGTCAAAAATTGACAAAGTGCTTTTCAATTCCTCTAGCAAGCCCTCATCCACTTCGCTGTGTTTCGGAAAACGATCCTATGCCGCACGATTCGATTTGGTAATGCGCAGCACGTTTAAGGCTCTTTAGTCGAGCTGGTCAGATTCAGCTGCACTTTTTACTCGTGAGATTAGGGTGACAAAAATGAGGTCTTTGTGCGAATTTTGAAAGTGGCTTGAAAAGAAAAAGCCTGACAATGGCTAATTTATTGGATAGTCCCGAGAGTTTTGTCGGGTTTTTAAATGATTAGAAAAGTATAATGAAGAGGTACATCTTTCTGGTGGTTACGTCTCAATATATATTCTTCTGAAAGCGTTGACTACTGCCGCTTCTTCACAATCCATTGCCACACTTCCTGCGCTGTGGTGATTCAAACGGGTCACATAACATGTTTCGAACCAGCACAACCTGGGCGAAGGGATACCCCTGGCCAGGCGCACTAATTATGCGCTATGTAGTGGTTTGTAGACTGTAGTATCAGCACATGAAATAAAAACTTAGTCTCGAAGGAAGAGCAGCTCTCAGTGGCAGGGCAAGTGGAGTAAGGCAGGAGAGGGAGCCGATAATGGCTTGCATGGATTATACAAATGAGCAAGCATATCGCTTCTACATGTGAATAACTGAAATAATCTATGAGTTGGAAAGTTCACATTGGCTTTGTAAAAAAGTCCTGAGGCGAAAGCTTCTTGGATGGTGGAAAACACTAAAGGAGCAAAGACACTTTGTGAAAATCAGCTGTTTCCCTCACGGTTAGTGTTTTACATTCAATCTGTTAAGGAACACAAACTACAGCTTGATAGATCAATCAAATACATTATCTGCGCGCAAAATCATGCGGATAGCGAAATGATTACGCCAAGTCAAGATAATTCCATATAGGTTATTATACACGTATGGCCTCGGACAGAGTTCACGCGATTTGATCGTCGCATTCAATCGCTACAAGACAACTGTCACGAGATCAATGCATGCCGATCAGCTTGCATTTCGGTTGTGATACTTTACCGGCTAGAAATTTTTGAATGTAAATGAATGAATGAAAATCGCGGCGTTTGAATCGCGACGATTAAATCGCGTGAACTTTGTCCTAACACGCTCAATTCTGTTCATTGCTTGCATAATTCAACAAAGAATGCATTCAGTACAATTGACAATACATGATGACTTTATAGCAAGCAAGTTCATTTTTTTTCAGCATATCGACTCCGCATCTCTGTCGATATATATCCGTCGGTACCAGGGTCAAGCGTGGGGTGTGCATGCCGCGGGTCGTATTGGGGGGTCAGGGAGGGGAGGGGGCTTATCAAGGTGATTGTGATTCTGAGGTTAGCGATAACATGACTTTCTAAGCAATGTCAGATAGGTCCACCATGCAAAATCTCGCATATTGATGTTATGGCCATCATCGTATACTTACAGTATGCATAATAAAAGACCTATAAAAGCATAATAGCATCGTTTTCGTTGTCGAGATGTCAAATAACCCTCACGGACCAAATTTCAACGAATGGGGTCGCCAGATATTGGGCCACGCAAGTGAAATGGTCATTTCTTCAAACATGTTACCTTTGCATCAAAAAAAGTCAACTACTTTTCTGCACTTAGTACAAAAAACTGCTATTCTTAGCCGACGAAGTCCTGCTTTAAGTAACCTCCAAATTAAGTAATCAGAGCTCGTTTGTTCCATTTTTCACTATCGATATCTCAGACTGGAAGAGACCAATCAGCCTCAACTCAATTTCAAAAAAAAAGGAAACGTAAACGTATGAACTAGCCTTAGGCTATCAGATATATACATTCTTGTCAACTTCCCTCGCAATTTACGGAAGCGCAGGCATCTTACCGTAGCTCAATAATATCGCAGTATTTTCCATTTGCATAGGAAAGGAAAAAGATTATATCTTTTCCTAGAAGAAACGATTCCAAGTGAATCTCCTGCTGTATAAAGAAGAAGTATAGGCAGGAGATACGGTATGAAAAGCAAGTCTTTGAACGGTTTCAAGTAAGTTAATGGAGTTTGGCACAACCCCTAAAATGTGGCAGCCA
The DNA here is from genome assembly GCA_958299035.1 of Cylicocyclus nassatus. NCBI lineage: Eukaryota > Metazoa > Nematoda > Chromadorea > Rhabditida > Strongylidae > Cylicocyclus > Cylicocyclus nassatus. Next base: position 73,978,993 of record CATQJL010000223.1, on the reverse strand, counting down.
CAGCTTTTCTGGGGTTGTGTCACATCCCATTAACTTACCTTCAAAGGAATATTAGAGTACAAATTATGTTTAGTTCGATAGTCAAAATCTCGTAGTTTTTGTCAATGTAATCAGAGCTGTCGTCTTTGAGTAGTAGTTGCTGAAAGCACAACCACTATAAGCGAAAAATGGATGAAACGAAATTTTGGCTGACTTCTAATTCTTTAGTTGTTTGAATGATAATGATATGAGCAAAAAGGGAATAGTGCTTTTTATTGAGTATATGAAGAGGTATGCCGCATGGATGTTACTGTATGGCCTAATAATTCTGCAAATGATTGCTACCTTTCGCTCAGCATTCTTACTTACCTTTTCTCCCACCCCTCTCCCTCCTCTTCACACCCATCTTAACTCAGAGTGCGAAAAAACTAGTTCAGAGTGCTAAAAAATCACTAAATGGGTATTGATTGATAACGAAACATAATATGCATATGCGCAATGTTTGATCCGAATCGGTCTAGAGATGGAAGTTTCTGCCTAAAACGCACCAACCCACCACACAAACATTTTTTTTTATCAAGATAACGCTCGGCTTCTATTATAAGAATTATGCGGTCGCTCAAAAACAATGAAAAAAATTTGGACCATAGGTGCGATAGTGTGAGGATTTTCTCACCCCCTCTTCACCTCTGAGCCGAGACCAAGGTGACCCCTTCACCAAAAGCCGAGAAAAAATCAACAGTGAGTAATGTTAAGCAAAGGAGATATTTGTACGTGAATTGCTTAGGTACAGGAATGGAGGAGTCTCTTGAAAAAAGTGCTTGGTGACGGGTGTGAGTAGTGATTTCTGGACATTTTGGAGTTTTTAACTTAAAAAAATTCATAACTTTCGTAGATGAACATCTTTTACGGCGAGATGGCACCGTTGGAACCGTGTCGTCCTCCGCTTTCAGAAAGCATATAACATATCTGAGATCCGTTTAAGAAAGTACGGTGAAGGGTGTGCCTAGTGATTTTTGGGAATTTTCCAGTTTTTAACACAAAAAAATTAATTTTGTAGATGAACATCTTGTACGCCGAGATGGTCACCATTGAAACCGTCTCGTCCTCCGCTTTCAGAAAATATATACTTTGCCTGAAGTCCGTTAAAAAAGTGCCTGGGTGAAGGGTGTCCTAGTAATTTCTGGAGATTTTCGAGTTATTAACATAAAAAAATCATAACTTTTGTAGATGAACATCTTGTGCGCCGAGATAATCACCTTTGGAACCGTCTTGTCCTCCGCTTTCAGAAAATATATACTTTGCCTGGGGTTTGTCACAAAAAGTACCGGGTGAAGGGTGGGCGAGACTTTTATAATGGGGGTGCTCAAGTAGACGTCTTTTTATTAGGTTGATGCATAATTCCTGCACCAAAATAGGTACAGACCGCAATAACTCGGAGTAATCCTATATCCCAAGTAGGATTCGATATATCATTTGATAGCGCAAACCTAGCTCTACAAGATGGTACTCAAATATCTACACCAGCTTTGATCCACACGAAGTTTTGAGCCAAAAACTGAAAAAAACCATGCGTCCGAAAACCTTAAGACAGATCTTAAAAAAACTGTAACTTCGTTCAAAAAGCTCATACAAATTTCCTTTCTTACTCACGCATAGATGTTCCACGTAAGACATTTATCTATGCGGTTGCTGTATTTTTTTCTCAACTAGGCGATGAAAAAACGATGTTTTTTGAAGTTTTTCATGTTTTTGCCAAATTAGTGCTGAGATGTTCTAGTATCAACAGTTGTATAGTACATGCCGTTAGCAGTAAAACTTTACATTTTCAGCCTTCTCGAACTGCTAGATCGCGAGAAATAACGAATCTAGCTCTGTTCATCCGAATTTTTCTTGCCTAATTGCCAAAAATTCGATATTTCTCGTAAACCAGCTGCTCTAAAGAGCTGAAAATTCACATTCACGCTTCTAAGGTCCTATAGTATACAAATGTCAGTGCTAGAACATCTCAGCATTGTTTTGGAAAAAACATGAAAAACTTCGTTTTCTCATCGGCTAGTTGAGAAAAAAATACAGCAACCGTATAGATAATTGTCTTACATGGAACATCTACGCGTGAGCAAGAAAGAAAATTTGTATGAGCTTTTTGAACGAAGTTACAATTTTTTTAAGATCTGTCTTAAGGTTTTCGGACGCATGGTTTTTCTCAGTTTTTGGCTTAAAACTTCGCGTGGATCAAAGCTGGTGTAGACATTTGAGCACCATCTTGTAGAGCTAGGTTTGTGCTATCGAATGATATATCGAATCCTACTTGGGATATAGGATTACTCCGAGTTATTGCGGTCTATACCTATTTTGGTGCAGGAATTATGCATCAACCTAATAAAAAGACGTCTACTTGAGCACTCCCATTATAAAAGTCTCACCCCTTCACCCAGGCACTTTTTTAACGGACTCCAGACAAAGTATATACTTTCTGAAAGCGGAGGACGAGACGGTTTCGATGGTGGCTATCACGGCGTACAAGATGTTCATCTGCAAAAGTTACGGATTTTTCTCTCTTAAAAACTCGTAAATATCCAGAAATCACTACCCACACTCTTTACCGGGCACTTTTACAACAGACTCCAGGCAAACTATATATTAGGTCGGTGCAAAAGTTTTGTCACTTTTTTCGATCCATCGGCAAACACGTTAGAATGAAGATAGACAAACAATTCAGAATGTATCCGATGCAGAATTTCATCGCCTTTCCAGCTGCTAAACTCTCGTTGTGTTTCGTTGCGAGAGTGACGAGATATTTGCTGGAAATTACAACCACTCGTTTTTACCATGTCCAACTTTCACTAATTTTCAAAATTTTTATATGAGACTTTCGGAGGAGTTCTAATAACCAACAGATAGGGCAAATCTTTTGCCAACAGAAGCAATTTTTTGTAGCTCTATGGCTTGTCTTTCAGAATTTCTACGGTTTATTTTTTGAAGTGACCCAATTTTACATTCAGCCTATTCTAACTTCGTAAAACATAAAGTGTTAAACACTTCAGTTACCATTCGATGTAACTTTTTCTCCTCCTTCTAATGCTTGTCTTTTTTTTGCCGGGAAAGGCGAAATTTGTGGGGAAAATCGCAGTATTTCTCATTTTCAGGAGTGCGCACTGAGGTAACCTATGTTTCAAAATCATCATGATTTGAAGCAAAAACCGCTCATTTACTGTGCAATGGTAGCGGTAGTAATAATCGAGTGTTGAAACCTCAGTATTCTAGGTTTTGCAGTGTTTGGTGCAATAACAGGTTATGCGTTTTTTCCATAACACAAGACTTCTAGAAAATTATTTAACAAAAGTTTGAAAAAGCAGCTGAAAAAAAGAAAAAATTGCTTCTGTTGGCAAAAGGTTTGCCCTATCTGCTGGTTATTGTGGCTTCTCACAAAGTCTCATACAAAAATTCTGAAAATTAGCGAAAGTTTGAAATGGTAAAAACGAGTGGTTGTAATTTCCAGCAAATATCTCGTCACTCTCGCAACGAAACATAATGATAGTTTCGCAGCTGGAAAGAGGAAGAAATTCTGCATCGGATATATTTTGAGATGTTAGTTTGTCTTCATTCTAACGTGTTTGCCGATGGATTGAAAAAACTGACAAAACTTTTGCACCGACCTAATATTTTTAAGACAAGATGGTTTTAAAAACATTTCCCTTGCTGGCGTTGCTATTCATCTGCAAAAATTACGAAATTCTTCTTTTTAAAAAATTCGTAAATGTTTAAAAAATTGTCTCTTTCCGAAACAAATGTTCTCGCATGCACATCTTCTATGATAATTCCAAAAACAGGCAGGGTGATGTAAAAAAAGGAGAAGGAAATGTTAGAAAAATACAAGGTGCTGGTCAGGAATATAATTGTGTGCTAATTCAGCAGCACATCGGTTCACATTTCAGAGAAAAGATAACCAGTGATGGTAAGGAATAAATTATGAACTTTGACCAGGAAAAATGATGAGAAAACACCATGGCTTTCCCCCTCCCCCGTCGACATTTTATAATTTCTCTACCAAGTGAAACACCCTTCACCCTGGAGGGGCTGCGACCACTGCGACCCTCTTCACCTTGGAGGAGTCATTCTCACCTTATCGCACCTGTGATTTGGACCCGTATGGCACGTAATCAACTGAACACGAAAAAGGATTTTATGTGCAATTTTTTAGTAATTCGGTCTAAGTCACTTTAATTGACAGGAACTGGGTAAAATTTGGAGAATTTGCGAGATGAGCATGTTTACTTACTTAGCAAGAAAAGCAAATTTTCCTTGAGCGACACACCATGCGTGGAGAAAATAAACATGACGGGTGTGTGGCAAGTGGTACCCGGGTAGCCGACCCGAGGTGCTAGGAAATCTCTCGGCAAGAATTTTAGACGACGAGCGTAATCACTGTACCATATTCATCTGCTGCCGCAGCCGACAGATTAAGCGGCTAACTGCGGCAGCAGTCGGCTGCCTGGGTACCACTTGCACGCCTCCCAAACATGACCCCATCAGGTTGAAAAGGCTCGTAGTGTCCGCGGAGCCTCCTGGGCAAAAAGTGCTTTAACGACTCAGAATTATAAAACAGGGTGCAGGAAGGATGACAAAGGACGCTGATTACTCAACCACAAATAGTGGAGGGGCACAAAAATCGAAATTTATCAAGTTTGCGTTTTCTTCCGCATCTGTAGGGGGGTGAGCTGGACCAATACATGCAACTACTTACTACATATGGCTCGTACCTAGAGGTGAGCTGAAAGAGCAGTAATGTACCTAATGTTTCGCAACTTTTGTGTACGATTTCTTCGCAATAAAGCTGCTCATAACTTTGTCTACAAAGACGTTCCGCAGATATGAAATACAGTTCTGCACATATGAAACACATGCCGCATATGGTATGCAAATTGTCCGGATTGGCCACTTTCGATCTCTGACCGTTCCCTTGTGAGTATCATGCATTTTTGTGTAACCACAACAACCATATTATCATTATAACTCATGAACATGGTTTTTGTGTTCAGCACGACAAATTACCTCAATCCAAAATCTTGAAAATTATGAGAATCGCAAGGGCCCTTAGTGAACCTTGATCAGATCATATGATTTCCCCTGACGCCCTCATATGAGGCTCTATTATGTGAAACGACGACCGCTTACTTGCCTATGCTTTAGAAATACAACGCCACTCGGCAAGTGTGCCTAGGTATCCATAAGGACATCATCTCCCGATCGAGTTATGGAATCTGACGCTAGTGTGCTAAAGAGAAAATTTCACAGAAAAATTCCGTAAGTTGCTCTCGAGTAGTAACGGAACTCGTTACGTTGTTATTGGAGACAGATTCAGCGTGAAAATGCACGGTTTCCTGGGTCTACGAATAAAGAATATCGATGAACAGCTGATCGCAGTTGCAGAAGAAGAAAACAAACTTTTGTTCTTTTGTGCAGAGTTTGATTAACTCTTTTAAATCTTCATCAAATAGGAATTTATTCATCAATCTTACTTTAAAATATACTGTTTTGTTTGCCTTTCTCCTGGGCGAAATTCTTGCAACGTTCCATTGGTTTTCTGATGGTGGCCGCTGTCGAAGATTGCGCTGTGTTGCAGCAAAAATGGTTCCGCTAGCTGGTCTCGAACCACAACCGTTCCTCTTGCATCGTAATCGTACAGAAACCTATCTTACCCACGCAGATACAACAACGTCAAGATCCCATTCAAACAGTTGCTGTATATTTTCATCCAGTGACTATCGAAAAAATCAATTTTTTCATATTTTAACCAGAGCATTATTGAGCTGTTTTTGCACTAATACTTTTATTCTACTAGGTGAGTCCGAAAGTTCTTGCCGTTTTTTAGACCCATCCTCAAATCAAAGCGATAGACTAACACTCTAAGCACTTTTTTATGCATAATTTCTTTCTCTTTCGGGACTGTTGCAGTGATGTTTTTGTTTGGATTCCTTCAAAGTTCTTTCGAATAATCGCCACAATCTCCAACCTCTGCATTTCATGTGCCCTGCAGTTAGTTATTTTTGAAAGTTCGTTTTGGACTTCAAAAAGTTTTGATAACATTCGGATAGAGTAAACAAAATGCTACGAAACCCAATTTTTTGACATTGACAGCTAGTTTTTCAGTATTTTTAGAAAGTTTTCCAAAAGTCTTCACATTTGCGAAGTCATAAAATATACAAACGCTTCACTATAAAATCTTGGCAAATTGAAATTTCCAAATATCGTTTATGATTAAACAGTAACTTCAAAAGACAAATGAGTTTATACCGTTTCGGAAGACTGATTTCTGAAATTTTTGGGTGCAGCCTGGGACGCATCACAAAACAGGATTATGACAGTTTTCCTCTGAGCCTTTACGAATCAGAAAGGATGACCTCCATCAAAAAGAGGAGAAGAAGCTGCATCGAACGAAAACCTAGCTATTTGCCGTCTGATATTATACGAGGTTCGGAATAAACAAATATCAAATTTAATAGCACCAAAAAAATATTCTCAAAAATTTTGAAAGGCCAACTATCAATGCCAAAAAAATTTCATTGCGTTGCATTTTGTTTACTCTATCTATCTGTTATCAAAGTATTTCCTAAAGTCCAGAACAAGAATTCAAAAAAAACTAGAAGTCAAAGTAGGTTAAAGCCATGGGTTGAAGATTCTGAAGATTTTTTGAGCGAACACCGAGGGAATCCGAACAGAAACATTGACGCTGAGAGGAGGAAAAAATTATAGAACCCTTCTTAAAGTGCTTGTCTATCTTCTGAATGCTTTGGGACAGGTCTTAATAAATGGCACGAACTTTCGGACCCACCTAATACAAGCTTTCAGATGCAGAACCGGATTTGATCTTTTAGGACTCTTCAAGAGCAAAAGATCAAAAACAAGTTAGACATGATAGTTCTCGACCACCAGGTTGTCAAAAAATAATGAACGCTTTTTACTTGCTTGCTTCAAATCAGTAATCAAGAACTACTCCCGAAATCATTTTGCGAAATCGGCAATCTCTTGTGAAAGAACATCTTGAAGACCGAATTCAAATGTGAACAGGTTTTCGAATTTTTTATGGCTTAGTGTTCGCAAAAAAGGCAATATTCACCGTGAGTTACTTTACTTTACAAAGTTGAACGTTTACGCAACCGATTGTTCTTAGCGCCTTTCAGTAAAATATTAGACCCAGTAAGTTCAGTTCAATAATTCCGGGCCGGTAGTAATCCCCCCGACCTGGCGGCAGGTCTCGTCGGCAAGTTGATGGCACCTTTTCCGTGAGGTGGCCAGAAAGTGAAACCCCAAATTTAGGCGGTCCCAGGCCTATTTCCAAAAAATTTTCTCGATAAAGATGCCGCCTAGACTCTGTAGAAAACTCCACAGAAATCTGCGGTTCTAGAAATCCTCCTGTGGGAAAATATCTGGAAGCGCAGAAGGAGCTGCCGGCAACTTCGCGATGTAAGTTGCCGGCAACCTGCCGGCAGCTCATTGAAATCCGCGAGATGGCAGCTGCCGGCAGGTCAGAGAGCACGGGAAATAGCGTGCTCTTTTGAGAGAGGGAGCTGCCGGCATCTCGACGTGCCCCTACCACGTCGAGGTGGTGGCACCTTTGCCGACGGCGTCTGCGAGTTTGCGAATTGCGATATCACACAATTTACGTCAGGTGAAAAAATCAAAAATTCTACTTTTCATCAAAAAACTATCATTTTTCTCATTATACGAGTTTTTTTTTAAAACGACGATTTTCTTACAGAGAAGAAATCCAGTATTGCCTTAGAATCATAAAGAACATCATCTTTTTAGGCAATCCCTTATAAATCTCGTTTGCACTGATTTCGCCCCTCTCTCGCTCATATCAATCAGCTGTTCTTTCAGGTCAAAGTTTCTCACGCAATGTATCGATCCCTCTTACAGGCAGCCATTTACCGCGTTCCTCCTACTGCTGGTGCAAACCGCAATGGGTGACCGAATGGTCGAATGGTTAACGTGGTGGCACGCTCAAGTTAACGCACATAGTTTCGACCGCGCACGAGGTAGCAATTTTGCGGCCGTCTGTGTCATCAAAATTTAATGTGTGAAATGATTGCGTGCTAAGGTTACATAAGATTATTAAAACCTACAATCACTCCGCGAACTGCCGGCGGAGTTGGCATCTTTCCGCGATGTGTGCCAACTTGCCGGCATCCTTGATGCCACCAGGTAAGGTAGATTACTACCGGCCCCGAAGTTTTGCAAATATCATAACTGTTTTTTTTTCTTGAATGTGATGTGCTCACTTTTCGATATAATATAGATTAGCTAGTGAGTTATGAACGTCCGCAAAACGTCTGAGTATGGCAAATCGGAAAAATTTCCCAGTCTAATTGCAAAACTCCTGTGGGGACCTTTAATAGTACAACCAGTGCGAACCGTTGCGAGGCGACGCATTGGTTAAATGATATTCTCTTTGAATTCTCTATTCAAAATTGCCATTTGCCAATTCAGCATAAGGCACACGCATTAGTTGCATCACCCTAATTAATTCTTCTAAAGTTTCCAGAAAGCTGCGGTGTTTTTCGTAAGAGAAGTTATTCTTCAACTAATACAATAGGTTACATGACTAAAAGCTGGAATATGCCCTCTATTTCGAAAATCAGTTCTATACTCGCATATATCGCTAATCAATAAACAGTATCTTCTTTCAAAACCTAATTCAATTTTGTGATTTTAAGGAGTTGCACAAAGGCTTCCTACTCTTGATAGACCCATTTTTGCGAATATCTAATGGTGTAAGCAAACTAGAATCGCGTAGCTGATTTACTGAAAAGGGAAAAGAAGATGCAATAAAATGGCAAGAAAACATTGTTGGAGGAGGCGGTTCAATGCTGTACGTCTGAATGTGGTGCGAATTCCGTTCCTATATGGAATATCACATTGGTTGCAGTGTGCAACAACTCAGTGTGAATTTTTTGGTATTTTTCCGTTATCCGGACCCATTTTTTCAGAAGACTCTCATAAAATACGTTTTTTACTCCAAGAACAATTTTTTATAGATTCCACAATGACTGCCTCACTGCCACGTGTCAAGAAAATTTTGACATGTTTGTTCATTTTGACATGTTATTTCGAAATCATTTCCGGCGAGGTAAAAGGGCATTTGTGATTAACTAAAAGCTGTTTAATTGTCCTTTACAAGAGCAAAACAATCTAGAGCCTATATTAGAACATCATCGTTTTCAGCAACGATTCAGCATTGTCCTTTTCTTCAAACCCTATTCACCATGCGAATTCAGACAAGACTATAAATGATGGCTTCAAGTTTTTCGCTGCTGCTTGTTTTGTCACTTGATTGGTGGAACCCTAGTCCGCTTCTCTATTTTGTGCAAGTCTAATCTGTTCATTAACAAAAGAATAACGTTATTATAATAATAATGTTCATCTTGATACTGTTTAGTAGAAGTGGGTCCACTACTGGCTTAAAAACAGACTAAACTCACGTCGCTAGGTAGGGCATCTCAGACTTTTTGTGAAGCCTGTTAAACATGTAAGTGACATGTTAAATTTTTTGACACGTGGCAGAAAGACTGGCACTCCTTTACGGCTGGGACCAAATATGGTACGAGGAAAAAAGCAATTATCTTCTTTGAAAATGGGCCGGTTAACGGAAAAGTATTTGCTCTTTAGTTCTTGATTGGTCTTTTGGAACGATCTTCATCCAATGTACTGGTAATTAATAATGGAAGAATGGATTAGTTTTTATACAAAGTTGGTCAAGGTCAAGTACCCTAATTTCACGCGCATAGGGCGCACTTTTTCGAATTTTCAAGCGAGCCGCTCAGCCGCTTCACTGTATTCCGGAAAGAAATCCTTACATCGCACGACTCTCTCAAGCAATATACAGCATGTTATAGGGTCCTTGGTTGTAAAGTCTTTTGGCTTGCCTGGGCTGGTCGATTTTGGAAAAAAATCCCCCGCGCCTTATACGCGTGAAATTAGGGTACTTTTAGTGATATGTTGGAGGATTCTAGACCAGCACATGTAACACGAATTGAGCGGAGGTAAAATTTGATGTGTTTCAAAAAGGTGTTTGAGTGTGGAGTCGAAGCTGGCATGTTGTCCATAAAACGGTCCTGATATTAGGTTGTGTAATAAGTTCGTTCGCATTTTTTGTTTTGATTTTTTCTCAATATTTTGCAAAGCATTTGGCATAGTGTTAGTATGCGATCGGAAGCTCTAAGTTTGCTCTACCAAAATACTGTCATTATCTTCTCAGATTTTGAAAATTTGATTAAAAAAATTCCACTAAAAACCGAAAAATCTGAAGTGGCAAAAATCCTATTTTCGACATCTTTTTTCTTCCTTAGTATTCCCGTTATTCTTTGTTGAAATTTATTCAAAAAGCTTGACAACGAAGAAAAACAACTGACTAACAATTTATGCATTTACTGATACTATTTACAATTGTCCATTTCCTTTCACCGACCGTTTTATGCAATTTCTGCAAAACTCGGCCTAGCAAGGCTTTGCCGCAGCGGTGTTCGTTGTCTCGCGTCAGCGGGCTATTTGTCCCTCGAATTCTGAATTTTTGACTATATAAGCCATTTATTCGATGATTTAACGATCATAGACCACACGTCTGCCAATTCCTGGATTATTCGGCTACCACCTTTCTTCAGAGTTGCCTTCAGATGCTTAACGTTGACATCAAAAAGACATAAAAACAAACCTATTTTTGAGCTTACAATGTGAATTGTGTTTGAAAGGTTTTAGCATTATAGGTAATCTGCGGGAGCTATAGAGTTCTATTTATACATGTCGCAAAATTTTTGAGTTGTTTCTTAAGCGCTCAAACCCATTCAAGGTGCGGCATAATATAGTTGTCGAAAATGGGATTTTCGCCAATTCAGATTTTTCGGTTTGTAGTCGATTTTTTTATTCAACTTTTTATAAACTGGAAATATAATGATAGTAACTTGGTAGAGTAGAATTAGAGCTTCCGAATGCATACTAACACTGTGCCAAATGTCTTGTAAAATACTGAGAAAAAATTGGAACAAAAAATGCGAACGAACTTACTACACAACCTAATATTTGTTAGCTGCACTCTTATGTCTGATCAATGGTCGCATATCTGCTCAGCAGATAATGGCTGTTGAATGTACAAAGTGCATAATGATTTTGCAAATTGCTGCAAGCAGAAAGACTGCATAATATTTCGGAGTAGCTTTATTTTGCGAGCAGAAAACACTCTCTAAAAGTAACGGTACATTCTGCCTTTGGTATGAAAACATTATTGTTTTGGTCAACGCCATCTCATACATATGACAAAATGATTCCCATACATCATTTGTGTTTGTCTTATTCCTTTGCTTCGCTGCTGTTTTATAGGCTATGTGAATGTATTTGAATTGCTTTAAAAAATCACAAAAGCAAACTGCTTTTTTCGTCATGTTCATCTGGTTACAAAACTCTTTCAAAGTCATTACATTAAACACTTTCTGAAACATTGTTTACGTTGGAGACTGTTTATGGTTTATGATGTGCCATCAGCGCATTTCAAATATCGATACCACAAAGAACAATCACTTTATAGAAAGCCTTTGACTTATTTTAATCCTCGAATTTGCATTGCCATAAAGCATCATTAATGGGAGGAGACATTTATATTGAAGCGCAGCCGAGCTGTCGGACGCATGTCATAAATACAGTCACACTGGTGGCGATAGGATACCATAAGCTTCTCTCTCCATGCATAGCAAAGAAGTGCTTTGTCTCTTATCACTGATTATCATTGTTTCAGAAGAGCTAAAATGTTACAGTGGTGAGTACTCTTCAAGTTATTTATAGACTGCCTCCTTGCATTATTGATGAAGAATAGAACAAATACAAAACTGCCAGCAGCCGTGGCAAGGTTTTTTGGTGACGAACATGTAAACCAACAGACATGTTTCTTACGTTGCTTCCTTACAGCTTGCTATTTTTTTTTATTGTTAGATGCATAACAAGTTGACAACGCTTGGGTAACTGCTCTAATAACTAATGGGTCCATATACTATGAAGCACAAGCCGAAAGCGTTCTAAATGCTCGGAGCTGCTCTCGCAAAACCTTACACAGTGCTTCTTTCCTTTTTGAAAAACATTGCGCAAATTCGCGTTTGGGCTCGTACCTTGTTTTATACAAGAGCCGCTTATCAACCGATCTTAAACGCCATTCCGCGACTTTTCAATGACTTACAATGCTGGATATAAGCTTGAAAAAAGAAAATTATCATATTTTGAGAAGATTATGTATAACAAATACAGACTTTTTAGGCTCCAAAGGTAAATTTGGCTCGAACATTCGAGTGGATAAATGCGAGGATGGCATGAAGTATTGCTTCAAATCACAAACTAATAACAAGGACGAGATCACTGCTTCTTGCCAAACGTTAAATACTGGAGCAAAGCTACTAAGCATATGCAAGGTATCCTCCTTTTTTGCCTTTTGAAGAACATATCAAACCTATTGGCATGAATTCATCCGATTAGTAACAGGCTTATTGGCATGAATTTATCCAATTAGTAACAGGCTGAGTGCTATTTACTTTTGTTGGTTATCCAGAGACGCAAACAAAGCTGTACGATGCGTTTTTCAGTTGTAATCGCAAGCAAGGTATACATTAAGAGCAAGGTAGGAATGTGTCGGAGAGACGTAAGAAAATGCTAGAAAAAAGTTAATCTTCTGAAAGGATTGCCCGCCAAAATCTTTAATGATTATTCAATTAGGTGTGTTATTGATTGTACATTTCTGCCATGAATTCTCCACGTTCCCGCGATGCTTCGCTGCCATATTTGACTGATAATTTTCATTCATTCGCCTATCAATATTAACACAATGTGAGGCACCGAACTGCAATTCATATCCAAGCATAGGCTTTCATACAAACATGCTGTCAAATTTTTCTCTTCTCCCTTCTTCTCGTTCTGGCTGCTCTTGTTTTCTTCTCGGAACGGCGTCAGATGTCAACTGCTGCTTGCGGCTAAACGTTCTTGATCCTGCTGTGCTGGTTTAGCTCAGCCATAAATGAACTTTTCACAGTTATGCACATAGCCTGCTAATAGCCCTTACTCCTGCATGCTCACCTTCCAGTCTCACCACAAAACGTAAAAAAACACTACGGAATGCAAACAGCTCAGTGAACTCGATGTGATGCGAAAGTGGCTCATATGATTTACAAGAAAAGGATAATAACTCAGATTTGCCTTTTGAGACGAAACACATATCTTCGGAATCAGCGTTTTGCGCTGATTCGGTAGATGCCGCTCCTAGCTGAGCGTTATTCTGAAGCAAGTTATGATCTCTTTTCTGTCAAAATTTGAGTGCTCATTTACTTACGGTGGCAACGTCTATGTGATTCTGCGATTGCTTAATGCTCCTTTTTGAGATCGAAAGACATAATCTATGCTGGAAAACATTCTTGCACTTTTTCTAAGCATCCCAATGGAGCAGCTTGGTGGGCTCTGCGCCTCTTCCGAGGGTGCTCGTCTGTCCTACGGCGGAGTTCCCACTCCAAAATTTCGCAATGCGGGTACGCGCCAACCCGCAATGGGGCGTTACGCCTACACAAGAACAAACAACAATTACGTATGCAAATTTACTAAACAGAAAAACACAGTACAAAACACAAATGTAGAAATATAGAAACATACCATGGGGAGAGCTAAGTTCATCTCTGGGCTACCGATGCGACTCTAGCTCACTCACACTTTCTCCCTGACACACTTTCACACTCTCCCAACTTCCAAGGGAGCTGACCCACAGGTCGGCCACGCTTGCCACCAAAGCAGTCGCGACGGCGCGGCTGACAGTGACCCCGCAGATATTACCCAAAAACTCCAAACCAAGCTCCACTATATGTCCTGCGCATCCATGCGCTACTCAAGTTTCAACGTCCTGATGTTCCATCCTTGCGCGTCCATCAAACCATACGACTGTCAAATCATACACTCGCGCAAGGTGCGGTGAGGCAGGCGCTGCGCCAATATCATAAAAGCCCAGTCAGGGCCCTTCATGCGTTGGCTTGGAGCATTTTTGGAAACGAAGCCCCCCATGATTTCGCGAAAATTTACGAAGTCCCTTTTTTGACGTAAAAACCAATAGGGAAACCCTTACGCAATCCAGATAACAATATATAGCGAAAAAGCTCGTTCTGAAGTATCTAATATAACAAAAAAGCAAAAAAAATGATTAAAGGTTCCGCCATTAAGTTTGATTACGTTTTAGTATTCAAAATTTGAAAACCTCTTAGGCCAGTCAAAGCTGTGGCCTCATCTATCTGCCGGTGCATTTTTCGCCACATAGCTCAAAGGACCCCGCATGTGATCGGAGCGTAATATCTATCAATGCGTAGATTTACACTATTTTTAGCTAAAAAAAGAGAAAGACAATGGTTTGATTCGCTCTCTTCGCTATATGATAGTTTTTTGAGCGTTTTGATTTTCCAAACTAAAAAGGTCCAAAACTTATGTGAACTCTTCGAGATTTATGCTCCGAATCAACCCAGTTGGTTTGGTGTTGGTCTAGAAACCAACAAATTCGGGAACGGGTAGTATGACACATAAGTTTTTGAAATTTTTCACATAATATGGTTTGGAGTAATATTGTATGCGTATGTCAGCCCAAATTCGGTGTCATGTGATTGTTTGCGCGTTGTAAACAAGCCATTTGTTCGTTTCAGTCTTGCTTTCGAAATTTGCGCGATTGTGAAAGAACACATTTAACTCGTCAAATATTATATGTTTGTCGTTCTTTATTGGCGCTCCCCCGCCCAGACCTTATAAAAACGATATACCCGTTGCTTCTAACCTTAAACGAAGTCCAGCTTGACCCCAGACCACCTGTGTCGGGCCTTGAGCCCAACCATTCAATTATGCAAGCGATACGAGCGAAGGTAGTAAAGGCCGTGTCAATGACAAGCTCACTTTTCCGTAGCACCTGTGCATCCACGTCGAGCATGGCGCGGCAAGAAACAGTGAAAAAGAAGTTTGTGGAGGAAAACAGTACTTAGGCCTCAAAGGCATCATCAAGCGGAAGTTGGCAAAACGCCACGCCATGCACCCGCGAACGTGCCGCAGGGGAATCGTGGTGCGGCTTTGCAAATCCACGCCTGCAGAAAAGAGAACATGTCATTGACACATCCTGTAGGTAAAAGTTAGAATGAAGAGGCTACAAATGCCGCGCGCGTGCGCTACTTACATCCGAGGCTGGGGGCGGCCTTCATAGTGGTCCGGAAGGGAACAGGGTAGCCGAGGCAAAGCATTGCGAACGGCTTACGATTGAATTGCGCGGCGGTTCGGTCGTGATCACGGTGTCCCCAGCCACATGCTACAGGAGCGGTCGATCGCGAGCCGCGACTAACTACGGGCCGTCTTACGCATTCAAAAGCATATCAGTTACTCACAATAGCAAGCTCATAACTCGCTTTAGATAATGCTCAGCAGCTGAGAATAGCACATTTAAAACGAGCGTTCCGAGCTGATTCCAACTATGTGGTCGCATCTCAAAAGAGGAATATAAGTCAGTCCTCTCCTTATAAGTGCAGAATTGAATTAAGATTTACTAGTTAACCTGCAGATAACTTGATTTCTATAGAACGAAGGCAAAGAGCTTTAGTGTAAAGAGTATCTGACCAAGTGGAAATGAAAACTTTAATGGCTTGCGAATACATCAGGAAGAAGTTCTGAAGGAGCATTTCGTCGTTGCAGAGTCCTCTTCGTTTACGCAATGGCCCTTGAGCTGTAGAAGGGTGTTATGAGCTCAGCATCGCAACTGTGGTCTAAGTGCTTGCCTTCAAAGTAAATACTATTGCTGGATGAAGGCGCAAATTTGAGGAAGCGAACGCAGCTTTCTTAGCCGCAGAAAGCTTGAGCGCAGCATCTACAACGGTGGAGAATACGCGCGCACTCCGTTCCCACCTGCTCAACTAAACTGCTTTTGCGTCTTCGTTCGGCATAACACCTATTTACTAGTTTGTATTAATCTCGTAGATTGTTAGGCGGTAGAAAACTTTTCGAGTATCTCTGTTGTGCATGGTTGCTAATTTACCTTTCGAGTTAAGCAAATAATATTAGGCCGTATTAAAAGTGTGCGTAATTTCTGTCCTACTAATTATGCGGAATAATGATAGCCAGAAGTGTTGAGCTTTTTCTCCGTTCTTCTTCTTCAATATAGAATGCCTCTTCTTGTTGAGAGAAAAATTGAGATTTTTAGCAGATTTTTTTGTGCAACTTCGTTTGATTTTCGAAATTCTCTTACCTGACCAAAGTATATTGATTGAATAAACGGAGAGAGCAAGCATTTTGCAATATACTCATTTTGGATGTCCCTATTGCCTTCACTTATTAACAGAAATGTCTTCAAATGTTTATTGAGAAATAATGCGATACTGATTGCGTTAAAGAACCTACAAAATCGTTATTCTCATACTTCTTTTATCAATGAGCGAATTCTGCAATTATGAACAAGAGATCTTGCCTTGAAATAGTGGGTTTCTGCAATTTTCGCTACAGCCATTTCTACTCGTGCTACTGCGAGTTGTGATGATTTTATTCGCGAAATTTCGACAAATCAAGGAAGAAAAAGCGGCTGTTAGATAATGGAATATAGGCTGAATTAAACATATTTAGTTTTCTTACTCTAATTTTTTTACTTTATAAGATTCGCACTGACCAAATGTGGAACTTGGTCGCATAAAGCATTGCTTCCAGTAATCTAAAAAATTTTGAGAGGCGAAAAAAGTATTGAGTTGCAAATTCTACTTTAACTGCATGTTATCAAATATTCTTCGAAAGTTTAGAAAAGGCCATATTGAAAATTAGACAAAGTTAAATTTGGCAGAAAAAGAATGGGCAATTTCTGGCTATTTTTTGGTGCATAGGTATGAATACCATTTTGAAACGTAGCTACTAGAAAGAATAAGAAAGCTGCGACAAACACTGTAAGTTCATGCGTTTTTTATTCACGTAATAATTTGTAATAATTTATACGAATCAGAGGGATGAAAGCGGTGTTTAGACGACAAGCATGACAGGAAACGGTACATGCAAAGATATAGTCACCTGACCTTCTTTCAGAACAAAGTTATGTGAACGGCTAAGTTGTTAATGTGCGAACATATATAAATAAATGATATAAATAATACGTACGAATATATATAAATAAATATACGATATAATATTAATATATTATATTAGGTTGTTCCGAAAGTTTTGTCCGTTTTTTTTTCAGACCATTATAAAACCACGCACAACAAGGAACTGAATGAGCTCAAACATGCGTTCCAGCAGTCTTCACCCGTCAATTTTATTTGCACAAAGTTAGGCTAATTTTCAAAAATCTCATTTCAAAGTTTCGGAAAAGTTTAAGTACGCATCAAATAGAGCAATTCTCGGACTACAAGGCAATATTTTTTGAATTTTCCTGATCTGCTGTTTTCAGCTAAAAATTATTTCTTCGAAAATCTCGATTTTTTGCAAAGTCATGAATCACGCAACTGCAGCAAATACACGAAAGCTTTTGAAGTTTTTGCGAATTGAAACAGATTCTTATCAAACATTATTTATGCAACATAACCAAGTTTGATTTGCTTTGAAAAAGCAGCTTTTTGGAATTTTCGGTACTTTTGCGTGGTAAACGTAATCAAAAAACCGCGGTTTTTATTAAATAAATTATAACAGATTTAGTAAACGTGACCCTCTTAATCGAAGTGTACAATGTAGCCAAAGGTTCTCTTTAGATAACGGTTACCAGCGCTCAAACATCGGGATAAAATTTTTTGCAATTCTGGAAACATTTGGCGTTATTGCTGAACTGCTCAAAAAGCCATGGCGATAACATTGCAAACACAGGGTAGATCAGAGAGTAAATATACCTTCAAAAAAGAGTATCATAATCTGAGTCAAATGGTACCAAAGTCGTCCATGGATTGGTGTTTTGTGAATTTTAGTGAGCGATGAAAAAAAGGACAAAACCTTCGTGAGAAAAGAGAGGTTAGCGGTCAAAGAGTGCATGCATACTTTTGGTACGTTTTGTATCATATTTCAATTAAGCCAATTGACGAGATTTTTTCACAGCTAGGATACGAACAACAAAAATAGGCTGAGAATACGAAGATGTTGCGTTTTCAGTTTCTGTGCTAAAGCTGATCATCCTCAGTAAATATAAGGGCGTTCATTTTTATCGTTTTACTCACTTCCTTAAGTTATATTCTTCTTATTTTTCTAAGAAGTTTTGAGGTACCCACGACAGCACTCAGACATTCGCTCAATATTTGTTCTATGAGGTTGTCCGGAAATCAATGCCCGTTTTGAATTTCAACCGCAATAAGTCATACATTTCTCACTTCTGAATGGCTGCAAAGTATATCATTCGATAGGGCAAAGCAGGATGTACAAGAAGGCTCTCTTGCTTTTGCAACAGCTCTTATCCACCTCGAGTTTCAAGCCAAAAACTAAAAAGACTCAGCAGCCCGAAAAATCGAGAAAAATCGTAGCTCAATTATACTTACTCACGTAAACACTATCCGCATAGAAAATCTATGTACGTCGTTGCCGTATTTCTTCCTCTGTTAAAAACCAGGAAAACAATAAGTTTCGTGCATTTGCCAGAGTGATCCTGTGCTGTCCCCACATAGGTAGTTGTATACCACAAACCTGTAGAAGTACAGACTAAAATTTTCGGCTCTCTACTAGCTTTTGTTCTCGGGAAATAACGAATTTTCTCTAGTTAGGTGGTCCAAGCTAAAATTCAAATTTCTCGAGAACTAAAGCTTGTAGAGAGCTGAAAATTTACGTTTGTACTTCTACAGGTTTGTAGTATTGGGGACGGCACAGCATCACTTTGGCAAATGCACGTAAATTTCTGTTTTCTTGTTTTCTAAAAGAGGAAAAAATACGGCAAAGGCGTAGGAGATGTTTTATATGAATAGTGTTCAGGTGAACAAGCAAGAATTTTTCTAGGATTTTTATGGAGTGAGTTACTATTTTTTTCGATTTTTCGGATTGCTGAATCTTTTTAGTTTTTGGCTCGAAACTCGAGGTGAATAAGAGCTGTTGCAGAAGCAAAAAAGCCATCTTGTAGAGCTTGATTTGCTCTATCCAACGGTACTTTGCAACCTATTTAGAAGTGAAGTGTATGGCTCATTGCAGTTGAAATTTAAAACGGGCATTAATTTCCGGACAACCTAATGCTTAGGTTTTGGAACCGATATCTAAGAAGATCTAGATGTTCGGAAAGCCAAATAAAATCAAAACTTTCCTTGCAGGAACTCTCCACATTGGGTAATTATCTGCAGATTTGCTAATTTTTTGCTTTGGTAGAAATAGAGAAAAACGATTTTTATGTTCTTGCCGAAGCCGCGCTGACCTGCTTCCACACATTTTATTCTACAGTAAGAACCTTCGGTGAAAGTATGAATTTTAGCCTTTTACTGGTGATGATTTTTGAA
Organism: Cylicocyclus nassatus; assembly: GCA_958299035.1. Classification (NCBI taxonomy): domain Eukaryota; kingdom Metazoa; phylum Nematoda; class Chromadorea; order Rhabditida; family Strongylidae; genus Cylicocyclus; species Cylicocyclus nassatus. Next base: position 73,959,542 of record CATQJL010000223.1, on the reverse strand, counting down.
AAGTATTAAATTTAAGGCAAGAACTCCGAAAAACACAACTCTTTTGTAGTGTAGGTGTGTTTTTCGACTTCTATTCATGGAAAAGATAAGCAAATTCAGGTATATCAAATGTGCATAGATAGTACATGCTTGAGCAAATGGGAAACCTGTAGGAAATTTTTGAACGGAGGTTGAGCATCTACATTTACTTAGACTTCGGCATTATCATGTCAACGAACTTTGAGCATATGTTTGGGTGCTCCGGTAAAGCTTGCTTTGTTCTGTCGATTGATGTCGCAAAACCTATTTACGATACAAGGAGATCGTTATTGCAGGAACAAGTGAAAACGGTAAAAAAAAATTTATGGCAGTGAATGTAGGGGGCTAATGATTTCATACTTTTTTTTTCAATGATTTATAAATGAGAAGACCAGGGTCGCTTTTGTAAAAGCATGCCGGATTCGTTTCACTACATTTTCATGGTTTGCTTCTCCTGCTGTGCAAGGTTTGCGTTGTTTAGGTGTCTTTATGAAAAGTTATGATTTTAGAGAAAAAAAGCCATAAACTTGCGTGTATTTGCTCAAAAATCGCAACTTTTGCAGAAAGCTTAATCAGCGCAAACTTGGTGTAGATAAAAGAAGCACGTTTAAGAACATATGACACTGGCAGCTCAGATTTTTGATGCAAGTCTCAAATTTTTTAGATCAAAGAAAAGAAAATCAAAATCTGAGTGTTTTTCCCTGCCGCCTCTACTTAAGCTACGTGTGCATTAGGAAACAGGCTAATGCAGTTACAAAAGCATGATTTTTAACCATGTAAATTTGAATGCATGCCATTCATAGGAAAATCAAGAACCTACGAACTTTGAAAATGATGCGAAAAAACTTTCCTTTCAAACTAATATGCAGGGTGTCTCAAGACGAACGTTGGATCTTTAGTTGTATGAGAAGCTTTCAACACTGATCTGTAGGATTAGCTTCATGTCGAATTTGCAGTATCGAATTAACCACCGATCGAAAAGTGCGACTGTCTTTGAATCTCGGCATGATGAATATTGTGTTGGTTTAATTGTTGAGCCACTCCGAGATTGGTAAATATATTTATTAGGCTGACGTTTAGGCTCTGAAGAAGGCAACGTAGCCGAAACGTCAGCATAATATATATATTTGCAAATCTCAGAGTTGCTCAACAATTAAACCAACACAATAACCACCGATCGCTCTAGTGTAAGATTATGGTAGGAATCGTGACGAAAATTCTGAGGTTTTGAGCCACTCCGGTTTTAATTTTAGCACGAGTCTGCACTTTACCGTTATGCTTCCTTTATAAGCTAAGTTAAGTATACCAAGATGCTGTGCATACAATGTTTTTTATTGAAATACTTACAATATTTGAAAGGATTTGCATACTCGTAAAAATTAAGTACACAGCCTTTCCTTTATTGGAATTTTCCCTCCAATCGCAATGACGCTGTATGCTAAAAGTTTCTACCGTGGCTCCACGGTAACGTGAAGGCTACTGCATGTTGAAGGCGCAGAAGCAGTATTAGTTGGGCGGGCGAGAACGCTGCGCGCACGCATCTAAATGCTAATTGACTGCATTAAGTTTATTGTCAATGACAAAGGACTTAATCCGATTTCTTTTTAGTATCCCACTACCCTTTTTAAGCAGATTTCCATCTACAGGCAGCCTTCTCATGTTGAGCAGTTCGCTATTTTTGCACAGAGAAAAGACATGACTCTCTTCAGAGTGATGTGTTGCAGTTAAGAACAGCATAATTGGAATCAGCGTTCAAGCTGATCCCAATTGTAGGGATGTCTTATACCATACTAGCTGGCTTACCCGGCTCCGCCGTATGTTCCGAATAGAAAATTCCATTTCTTAACCGATCCGGACCAAACTTGGCACACATACACTTCGGGCCCCGGCGGGTGTCACAGTCCACTTTTCGTTATCGATCGACGTCGCATGCTGATCACCCCCACGGGGGTGATCAGCATGCTTGATTACCCCCCTGTGCCAACTCCCAGCCCTGAAGCTCCAATTTTCCAAAAAATCGATAAAATCGATTTCGATCGATGACGAAAAGTGGCCTCTGACACCCGCCGGGGCCCAAAGTGTATGTGTTCCAAGTTTGGTCCGGATCGGTTCAGAAATGGAATTTTCTATTCGGAACATACGTACATACATACAGACAGACATACAAACAGACATTCAGATTTATATATAAGATGCTATCTAAGTTACCTGACATCCATTGTAAGTACAGCCAGCTCCACAACATGGTGTTTGCAAGACCGCCAAGTCCTCCATACAAAATGAGATCCCTGTGTAGTTTCATTTCACAAGTCCCTGAAGTGTTTTTCCGACTGTCATATAACCAAGTGGAATAAAGATTTTAAATTTATTCAACGCTTCCCTTCTCTTTCCAGAAGTCACATTTCCGAACAGATTACTCTTATTCACAAAAGTAGCTTTCAAGCCCATGCTTTCGAATTCCGCTCTAAAAACTCCCATTCTAGACTTTCAAAAGTTTTTTATAACTGGTAGATAGCGAACAAAGTGCAATACAGTGAATCATCTCAAATCTCGTACTACATTCCCCTTTCTACGTATTCTTTCTATACACTATTCCACTGCCACCACAAAGCTTCCGCAATAAACATGCTCATTTACCCCTTACAAACTCCTATGCGTCCCAGCTCCATACTGCAAAAAATCGGAAAAATCGACAAAAGCAATTGATGAACTTCGTAAAGGCTGAATTTTCAATAGCAGGCTCACCTACGCCACACCCCCTATGCACCCAACGTCCCACTTCAAAGATGCAAAAAGTGGGTTAATTTCAAAAATGGTTGTGATGCTTGCAAGCAGATATAGAAGAAGCCAAAATTCAAATCAAGGCAGTTTCTAAGATTTGGTAATATAAGCCGCATACCGATGAATGAAGTATGAATACAATGTGTTCCTTTTCTTCCAAACTTGTCCTAGCCTAAACTTCAGAAACACAGAATACATCGAGACTTTTGTTTAGAATGTCAGGAGCTTAAACACCAAACCTTACTTGGCCAGAAATCCCTGAAGAATTGGAAATACATCGTTTTCAGACTGGCTGCAGGAACGACAAGAAATTAGGCATAACGGTTTGCTGCTGTAAGACTGATCTCTGCAATGCGTGACTAAGAAATCGAAGTTCCAAGAGTGCAACATATACTGTGAGCCGATTCAAGTGCCGTGGCTCTTCTTTCGCTTCATTTTATGCTCAGAAAATAATTGTGAATCATATGAAACAACGCCTTTAGCTTCTGTCCTGCGTGGAATAAAGCTGCAACAGTCGTGTCTCACACTAAATATGAAACTATACAATAATCTCAAAAATTCAGTTACATCCTTCCACGTGAATGCAAACCTGGTAATAGACATTTTTGGTACAGCAACAAGTCGAAGAAATATTTGAAAGACCAAAAGCATTAGCGAGCAGAAAGATTAATGCGAGAGTCTTCTTATAAATGCAGTGTCAAGCATATGCATCTTAGAACTCTTAGGTTGCCCATAAGTCTTTTCATATTCGTACCGCCGCTAATTGGAAGAGCCTATGTATCTACAGGGTGGGGCAAAAGTCTGGGAGCCTACTTTGCAGTGGTGTAAATCAAGAAACTACTAATGTTTTTGATTCCGAATTTGTGCCACATAATGCTGCGATCATTCTCTACAAACCACACTTTACTCAGCTAGAAATGCTTGCCATGATTTTTTGTAAGAATTGCATTTATCAAAAAAGTGCCTCTAAAGAGCTAGAAAAACGAAATTTTTAGTATTCACAATTTATTTCGTAGCTGAAAATACTGGCAATATTCTACAACATTTTGACGCACACAATGTAGAGGAGACTTTGCGCTATCAATTCGTTGCGTTTGTCATAGACTATTCTTTCAAAAACGCAAAATAAAAATTTGCGAATACTACCTGCGTGCCAGTGGCCATTTTTCTTCAAAATAAATTTGAAAGCTATAGAAGCACAGCAGGCACTGAATTCTAGGCTACATTCTTTCCGTGAGTCTTCTATGCAAGCGTGTACTTGAGTTCGATTGATTAAGCAATTTCAATACTTTTCAGTTTACGATTCTTCGCTCCCGTGCGCGTAATCGCATCTAGATTTCCAGTATACATTGTACACTTGCCTTAAATTGAAATTCCGAAATTTTTTTTAAACACTGCAAAAAAGATTTCTTCGCAGTACGTTGCAGCCAAAAGCTTGCTCTATCACACCGCACAATCACCTAGCGAAAGAAACAGTTATCTCAAAGGCGTGGGACGAATTTCATCATAAGTGTCTGAGTGCCACGACAGGAAGACTAGCAAAGATTTCGAAGGGCTGCTTTGAAGCCAGAAGCGGCAATCTCAAAATTTGAAAGTAGCGCTGTATTTGTAAAGGCTCGATTTATGTGTGCACCAAATTTTTCATTCCTAGGCACTTTCCTTCTGATTTTATCTGAAAAAGTACTAGGCTCCCGCACTTTTGCCCCACCCTGTATATATCAATATCTGACGGGGAAATTTTATGCTTGAACAAGTGGGAACTTTGCAGGATGTTTTTGACCTGAGATACGATAATTTTTGTTTCTCGAAATTTTGGATTTTTTCCATTTTGTCCTGGAACTTGATGTGGATCAAGCCTGGTACAAACTTTTGAAAGCCGTTTTATAGAGCTTGCCTTGATCTTTCTGATTTTTCTGCGATTCCCATAAAAATTTGAGAAAAGCAGACTTGTGCTGGTGAAAAGTCAGATATGAAAAAAATTTGGGACAACCCAACACAATTGTCCCTGTCTTGATTATAAAGTTGAATTAGGGAAAGAAGGATAGAAGAAGTAGAAAGAAGGAAGGGTGTATAAACCAACATTTTCTAGGCTTTTATTCAATCGTGATTATTCCTCTTTTGACTGAAAAATGCTCACAGAAAGCATGATGAAGAACACCAAAAGACTACATAAAAACAACATACCGCAATCGCTTTGCGCAAGGGACATCTAAAAGTATTGGAAGAAAAGTTCTAATGCAGCCGTTGTGTAAGTATTAGACTGATGCAAATTTGATGCGCGCTCTTCTTATTTTTTCTATCAGCATTTTTCAAAGTATTCGCGCGAGTAAAGTGCAAAGTAAATGTTCTTGGGAATATGATGTTTAAAAAGGTGCTTCTTCTGATTATTTGCAATATACCTTCGCATTAGAGTCATAGACTTTTACTCATTTTTTATGTTGGGTTTTAAGCCTCTGAATACGAGAGACACGAAAGGCACGAAAGGCACAAGACAGTTACACTCTTTTTGTTCTACATCCATGTTTGATTGGCTGATCTATCCCAAAGAATATGCATAGGTATTGTGAAGTTTTGTTCTACAAATTGCATATCCATAAAGTTGAAGTTAATCCGTCCTATCAGCAATGTTGCAAAGATTGAACGCCGTTACCTCATTTACTGAAAGGGCTGGACGTTTCGTGACTTCCTTCAAAAATAAACAAGTGCTTGAAAGACCTCAGACCGAGCTATCTTCTTAAGCGGTTCGTCTTTTCATGCATTCAGAAAGCAAAAATTGCATGCATATGTCCTCTTTTTATCTTTATCGTTATCTCATACACGTGAACGAGTGCCAAAGCCTGTGTGAGTAAAGAAAACATTGATAGAGTAAGATAGTCTAGCCTGTCACCTTCAGAGGAACAAACAAACAACGAATAAGTACCTCAGGCGTTGAGGAAGAAAAAGTTTCTATTTGGTCAAGGGAGGTTAGGTGATTGGCATTGGGGAATGTCACTGCCACTTTTCCGGGCTGTCCAAACGTCTGCGATTGGTTCCTGCCAGGTATCCACCAATATGACACCACCGACGCTTGAATACACCGGTTTTATTCGGGGAAAGCCATGCACGAAGCGCAGCTGTCTACGGTCATCACAAGGAGCAGCGCTGTTGCTCATCCGAAAGTGGGTGGCAAGCCAGCCAAAGCATGGTTAGTAAACACGAAACTAAACCGGGAACACAAACACAATAAAACGAAAAAAAGAGGTCGTGAACCGACGTAGTAACAAAGGGCTTCACGCAGGCGGCTGTCGTAAAAGCGATGGTCAGCAAGAAATAGACCAGAAGCAAGCAGACCTGTAATGAAAATAGACCAAAAAGTCGCAAAGGATTGTTCAGTAATTGGCAAATATCAACTTTCCTCAGTTTCGTTCAGAACGCTAGCAGTTGTCAGTACTAAAAACTTCGCGGGTATGCACCGTGACCATCTAGCTCCCCGACAAAAAACATGATTGAAGAACAGGTTGGCATGTTTCCTCTCAACTTTTGGGTATGCAAGTTGAAACCACCGTGCCTATCGTAAGCAGGCATAAAGATCCGGTAATATTGCTAGGATTTAACTTGACTCGCTGTTCAATAAGGCGACAAGTCCTAAATATTGCAAATGTCTGATACTTTTACATAGTTATACAAAATATTTGAGAGGTCAGGGAATGCAGTAGTAAATAAGGAAAGCAAGTGAGTTGATTGTGTACTGCCTTGTGCAGGCTTTGAAATTTCTCTAATCTCCTGCGTCGAAGATCAACGAAATTGGAAGCTGCTTTCGTGATAATACTTGCCATGCATACAAAACAACAAGAGCTTCGGATGATTGCGGGAAATTTTTGAGTGGGTCTTTGAACGTGTTCCGCGCTGTATAGAAAACACATAATAAGCCAATATAAAAATATCATTTTCCTCTACTTTCCAGTGCCAAATGTGACATTTTTCAATGATTAAGGCAATACAGAGAAGTGACTTCCATGGATTTACTTTCGAAGGTTTATAGAATGCAATTATGTACGTAAATAAATAGCGCGAATGTAAGTGAAAATAGCGCATGTCGTATTTGCCTTTTCAACCATCAATTTCTTTTCATTTTACAGCCGTGAAAAAATGCAGCAAGTGTTTGTGTGACAGTGCGTGCGCGTACAGTACATGCTCATTGGGTAGGGATAGATTTTTCGGGCTGTAATCTAGTTTTGGGGCACTCACTCAGTGTTTCCAGATTTCGACTGCAAACATCTGGGAAATACGACTTATGTAGATGCGTAGTCATTCCGTCAAGCATGTATCGGGAGTGCCCCGAAATGTACAAAATGTACTTGAAAATTATACTGCGGCTGTAGCAGAAGAAATGTTCATTACTTTCGCTCCAACCTAATATCAAAGAAATGTCTTAATAAATCATCGCGATAGATATGCTCATCCGTTGACGTAATAAAATGAAACTTCGCTAGTGCAGATATAGCAAACAACAATTTTAACTCCAAAACGAATGATTTTGCACATATGTTTATTATACAGTAGATCGGACATGAACTAACGCCTGTGGGTGGAAGCAAAGGACCGGTGCCAGTGACTCCGGCTCAGATGAAGTAACTCCAACAGCTTTCTGCAGATTTGCAGCTTTATCTGCATAAGTACTCATAAATGCACAGCAGCGTTCAAAGTCCCATGTACATTATGAGCCTTGTAAGCACGCCAGATTTAAGTAGTAATTGCATCTGGAAGTGTTTTCACAAAGGGTTCGGCACTCGTGCATTTATTATGTGCGAGTTTGCTATGCAGTTGTAGAATTTGTAAGTTTGCCTGTCACAACTGTGCATTGGTCACCGCAGAAGTCCTGCGCTCATCCTGCGCCGAACGCGCCATAAATCACGTGAGCTGGGCAACAGCCACTGCACTATAGGTGGCCATGCTTGACGAACGAACAGTGCACTAGGCACATGGAACAGTTGCCGAGTATAAACGATAAGCAACATCTTTGGCGCTAGCTATGACTGTGAGCGGTGCTGCATGAACTGGACGATGACGCCTGGTTGAGCCGGCATGACGCCAATTTCGAGCCATGCTGCGGTAACGACTTCCATTAATTAAGTTGGTCAACAGCGAAAAGTTCCGATTGGGCATGAGACGCGCTCCGAGCATGCTTTCACGACTCAAAAGGAGATTCTATATGAGCCCTGGTATCTCATAAACCGCTTAGTATGCGGTTTATGAGATACCAGTCTGGCTGCGTTAGCTAAACCCTGCGTTAATCGCAGTATTTCTCACTTGTAATCTAATTTGCACCCAAATTGGTTTTGTCTGTGGAAATACTTTCGGTCTTCTATTTATGCTTTAGAACGCTTTTGAAGAAGTCTCTTAGGAGCGTGAATGGCATAGGTTTTTTGCTTTGCCTTCCGATATTATACAAGGAGAAATGTGGCCAAAAAACGGTGGCCAAAAACATTTCCGTTATCCGCACCTATGTTAGAGGTTCTCATAAAATCATGCTTTAGTCGGGCCTATAAATTAAGTGTAAGGAGAAAAATTAACACTTTTCAGTTCAATTCGTCATGTTTAATCATTCCCGTAAGGTCGTGAGCAGTAAAGGTGACTCAAGAGCTAACCAGTTGTTTTTTTAATTATTATTCTCTTGACGATCCCAGCAATAATGCAAAAATATTATACCCGCTACGTTTGCTCAGTCAATAAGATCCCAGTGATAGCGGAAGCATTTCACTGCAGCTCATTCCTCTAGTTGGACGGTGGAAATCCAGCGCTTTTCCTAGTTTGGGGTATCTTACATGCTTATTCGAGAACAGGACGTCATAATGGTGATGTTGATGTTTACTTTCAAAGTTTTTGATTCAAAAGTGAGGTGAATTGAAAAACAAGAAGAATCACGTTTGTTAGTAAGCGACACAAAAGTTTTGGTAAAATATTGAGTTGGTAACTGACGTGTCAATTCTATACATGTGCCAAAAATCTGACGCTGGTACAAGAAACGAAGTAACGGCCGATCTTTTCAATATATATAATCCGAGACTCACTGAGCAGCCTCAGTGGTGTCTGTCACGATCGTGCAGACTACTGACTCAGTAGTAGACCAGAGGTTGGTGAATCCAATTTGGATTATTTCTCGACAAGTCGCGTTGCGTTAAGTTGCGCCTTGACAAGGTTCAAACAACTGAAGCGTTGAGGCGGTCATATAAACTAACAGATTATATAAACGCAATCACCTTTCAGACTTCCAAAGACGACTATTTTTGGCGAGACGTAAGGTCAACAAGAAAGATTCACCACAAAAACCTGGTTGGCAGAAGAAAGAACACCACACAATATTCGATACATTATGCCCAAGTTTAAAGAAAGGTCACGTGGAAGTAATTTCCTTTTTTGGAAAAGGGTCGTAAAAATAACGGGAAATAAGGGAAAAGTACAAAAAAAACTTTGCGGCAGCTCCTGCCACGACAGAGTTTTAGAGCAGCTTGCTCAAAAACTGAGATGGTTCCTTTTCTAAGCGCAAACGGTATGGGATATGATGAAGAAAAACAATTTGCGACCAATAATATTCATGAACAATATTAGAAACAATGGCCTAGTTGATGCACGTGACCGTATGTAGCAATTAAATGAACGGAAAGTAAATGCAAATTTGAGAGTCAAAGTGACAGCAAGTAACGTAAACAATTTGGCATTTTTTGTATTTGCTACTTCCGATACGCACTGAGGCTTAGGCCTCGGGCAGAGTTCACGCAATTTGATTGTCGCGATTCAATCGCGATAAGACAACTATAATAATATTACTGCATGCCGCTCTTCTCGCATTTCGGTTGTGATAGTTTTCCACCACGACTAATCGTGCCTAACTATCACAACCGAATTACAAGAAGATCGGCATGCAATGAACTCGTAAACACTTGTCTTGTAAGACCTAAGGCATACCTCACGGATTCTACCGAATCGCCACTTTCACGCGACTTGGCGATTTGCCAGATTTCCACAAATTTATTGTGCGCGCTTCTCGGATGCATATTTGGGTAGCTTGTGTAAGTTGTTGCAGATGGAGCAAGTTCTGACCAAAGACAGCGCATTAACGACGAATTACAAAGAGTCGCTGTTGTGCCAAATCGGGGAGCGACCGGAAACGCGCGAGGTATGCCTTAGGCCCCGGTCAGACTTCACGCGACTTAATCGTCGCGATCTAATCGCCAAGATTTCCATTCATTTTCATTTCATATTCAAAAATTTCGGCCTGGAAAAGTATCACAACCGAATGCAAGTTGATCGGCATGAAATGATGTTGTAACAGTTGTCTCGTCGCGATTCAGTCGCGACGATCAAATCGCGTGAAGTCTGCCCGGGGCCTTAGGCCTAACGATTGAATCGCGCCGATCAAATTGTGTGAACTCTGCGCGAGGCCTTATGCTGCATATGAGTAGTGAGGGCAGACTACTTGATGTTGATTATCGCTGATAGAATAGTAGATAACTCATTAAAAGAAATTTTAGGACTTTCGCTTACTTCTGAGAAAATTACAGCTGTTGTCAAAGGACAGATGGACACCAAAAACGTCAGAGTGGATTCCTCACGAAGCAAAACGTCCCGAGAGTCCTCCGACGAAATTGGCAAACGTTTTAGTGGAACGGATGGACCAGCTGAAAAATCAACTGGATATATCCAGTTTGAACCTTCTGTTTTTGAAACTCGTGGACGCAGCCAACGCGACAAGAAGACCGTGGATGTCTAAAGCGAAAGACAGAAACAACTGGGAACTTTTGTGCTGGAGCGCGCACGTTACTTGAGGACGGACCATCTGAGTATCCAAGTGTGTAAGTATCCAGGAAATGGGAGGGGTCTTATAAAAAGCAGGACTTCAGTTTGAGCCGTCGTAGCTAGAATTTGTTTGGTTCATTCAAAATTGTAAATATGACATTAACAAATGTAGTGAATCGAAATATTTAAGTTTATTTATCGCCTATGTGTAAACTTCGAAACTTTCTTTTATAATCCATAAGCAGTCATACAATCAGTGACTGAAAGCATAAAAACGTGATTGCGATTAGTCCAAAAATGAACCAGAAATGTCTAATTCACTCTCCTACACTGTCGTCCTTGTAATTCGAGACGCTCCATTTCTCGCCTTTTCTATTTCCATCTTGCTGGTTAGTGTCCACAAAATCAATGGATTACTCTATAAACAATGCTCAAAGCCTATAGTCTTGCCTATGCTCTAATCTTTCTTTTCTCTCATTTAGATGGGAAATTGTGATGGTTGATTAAATTTTCTTTCTCTCTTCATTACAATTGCATGTGCAGGATGCTCCATCAACTTTATTTCTCTCGAAGGCGCTTCCCAGTTCCAAAGTCAACAAAAGCCAACGTTTCCATTTTTCATCTTTTCCTATGCAAATTTACGTAGATTTTCCAAGCTAGGATTAATTGTGTAAACATATGTTAGTTCTTTGCCATTTACGAGTATGGCGCTGCTCACTCGGAAACGCGCCCGCTCCAGAAAACAAGCCATTAATCGAGTGCAACAAATCTCGTGAATGGGTCAGACAGAAAATAAATCCTGTCCTTAGCATGACTAGTGTCTGGACTCGTTGTGTTACATCTTAAATGAGCTTAAACATGCTATCTTCTTCAATAAAAAGTCTCATTTAAGCCTTCGTTTTTTGGGTTCAGATACTGTTCAACTTCGTACAATTTGAAAAAAAATTATTGAAACTTTCTGCTCTCCTACTTTTGTTTTTATTTAGTGTCGTGAACAGAGAACAAAGCGGGATCGTAAAGTAATCATTGTTTGACCAACAATTTTACATCACTAGCTCAAAAAAATGCGCGAGAATTAAATTTCCGCTCAAAAATCACTTATTCTAAATCCTTTGTCATGTTTCTCCTTTGAAAATCTTTTATCCAATCGAAGCATTCATTTCCCAATTGTCATGTGTGCGCTTTGCTCTTGACTGCCATTTTTACTGCTTTTTATGACTTTTCACCGAAAAAATCTAGTCGCACTATAATTTGAAGAAAGATAAACGGCTGACTTAAAATCTAATTAGATTTTCTCTGGGTTCAGAGTTGTTCATTTAGCCGCTCTAAAGTGCTCATACGTATGCTTCCAATTATATGGTAATACACTCATTTCACTTGTTTTGTTTATAATACTTGCGCTTTTATCAAAAAATTTTGAACAAGTGATTATTGTTCTTTGAAGCCTTTCTTTAGGCATGTGCCTTAACTTACAATAAACTATGTCGCCTTTAGAACAAAATAGCGCAAGTGGTTTTTAGCACTTTTTTTCTTGCAAAATAGCCTCCATTGAAAAAGAAAGATCAATTATGCTTTTCCCCCATATAAATCCCTTATCTTCAAATGGCTTGACGTTTTTTCATCAATCACGCTTCCCCCTCATCTTCTATGGCATACTCACTTCCTAGAAAGGTAACAGGAGTTGCAATCATATGATGATGGTGCTTTTTTACTAGAATAATAAATTCATTACCGTTTATTCTGTAAAAAAATATCTCTGCTTATTGAAAAGCTATTATCCTCCCCCCCCCCCCGCCCTATCTCCCTCCCTCTTCCCTCACACGCCTTGAAAAACACGACAGCTCTGTACGTCCATAGTTACGAATGAAAACATGCTCATATATTTTCAAAACATTGCTATTCATTGGAATGGCACATCTGACGCAAATGCTTGCTCATTTGACAACATAAGGCATCAGTCTCGTCGCAGAGCGTTCTTCACAGCTCTTGGGATTTAGTAAAAGTTAAAGGAAACGAAAAAGCATTCTTATCCATGTCCGTAGGGAAAAATGCTAAATGATGTTAGTTATGTGCTCTCAGCAAAAAGCTAGAAGGCTTTGCATGCTTCTTCTAGGATGCATGCACGCGCATTGTGCAGCGTGCGCGATGTGTGCTTTCTCGGAAGTTTCACGCATCCATGAGTTTAGAGTTTCTTTTGCTTCATTTTTTACTACGATTTTTTTAATAGTTTATTTTATTTTGGTTGCCTAGTTAGTGCCACCTGCTGAAATGATACACTTAACACTGTAATTGGAATCTATACCGTTGTTTTTTTGACACCAACCTTGCAAAAGCGGAATTACTAGGTAAACAGAAGAATGATGTCGCATTTGGATGCAAGAGAAAACGTTTTCTTGTTTCTTATCTACGACTCTTTGATGGGAAGTAGTTATTGCTTCTACTATTACATCTTAGCTACTCAGAATTCTATTTGTTGACTTCCTGAGCTTCGTTTTCATGCAGTGATGGATGTATAGTTGAGTAATTTGTTATCTGTAAACACACAAGTTCCCTCTATTTAGACAATAACAACAAAAATTGTTTGTTATTTTGAACCACCTTGATTAAAAAAGAAAATTTTCTCACATTTGCCCACAATGAGAGAGTTAGAGTATCTCGTTTTTGTCTCTTTTCTTGATTTTAGGGGTTGGGGGGCCGCAAAAATTTCGAGAAGCCCCCCTAAAAATTTTTCGGAGTGCGTGGCTGACGCCACGCACCTTCATTTGAAAAAAATTTTTGCCGCGCCCCCCCCCCCCGAGCCGAAATCCTGGGTACGCCACTGATATATTCATTATGCTCACCTACCCCCCTGTGCCAACTCCCAGCCCCGTAGCTCGAATTTTTGAAAAATCAAAAAAATCGATATCGATCGATGATGGAAGTAGCCTATGAGTACCCGAGTACGGTATAAAAATGTGCAAATGACTTGTTTATTTTTGTAAACAATTAAAATAATTTTTTAAAATTTTTAAAAATTCAAATTAGCCTTATAAAAAAATTTTTTTCGGGGGCGTGGTGGGTTTGGGGCCCGCAAAATTGTTGAGAAGCCCCCCTAAAATTTTTTCGGAGTGCGTGGCTAACGCCACGCACCTTCATTTAAAAAATTTTTTTGCCGCCCCCCCCCCGAGCCGAAATCCTGGGTACGCCACTGAGACATACATACAGAGAGACAAGCAGACATTCAGCTTTATATACAAGATGAATCCCATCCACACAGAGTCTACTTTCGCATTCTTATCGGAGCTCTTTTTTGGGATATCAAACACTGGACGAAAATTGCCTGCAGCTCCAAAGGTTTTATTTGGGTATGCGTGTACTTTCAGCTAACCAAAGCAGTAAAAACACTGACAAAAGAAAGACAGCGTGTGCGGCAGGCTGTCATTACTGCAAAACGAGAACTAGTTTAATACAGATGTATAGTGAAGACAACAAAAATTTTCATCAAATTGCAACTACCTTGACTGTCACCTGCAAGCCTCAGCCTCTCGGGCGAGTCTCAAGACATAAAGAGGGTTTGCAACGCATGTCTGTAGCTTTTTCTCAGATTTGATATCGCATTCGACGAGAATTAAATTCTTTTAAAAGCTCTAAGCCTGTGGTACACTTTACATGCATCACTCCCTAATTTAGGTCTTTTTTCATAAGAATGTCAGTAAGGCAAAGAATCGTTTTTGACAACTTTTTTCTCTAAAATTCCTCTCTCCCATTGCTAAATTAATTGAACAAACTTGACAAGGAATGAAACGTTAGACTTGCCTTTTTTGAAGTATCGCCACTGCATATATGTGTACTCGTTTTCATTCCTCATTCATTGTTTAACGTCATTCCCTTCTCAAATGTCGACGGAGCAAGACCTTGTCGCACCGATTTTCGTCTTCTTGCGCACTAAAGGTGCGTATGTAGCAGACGTTGAATTCATGAGTAATTGATATAAATTCGATGAACTTTCAAACATAGGCCATTCTTCTTCAATTCTCGTATTGCTGGCAAAAATCGCCTTATCCCGTACGTGCATGACTTCTTCAATGTACTTGAGCTACCGTAAAAATCACTATTTGGAGACGCTTTACGATGGTTGGAGGTGCTTTTTTGTATACTTGAACTTCCATCATCATTGCTTGAAGCCCGTTTTCCAAATATAATATGTTCAAAATCCATGATCAGATTCCCCCATTCCTAAACTCGAAGAGCAAAGCGTAATTTGGATCAACGGACTTTCTAATCGGAAACCCTACTAGCGAGGGAAGTATTGGATTGTTTCAAAAGTTCTACCCGTTTTCGAACTTTGACTTTGATTCACCGTAACTCTTCTCAGAAATAATCTTTGCAATTGCTATGAAATGTATTACAATCTGCAAATCTTTGGCTATTCTGCGCACTCTTTAAGATTATCGCAGTGATAGTGGAGAAGATTTTATAGGCGAAAATCGAGGAACATGTCCTTGTAGAAAGCTTCACTTTGCACAATCATAACTTGATTTGGAATATAGCTGAGTTGCACAAGCACTGCTCACAGTGTAGCCCATGGTCGACTGAGCAGCACCGCCAGCTTTGGATTTCATCAAACTCTTTCTTAAAAATTTGGTGCTGAAAAATCCGAAAAGACCCATTTATTTTACTCTTTCTGAGGCGGCAAAAAATGCAATTTTTTGACATTTTTGATTTTGTTCGCCGTTGACAAACCAGGAAATCTTTCCGTTCTTCTAGTAGCAGTTGTCCCAGCTCTAATCTCACTATATAGAGTAAAAGTTCCGCGATTGCAATACTTTTATAATTTTTATGCGACTTGAGGGGTCCATAAAGACATGTTATGTTTGAGCTAAAAATTTGTAGGTTCAAACGTTTTCTGAAATCATATCTCGGTGAGCGTTTCGTAGCACAAGTCTCCAGCAAACATTATGTATGTTTTAAAAGAAACTTTTCCTTTTGGCTGTACATTTCACGGCGATAGAGCAAAGACGAAAATTTTCACATTTGTTTCGCCGTCTTTTCAAAGTACGCAACCCCACAGCGAACAAAGATCTATGGGAACGAAAATATTCCTGAAAAACTAGAAGAAAAGAGCTTTTGAATGGTATAAGCATTGTTTATGAAAAATGGTTTCTTCCTCCAAAATCGGCAGTTCAAAAAAAGGTATTGAAAACGGGTAGAACTTTTGAAACAACCCATTATTAGGTTGTAACAGAATTAATGCAGGTTTTGAATTCCAACCGCAATAAGTCGTACACTTCTCATTTCTAAGTAGGTTACAAAATACCATTCGATAGAGCAAAGCAATCCCTATAAGGTGGCAATCCTGATTTAGCAACAACTCTGATCCACCACGAGTTTCGAGCCAAAAACTAAAAAGATTCAACAGTCCGAAAAATTGAGAAAAATCGTAACTCAGTTCATAAGAAACCTACAAAGATTCTAACTCGCTCACGTAAACACCATTCACATAAGACATCTATACACGCCTTTGCCGTATTTTTTTCTCTGTTAGAAATCAAGAAAACGGAAAATTTCGTGCGTTTGCCAAAGTGGAGCTGTGCCGTACCCACATAAGTAGTTGTATACTACAAACCTGTAGAAGTATAAACGTGATTCTCCAGTCCTATACAAGCTTTAGTTCTCGAGAAATTTGAATTTGAGCTTGGACCACATGACTAGCGAAAACTGTACCCAATATATTTTGAGAACTAAAGCTTGTATAGGGCTGGAAACTCACGTTTATACTTCTACAGGTTCGTAGTATACAACTACTTATGTGGGAACGGCACAGCACCACTTTGGCAAACGCACGAAATTTTCCGTTTTTTTTTGATTTCTAACAGAGAAAAAAATACGGCAAAGGCGTGTATAGATGTCTTATGTGAATGGTGTTTACGTGAGCAAGTTAGAATTTTTGTAGGTTTTTTATGAAATGAGTTACGATTTTTCTCAATTTTTCGGACAGTTGAATCTTTTTAGTTTTTGGCTCAAAACTCGTGGTGGATCAGAATTGTTGCTAAAGCAAGATTGCCACCTTATAGGGATTGCTTTGCTCTATCGAATGGCATTTTGCAGCCTACTTAGAAATGAGAAGTGTACGACTTATTGCGGTTGGAATTCAAAACCTGCATTAATTCTGTTACAACCTAATACTTCCAATGACCATGGCCGTTCAATATGAGATGCATATCATCTGAAGCATTTTTGAACGCTGATTTCAAATCTGCATTCCCTTTCTGCAGAACGCTCTTCTGAAAAAAGTAATGAAAGTCTGAAAATCCTGTTTATGGCCGCCTCTTAAGCGAGGACGCTGCGACGATGATCAATGATGTAGTGGCTAGCGTGTTGGCATCAGAGGCAAGAGGTCAATGGTTCGAATCTGGCGTGCAGGCTCTTATTACATGCAGCCATGCCTGCCTCTTTTTAGGTCGGGAATGAAAGAAACATTGCTGTCAGTGTTTGTAGACAGTTTCGAGTGTGCATTCAACTCACACTCAAAATGCAGAAGAGTTCGTCCTTCACCAGTTTTTAAATCAGTGACCTCTTGTTTCCATATCAGAGCACGTTTACTACTATACCACTGCAATACCAACGCGCATAGTAGTGTCCTCGATTTTAAGCAACGCTCAAAAGGAATTCTCAGGCTACCATAAGTCCTTTCAGAAGAGAGAAACGGAATGCAGATTTGAAATCATTGTTCAAAATGCTTAGACGATATGCATCTGTTCTTAAACGGGCATGACCATTGAAAGTAGGTACTTCCCGTGTAAGCAGAATAAAACGTATAGTAGTGTATCGGTAGGCATACTTAAGTGTATCACGAAGCTTGACATAAAGCAAATGTAGTAGATTCTTTGATGTTACATGGCATAAAAAGGAGAATTGAAGCAGGTACGTTGGTACTACGTATTACTACACTAATAATTACTCTCTTACAATATGAGATTTTGTGTTGAACAAGCTAGTTGGCATTCCCGCTCCGTTATGCACTATGTTAGAAGTCATCACCAGGGTTGAGCAGGAGGTCAGGCACAAGTCCTTTAAAAACGACACCAATTCCCCTGTGAAAGCGCCTAAATCACCTCCACTTCACCTCCAAGACCTCAGACTGTGATATGTTAGCCTTTGCTGGAGGGTTCTTGTTTTTTGCCATCACAGAAAGTTGGGTCCGTAGGCCCGACTTTCTGCGACTGCAACTATGCGGCACATGCAACTTGACGGCAAATTTTGGATATGGATGGCGCTCTTTTCAGAGCTACAGTTCCACAGGGGTGGAGCGTTTGGCTTTAAATTTCATTATAGCAAGAAGAGGCTTTGAGCTCAATACTTACACTGAAAAAGGAGCAATTTTTGTTTATTAAAGGCAAGTCAAGGGGGTTAGGCGCAAGGCTAAAAGCTCAGTCAGCCTGACTTCTTTTTGAGGGGTTGTGTCTGACCCATTTTTATTTCCGAGGGAGCTTTTCCACACAAGTGTTTGATTCGCTAGCACAAACCTCGAATATTCTGCAATAAGTCTTTGAGCTTGCTTCGACCTGTTTCGGCCTTGTGGTAATTCTCGGATTGGAAGCACTTCAAGGTTTTAGCACTCAAAGATCGCGCGATTTTCTTGCCTCAGATTCTACCTTTTTCAATCGCATTTGAACCGTTGCGTTAATCAGTAGCCATGCTCTCACACTGTGTCAAGATCCCAATCCAAGTTGACCAGGACAATGCCTATAAAGTGAAAAATTCGCAGAGTGAAATTGTGGCAGCATTTCTTACCCCACTATTTCTAGCATGGACTGGTAGAAAACACTTCGTTATGAATATGAAAAGAGAATTTCTTTTACTTTTGACCAAGTCAGTCATCTTTGAAAATCGCGCTTTTGAGACGTCGAGAAACACTACAAAATGCAGTAGTCAATGGTTTGTAGAGCTCATAGTATTTGACATGCTGATTAGGAAAATGTTACCCAATTAACACAGGGAACTTCCTTGGTGTCATGATATGTTGAGGTTAGAGATGAGATTTGACTATGGCTCAAATCGTAATTGTGGAATTAATCAATATGCTGTTCACGACCATCATTCCTTTGGTGGTGATGTTGCGATATTCATCGGACCAGCGCTTTTCTTCTTCACCTGAATCGTAGTATCTCCTCAATTTTCTGATCGAATCCGATTCTTCATAACGATATCCCCCCCGCCTCCCTCAATCTTACTCCATTGCGACCCATCAGGTCCGGCACGCCTGACTTACGTTCAACTCTGTCAACATCCCTCCTCCATATGTTGGTAATCTGCCTGTCCCTGTCTCCCTTTTTTAGATGTTAGTAACCCTGCTTGCACCACTGCACCACTTTCGTAATGCCCACTTTTCCCCCTCCCCCCCCCCCTCTAAAATCCCATTCCGGTAGCTCAAACTTGCGGAAAATCGATGAAAGCTGCGAAGACAATCGATAGTCCTGAAAACTAACATTGTACCCGTAATCAGCATGCTCATGCTCACTCACTTTCTGTGTCATCTCCCAGCCAAATAGCTCAGCCACTGCAAAACCTAATAAAATCGGTAGTGATCGATAATTTTAGAACCCGATTTTGTATCTGGAATCAGCACGTTTGCTTAAAGGCAGCGTCCAGGCAAATGTGGACATACGGGGTTCCGATGTGGTAAGTTTTGGGGCCCTAACTAAGACATTGCCCACGTGGAGCTAATGGTGAACTTACAGTTGAAATATTCGCCTCCAAACTGGACCCCGGGATCGTATTGGCATGGATTCATGGCGCGACACGCGTGGGTCCTCGCACGCAACTGATGTGTCGCGCCATGAATCCATGCGTAGACGATCTCGGGGTCCAGTTTGGAAGCGAATATCTCAACTGTAAGTTCACCATTTTAGCTGCCACTTGGGCAATGTTCTTAGTTAGAGCCCCAAAATTACCCTTCAAGTGAGATCTCCATAGCCCAGATCTGCCTGGACGCTGCCTACGGTTGCTCCGAATTGTAGGAGTGCAAAGTTTGGTCCAAATCGGTTCAGAAATGAACATTCCTATTCGGATATACACGTACAACTTTATATATGGGACTAGTCCCACCTGCGCCAAAATGGCGAGGTCAAGTGGGTGCCAATGGGATTCGGTGCTATAGGCTCTTGATAACCCATTGACTCCGGACCATCCCGCAGTGCTTGCTGCCGCTCTTGATAAAACCGCTAGCACATCGCTCCGTATAAGTGACAGGTATGACTTCTGATTTGTGCAGGAAAATTGGCAGACCATGCTGTTGTTCTCGACTTTGTGTCAGCAGGTCAAAACCTTCTCACTTGACGAGTGACGATCACCATTCCTCCTCCATAACATTTTGTATTTTTAAAAACATTCATTCATTCGAGGCAAAACTGGAAGGTCAAGTGAGTGCCAATGGACTTCTTTGAATCTTGATTGCTCTTGATAAGACCGCTAGCACATCGCTCCGTATAAGCGACGGGTACAACTTCTGATGTGTGAAGGAAATGTGGCGGACCATGCTATTGTTTTCGACTTTGTGCCAGCAGGTCAAAACCTTCTCACTTGACGAGTGCTTACAATCACCATGCCTCTTCCATAGTATTTTGTAGGTCCATAAACATTCATTCTCGAGGCAAAACTAGAAGGTCAAGTGAGTGCCAATGGGATTCGGTGCTATATGCTCTTGATAACCCACTGACTCCGGACCATCCCACAAGCAGCGCTTGCTGCTGCTCTTGATAAGACCGCTAGCACATCGCTCCGTATAATCGACGGGTACAACTTCTGATGTGTGAAGGAAATGTGGCGAACCATGCTATTGTTTTCGACTTTGTGCCAGCAGGTCAAAACCTTCTCACTTGACGAGTGCTTACAATCACCATGCCTCTTCCATAATATTTTGTAGGTCCATAAACATTCATTCTCGAGGCAAAACTGGAAGGTCAAGTGAGTGCCAATGGACTTCTTTGAATCTTGATAACCCACTGACTCCGGACCATCCCACAAGCAGCGCTTGTGGCTGCTCTTGATAAGACCGCTAGCACATCGCTCCGTATAAGCGACGGGTACAACTTCTGATGTGTGAAGGAAATGTGGCGAACCATGCTATTGTTTTCGACTTTGTGCCAGCAGGTCAAAACCTTCTCACTTGACGAGTGCTTACAATCACCATGCCTCTTCCATAGTATTTTGTAGGTCCATAAACATTCATTCTCGAGGCAAAACTGGAAGGTCAAGTGAGTGCCAATGGACTTCTTTGAATCTTGATAACCCACTGACTCCGGACCATCCCACAAGCAGCGCTTGTGGCTGCTCTTGATAAGACCGCTAGCACATCGCTCCGTATAATCGACGGGTACAACTTCTGATGTGTGAAGGAAATGTGGCGAACCATGCTATTGTTTTCGACTTTGTGCCAGCAGGTCAAAACCTTCTCACTTGACGAGTGCTTACAATCACCATGCCTCTTCCATAGTATTTTGTAGGTCCATAAACATTCATTCTCGAGGCAAAACTGGAAGGTCAAGTGAGTGCCAATGGACTTCTTTGAATCTTGACAACCCACTGACTCCGGACCATCCCACAAGCAGCGTTTGCTGCTGCTCTTGATAAGACCGCTAGCACGTCGCTCCGTATAAGCGACGGGTACAACTTCTGATGTGTGAAGGAAATGTGGCGGACCATGCTGTTGTTTTCGACTTTGTGTTAACTGGTCAAAACCTTCTCAAACCTATTACGAATGCTAGTTGGTTCAAGGAACTTGACGAGTCTGTGATCACCACTCCTCTTCCATAATATTTCGTAGTTCCAAAAAGAATCATTCATTCGAGGCAAAACTAGAAGGTCAAGTGAGTGCCAATGGGATTCGGTGCTATAGGCTCTTGATAACCCATTGGCTCTGGACCATAGGTGCGATAGGGGGAGCCGGGGTCTCCCCAGGTGAAGGGGGTCTCGGCTGTTCCCGACCTTCCAGGGTGAGGGGGGTATGTGAGTATAAGGGGAGGGGGGGGGGGAGGATGAGAGAAAAGGTAAAAAAGCGTGGTATAAAGAGCTCTAATTTGTACCTTATTTAGGCACAAATTGAAAAAAAAAATTAAAAATTTTCAAAAATTTAAAAAATTTCAAAAAATTGATTATGAAGATCTGTGCTCCCGTTTCACTGCATCAACAAAAAACGAAGGCAATAAGGTTTATCCCAAAAGATGTACAAGTTAGGAACAACTTCATTTCCTGCACTTATCATCAACAATATCACTATCGCTAACGTCAAAGACAACAAGTTAGCTGCCTGAAAAATCTTCTTCTTCCTCCAAAAGGCCATCGGAGTAGAAGTAGAATTGCGTGCTAAAGTGTTCTGAGTCGAAAATGGATTTGAAACTTTCTTCTTCTTTTAAGCGCTTTTGTGATTTTTTTTCCTGGCCCTCTGGTAGCACCAGGAAGTCAGCAGGTAGGTGACCAGTTTCTTCATACCATCTTTTAGGATATTTCAAAAAGTCGTACGGTAACAGCCTGTCTGGACCACTCATGGCAATCCTTTAAATGAAGTTTTTAGATGACAATGTGTTTAGAAGAAGGTTGACAAATCTTAAGTATTTGCCTAGATGCTCTATCGTTGTACGACTTCTGCGTTGTGTTCTGATAACAGAGTAGATAGAAAATTTCTTTCTCCACCTCTGCCGTGCTAGCCGGAATGGAAACTAGCTTTGCTAGTAAGTTCATCAGATTTTTGCGGTAAGTAATGGGAAAAGAGCCAGATCGCATATGCTTTCGCAACACGGGAAGGAAATATGCATACTTTTTTGGGCCTTGTCGAACTCTGACTTCACCTCCTCTGGCATACGTCCTGTTAGCTGATTAGAAAGCTGCTCAACTTCTTCTTTAACAGTATCTATAGAAAAGCCGAAAAAAGGAGGTACTATGTTGCGCGTTGGTTTTTTTCAATATCATAGGTCATAATGACACAAGGCGAATAACTTCCAAAAGCATAAAGCACAGAGTTGGGTTCGCACCGGGATCTAAGTGCAGTAACTATGCTTGTACTAACACCTTCCTTTTGTTTGTATCCATGTTTGTGAATCTAGCAGCCTTGATTTCTTCAGCAACCTGAAGATCAGCAATGGACTTCCTGGACATTTCCTCATTGAAACTAGACAATCTGCTTGGATTCCTTGTGCAGGAAATCAGAGAGTTTCGCTCAATTGCCAACTCTGTTTCAATGTCGACAACATTTTCGTCGGCGTAAGATTCTTCTTCTGCCTCGCTGTTGAACTGGAACACATGCGAGTTATCTGCGATTTTGTAAAGTATTCTGCCTGCCGTTTCCTCTTCAAACTGCCAACCTTTCCAAAACATTGAGGGTTATCTTAGTAACATGTTATTCTTCTGAATGTATTAAAGTTTTTGATTCATTAAAACCAACCATTCTCTACAAATTAGGTAAGGTGAGTCTAGAGCGTTTTCACAAAAGTGACCTTCTTCAGCACTAGGTTTACAGAGTATAGATTCCAGAACCAAGCGGGTTATTGTGTGAAGGTGTGGAAATTCACCAATCTCCCATAGTTTTTTGAGTGTATGCTAATCATGATGGCATACTGTCAATCAAAAGCGCATTTTCTACCAAAAAAACATAAACATATAACAACGATAATCACGCTTAAATAGACGCGTTCGCTCACGTTCCCGTTAGTGCTGATAACGATGTCAATCCACAGCACATTTTTTACTATTAACTTGCTCCACCTCGCTCTTATTAGGTCGTCCAGAAAGTTTTTGGGCATGAATTTCAATTCATAACTTCTGAGTTTTCCAACCGATTCGACTGCTTTCACTTTTATGTGAAAGGGTAAGTCATCCTTTTTATAACGACATCTCAGTGCTTAGTAATGGTCGTTTGTTGCATAGATAGGAGCGATAGAAAAAAAATGGTCAAAATTTGAATTTTCCGTGTAGGGTCATAAAAAATCGGAGACTTGCAACAAAAATCGGAGCAGTCAGTATTGTAGGTTCTTTCACCAGCTCTCTTTAACAGTTCAAAGTTTGCGCCGATTGAGCGTCTCCATGAAAAGTTATGATTTCCCTGAAAAATGCCAAAATAAATCAAATTCGCCTTTTTGTATTGCTTGCTCGGAAATCATAACTTTTCATGGAGACGCTCAATCGGAGCAAACTTTGCACTATTAGAAAGAGGTGGTGAAAAAACCTACAATACCGACTGCTCCGATTTTTGTTGCACGTTTCTGATTTTTTATGACCCTACACAAAAATTCAAATTTTGAGTAATTTTGGTTTTGAGTTTCTATCTATGCAACAGATGATCATTGCTAAGCAGCTGAGATGTCATTATAAAGAGCATGACTTACCCTTTCACACAAAAGTAAAAGCAGTCAGATCGGCTGGAAAAATCAGAAGTTATGAATTTTTGAAAATCGTGCGCAAAAACTTTCGGGACGACCTATACAATGTGTTGGCTTTTATGGGTCACCGGAGCAAATGATTTTTAGAGCCGGGAAGCAAAAAAGCCCTAACATGCTGTATACCATTCGAAAGCTGAGATCATGGAGAATCGACGTAGACCGTCGACTTTTTTCTAGGTCTTCTGCGCCGCGAGATATGAGGGATTTTATGTGCTTCGAAAATTAACTGATTTTGTGTCCTCACTTTCTGCTCTCCAAATGAGTGCTACGAGTAAGTCGACGGTCTACGTTTGTTAATAAAGACTTGCTCTTTAACACAGATAGATAAACAGCAGTGATTAAGTCTTCATTTGGCAGAAATCTGCTGTTGAAAATGACCATGTTTTCAGATAAAATGCGATGTATCTCTCGGTAGAGGGGGGCTAGGAAGAAGTCGACGGTCTAGGTCGAATCCCCTTTTCCTGAGCTTTCGAATGGTATATAGGTTGCTGGGCGAAAAAACTAACCAGTTTTCAAAAATGGGGTGGAGATATTTACTATTAGCGAAGCTCCACCCAGCTCCACCAATGTATTGGCTTTTATCGGTTACCGGAGCAAATGATTTTTAGAGCCGGGAAGCAAAGAAGCCCTAACATGCTGTATACCATTCGAAAGCTGAGATCATGGAGAATCGACGTAGACCGTCGACTTTTTTCTAGGTCTTCTGTGCCGCGAGATATGAGGGATTTTATGTATTCCAAAAACCAACTGCTTTTTTTCCTCACTTTCTGCTCTCCAAATGAATGCTACGAGGATAAATAAATAATGTAAATAAAAATAAATACCGTTTCTTTAGTAAATTTATGAGTGTACTTGTTGTTTGAGGTACTTAGCCTGCAAAACCTTTTCATAACAATTTTTATCATATTCTCAGAGTACAATACCAATCTCAGCCCAGGTGAAGGGGGTCATCGGGAGTTTGGCCTCAAAGTGAAGGGGGTAAGATCCATCACTCCCCCTATCGCAACTATGCTCTGGACCATCGTCAGGCAGCGCTTGCTGCTGCTCTTGATAAGACCGCTAGCACATCGCTTCGTATAAGTAACAGCTGAGAGTTCTGGTTTGTGCAGGAAAAGTAGCAGACCACCATACTGTTGTAATAGCCTTTGTGTCAGCAGATCAAAACCTTTTCAAACTTATTATGAATGCTAGTTGGTTCAAGGAACTTGACGAGTGCACACGATCACCACTCCTCTTCCGTAGTATTTTGTAGGTGCAAAAACATTCATTCAAGGCAAAAGTAGAAGGTCAAGTAAGTGCCAATGGGACTCCGTGCCATAAGCTATTGATAACCCATTGACTCCGGACCATCCCACGAGCAGCACTTGCTGCTGCTCTTGATAAGACCGCTTGCACGTCGCTCCGTACAAGTGGCAGGTGCGACTTCTGATGTGTGAAGGAAAAGTGGCAGACCATGCTGTTGTTTTCGACTTTGTGTCAGCAGTTCAAAACCTTTTAAAACGTACCATTAAGAATGCTACTTGCTCCAAGGAACTTTATAACCAGTAATATTTCTTAAACTGTTTTCATTTGAAAAATTTTGAGTATCACAATGGCACCTTTCTCATGAATTATATATGATAGCTCAAAGGTTAGAAGCAGATAAAGAGAATTAATATAATCTTGCAATTTTTGTCCATGCTCAGAAATATCTGAAAACGTCACAGCGGAAGCCGAAGCAGTCATAAGCATTGGGTTTTATGACCTCTTCTTCTAAGCGAAACGAAATTGGAGCCGATGGAGAGCAGGTGGAAAACGCAGAGCTTTTCCGTAAAAAATCATAACTTTTCATAGGAACATTCGCTCAGTAAGACTTTTACCTAGTTAGAAAGAGATTATAGAACATATGTTTATGCCTGTGTTTTTTGTAAGGTTTGGGGTTTTTTTTGAGCTTTCTTAAAATTACCAAAATCAAATGCTATTATTTTTGCTTTTTCTGACTCTGCCACTTGCGCTTAGTATGACGCATTTAAACTACTGTTAGAAACTGGATGGAATCTACATTTTAAAAAAATATTTCAAGCAAATCCAGGCGATAGCAGTGAGTTACGACTTTCCAAAAGATTAATGCGGACGAAATTTTGAAATGTCTAACTTAAGATAGTATGAATATATCAGTGTGAAAGTCACACTTCTTAGCTTAGCTAAGTAATGTGAATTTCATTTTGATTAGGTCTTAATATCCATGGAGCTACTCCATCAATTTGTGATATTTTTTTGGTGAAGCTTGACCCCAAATCGTGGAATTTCTTTACTGCAGTACTGCTGTACATCAATTACAAACGATTGAATGTTACGCAAACTCGCCAAGTGCATCACGTACTACCCTTCTGAGGGACGCATGGTCCGAAATGGATAAACAGTTAAAACAGCCCACCGGTGGGTAGCCAAAAAATGATTGTCCAATTTTTCAGTTCATTCCACTCTAATTGATTTGGGGTCAAGCTTCACCAAAAAAATATCACAAATACGCAACAAGCCCGAAGCACAAACTAAAACAAGAACTAAATATAACACCAACTCTATATGTAGCCGAGGACTAATTCGATATTTTTCATTTTCATTTTTCATTTGTACGCTCAAGGCGTTCCAATACAAACAAAAGAAAAAGAACACACAAAACACACATCGGAAGTTAGTAATACAGCGGAATAAGCGATAAACGAATGCAGACATCATCATATGAATCCGAGTCTAATCCTAGTCAGACTAATGTAAGAAAGATGAAACGGCTTGCACTGAATAGGTTGATAGGCTAATAGCTAGATATGTACAAAAATGTAGGTATTGATAGGCATTGATACTCATAACTCCAAAAGTTATAACTCCAAGGAGATGGGACTCATGCCCCCTCGTTGCCAGCGGAACGATCTTTGTATTATATTTTAAAAGCAAACCGACAGCTTATCAGGCGGGTCTACTGGCACAGGTTTAATAACCATAACCCCGCCTAGCCGGAATGCTGGGGAGGCCCAATGACCCCTAAGGTGAAAAGATTCACATACAAATCACTCGGTTGAATCAGCAAGCTGTATGATTGATTACTGAATAGCTGAGCGAAAAAGACTCGGACTAAGACGATGATGAGAGACTGGTTAGTAACTAGAAGAAAACGAGTACACCAAAATTACAAGTATGACGCAACGTGAGGAGACACACGAAAGACGTCAAAGCCATAATTTATAGCCATAATTGAAAAGCAAACCATCATAAGACCAAAGAGCACCTGAAATGGCAGATTTTAAATATGAAAATTAGAAGAAAAAGTGGTAGGAAACAAAGCCTATATCGGAGATCCTTCCATAAACACAGCCGTATAGCACATCCCAAGCAAATGAATACAAGTCCAGCATCTCTGATATAAAAAGGCTATGACCGTCAGGCAAAGCTAATCAATTTCAGCGATACTTGACAAGTCAAGTCTTCTTAGTCTACTCCTGAAAATATGACTACTATCTGCACTAGTGGTATCAACAGGAAGTCGCGAAAGCCACCTAGCTCCCCTACAAAACACATTATTAAACATCAGTAAGTATTTTCTGCGTCGAATTCTTGGATATTGCAGGTCAAAAGAACCAGACCTTTCACTGGTAGGAACAAAAATCCAGTACTTGCTAGCTTTTAGTTTGTTCTCTCTCCTCAAAACTTGAAAGCAGAATACAAGGTCCGAAAATACTCGCCGATGTGTTAAAGACTGCATATGAAGCTTCTTAAGACGGTCGTGGTATTCAGGTGGGGCCATTCTGGGTGATACACGTCTGTACAACAGCCTCGTAAAAAGTTGTTGAACCTTTTCTACTCTACGCATATCTTTTTTGCGGAAGGGAGACCATATCTGAGAACAATATTCCAGGTGAGGGAGAACAAACGCTTTATAGAGCGATACCAGTATCCTTGGGGAGTTGGTACTAGTATTTCGAAAAAGCATGAAAAGCGAGGAATACGCTTTCTTGATTGTCATATCGACGTGCTTAGTGAAGCTAAGGTTAGTATCAATCAGGACGCCCAGATCTCTAACAGCATCACATCTTTTCAGCGTAGTGCCTTTGATGTGATAGGAGATTGTAGAAGCATTACCAAGATGAAGCGTTGAGCACTTGTTAAGGTTCAACGCTAGATCCCAGCTATCACACCATTTGATCAAATTATCAAGAGAAGTTTGCAAAGCCAGCTGAACTTCTGAGGCTTTCTCTTCATCATATGCTCCATAAATTTTTATATCATCAGCATACATTTTTACTTGTATGCTAGGAGAGGTTCTCAAAACAGATGGTAGATCGAGGGTATAAATCAGGAAGAGCAAAGGGGCTAACACACCCCCCTGAGGGACACCACTAGTGCAGCAGTACTTTTTGGAGTAATGATGTCCAACTCTTACAGTCATATGTCGACCATGCAAATAAGATGCAAACCAGGAAAGCAGATTACCTCCGATTCCGATTTTGCTTAATTTAGTCAGTAACTTAGGATGGCAAACCTTATCAAATGCCTTAGTAAGGTCAACGTAAATAATGTCAACAGATTTGCCCTCATTGATCGCCAAGCTCCAATCGAACACACTGTCAACCAAATTGGTGGTGGTAGAAGCACCGTTCAAAAATCCATGCTGTTCATCAGGGATTAGACCCGAGTTGTTGAGCCAATTAATTAATTTACCTCGTATAATTCTCTCCATGATTTTGACAGGGGTAGGCAGTAAACTGATAGGGCGAAAACTGGTGAGAGAAAGTGCTCCATCAGCTTTAGGTATGGCTGTAACCAAGGCTTCTTTCCACAGAGGCGGAACTTCTTCCAACATCATAGATATATTGAAAATGTGCGCGAGTGGAGCCGCAAGCGATGACGCGCATTTCAAGTACACAATTTGCGGTATACCATCAAAAGTCTCCGTATGAGAGGGCTTGAGTTTTCTAAGGAAGTTGTACACACTAGATGGATGAAAGTAAACGTCAACACAGCTATGAGTTGGCGTCACATTAACATCCATCGAAGTAGTGTATGCAACATAATTACTGACAGGAGAATAAACACTAGCAATGTAAGTACCAAGGGCTTCGGCTTTATCAGTATCACATATGTAGACAATAAGTGCGCAGCCCTAGAATAATTCTACTCTAGGTGAACGAAATCGCAATTTTCATCGTGTGGTCTTGTAGGAATCATCTAAGCTTTATTAGTGAGTTCAGTACTCAAATAAGCTGCCTATGACTTTCGTTGATCGACACTCCTTCCCAACAGTACCTTGAATTTTTTGTGTGCAACTCAGAATAATTTATTTTGATCTCATTAGCATGCGAAGTCTCGTTGCTTTTCGCATGCAATTTCTTATTTTTGCTGTTCCGTGCGATCTGCACCTCTCCAGGGGCTGCATAATCCGGA
This sequence comes from Cylicocyclus nassatus, assembly GCA_958299035.1. Classification (NCBI taxonomy): domain Eukaryota; kingdom Metazoa; phylum Nematoda; class Chromadorea; order Rhabditida; family Strongylidae; genus Cylicocyclus; species Cylicocyclus nassatus. The sequence goes on along the minus strand of CATQJL010000223.1, from coordinate 73,930,137 downwards.
CAACAACCCATTAACATGCGGTAATGGATCAGCTTAATCTTTGCGTAGGTCGCCAAAAAACAAGTCCCGCTTTTTGGCAGAGTGCCAATTTGACTGCCAGGAGTGCCAAATTCACAGTTTGAATTGTCATCCTCTCATTTTTCTCGGTTGGCTAGAAATTTTCATAGTCTCCTGATAGTGCTTGCTTCGCAACTATTGTACCTTGTCTAAATCTCTTTCAATTTGTCAGACTCAATAATAACTTGGATCAGTTGGTCATTCGCTCACTATTAACTTATTTTATGCACTTATGTTACTAATGGAAATTCATAATTTCATTTATTTAAATATCACACAAGGCGTGCCATAACTTGAACAATCAAGGAACGCAACATAAGCAGTAACAGAGAGGATAAAAGCATACATCAAGTCAGCTCGAGTCTCGAGCTCAACTCTCGAAAAGTCGGAATGGAACGAATTAAGCTTGTTTAAAGCATGTATGAATCCATATCATTGGTATAAAAGCTCGATGGAGACTTTATTTGATGAATACTAATAACAATTTCGATAACTTCGGCCTCCCAAGCGTGATATACAGCTGCTAACTAATTTAGATCACTTGCCAGCCTAGCTGCAAATAATCCATATGGCACCTATGAGGTAAATGACCTCATCGATGTGTGTGGACTGGCACGATTTTGAGGAAAAAGCTGATGCCATCAAGCCATTGCATATGGCTCGTAGGTCTGTGGCTTGAATTAGAATTTCGTTATCGTGTGGGTCTCTAGGAAGCTTCATACTAACGCAGTTGTTAATGTGAGTTTGTTCACAGAATTGTGCTAGACTGTTCTATTGGGACCACGATTTTTAATAGCAAATCGTTGCAATTTCATTAGCAGCTTGCGAAGGCCCAAATTATAAACATTATTTCCATTCTGAAAAATGCAAACGTTTTAATTTCCAAGTTTCCTCTTTCTTGAACCTCGGCATTGTTAGTATAATGTGTGTTAGTAGGTGAGTAAGCCGACCGAGGTTAGTAGATTTTATTAGTGGCGGCCTAACGTTTCGAACAAGTCGTCTTCTTCAGAGGCCTCCTCCACCGTCGGCGCGCGGATGTTAGGGCGGCCGTCCTTCGATGCCACTAGTATAATAAAAAAAACGAATATAATAAACGACTAATATATATAATATATAAATATAATAAAATATAATAAATATAATAATATAATATAATATAAAATATAATAAATATAATAACTAATATAAACGTTTTATTTTTGACGGTATGACTTGCGTCAACTCTGAATTTATTGCGTTTCTAATTTTAGAAAATAGATGAAAGGTGAAATTTGCTTCGCACTATTTAGTATTCCTTTTCTTTTACATCTTACTAACTCTTCTCCCTTTGTTCAATGTTGATATCTAATTTTTCAGCACCAGTTAAAAAATCACGCATGTAATTCGTTTGCATATCTAGATAATTAAGACAATTTATAAACTTTCAGAAACAAAATGGCTCTACAGGAAAATCTTTGTTGCTGTTTTTAGTATCTTTATTTTTCGTATCGATGAGCTAAAACTTGCAAAATATTACAAATCAAATTTAGTTGCCTTTCTCCGATTAGTCACATGTATAATAGCTGAGTCGCACGCAAAAACTGCGACGCGTCAGCGCTTCCCTGACAGAGCGCTCTCTCATCTCTCTTATTGCCTGCTGTCTCTTACATGCACGCGCTATTTTGTTCGGACGCAGTCGCGTCCACCTCTGCTTATGATGATTCGCACATACATACTTGGCTTTCTTTGATCAGATAATAAGCTCGTTTCTGTCACAAAAAAATCCTTTTGAGATCTTTTGAGGTCGCAGTCTTTTAAGGAGCCTGATTTTTGCTGGAAGCATTTTGAGCGGGGCTAAAAATACTTGGTTAGCAATTTGGGTACCTTTTTATTCTTTACTAAACGTACAAAAAGATTATGTGGTGCAAACGTAACCAACCATTCGTATATTTACGACCTAGTAAAATATACACGGTTACCTAAGAAAAACAAATAGCGTGCTTTCATTTAGTGGAGTGCTTTGTAACCAATAACGGGAATTTTTTTCTTTTTCGGACCATAAAGCCTTGTAGCTCTGTACAAATCATTCCATTGCTTTTCATTACCTCATATACACCAGAAAATGTCGTATATGTTCGTCCCCACAGGGAAAAAAACTGGTGTGGACGTTTTGGAAACATCAGCTGTCACTCGATTGGTGGGCTTCTGATGCCAGCGCCTGCTCTCTTGACACATCCGGCGTTGGTTCGACACTGCAGTGAATTTTTTCATAGCTCTTGGGATTTGCTGGAATCGAAAGAGCACCGAGAAAAGCGTTTTTCTTTGTGCTTGAACAAGATTCGAGATGACGTTATCTGTTTGCTTTTTGGAAAAAGAGAGATTCTCTCATGCATAATTTATATCCCTTCTATTATGCAAATGGTTTCGGAGCTTTAAAGTTTGACTTCCTTAAACATTCATGACATTAAAAGGAAGTTTTACTCTTTATTTGGCTCATTTTTCATGTTTCGTTCGTTATGCATTGAACCCTCCTTTCTAAAAACGCAGTTGCTCTTCTAGTTTCCCCTTAATGTTTTTTTTTCATATGTCAGTTTTCCAAACACTTTTTCGAGTATACCTTCGTATCATTAGATTTTGTGCGCGAGAGATTTTCCTAGTCCAGGGACCAGTTCTCGCCGCACTCTTGACATTCCTGAATGACATGGAAAATTGTAATATTCCGCGTTTCATAAATTCTGCTATCTGGTATGATGATTTGGAAGTTTACCTGTTCAATTTATGTGCGCACAGGAATGAGTGATAGCTAAATTTTTGCAAGTTGTCTCCTCATTCTTCGTACGAATTATAGAATTATGCAAAAAATATGCTTGTTTTATTTTGAACATTTTGACTTTTCCCAAATTTTGTGAATGATTTTTGTAAAAAAATCACTTCATGATCTGAAAATTTGCGAAACATCTAAGGAGCTTTTCAAAAAATCTTTTGAGATGGTCAATGCCTCATATTGAAAAATGTTATATTTTTGTCATTCCCCTTGCTAAATTCTTTATTGCTCTATGCCAGTTTGAAAATATTTTTATGCTCTATTTTCGTCTAGACTCAGCGTATTGATTGTATTAGCAAAAAAACCAATTCTCGTATATACTGCTCTTGATTATTTCTCTTTTGGGTAAGCCTGTTGCTTCCACACACGTTAATCCAAGCTCAGCATTGCTATTTTTGACTCTACTCCACTGGCTTGAGAAACAACATTACCATTACATGGATTAATTTGATGCGCTTTCCGAATGAATGGCCAGACGAAAACGCACAACAAGCAAAAATCGCGAGAGTATCAAGTTGCAAGGACCTTTTTCGGTTTGTGTTGTTTTGCTTTGTTGCTTAAATTTCGGGTTTACTCTCACGTTCTTCATTTTTCATTAGGCTACAAATTTTGCGCGTTTTCAAATATAACACACTACTGCACAACAAAAATCATTTTTGTACTAGTATAGAAAGCAAATAATTTCCAATCTGCCTCTCAAAAGCCTTTTTTCTTTTTTAACCGTGGTGCTTGTGTTTGGTGCTTTTTGTGTTTTTCATAAACAAAAATATGCGAGGGCTAAAAAAATTTTTAAGGATAGACTCTAAATCGCCGAAAAAATTTAAAGTTTGTATCTACTTGCTGATGAAGCTTTTTACACAAAAACATTGAAGACGCCGAATTCTTTATCCTTCCAATGAGGAACTCAGGAAGTTTTATTTTTTCAAGGCAATGAGAAAGATGTCTGCCATCAGTCTAAATTGGATAGTAAAAAAAACCAACTTTACAACCTTAGTGGTGTTGATCAGAGAATATTTATCTTGTCGCCGTACTTGTGGGACAAATAATCCCCCAGTGATTTCTGTGTTGGGACATACTCCCCGTTTATAAGATAAGAATGTTCTCGGCCAAATTTTTGACCATGTACAAACCAGGAATTTTCAGGAATGTAGGAGGAAAGAGCAATTTAGCTACTTCTTGAGACATAGTGATGTGGGAGCAGATATCTCAACTCATTTCAAACACCCGAAACTCCTTCGGCGAAGATTTGATATAAAAAGCTTTTCTTCCTATTAATAGTGGTGTGTAGAAAGCATCAGCCATCTATGCATGACTTCTTTATATGAATCAATTGACGTGGTTGTAATAACTAGTATGCATGTAGACATTATTTGTTCTGTAAAAAAAGTGGAAGTTGAAAGAAAGCTCAAGTACTCTTCTTTCATTTACGTTTCTAACGCATATATCATGTTTCCAAGTGGGCTTATGTTTTCTCTAGATTCAGTTTGAGAGTTGCCGCGAATAAATTTTAGATCTATTCCAAGAAACGTACTAAATCTGTAGCATAGCCATCTTTTGTTGCTTAATTTGGTTGCAACTGCTCTAATTCATTTGAGCTTATTTGAGATTGAAGATTGTAGGTCTTTGGTTTTATGCATGACTTGTGAAATTCACACAAAAACTTACTTCTCTTCGTTATTATATATGAACTAGCTGGCTTACCCGGCTCCGCCGTATCCGGACCAAACTTGGCACACATACACTTCGGGCCCCGGCGGGTGTCACAGTCCACTTTTCGTTATCGATCGATGTCGATTTTACCGATTTTTATCGATTTTTTTGCAGAGTTCACCTACAGGGCTAGGAGTTGGCACAGGGGGGAAGTGAGCATGGGGATTCCGAATACAATATTAGTTTTCAAAATTATCGATTACTTTTATTGATTTTATCGATTTTTTGTAAACTTTGACATGCGAGGCTGGGATTTTGCACAGGGGGGTAATCGAGCATGCTGATTACAAACACAATATTAGTTTTCAGGATCGTCCATTACTTTTATCGATTTTATCGATTTTTTTGTAAAGTTTGACCTGCGGGGCTGGGAGTTTGCAGGGGGTAATCGAGCATGCAGATTACGAATACAATATTAGTTTTCAAGATCGTCCATTACTTTTATCGATTTTATCGATTTTTTGAAAATTTGAGATAGGGGGCTGGAATTTGGCACAAGGGTGCAATCGAGCATGCTGATCACCCCCCTTGGGGATGATCAGCATGCTCGATTACCCCCCTGTGCCAACTCCCAGCCCCCTAGCTCAAACTTTGCAAAAAATCAATAAAATCGATAAAAGTAATCGATAATCCCGAAAACCAATATTGTATTCGGAATCCCCATGCTCGATTACCCCCCTGTGCGAACTCCCAGCCCCGTAGCTCAAACTTTGCAAAAAAATCGACAAAATCGATAAAAGTAATCGATAATCCTGAAAACCAATATTGTATTCGGAATCCCCATGCTCGATTACCCCCCTGTGCCAACTCCCAGCCCCGTAGCTCAAACTTTGCAAAAAAATCGATAAAATCGATAAAAGTAATCGATAATCCTGAAAACCAATATTGTATTCGGAATCCCCATGCTCGATTACCCCCCTGTGCCAACTCCCAGCCCCGTAGCTCAAACTTTGCAAAAAAATCGATAAAATCGATAAAAGTAATCGATAATCCTGAAAACCAATATTGTATTCGGAATCCCCATGCTCGATTACCCCCCTTTGCCAACTCCCAGCCCCGTAGATGAACTCAGCAAAAAAATCGATAAAAATCGATAAAATCGATATCGATCGATGACGAAAAGTAGCCTATGACACCCGCCGGGGCCCGAAATGTATGTGTGCCAAGTTTGGTCCGGATCGGTTCAGAAATAAAAATTTCTATTCGGAACATACGTACATACATACATACAGACAGACATACATACATACAAACAGACATTCAGCTTTATATATAAGATTTGGCATCTATGAAGCTAGAAAATTATCGCATTCTCTTGACTTACATTTGGCTAATCTGTCGGAAATTTGCTTTTTTGCGTCTGATTAGCAAATTGCTTTCTGTCCTTTTCTTCTACATAATTTTTCACAATGTTCCTCTCTTAGTCAGACATGAAGGCACATTATGTTAAGCACAAATTATGCACAATTTGCCTCAATTCCCAAGGCTCGAGTTCGTGAGTCAAGCGATTTACTTTCGATGCGAGACTTTGCCTCAAACTTTGTTCAGAAGAGTTTTTGCAAAAAAAAGCAATTTAATTCATAGCATTGTTGAGATAACCTCTCTTTTCTCATCCTTTTCTTTGCTCTTCAAAATGTTGTTATTTGTCAATATAAGAACAAAGCGAAGACAACAGCATACTATATGGAATTTTTCGTCCTGTTGTAAACTAAAAGTATGGAAAACAGCGCAGTAGCGATCATTCTGTAAATTGTTTGAAGACTCTTTGCTTCCAGTGTCTGGAACTTCCGCAGAACGCCTGAGGAAGTTAAGCCGGGACACCTGCGCAAGTTCCGTAAACGCGCAGCGGAAGTTCCGAAGAATTCGAATCACAATAGCAAATGAGGATACCTGTGCAAGAATCATAATCTCTGGCATTTTCCGGAAGTTCCGTGTAGCAAATGTTGCGTAAGTTCCCGTTCCCAAACACCACTCTGACGCGAAAATTCCGCGTCTTCACTTTTGTAATAGTGAGCAAAATTTTGCGGAACCGCTGCAAATTTGGCTTGTCTTGCGGAAGTTCCGGTGTATTGCCTGAGTTATTAGCAACTCAATGCTGGATTTTCGTACTCTGCTCTAGGTTCCGCTACTTTCGCAATTTGATGCTGTCCTTAATCTTTTTTCTCAGGAAACAGTGAAGTCTGAGATTAGTGAAAGACAAAAGTAAACCAATTTTCTCTCTTTTCCCCTCTCAATTATGCAAATCGCTCTCCCAATTGCTCAATTACTTCCAGAAAAAAGTTAGGAATTGAGGAAACGTAGATGTGAGTCAACAAATGGTGCAGCATAGTTCTAGAAAGTGGGCTCATCAAGTGATAAAACCGCGAGTATTAATAATAATATTATTATCATCTCACAATCATTTTCCAACTGGATTCCAAATTTGAGGCTTTAATTTTTACAATTCGCAACATTTTTTTGCATTCTATCAATCCTATATTGCTAAAAAAATCTGGCATTTCATCAAGCTATAACTAACTTTTTTTATGAGAATACTCCATTTGCTAAGCACTATGCTCATAATTCTGATAAAAATTTTAGAACGATATAAAATACGATGGCCTTTCTTTTTTCAAAGTGAAATTTTCCGCTCGAATTAGCGTCTTATGTGGAAGCAGGTCGATGACAACATACAAATTGGTTCATCCCAAAGGCACATGAATGGCAACGAGGAAATGCGATTAGAAAGAAAAATCCCCAATGATATCATTGAAAACATCTTTTGTTTCGTATAACGAGCGTTATGTCAGCATCCTAATGAGATGTTTCTTTTTCGCTGGAAAATTGTATCATTCACAACGATTGGCATACAGAATCTTATTAATCGAGCATGCATATGTATGGCTCAGCCGCATTAATATTATTAGCTTTGTGCAAATGTTCCAGATGCGAATAAAATGGCAAAAACGTCAGTAGAACGCTATATATTTCTTCCCTAAGCTTAATTCACATTCGCGAATACATCAAATGCGGATCTTAGCCAATTGACTTTTTCCAGAATATGATGAATCTTGACATTCGATTTATTTCACGTCAAGAGCAGCATTTATCTCTGCATTCAGAGTAAAATCAACGATTTGTGGGAAATTTCTTTCCTCAAATCAGATGTAGTTCAAAATTCATTCATTTACATTTCTTGGTTCTATTTTTGCTTCGTTAACTGTTACAGTAAACTCCCTCATTTTGAGCTGATGCTTTCATTTCTGACATTGCTTCTCCCATTCACTGTTCCTTTGATTTACCTAAATACTCATTCATTCTTTTTACCTTCTCTGCTCTTTCTTTCTTCGATTGATTCCTTTATTCATCGAATCACTTTCTCGCTCAGAGCTCCACTCAATTATCAATCTTCACATTCATTCTCCTTTTCATTTGAACACTAGCTGGCTTACCCGGCTTAGCCCGGCCCTGCCAAAACACTATGATAAAGCTCCCATCCCTACCCCTGTACAACCTTTCCCTGTGTCCATTTCTACATGCCACTTCCCTATTCCCCCTGTGTTAGTAATCAGCATGCTCACTAACCCTCCTGTGCCAAATCCCAGCCCCGTAGGTGAACTCTGCAAAAAATCGATAAAAATCGATAAAATCGATATCGATCTGACGAAAACTGGCCTACGACACCCGTCCCGCACCATAGTGTATGTGTGCCAAGTTTGGTCCGGATCGGTTCAGAAATGGAATTTTCTATTCGGAACATACGTACACACAGACAGACAGACATTCACCTTTATATATATAAGATTCATTCGTTCGTTGATTCAATTCTTTCAATCATTCGTAAAATTCATTATCAACGCTCATTCCCTCATTATATTAGACTGAACCGAAAGTTCTGTCGCACCATTTCCAAAAATTCATAACTTCTGATTTTTCCAACCGTTTTGGCTGCATTTATTTTTATGTGAAGGAGTAAGTCATGCTCTCTATAATGACATCCTAGATGCTTGCTAATGGTCAGTTGTTGCATAGATAGGAGTGGAAGAAGAAAATTAGCCAAATTTCGAATTTTCTGTGTAGGGTCATAAAAAATCGAAAACTTGCAAAAAAATCGGAGCAGTCGATATTGTAGGTTGTTTCACCAGCTCTTTCTAACTGTGCAAAGTTTGAACGATTGAGCGACTCTATAAAAAGTTACTATTTTCCTGAATAATGCCAAAATAAATCAAATTCGCCCTTTTGTATTGCTTGCTCGAAAGTCATAACTTTCCATAGAGACGCTCAATCAGCGCAAACTTTGCACATTTAGAAAGAACATGAAAGAACCTATAATACTGACTGCTCCGATTTTTGTTGCAAGTCTCCGATTGACTTTACACAGAAAATTCGAATTTTAACCAATTTTCTTCTATCGCTCCTATCTATGCAACATATGATTACTAGCAAGCAGCTAAGATGTCATTATAAAGAGCATGACTTACTCTTTCACGCAAATATAGATGCAGTCAAAACGGTTGGAAAAATCAGAAGTTATGAATTTTTGAAAATGGTGCGACAGAACTTTCGGTGCAACCTAATACTTATCCACTCATCCTTATATCCTTTGTTCATTCATTCATTCAGTCATTCATTCATTCTTTCATTCATCCGTCCTTTCTTTCTTTCTTCCATTAGTAATTGATTCATTCATTTTTTCATTCATTCATTCATTCGTTTTATTCATTCAGTCATTGCTCAGTCAACCTCTACAATTTCTTCTTTAATTGAAACGATAATTTGCATCTATTCTAATCTCGCAAAATCATCTATTGAAACTAACGCACACTCCAAATTACATTGATTTTTTTCTCTCTTTAGGGAAATAGTGGAAACATGACATCATTTCTTTACCATACAACAAAACAAATACGAAAAGTAATAAAATTGCAGTATGATAATGAAATCTTCTTGAATTTCTTTACTTGATCTTTGCAGATTAAGAAAGCAGCTCATTAAGTTGCTCATATATCTTCTGTAGAACATGCCTAAATTAACAGTACGCAACTTCCACTTAATTATTGATTTAATTATAAGAAAATGTTACAGCAGTATTATCCGCATATAATCATTATCTATACTACATGCTCATCACCCATGCGTGAATCAATCATTTGCAAGTGATTCTATTCCGAGAGTGCGACTTCTTACACCCTCGCAGATTGTACGATTTCTTACAGCAGTTGAATTATGTGCAAATGCTACATATAACAGAGCTAGAAATGTTTCGTGTATGTTATTTCTCGCTCCCTTTCCCCTCCTCCATCTCCCTCAACTCTTCCAATTCTAGAGATCTTTGCCTACTCATATCCATAATCGTTCCTCGTTTCTTGTCATTGTCGTTTCTTGTGTGTTGTTCTTGTCTTTCTGGAGAATGTTTTGTAAAATCTGATAATTTATACTATATACAGACCGTCAACTCTGTTTCAGACTTACCGAGATAGCATTGGCAACAAATAAGTTCACACCCATTACATGGACTTTGTTCTGTTCAAAACAGATCAATCGTTTGTGAATTTATTTGTTGGTGGAGAGGTAAGCATAGATCATTTTGATGAGAAATCTCATCATATTGTTTAGATATATCCAGTCCAGCTAAAGACGCTACTCAATCCCGAAACATGTGGGACCTTTTTTAAGGAAAGGGTGATACGCTCCATGGAGGGTATCAAGGTATGCTACACCAGTATATACATAAGAATCTGTGAAGACAACGTGTAGTCTAGCAGATTTGACCATTAAATACAGAGCACCATGATCACTGGGATGTAGCTCGCAGTGCCATACTTTTACAAAATGAGCTCACGAGAGTTGCAGAGCTTCTATTTTCATGATAAGTCACTATTGACAATTCACAATTTGATTTGAAAGCTCCAGCGTTGAGCTTCAGAAAAATTGCAAAACAATTTGAATTGTAGAATTGTGCGCAACACCCTATGGCTTATAAATCTACTGCGTCTTCAAAAGAAAATCCCCTGTACATCAGAAAGGTACAGCATGAGGGCAAGTTTATGGCTACAACATGCGTAAGAGGAAAATATTCTCTTTATGTTCAAAGAATATCATAATTTGATCAAGAACATGTGCATGCCGCATTACCGAAAACTACAATCAGAGGTACAACTCGCGAAAAAAACTGAATTTGATGATCAACTGAGTTTGAAAGTGCCATTAATCGAACAAATTTATAATATCTACAGAGTGCGGAAAAACTACTGCCTCCAAAATAAAAGGAAAAACTCGGCGTGATTCCCAGATTTTTCTGGTGTGACATGAATCCTAAGATGTGAATTGTTCTGACATTTTACAAAAAGTCTCTTCATCTGCAATCTCACCCGGCAGCGGATCCTTTTTGGCAGCGCAGCTCATATCAAGTCTTGCAACTCCTTTTACAAATGTGAAGGAGGTGTGAAGCTCTCTGGAAAAATCTTTCGCTTCCAACATGGACTTGAGAAATCTTCTACCTCAAACTCAATAATGAGGTCAAGTCAGAGAACTGGGTCACTAGTTAACTATAAAAGTAAGGCAGTACAGTTTTTTGACATAAGTGGTCTGCACCCACCAAATTATCGTCTGCTAGGATGAGCCCTAGCTTAATCTTGCTTTTGGTTGAGGCTACTGTTTTTCTTAGAGGGTTGGGCTCCTTTATGCTGTTGACGAGGTGTTTGATCGGATAATTTACTTATGTGTTTTCGACTTTTCAGGCCCTGAAGAAGGCGAGTTCGCCGAAACGTTAGTCTGTACTCTGTGCGATAAAGTTCCGTCCACTTGGACTACGCTCAAGCAACTAGCGAAAAGATTGCTTAAGAAGTGTTGTAGTGTTTTTGAAATATGCTGGAGTAGCCGGATCGGAGAAGAGATGGGAAATTTTTTTAACGAAATAGCGTCTGCGTTGCAACAGGATGCGATCAGAAGTGTGGCACAGAAAGTACAATTGTTTATTAAAATTATGACGTAGACAACGCCCCAGGTTCTTCTCATAATCCCTGTTAATTTTTGTTGGAATTTAGGACTTTGAATCGTAACTTGGATCCAAACATTAAACAAGAGCACATTCAATTAGCCTCTTTTCAAGAACGCATTCGTTTCGCTTGCTTTGCCAAAATTTCAAGTCGCTGATCCATGATAAGTACACAGTTTTGGAGAAAAGATTATGCTCTACATACTGGCTTAAATTGATCTCACTCTCTGTGTATAGTTGCTGCGGCTCATCGTCGATGATGCTGTTCATTGTTATCACCCGTTTGAATGGACAGAAGGTAACTTTTCAAAATCAAACATTGTAAGGGATATTAACATCTAAGCGAACGAAGAACAAGAACGACAGAGAACGTTTATTAGAAAACAAATACAAAACAAGACAGACGCCACTGTTCCGTGGCTCGGAACAACGAAACAATCAACAATGAATCGAGATCTGGCCTGCGGCCTCCCTGCCGTCCAAGAGCGCGCCTTTGATCGCCTTTTGATCTAAATTGGTCTTCTCTTCGGTGGCCATGGGCCTGACAACATAGCTTACAAGGGAAGGATACATGGTGACCGTGGCCGCTTAAGAGGAAACGTATACCATTATATGCGTCTTGAAGCGCTGTTTCCAAATCTGCTTACGGTATCTGCTGTGCGCTCTTTCGAAGGAAGTTACGGACCTTTCTCGCCACCAAAATTTGCGCTGTTTAGGTGGCAGAATTCATCAATATTGTTAAAATGTCCACATACGCACTACAAGAAAGCGTTCAAATAAAATAAGCATTTACTCCAAGCTCAGGAAAACTGTCTCCGATATGTCAGAGTCTGAAAAGCTTGCACAGTGACGATTTTGACCGCCTTAATCTTGTCAAATTAATTTGGAAAAAAGTCCGTAACTTCGTTCAGAGAGTCGCACAGCAAATAATGAACATAGATGTGGAATCAGTGTTTTAAGACGCATTTACTGGTTTACATTTCACTGCAAAAGGCCACGGTCACCAGGTATCCTTTCCTTGTTAGTCTAATCTGCTGGTCTCGCCTACATGCAGGAGTCAAAAAACCAAAGTTTTTCAGATTCTGTGAGATTTTTAGGAGGCAAATTGAGAGACAGTACTTTTCTGCACCCTACACTTGGAACCGTGATTTGACGGATATTTTTAGCCAGCAAATGACTCGTAGGGTTACTAAGGTCACACCTAATCGCCGAATTTGCTAAACTCTGCGAGTTGATATTCTCTAAGTATAATTCTCAGCTTTGAACACCATCAGTGTAAGGTATCTCCAGGTACACTGCGTTCAGTGGGACTCTTCCCCAAACCACATCAAACACAGAATGGACATTGATAGAGATGGACTATTGTTTAGGGAGGTACGTATTCACAAAAAACTTATGCATTATTGTTCTATTTGTAATGAGTAAAATCGAAGCAACATTCGTGCACTTACCCCAATTGCTGCGGATTCATGATTGACGTCTTTCATTGAACTTGCTGAGAATGAGAAGAGCAAAAAGTTAAGCAAAAGTTTCGACAGGAGAGATGGATGACACAGAATTGATCAATATTTTATGTAGGAAAAACCTACGCTCATAATGCAATGCGTTAATTTTTAGGCCTCAGACAGAGTTCACTCGATTTGATCATCGCGATTTAATCGCCGCGATTGTCATTCATTTTCATTTTGCATTCAAAAATCTCGAGCTGGAAAAGTATCACAACCGAAATGCAAGCTGATCGGCATGCAATACTCGTGGCAGTTGTCTTGTATCGATTGAATCGCGACGATCAAATCGCGTGAACTCTGTTCGATGCCTTAGGTGAATATTTTGAATGTTATATTTCATGAACCCAGCTTGGTCTCAAGAGTTAAGATTGTTTAAATTCTCATTTTTTCAAAAGTCACATTGAAAAAGAGTTGTACCAGAGATAACGGAAGAGAAGGATGCAGAACTGTCTTAGCGAGGGCTGCACTTCTGATCACAATTAAAACTTTTAAATATCAATGAGTTCTAAGCGACAATGAAAGTCAAAAATCAACAATCAAACTGGGTTCCTGAACTCACTCATACTGTCAATAAGAGATTCTCTGGTTTTCTTGAGACACGATAAGATTTTTTTGCATCATAAAGTTGGTGTTTTGGCTGAATGCATTATGAAAGTACGTGAGATTTTATTTACACATTTCAATATTTTGTTTTCTTTTAGGTTTTGCAATTTATTCGCAATGGAAAACGCACAAGTATTCCAGAAAGTAAATATCAATTACAACAGTTGGTGGTAGGTTATCTATGCATAGCAACGGGATTCTTGTTTCAAAACGCCTATCATTTTTAGTGCGAAGCTGAATTCTTTGGCCTCGAAGTTTATCGAAAGATGCTGCGACGACGACTGTGGAAATTAACCGGGAAAGCAGCTTATTACGCATGCTACTCAGATTCCGATTAAGATCTCAAAACAATAAATCTTTCAACTCAATAGGCTATTCAGAATATGTGGTTAGAAGAAGTGCATGATGAAACATACAAACACTTAACCCTTCAACATTCAACACTCAACCCTTAAATGAAGACAAACTCGTGGACTGACTGAACTGAATCAAGATTGTGTAAAAACTTTATTCTTTTCTAGAAGTCTTGTGTTTTGGAAAAATCGCGTGACCTGTTATTCCACCAAACACTGCAAAACCTACCTAAATAATACTGAGGTTTCAACACTCGATTATTATTAGGTTGTTGCATAAGTTCTGTCCGATTTGGATTTTTGAGTTCAAAATGTCATAACTTCTTTCAGAGTCAACTTTTTTCCAAGATCTTAGATTTTCTTGTGTTGAGTAATTAGTTGGCTATCAGACACATATTGAAACCTGTGGAAATCCGTGTTAAAGAAGAAGAACTCAAAAACTTCACAGCGTTTTTCTTCAAACCTGTCTTTTTTGATATGGCAATGCTCCCTTGTGAGAATCGATAGACATCTTTTCTAACAATGGGTAGATAGAGAATCTTTCGTAGATTATTCTTCAGTATAAAAGAGCCCATAGGGTTTGCGCTGCCGAGAGATTTTTTTGACTGCACAAAAAAAGAAGCCACTTTTTGACCTCGCTTCAGCGCATGTTTAATGCGCTGAAGCGAGGTCAAAAATTACCTAATTACGAATTATGAAAATTTTACAATTAACGTGAGCGCCGACAAGAAATTGGTGGATGGTCTCTGCTAGCCCTTGCTTTACTTTAGCACCTCCAACTTCGAAGTCGTCGATTACTTCTATTCGCAGAAAGTTATTGCTTGTAAAACATCTATACAGAAAACTGATGTTTGACAATAAATTTAACTAGCAAGACGTTTTCTTTATGAGACTAAACTTATGCGTATGCTAGCCTATTACCAGGGCCCGGCGAAGGTGGCGCTTTCACAAGCTGGATATCGTTTTTGCCCCGAAAAAGCAAAGGGGAAGGCGAAGCCCCGGACCCCAAAATACGACTTCCCCTTTGTTTACCGATAAACAATGCACATACCATTCTTTATTCATCATTCCTTGTTGATGCTAATGTCCTATGAACTTAGATTCCAGCAATGTGAAGATTCTGTGCTCCGATCGCTAGCCTGCCCGCAGGCGGGAATGCAAATCGCAATTCTTGTAAGAGGAAAATAACAAAATAGGCTCGTTTTCAATGCACAAGTAACGATATGGCACCAAATTTGCTGTGTAGTTGGAGGACCATGAGCACAAAAAAAGTATGAAGAATTCTGAGAAATGTGAATTTAAAAAATGGTAAGTGTTTTTCGAAATTAGGTGGCTCTCGCGCCACCTGGGAGCCACCTGGGGTGGCTCCCTGCTTCCCTCATAATTTCCCGTATTTCTTTACATAAATGTGGACTAGGTCGAGAGTATTACTATATGTTCAAATCCGCTTCCAAAACCACCAAGGCACCGCTTCGATACAGCCCCAAATAGGGTTCACAGCGTTATGATCGGCCTCGGAAAGCGCGCTCCAATCGCAATCGGTTATTGTAAATTGTAAAGTTTCGCAGCTGACTAATAAATGAGTAGTATCTTAGATATATAAACGTCAAAGTCGTTGCAAATCTTGACCCTATGTTTTTTTATATGTAGATTCCTTTGCGGATGAACCCATTGAGCTGAAACCTTGATTACCCGGGGTGGACCAGGAAAGCCAGGTAGTACTACTATAATAAGCGCTAAGGCCGCCCATCTTATTATTTGTGTATATCTGTTTGTCAGGGACTTGCGGGGGTCAAAAATAGGGTCAAAGGGGAAGTCGTAAGAAATTTTGGCTTTAAAGGGGATATCGTTTTCAAAATTCTGAAATGCCACCTCCTGTCGGGCCCTGCCTATTACACCCTTATTCCGCAACCAATTGAAAAACTTGACCTAAAGGGCGCATTGTGGAGATTTCCTCGCAAGAACATATTTTTAGGGTGAGAACGTACCTCGGCCACTTGGAGATTTTAGGCCTGAAATCTCCTTACATTGAGAAATTTGTTGAAATTTGATAAGCTTCAGAAAGCGCAAGAAAAGCACTTTTTAATGATACCAACAATATTGCATTAAAGATGAAATTCTCTTCTTAGAACAGCTGCTTCAAACACGAGGTAAAAAGAATCGGACATAACTTATGCAACAACCTAATACTACTACTACCATTACAAAGTAGATGAGCGGTTTTCGCTTCAAATCATGAAGATTTTGAGACATAAGTTACGTCAGTGGGCACTCTAAATTTGAGAAATACTGCGGTTTTCCCCCACAAATATCGCTTGTCTCGGCAAAAAAGGCTATGTTAGAAGGAGGATAAAAAGTTGCATCGAATGGTGACTGAAGTGTTTAACATTCTATGTTCTACGAAGTTAAAATAGGCTGAATTGAAGTTTGGTCACTTTAAAAAATAAATCGTAGAAACTCTGAAAGACAAGCCATAGGGCTACAAAAAATTGCTTCTGTTGACAAAAGGCTTGCCCTATCTGCTGGTTATTAGGGCTCCTCCGAAGGTCTCGTACAAAAATTTTGGAAATTAGCGAAAATTGGACATGATAAAAAACGAGTGGTTGTATCCAGCAAATATCTCGTCATTCTCGCAACGAAACACAGTGTGGGTTTGGCAGCTGGAAAGAGGAAGAAATTCTGCATCGGACACATTTTGAAATTTTAGCTTATCTTTATTCTAACGTGTTTGCCGATGGATTAAAGAAAATGACAAAACTTTGCACCGACCTAGTGTAGTAAATTATATTAGGTCGTTCCGAAAGTTCTTTCCGTTTTTTCAACCTATCATAAAAACACATGGAATGAAGGTAGAGAAACGCCTCAAGCGCTATCCGACGCAGCTTTTCTTCCTCTTTTCAACTGTCATACTACTATGCGGCTTGCTCTTATGATCAGTGAGATAATGGCCGAAATTTCGAACCCATGGTTTTTACCATGTCCAACTTTGGCAATTTTTCACTATTTTCTTTTTTGACTTTTGGAGAAGCTTCAATAGCAATCGGATAGAGTAAACAAAGTGCAATCAATGGAATTTTTTGGCAATTTCAACTGGATTCTCAGTATTTTTTGAGATAATTTTTTCAGAAGCCTTCATTTTTTCAAAGTTACAAAACACACAACTCCGAACATTAACAAATCTTCGGATTTCGACACTTTCAAAAGTCCACTATTTTTACAAAGTAACTGAGTGTTTACCACTTCGAAATATGGATTTAGCATTCCACGGGTACATCATGAGGCGGGTTCAAAATCAAGATTTATGGAAATTTTATCGCCAAAGATACCACAAACTATGAAGAAAAAGCACTCATCAGAAAGAGGAGAAAAAGCTGCATCGAATGACACTTTAATGCGCCGTTTTATGTTCTATGGTTTTTGGCATCCCCAAAAGTGGAATTTGATAGCATCAGAAAAATAATTCTAAAAAAATCTTGAGGCTAGCTATGGACGCAGAAAAATTGCGTTTAATTGCACTTTGTTTACTCTATTTGACTGTTATCAAAGCTTTTCCAAAAGTCAAAAAAGAAGATTGTGAAAAATTGCCAAAGTTGGACATGGTAAAAACCATGGGTTCGAAATTTCGGCCATTATCTCACTGACCACAAGAGCAAGCGGCATAGGAATATAAGTGTTGAAAAGAGGAAAAAAAGCAGCGTCGGATTGTCTTTGGAGCTTTTCTCTACCTTCATTCCACGTGTTTTTATGATATGTTAAAAAAACGGAAAGAACTTTCGGAACGACCTAATATCAATTTCACATTAATAGGAATTTAGAGAAACTTTGAAATATTAGGTCGTTCCAAAAGTAATGTCGCTTTTTTCAAACGTATGCCACATTTCGTGGAAGCAAGATTTTCAAGAGCTTTTGGAAGCTTCGATGCAGCATTTCATCCTCTTTCTAATGGTTGTGATTTCATTGCGTGATATTCAATGAACTCGCGAAAAATTACCAAAATCTACGACTTATGCTTTTTGATATGGCCAAGTTTCACAAATTTTCTAAAATTTTATAACAAACCTCAGGAGGAGTCCAAGTAATAAATGGATGGAGCAAACACTACAGGAAACAGCACAACTTTTTTCTACTTTTAATTGTTGTACAGATTTTTTGATGGAACCACTGAATTTTAGCAGGCTCGTCTCAGACGCAAGTGCATCAAACGCCAACAAGTCTCCGGATTTTGAAACTTACAAAGATGGATTATGGTTGGCAACAATTTCACAAACCAAACGAGCATTCACCGCTTCGGTTTAGCCACTTTCGAAAATTTCGTGTACACCTTGGGGTGCCTTGAAAAAGTTGAATTACGATGATTTAATCCCGGAAAACTTGATGAATCGGAAACAAAAAACGACCGCTAGGAAGAGGAGCTGCATCGAACATCACCCGAGTCGTTTGCCGGTTGTTCTGTGAGACGGCGGAGCCGGGTAAGCCAGCTAGTAGTCAATAATGCTATAATCTCGATATCATTCTCTGTTGGGTAGTATTATTCCGGCTCTGATAATTTGCTGGCCTTCGCTGTAAGCCAATGTAAACCCATTAGCCTCCTCGACTATGAAGCAGAGAGTTTTCGGCGCATACCCGCAGGAAATCATGAAGACGCCGAATCCTTCATCCTTTTTGTCCTTCATATTAGGGTGATCCGAAAGTAGTGGGACATTTGATTATTTGGCCATTTTCTAAGGTCTCTTTTTGAGTAACTGGACAACCATCAGTTTGAACGCTTTCGTATAAAGTGACTTTCTCAGGTTATCCTGACAATACTTTGCAGCACCTCACCCATATCCCTTCGAGCTGAGCTTCGAAGAAATCAAGCCCTTTCTTTGAACGCCCGCATTTGCGTTGTTGTACCCAAAGTTCCTAGACATTTGACATATCAATCGAAAGAGCATTCCAAACGCTTTCTAATGATTTCTTAGATGTAAGAAAACTCTCCAATCTTTCTCAAAAAAGAGGCACTTTATTCGAAAAAGTGCGATATTTGGCGCAACTTTTCAGGCTAAAAACCATCTTTTAGTCTTTTTGAAAACGAGAAAAGTCGAGGTAAATTACATTGTATGGATAGAGCGTAAAAAACTTTATCAAAGCAACAGTTAAGGGTGAGATCATTTGATTCCTTGATGAAAGAATAAATAATATGCTAATATCCAATTTTAAACCTTCCTTTCTGCAGCGGACCTCCAGATTATCGTGGATTTGATCACAGTTCCCTCACTCATTACCGCGCAGACATCTTTAGTGGGTTCACTTGTTTTACCGCGGCGTTACTGCTTCAAGTTCAAAATCACTTGAAATGACGAGCTTTGGTTTTGAGTGCTTATAAAAATAACGCCATATGACAATGCCCATTTATAGACCTCGATTAGAAGGGTTTTGCTATGTGCATATGCATTATGTGCATTTTTATTTATTTGTTTATTTGAATACGCCATAGGCGCGCCATAGTGTCGGGTTAGTAATTAATAGATTCTTGAAAAAAATCAGTGTTAGAAATACACAAACACAGAGACAAGAAAACCTTAACTCAGAAAAATAATATAGCTTTTTTTGAGACCATTCGCCAGTCTAGGTCCACACTAATGAATGATAGAACAGAAGGACTAACTACTAGAAGCGCTGTCATAAAGGATTTTAAAATGCATATGTGTATATGCATTCTAAAATCTGCCAAAACCTGGACTTCCAATTAGATGTACTGTTTGAGAAAAGTTTATTTTCTAGGTGTCCCATTACTGTCGAATCACTCTAAAACTTTATTGATTTGCTAAAAATTTCTTACAAGGCGTGACTGCTGTCGAAGAATAGTTTTCTTTACACTTGCAAGCGCTTCCAACAAAGCTCACAGCTTCAGGTTTTTCCAAACAAAGACTATAGAAAAGGCTTTCCTAGTAATCTGTAATAACCGAAATTTCTTCTGATGCGGAAACTGAAAGCTGCAGATGTGCGCACAGAAAATCAAGTCTGATCTAGTTTCGGTTATCACTTTCTATCTATCTGTTAGACTTCTGCTTTGTAACATTGATTGTTCTTTGATTGAGTTACTTTAGTTCAACCTTATAAGCTGGGTCTAGAGCTTCGTGTTTTATTTTTCCACTCGCATATTCTTTTATCTTCTCTTGAGGCTGAGGACTGGCTGGCCTCATTTGTTGGAACCTTCTTTTTTATTTCTTTTACATCCTGGTGCACCCCGAGTGTATTTATGAAATAAAATAAAATAAAATAAATCAAAGCAGTTGTGACCAAGGCTTGTCGCAGGTGGCTTGCAAGAAAGCTGGATATCGTTTTTGGGACAAAACGCAAAGGGGGTATCGTTTTTGAGGCCGAAAAGACACAAAAATTGCGAAGTTTTTTCTAATCGAGGTTTCGTTTTTTTGATGTTTTTTTTGCGCTTAAGATTTAGGATCAAGGGGACTTCGTGAAAATTCGCGGAAGTCAAGGGGGACATCGTTTTCCGGACTTTCCAAGAACCAAATCGTGCCGAGCCCAGGTTGTAACATCCAAAACAAGGATCCGCTTTAGAATAAGAACACATGTGATATTTGAACAAAAAAATCAGCTTGTCTGTTGCAAACGTCCTTTTAATGACCACCTTGTCTTACAGTTAAGAACTATCAATCATCGGCATCTGTGGAAAACCAGTTCAAAGCACTTTCAGCGTAGAATCGCTCGATGTTCTCTCCCGATCTGACAAAAGTGTCATTAAAATATGGGCGGGGCCCCGTGTTGCTTGTAACGGCGCCATCGCTATCTCGCATGTGTTTGCCGTCGAAGGTCTTTGCGCTGCCAACAGGCCACCGTTTCGTTCTTTACTGAGATACCGTGCTGCTGATTATTTACGTCATTATGTACAAGGAAGAAACAATTTATATTTTACTTGTGACAGTTGCCATCACGGATTCGCTAAAATGCTACGTTGGTGAGTTTTTTCTCGCTTAGTTTTCGCCTGAAAATATGGGCTTATGTTCTGTTTGTATCAGATTGTTTGAAATTAAGGTCAATTTTGACAGTTTAAAACAAATGCAAATCAGTTTCTACTTCTCCACTACTTACTCAAAAACAGTGAGTGAATTAACCTCCAAGTTCAACCTTTTATGAATCTTGGCATAATTTAAATATCTTTTGATTTGTTGTTGAACGGTGGCCAAGATTGGTATGATAACAATTTATTACTTGGAAAAGTAAGTGAGTGAGTGAATTGTTTTGAAATCTGTGGTCCGAAACAATCAATGCATAATTAATGCGCGTTTTTCCAAGACCTTTTTCCAGATTCATACCATCGACTTTCTCTTTCATACATATTCTTCTTACCAGGAGAAGACCACTTACCGTTTATAGAAACTACTAAAACAAGCTTCTAACCTCATCGGTTGCGCATTTACAAAATTTCCAATATCTGCACGGAAAATTGCAACAGATAATTTGAGACTTTCAGAGCCACCACAAATGGCCCGAAAAATGAATAATTTTAATTTTTGTATCTTTTCGGAGAACTTCCTCATTGAAAATCTTCTTACTCGCACTTATACTTTTGGCTTGTGACTACAAAATAAGCTGATTCTTAGTCATGACAACAATACTTGAAGGAAGTTGTGATTTGTCAAAAGCGAGTCAAGAAAAAGTTATTTTCTCAAATCCTGGTTTTCTTCCCGTTCATGAAATCAGCAACTGATTACTAAGCTTTGTATTTCTGCAGAAAACGCACCATATTTTTGCACACTTTTCCCAACTATAGAACTAAATAAACGAAAAAATATGCACATAAATCGTGGAATGCCATGCTACGCATACAATAGGCTTGAACCGAAAAAATGCTTGTAGTGTAAAACATTTCGAATAGAGATATTTTTGTTCGAATTTTCAAAATGGTATGCATATCAGAATTTTACAATTTGAAGTAATTTAAAGTCCATAGATAACCTCATCCTGGATTTCACCGTCGCAGTATAATATGAGTTATCAACCGTTCTTTATTGATTTAGAATTAGTATGAATCTTTCAGCGTTTTATCTTCACAATCATTTAGCTTTTATGAGGTTTACAGAAAGTTACAATTCCTTTACAGACTCGGGTGTCCTTTTGAATTCGATGACGGGGTTTTTCGGAAGCTTTTCTGAGATAGATTATAGCTTTACCGGCTAAAGTTCCCTTGACCGTAGTCTTACAGTAGCGAGGAGGATCGATGACTCGATAATATATATCTTCCATTTTGAAATTGGACAAAGTGCAGACAACAGTAATGCACTGTTAACATGGCATATTCCATCTGCGTTTTGAATACATTTTCTGCCTAAATATTATTCTACGAATCTTGCTATTCAAGCATAAATTTGCTGCATAATGATTCATGAATCTCACAATTGCGCCAGCAACCCGATGCGTGACTTCTTATGATTATTTGGTGACGTGGTTTCCTTTTGTCCGTGAATGTAGATTCATGCGTTGGGAGAAGCTAAGATGTTGAAAGAAGGGTTACAGCACCCAAATATGACAATTTACAGAATAATCAATTACTCACAAGAAAAAATGTGAACAACATTTGCAACCGAGCCCTAGCAGAGAGTTCCAAGTTGTGGATTTGGCAGTTTAGTGTCCCTACGGTGCCGACAGCATATGCGCGTAAAATGAAGGATTTAACCCGCAACATTCAGAAATGAGCTCTCTGTGGTCACTTTGTACAAGCACAAGCATGGCAACTGGTCACATGCAAGTACTGTCTGTACCACAGGGTACTACAGAACTACAACTTTACTAGATATCGGGTCCGAAAGCGTTTTGGAAAAAAATTTATTTCAGGAGAGGTAGCAATAGGAGATTGCGTTTCGTTATCCTTACAAAAATAAATTTTGGATCCATTCCAAATTATCAAAAAAGTCTGTAGCCTAAATGGCAAAAGTTCAGAATCTACTTACCGTAATATTTTCACATAGATAACGTAGTGCACGTGCTAACTTCTAGAGAATAAGTTCCCTTTCCTCCAGGTTTCGTTTCCCTTACTATCCATACTTATTTGCCATTATTTCCAGACAAATTGCTCTCGAAATTTTCCAGACCTTTCTCTGTTTTTTGTTAACATGCCCGGATTTTGCTCACAGCAATTCTATACACCCTGGTATCGGAATCGGGGGGGGGGGGGTGGGACTGTTGTCTATGCTATGAGGTTCAAAACAGATAGGGGTCGGGTCAATTTGTTTACGCTCAGCGACTTTTTGGCGAGTCAACGATCGCGCACGGTAATTCCATCCGACAACATCAATGTTCTTTGATAGTGGCAGCGATATTGTTCTAAATATTTATGCGATGACGGAAAATGTCACCTGTAATCATTACCAAATTTGTAACGATCAATGAACAAGTCTTTGAAAACATTCTTTATCTGGAGAGATTTTGCTGAGTAAAATGTTTTTGAAAGAGCATCAAATGTGTGTGACATGCGGCTACCAATAGCTTATAGAAATTTCATTCTGGACAGACTTTCTTAGTATTTTCGTGTTTATTTCCTAAGTGCTCCTGTCTTTACGCTGGGATGAAATACTAAAAATTGAACAAATTTCTAATTTCCGTTTCTTTCCTGCCAAGACGGAAATTAGACAGAGAATACGACCTTCCCCTGAGGCCAGTAATGAGGGAAGACCGTTAATAATAATCGAAAAACAAATAAAAATCAAACTAACTCCAACAAATTTTTTCTTCATGGAAAATAAACTTGGGGAATTAAACCGAAACTCGATGTTCTAGAAAGTTGTGAACAGCAAAAGACGGTTAAAGCATAAAATTGATTAATGTTTGTTGACGTTTTTCTTGAAGGCAGCGTCCAGGCAAATCTGGACTATGGGACTCTCACGTGGATAGTAATTATTTTGGGGCCCTAGCTAAGCCCCTGCCCAACCGGCAGCTCAGGTATTGCACTAACGGCTGAGATATTCGCCTCGAAACGGAACCTTGGGATCGTATTTCGCATGAATTCATGGCGCAACCCATCTTTCGCGCAAGGACCCATGGGTTGCGCCATGAATCCCTGCGAAATACGATCTCGGGGTCCAGTTTCGAAGCGAAAATCTCAGCCGTTAGAGCATTACCTGAGCTACCGCTTGGGCAGCGGCTTAGTTAGAGCCCCAAAATTACGATCCACGTAAGAGCCCCATATGTTCAGATTTGCCTGGACGCTGCCTTTGAGCGTACGCCCTTCTATGAAAATATTTATAATTGCGGAGTCGATTCGCCCTAGACATGGTCCATACCTCGCACGATTTCAGTCGCCGCGTGATTACGGATTGCAACGATTGTTAATGCTTTTCCGCAAGGTTATTTTATGTAAGAAGGATTTCTTGAGTATGCATAAGCTTACGAAAGCTGTTCGCCTATGCACCTCAATCACATTCCAAATTTTTGGAAACTATCCATTCAGCAAGCGAACAGAACTTCTATGAGTAAAAAAAAATTTTCTCTTCAAAAGAGCTGTGACTATAGCAGAGCCTTCTTGCTATATTTGTAGAAATAACATGGTTTTTGACCCATCCTATCATTCATTTCGCTATATTCGAGTCACCGTTTCTGTTGTTTACGTAAAGCATCATCCACTATCAGTTTTGTTCCAAAATAGCTTCCCAGTGGAAAAAAAGAATAACGCTGAACCCTCCGCAAACAAACACTTATTGAAAGCTTACAATAACCCCTTTTAGGCTCTAAAGGTGTTGTCAACAATGTGCCGAGTTCGAATTTTGTCGCAAATAATTGTGAAGATGGAATGAAACATTGCTTCGAATCATTTACCGATGATATGACGGAGATCACCGCTTCCTGTCAAACACCAAACACCGAACACAAGCTTCTTGATGTTTGCCAGGTAAGGCCTTTGCTTTTGACAGTTTCTTATGTCCGACAGGGAGATACGGTTTGCATAACCTTTGCTTTTCGTTGCTGAAAACAATTCAACAAACGCTTTTACGACCTGGTGAAGACGTAAGCGAACGCTGCAGATGGCTTGCGATAACGTTGGACGAGACTAATAATCTAGTCGTACTATTTTTGGGCTGCATGTGACGACCATAGATTTTTTTTTGGAGATGGGGTATAGAAAAAAGCAAGAAGTCGAATTATCACGTAGAAACAAAATTTTTATCTATCTCAAAAAAGCAAATTTTGCGCAAAAAGCTAAGGAATTTTTCCATCACTGTTCATTCAGCACATTCAAATTAGTTCTCACCAGTGAACGTCACGTGCACATGCACAACAGCTGTGAAAAACTTAAGTGTTGACAGCGATTAAACAAATACCTTTTTCTTCAAAATTCCACTTCTTTCACCACTTTTTCACGTCTGCTAAAAGAAAAAAAAAGGAGCAACAAAAAGATGGCAATAATGTGACTCGCGTTAATTGCTTTTTAGTGTAAAAATATCAAGGATTACTCTGTGTAAAAAAAGTTGTGCTGTTACCTTAGAAATAAAACAAAGGCACATTCCGCCGAGTTGATTTTCTAGTATTCAGAGCAGGACCCGCAACTGGACCTGATCAAGCTTGATATTGTTTTTGTAGGAAGCGAAGGGAATACCTTCTTTTCGGGTCCGGTGACCCTAAATTGCGGAAAAATACATGATCAAACCCTAAGTTAATAACTGTTCATCGAGTCATAATCAGTTTGAGCAAGTCTAAGGCAGGGTCATTATATATGTTTATTTATCATATTTATATTTGCTCTAACGCGATCTCGTTAGAGGGGAAATTTTCAAATTTCCCCCAAATAAACGAATGCCTTGCACCCAAGAAGCACGCAATGATTTGCCGATTTCGGTCTGCACATGCGCAGAGGGGTCTTGAACTATAGCCGAGAAATTTATGAGAACAATGATTGATGATGGATTGAAAAAAATGGTAAACTTTTCTCAAGCCAGCTGGAGCCGCTCAGTCATTTGCCAGCTGGACTGGTCTCGATTTCTTTTAAAACTTTATCTATATTCAACTTGTGCCAAAACGAGTGTGAATAAACAAACATTGCTAAAGTGTGGATAGATTAGCCTGCCACTTTTAGCCAAAAGATAGCGATAGTGATACGGAACTACTTGGTGGTAAATTGTTAGAAAAATATTTAGCTTAGAGAGGAGAGGCGGTATTTAATCAGACTCATACCTATCCGGGGACTGCTGGGAAGACAGCACGCCAGCAGCTCGAGCTAGCGCATATTAGGAACGTCCTACGCGAACTTTGCATATCGCAAAGACAAGGGAATCCATTGTTTCTTGTGTGTTCTCCTTTTTGTGCGGTCCTCAAGCATAACTTTTTATATGCAAAATGATCAAGTTATTGATGAAATTAGATCGAGGAGTTGGGGTTTTTCTTAGGGAGTTATTCGAGTCCCAATGAATGAAATTGTCAAAAAGCAGGTTGAGGGTGCGAAGCGCTGCTTAGTATACTAATTAGAAATAAACGCACTTATAAAGTCCCAGGTAAATGTTGTTGGAACATTCTTGATAGAATATGCGCTACAGAACGCTTGACAAATCCGCACTTCTAGCGTTGATAACTCCTCCTAGGGGGTAGAGGACTATATGTCGCCGAAAAAGGGCGGTCCCCGCGGTGATTTGCGACAAATACGCACCCTTGTACTCAGATACTTTTTCCGGCTGGTGACCGGGCGATGACCGGCTGAGGCAACACCTCAATTCCGGGCGAGCCGGCCGCCGGCCGCCCGCCAGCCGGTGTTGGCACGCAAACGGCGCGGACGCCAGCCGGCTTCCCAGCGCAGCGGATTATTGGGGCACGACTCGCTAGGTTTAGCTTCGTTGACAATATTATTATTCTAATCATATAGCGTTATACAAAAATCTCTTATAATATTTTATTCGATATTTACAAGAGGGACAACAGAGAAGACACGAATTATGTTCAACATATGTACAACATACAACATGTGCAAAACACAATATAAAGAACATATTGCATTACATATGGTGCATTCTCCAAAATAGTTCACATAGGAACTTCAACGTGGCTGTCTTTCAATCATTTCAACAGTGCTTCGGATAAGCGCCTTATTTGCTGGAGTCAAAGCGTTGAAACGATCGAAAGACAGGCACGTTGATGGCATATATGGGAACAATTCTGGGATGCACGACACAAACAGTGAGCAAATCCGCATGTAGACTTGAGCTTAGAAACTGAAGCTAGAAGAAACGACTCCGCTTCTAACAAGGGAAGTTCGCCGAATCGAAATGGCCGATTGATATGTGGTATATACCCGGACGCGGGGCTCGGGAGGTTAGCATCAAATGTGCGCCCATTGGTTGCGACGCGTTATTGTGAAGCAAGTTATGGCCCTTTGAAGTTTTTGGCGTGTGCATGTCTAGAGAACGCACATGCACAGATTGTGGTCGTGTGGTGTAGTGGTTAGCGTCTCGGACTCACAGGTGACCGGTGTTCGAATCCTGTTGCTGTCCACATGTTTTGCGTTCTTCTCAAAATTCATTTTTTACCTGTTTTATGCAATACTGAGGTAAAAAATGAACATACGGGCGTTCAAACACTACTAATTATACATCCTGCCGTGTCATTCTCACAAGGTAGCTCAGCAAGAATCAATAGTACGACGTGATACAACTTGGAGATTGTCACTTAAATACTATGTGCAATCGAAGATAGTATGTGGGAGTGAGGATTTGGCAAATCTTCAAAGTCAACTGAAAAGCCGTCGCTAAAAAGTCGTTGCTATGTTCTACGAAAATTTTACATATGAAGCATTGATCGAATTTTCGTGAGAAAAATCATCCCGTAACCCGTGTGTGTCATTTTTACCTCATCTTATATATAAAGCTGAATGTCTGTTTGTCTGTATGTCTGTCTGTCTGTCTGTCTGTCTGTCTGTGTGTACGTATGTTCCGAATAGAAAATTCCATTTCTGAACCGATCCGGACCAAACTTGGCACACATACACTACGGGCCCCGGCGGGTGTCATAGGCTACTTTTCGTCATCGATCGATATCGATTTTATCGATTTTTATCGATTTTTTTGCTGAGTTCACCTACGGGGCTGGGAGTTGGCACAGGGGGGTAATCGAGCATGGGGATTCCGAATACAATATTGGTTTTCAGGATTATCGATTACTTTTATCGATTTTATCGATTTTTTTGCAAAGTTTGAGCTACGGGGCTGGGAGTTGGCACAGGGGGGTAATCGGGCATGGGGATTCCGAATACAATATTGGTTTTCAGGATTATCGATTACTTTTATCGATTTTATCGATTTTTTTGCAAAGTTTGAGCTACGGGGCTGGGAGTTCGCACAGGGGGGTAATCGAGCATGGGGATTCCGAATACAATATTGGTTTTCGGGATTATCGATTACTTTTATCGATTTTATCGATTTTTTTGCAAAGTTTGAGCTAGGGGGCTGGGAGTTGGCACAGGGGGGTAATCGAGCATGCTGATCATCCCCAAGGGGGGTGATCAGCATGCTCGATTACACCCCTGTGCCAAATTCCAGCCCCCTAGCTCAAATTTTCAAAAAATCGATAAAATCGATAAAAGTAATGGACGATCTTGAAAACTAATATTGTATTCGTAATCTGCATGCTCGATTACCCCCTGTGCAAACTCCCAGCCCCGCAGGTCAAACTTTACAAAAAAATCGATAAAATCGATAAAAGTAATGGACGATCCTGAAAACTAATATTGTGTTCGTAATCAGCATGCTCGATTACCCCCCTGTGCAAAATCCCAGCCTCGCATGTCAAAATTTACAAAAAATCGATAAAATCAATAAAAGTAATCGATAATTCTGAAAACTAATATTGTATTCGGAATCCCCATGCTCACTTCCCCCCCTGTGCCAACTCCTAGCCCTGTAGGTGAACTCTGCAAAAAATCGATAAAAATCGGTAAAACCGACATCGATCGATAACGAAAAGTGGACTGTGACACCCGCCGGGGCCCGAAGTGTATGTGTGCCAAGTTTGGTCCGGATACGGCGGAGCCGGGTAAGCCAGCTAGTTAATACATAAAACAGGTAAAAAATGAATTTTGAGAAGAACGCAAAACATGTGGACAGCAACAGGACTCGAACCCTTACCGGTCACCAGTGAGTCCGAGACGCTATCCACTACACCAGAAGACCACAATCTGAGCATTTGTGCGTTCTCTAGACATGCACACGCCAAAAACTTCAGAGGGCCATAACTTGCTTCACAATAAGGCGTCGCAGCTAATGGGCGCACATTTGATACTAACCTTCCGATCCCCGCGTCCGGGATATACCACATATCAATCGGCCATTTCGATTCGGCGAACTTCCCTTGTAAGATTCGTGACACGTATCTCACAAAAAAGTAAGAAGTCAGCCGCGTGTACCTGCAAATAAAGATTATAGGGATCTTATGAAGATGAGCGCCAACTGCAGTAGGCTACGGCAGCATTGTGGCATAATTGAAGTTATGTTATTCTTCCGCGTTAGAGCATATGCGCATTACATATTAACCATATATTCATTACAAATTCCAATTCTAAAGAGGAAGATTGAACAAGAAACAAATTGCTCACCTTTTGCAGTATGTATGGACAACACCGATGAACAGACTATTTATTTCCATATGTGTCCACTTATTTTCCAGACAACCATCAATAAATAACCAACCACCAAGTTGTTAGAGCACTTATAATATAGACAGAATGTTCTCCGGAGCAGACAAATAAGCAGATAATCCAAGCTCAACCACAGCAGAAATTCCTTCATTAGCAGTCTCAAGCATTTCAACTTGTGAACTAACGCACTCCAATCTGAAAATTGTTTGAGGATATGCTGGTCGATAAAGAAATCAAACATGTACCTATGAGGGTCCTCCTTTTTCGTGGGGATGGAAGCAGACCAAATGACCAAATAACAAGGGGAAATCACACGAAACACTAGTAAATTTTTGAGCACAAACAATATGACAGTTTAGTGACGACATGGAAGCCTTCCTAGTCTGCTGAAACTGAAAACAAAGATGAGCGATGAAACATGACAATACACGAACAGCATGTAAAGAAAGACATAGTACCACAAAAATATTATAATCACGAAAAAACAAGAATCAAAAGGTCCTGTAAGGCGCGTAGTGATGATGAAATCGCATGCTCACTATTGAATCTGACGGTATTCGTTTTTGTGCGCCTTCGCGCGCTTTTGCGGACGCGACCGGAAGCCAGCCGGTGGTAGTTTCTAGCCCGCTCCTCGGCCGGTTTTAGGCTCCGCCCCAAAACATGGCCCGGCTCTCGGCCGGAAGGCCGTCGTCGCCCGGTCACCAGCCGGAAAAAGTATCTGAGTACATGCGCGGACATGCGTTACTGCAGGGAATCCGCGCGGGACTCTTCCAAATTCGGCGACATATAGTCCTCCACGCCCTCCTAGGTAGTACTCAGACAATCGCCGGGGGCAGGCGGGCACCGGAAAAATAGACGACTGCTTTCTCGAATCCCGCTCGCGAATTTTTTGAGAGGCAATCAGGACTTTTCGGATCGTCGCTTGCTGAATTCTCGATTCCTCAGAGATTCAGCAATATATCTGCAAAAGATAAGAGCGAAAAAAGATTCAACAGGCGGTCTCTCAGAAATTCGCTAACTATTTTCCTGGGATTTGCGAGCGGGATGCGAAATTTCAACGCGTATTTTCCGGTGCCCGCCTGCCCCCGGCGATTGTCTGAGTAGATGTCCAGTGTAGTTCGGTGGTATTACTGGAGAGCATAGCCTTGGCTACCTGGCGCCAAAAGACGTTGATAGGCGTTTATACTCCTTTTGCATTGAAACGCTGTAACGTAGCACGTAATGTAATGGGCAGAATAAACTCTCAAAATTTCTAATTGATCATCTCATTTTTTATGAATCCTATTGCTAGTTTAACACCTAGAAACAATGGAAATTACTTATTTATCTAAGCCATTCAAAACTGAGTATCTAGAACCCCCTCATCAATGTTTACATTTCAGGTTGGATGCCAGAACTATACTTCTCTTGAGCTGACTGTGTGTTGCTGCAATACGGATCTGTGCAATCTTCCAGATTCCGAAAAGCCAACGAACGCCACCAGTACTGTGGAGCTAAGTCGACAACGACTACTAAAAGGAGTGAAGTTGCCAAAATCTAAAGTTTAAAAAACTGCCGCCTACAATAAAAAGCGTCTTTTGTTTTCGGGTCAATGCTTTATTTTGAGTCGTTCATTTTCAAAGTGTGCCATTCAAGTGATAGTAAACGATTTCATATAGCATACTTGCGCAAATATATAACGGGAGCAGTCTGTGATTAATCAAGCTTTTGTTATGTAGTAGATGAGCTATTTTTCATTTCGGACATAATTCGTGATACAAATTTGGTTGCAACTCAGCATGTACTCTATGTAACCTTTTGAGATAAGATCTGTTATTGTATGTACACTGCATTTTTTCAATGACCGGTCTTTAGTTGTTTGCTTTTGGGACGTGATAGAATTATGAGTCAACTTTCATTTATTTTCGCTTAAATTGGATGATCAGCTTGTGGATCTTGAAGTATCAGTATGTGTTGCTCGCAGGAGTTTGATTTGCACACCGTTGTGGGAGGATTATTTAATGAGTTTTGATCGCTGCACCGAAGCAGAAAGTAGGAAGGATACTAACTCGTACAAGCTACCCAACAAAACGATTGTTTGGATCCCGCGAACCTTCCAATTGATCGATAATTCAAAAGAGCCCAAATTTTGGAATATGCTTAGCCGAGGGAGCTTTTTGCTCACCGTCTTTTGCTTTTGATATTTGTTTTCCTTCTTTCTTTCTTTCTTTCTTTTTTTCTTTCTATTTTTCTTCCTTTTCTTCTATAAGCAACCTTCATATTTTATGTGGAGCAGATGTTCAAGCAACCTTCACTTATGACGCCCTCTCTTTAAATTATCGAAGAGTGAGAGTGGCTTGCACGGCGTGGTCTTGACATGCGTCGAGTGGAATAGTAATTTCAAACAGTCGAAGAGAAGTCAATTACTGTTAACACCGGTAAATTAATGTCCGTAATAATAGTGCTAACATGATAGCACCACTGCAACTCTGCTAGCAATGGTAACAGTTACATGGCCTAAGCTTAAATGCAGTGGCTCGGCAAAATTGAACATTCTGAATTTTGATGTTGTATGTTTTTTGCCTTTCCCTCCACCACCTCTCCTCCAATAAAATCAGAGCTAGTCCGCTCGCACGGCAGGTCTCTTGCTAAAAAAAATATTTTCCTTAAACCACTACGCGCATGATCTTGTGGGTGGGTTACGCAACAACTCTGCATCTCCATTTTGGCAGGAACTGTTCCGCTGTCCACATGTAAAATGAAGAGCCTTAGGATGGTCGTTTTCTCCATATTCACGCGCTTTAAGGTAAGTTTTTGGAATCAGTGCATTGAATAACCGATAAAAACCGATAAGCGAGAATAAACGAGGGTCGGTAGTAATCTGGTCGAAACTCCGAGTTTGAAGCTCCGCGTTTACTCAGAGATAACTCTGAGTTCCGTTTCTGAAACTCTGAGTTACGCTTATTGGAACTCTGAGTTCCGCTTTCGTAATTCCGAATTCCAACTCTCAAGCTCGGAGTTTTGCTTTGAGGAGCTGTTAAGCACTTTGCTGCAAAAGCGACGTTAAAGTAGGGACTCGAACCTGTATGGTCTAGCGTAAAGATCCTATCACTAAACCGCTAGACCATGACACACCCACGAACCCTAAAATTGCTTTGCCATAATGTACTCACTCATTCCATTAACACTTAGCAGGTCAAAACAAGTTATACCAAAACCCCATTTCCATTTCTATAGGGCAGTGATGGTTCATCACGAGGATTGGTCTTTTGCGCAGCTGAAAGCTTCAAACAATAGAGAAAGCTGATGGCATACGCAATTGTAAGAATTGACTATTATGATTTGCGCACAGAATAAATCCTCCGGGCAAAGTTTGCCCTTCCATGATTTCGTCTTACTTACCATATACCTACCGTAACCGTTCCATATGTCACCAGTATATGTAGCAGATAGATTGTCCTTAATCTACATCCCGAATAACTCCAGTGTACCAAATTTCGGCAAATTCCGCGCTTTAATTCATCTACCGTAAACCTACCGTAGCCCCTTCAGATGACACTGCAGTATAAACACGTCATATTCGTTATCGGCGCCCCGAATAACCCCAGTGTACCAAGTTTCGATTAGTTTCGTGATTTTCTCCCATCTACCGTAAACCTACCGTAACACCTCTACATGACCCCTTAGTAAAAGATGGGTACCATATGCGTGATTAGCGCACCGAATAACCCCCTGGGCCAAGTTTTTACAAAATTTCAAAATTTTGTAAATCACTGCGCACCACGATATCCCCATCATGCCTGCTTGAATTACGAGCAAAATGTACCCCGGAGGACTTTTTAGCTGCCCCTCTTCTTTTGCGCACTATTTCTCTTTCTCTGGCCAAACTCAGAGTTATCTCTGAGTTCCACGATAGACTGGAACACGCATCAAACTCAGAGTCATCGCAGACACTAGTTGCGCGTTTGGTGGCGCTGTTTCTTGTGCAGGACGATTTGGACAATGTTGCGCTACTAGGAATAAACTACGTGTTAAGGAGAATCCTGCCATATCATCGCTTTCCGGATATGATCTGTTCAAACACCTGTTAAGGGGGTCAAAATGTTGCGCGTTAGCTCAGAGATAACTCAGAGTTAACTCTGAGTTATAACTCTGAGTTTCGATAAGTTTACTACCGACCCAGGAATTTTTAGGCAGGGAATTTGCTCAACCGCTGCCTTTTAGGTGTCGTTAATGAAAATATTATTAACAACCTGTCTTCGATTATGTGAATGTATTCATTTCTATCATGGACAAGTTGCAGATTGTCCATGCACCTGTTTAGCCATTGGATCATCCTCATGACCCTCTAATGCACTCGGCGGAGCCCATTTTTCTAGGCAAAACTTTTACTGCTTGATAGCATTTCTTACCAGAAGTTGGTATCCAGTCTATACACTCCCAATTTGGCTATGTAAAAGAGCCTGGATACCAAGTTCTGGAGCTGTCACTATTGCCGTTATCGCCCAGTCGCTCGTCTATTCGATTAATAAGTAGTTGTGCCACCCAATTGATTTTAGCAAATGAGGATTGTAAAACCAAGATACCAAGATACCAAGTTGACCACCATGAAGTGAGAGTATGTGAAATGGAATGGTTTATTATCAGACAGTTGTTCCTTATCAACCAAATAATCAATAACGAAATAATCCCCTCCTCCACCGCAAAGCATTTTTGGGACCACTGTGCATAGACGAACCTGATCTGACATAAACAGGGGAGATTTGAGCCAATAAAAAGTGGACATAATGTCAAGTTTACACCACAGTATTCGATGCATGTGTTGCAGGCAGTGTTCTGTCCGATTAAGAGTAGGACCAGAATGATTGTGATACACTGAAGACGCAGATATGGGTATTTCGCGTACTCTAACAAAGGAAAGATGGTTAATCGAAGGTAGCGTTCTGAGATGGTGTATACTAATTTGAGGCATCAAAAGCTGATTCCAAATTCTTTCTTATCTGCGCAGTGCTCCTACGCGAGGAGTTATGAGCGCATTTAAGAGAAATTGAATGTGCAAATGGAATAAAAATGGTTGTGACATGTTTCCTAGCGCTTAAATCAAGCCGTGGTAATTATCAGAGCACTTCATGGAAAATTCTTAGATGAATATCCACATTCATACCTTCGATAGTCTAGAGAGAGGGCATCAAAAGTGGTTGTTTGAATATCTAACCTCATAAAAAGTGAAGGTTGTTTATAGAACATCAAAGAAAAGAAAATGGCGTAAAATAGATTCAAAAAGCAAAAGAAACTGCTGAAAACCGGATCAAAACGCTGCAATGGGGTTTGGAATCTTTCATTTGGCGGCTTTCCAAAGTGCAAGTTTTCCAGGACCAGCAAGTCGCAAAACGGGCAAAACGAAGGAAAGCTGATTTTTCTTTTTGTGATTGTTTCAAAAAAACATGTTTCGGAAGGAGTGGTCATCAAGAAGAAGATAAACAAGAAAGAAATTAGTTATGGAAACGCAAAGACTTTTTTACTAAATCGAAAAGAACGTCGAAGCCAATTTTAATTTTTGGTGCGTCCTTTAAACTTTTACCCCCGCAATGACGTTCCTGTTTCCTGGGATGTTGCCTGGATTGTTGCGCCTATTGTTCTGAGCAATAATCGCCCAAGCTGAAAAAAACGCTGCGAAAGCACTGAAACAGAACAAGGTGAAGAAAAACGCACTTTTTACAATTTTTCACAAAAAATTCCGCCATAATCGAAGAGATAAGACTGGGTCGTTGGCTTCCTTATGAACAAAGGCAAGACCTATAAAATGCACGAAAAAACCGCTTGCAAAGAGTGAACTAGAAAACAAGAGATTTTCGAAAACAAGATATTTCCCGAATTTCGTGTTCAAGTCAAAAATTGTGGTCTTGGGACGTTATCAGCGTGAAAGTAGAGATCAAGAGCTTCTATATGATATATAGATTGCTGAAACTGGGCTCGAAACAACGAAGAAAAGGGTGCCAGGGCCAAATGCCCTTCGTCCCGCGCTTGGGGTAGTGAGGTAGCGCGCAGCGCCGGAAACGCAGACGAGCAGCGGAGACAGACCAGAGCCAACGGAGCATTTGGCTCTGGTCGTAAATCTCCGCGGCGTCTGAATGAAACCCTGCAACATTATATGTCATTCTGATCGCCGTGACACAACGAGGAGCACTGACAACGTCACAAGCTGTGAAAATCACTCATTAACGAGATACCAGCATTCGTGCGCGACTCGCGATTCTCGCAAAGCTTGAGCGCAGTTTCTCGTTTTTATTTAACTCCAATAGCTTTCCTAAACTTCTGAAAGTTGATTTCGGCCAAATAACAGGTTAACTGAAAAATGTTGCCCTAAATTTTGGGGAAACTTTCACAAAAACCTTCTTTTTAGCGTAAAAAGGGCTATAAAAACGCAAATTCTTGGTTTCGCTGAGATAATCTAAAGATATTCTTCCCTAGGTTTTCATTCACATTCGTTCCGATATATTCAGAATAATAACATTTGGGGAGAAGCCCCGGATGACTTCTGTTTTTCTTTCAGGTGAAGGTTGTGTCCTCTCATGGCCCACAAAGTGAAGCTTACCAGAGTACCTGGATGCGAGATAATACAGATAATACAGATACCCTCGATATGTATCGAGGGTATCTGTATTTAGGGTATCCACATTTATCTGAGGACTGGGTCATGACTCACGGCTCGCCAAAATCTTCGTCAAGCGTGGCACCGAGTCATGTATCTGCCTTCATTTCCCACTCCCAATCCCTCGCCGATTTCAAGACTGAAGGGTTTTTATGTGCACTAGATTGGGTGCGGCGCAGCCGCGGTACATGTGTGTCTCCCATGGCCATTTCACTGTCTCAGTTAAGAGCTAGGAAAACTTTTAGCTTCTAGACGAGCATTCAGTTTTCTGCTCTAATGAATGCTCATACTTTACCCTTATCTAATCTTCTCATACTTGCTCAACTTTCCCTGGACTTCAGAATCAGTATGAACGCAGCCTAAGCAGCGTACTGCACGTGGCGCACGCTGCTTATGCCATATCTTCTGCCTCGGCGGCCTACACAGCGCAGTCTGGCCCAGCACTGTCCTCTTTTTCACGGGACGGCATTCCCTTTCTAAACAGACAGTTCGAAGTTAGTCATGTGTGAGCCCAATTTGGACTAATGTCATTCAAGCCTAGTATTAGGATGGCACATAAGTGATGCAACTTTTCATGTAACTTTTGTCATTTTATGTAACGCCTTCATCTTGCTATCATAAGGATTAAGATGTAAGCTGCAAATGCTGATATTTTTGCCGAATCGTCGTCGCAAGTAAGGATCACGGTAGGTTTATAATGGGAAATTTTCAGATTGCTTCAGATCTTGCGAAAGCTTGGTCTAGGGTGTTATTCGACATGCTGATCACAAATGATGATCGTGCTCAGTATGTCGAGTCAACCCGCTGTGCGAATTTTCGGCAATTTTGAGGTTTTGCAAGCTTAACTAGGGTAGACGCCCTATAAATTTGGAGCTTTCGATTCGTTAAACTTCTCGAGGGCGCCGATTATAATTTGATTTCAGACTTCATTTCTTTTATAGTGAGTTCGATAAGTCAACCTCTAGCAGTACGCTGCCCACAAATCCTCCTTGATGTATTTGATTCAGGTTGTGCACAGCTTCATTTCTGCTTAGAAACCGTAATCTTGGTTCTCAGTTTTTGAAATGCTTATAATTTTTCTTTTACTTCATCAAAACAAACGGTTTGCGGAGTCTTGTAGCTTATATCACATTTTGTAGAAAGCAAAACAGTGAGAGGGCTACGTTTGAATAGAAAAGTTATGGGAGAAGAAAACTTACATGTCGACCTAGTATAGTTAAAGATTACATTGCCTTGAATTGTGCTGCATCATAATCATTGTGTATCACTTACTGTTTCAGTTATAAGTTCTCAAGGTTGTAACAGCGCAGAAAGGACTAAAAGTATAAATCATAATATCTAGGTGACAATAGGGATTTTCAGATAATCTGCGGATGTCCTCCTCCGTAAAAAAAGCGGAAACGACTAGCAAATCGTAGCTGTTACGATTTATATAGCAGTCACTGGAGTGAAATGCAATAATGATTTTAACTATCTTGATGGTTTGGAAACACTTTAAATTTATGAGAGTTCTAAACCGTTCGTAGGATACCATGTTAACTGGTGGCAGAAGGCTGGATTCAAGGTTTGTTTAAGCTATTGCCGAGGTCTGCCGTTACTTAAAGACATCAATGATCAGGAAGTCGGAGACCAAATTTACCTCTGAATGACTACCTGCCTAGAAGTTCACTAGTTCTTTTCACATCAGCTCTTACTGTCACAGTTGATTATCTTCTTTATGAGAATTTTTTCTCTAATACTCACCAACAGTCTCATATCGATTTATCATCATCAGTCCTTCTGTCTTACCTCCCTCAGAAACTTTGCAAATTTAATTCATATTTTGTGCTATTTCATATATAAAACCTATCCTGTTTAAAGGCGTTTCTGCTGTTTATTTTACCTATTTTTTGTTGAATATCTTAACAACAAACCATCAACACTTTGATATTAGTGTGGTGTTTTTAATGTGCATGGAAATACTGCTCAGCTTCGAAGATTACATAACGCTAGTTGAAAAAAACAGTATTCTGAATTCATAGATTTACTTGGATATCATTTTGAAGTCCTTGAGGAGAGAATGATAGAGGCAAATAATGAAATCGAATTGCTGCCATTGCTTCAAGACTATCCTGTACTTGTGCTGTCTATGTAGATGCCTGCGATTTCAGATTTTTCTTTGATTTTGAGTCTACTTATCGTTTATACACTGTATACAAGCAGCTTCTGTATGACGCTAAAAGCGAACACGCCGTTAGTTGGCTTACATGTACCGTAGACTGCCCAGACTCAAATTTTAGCAATATTGCACGGCGTACGCAGGGTAACGCTGCGAATACTTGCTTCGGCGCAGTGATATGAGCTTGATCTCTAATGACTTCTATGTTGACCACATGGAAGGGAGACCAATTGCTTGCAATTGTAGCAATAAAACCTTACATGGCACCTCTCAAGATTTTGAAATTACCGTTGCTTAAGCGTGCACTTTCAGGCATTGCTGCACGTGACTTCCATTCGTGGGTGCCATCTTGCGGTGAAAACGAACACCTATAAATCCAGAGAACTTCGGCAGATAAGAAGGAAAGACATATAATCATCTCTTCAAAACAATTTTAATAATACACCTTCAGTTGAAAAGAACCAGTTTGAGTTTTGACCGTTTCCTTCTTAAATAGTTGAAGAAACGATCGTTGTGGACGCACTATGTCTAAAAACATGCTCATACTACTTCCCTTTTGTTGATCTCGTCTCTGCTGTACACTGATCTTAAATGAGCATTTGCTTTTATTTCTAAAAACCTTACTGGAGTTTTCCCTTGCGAACAGGCAAAAACTTTGTCCAGGTCCATTTACTCTTGATTCTCAGCCACTCTCTTTTTTGACTCGCTTTTTCAAGTACAGGATAGGCTGCTATCGTATGTGATACAGACGACCGCCCAGCTCAGTTTCACATTTTGATAAAGGATCCAGTGTATAACCGCAAGAGCATATTTATTACCCAGTGCGTCACCTCTGCTTCGCAGAGGTTCGCGCTAGTTCCACTATCAACAAGCTTTCCTCGTAGTCGCAAAATGATGGCTTTCAAACACGGCGCAATGCCGATCATTACGAATGAACTCTAAGCTGCTCAATCGAAAAGCTTTTGTAAAAGAGTTGACTTCGGGGACAAAAGTTTTTTCCAAAAGATTAAATGCGAGTTTAAATCAGTTGCTAGAGTTATAATGGCTTAATAGGCCATGAGAATGAAGGCAACCGTGAGTTACATCCCTAAGCAAAAATTTTCTCTATTTCTTGGATAAAACTTTGACAAATCGATTATCTACGCAATTATTCTCTTCGGCGCCTATCTTGCGTGAAAGTAGTTTTTTTGCTCACTGTTCGGGCCGAAGTGCATGGTTTGCCAATATATTTGTTGAACAAATCCACGACTTTGGAAAAAGTCTAATTACAGGCCCACTTTAATGCGCCAAAAGTCGCGTGGATCCGTTTGGCGCACAGTTTTATTCCACTTCTCGGATCGGCTTGTGCTTTTACACAGTTTGTCTACATGCTGATATGGTGCTATGACCAAAGTTCTCTAGATCAAGACCTTTGCTGTAACTTGCCTTACGATTTTCGCGACGACAAACTACACACAGACAACAGACAAATAGACGTAAACTCATTATTAAGTCATAGATTGTTATTTGATATTATTTATGCTGAGCAGTTTTGCTGGGAACGATGAGGAAAATCAAGCGATGTAAGGCACCCGCCATACTTGATCCTCTTGATCCGCTTAATCCACTTGATCCGCTTGATCCGCTTAATCCGCTTAATCCGCTTCGTGTAAAACGCGCGCACTGAGCGGTCTGTCATTTGGCGCCGCGTAGGTAAAAAGCCGTATGGTTAATCAAAATCGCTGTACGTGACGCCAGATGACAGACTGCCGAGTGCGCGCGTTTTACACGAAGCGGATTAAGCGGATCAAGCGGATCAAGTGGATTAAGCGGATCAAGAGGATCAAGTATGGCGGGTGCCTAAACGATGCGTGGATTTTCACCTTTATCTCTATTTCAATTTTTATCTCATGGAGACGAGAGCTTGAGCAACCTTCATTTTTGGAGCTTCTCTCTAAACTGTTAAACGCCTTAAAATCTTTTACATCGTTTAATTTTCACAAACAAAACTATGCAAAGTTTGTAGAATGCAGAGCTTTTGACGCTCGTTGCAATGTAGATACCTATACTTTTTTGTGATCTGCACATCATCTTTGCGCAGGGAGTTATCCTCTATCTCACTATACTTTTCGTTGAGAACTGCTGCTTTCCGATTAGGCAGGCGGTTGCTATGAAAGGAAAAGAAGACTTGAAATTTTTACTCCTTCTCATGGCATGCAACAGGGCAAGCTTTAAAACTACGTGTGGGATACCATTCGATAGAGCAATCAAGCTCTACGAAATAGCTTTATTGCTTTTGCAAAACACTCAAACCACTTCAAGTTTGAGGACAGTATCTAAAAAGTTTCGGGACCGAATCAAAAAAAACTTATTTCCGTCTAGAAAATTTCTAAGGACTCCCATTTTGCTCATAGACATACATCCCTCATCAAACATTCTTATACGCAGTCTGTAATCTTCTCTTGGCTAGTCAAAAAATAGAAAATTTTCGTGCTTCTGCCAATGTGATGTTGGCTCAGACAGTCGACGGCATACCTCCGGAGCAGAAATGGCCGAGCCGCGGGGTTTTCCCAGCTGGGGATTGCCACTCGTGCTCCGGAGCCCTCCCATTTGTGCTCCGGAGCCCTGCCATTTTGTGCTCCGGAGTCCTCCCATTTTGTGCTGCGGAAGGCTGCTGCGGCATATTGTAACTAGCCCTAATTAAGCTCCAAACCCCAATTTTGTCTCTAAACCCCACCCAAATTAGCCGAATACGATCCCCCGACCCGTAGGACTTCAGCGCGACCCTCAACCCCGTTCTTTACCCCCTCCCTCTCACCCCTAGCGTTTGTGGATAAAAGATAAAAGAATGAAGAGACAAGACATTTATTTCAAATTAACTGCAAACAATCTCCTGCAAATTGCAAAAGAAAATTTAGCAGCTACAAAACGAACAACACCGACAACAGTTGCCGGCAACCTATGGCTGTACCTAAGCGAAAACATAATCGAAGTAAGTGTAGTGAGTTAGATTGCTTGGAAAAACACAGCGCAAAACCTTTTGTCACAAAACCTTTGAGTGCTGATATCTGCATTGCAGCGCAAAACAATGAAGAAACTCGCACAGAATAGGTCTCGGTTGAGAAATGGGGTACACGATGTAATATGAGACAGACACCACAAAGCAATGATGATGCTACTGAAAGCCACCCCGCTCGCCCTGAGTGTACTGCTAGAGAAAACAGCGAAAGCAAACGTCTACCGTTTAGGAAATGAGATACTGACTAATCACCGTGTGATCTTCAGCTTACTGCTAATCTTTATGGAGATCAACCTGAATCGCTTCATATATCTGTCAAGAGCACACAATCATAACTTATAATAACGGGCTAAGGGTTGTTTACGTGTTTTTGTGTGTGTGTGTGTGTCTGTCCGTTACGAAATTCGTAGAGCGAATTCCAGCCAACCTCTTGAGCCCAAATTTTGCACGGTGCATGCTAGCAGCATGAAAGTCCGCTATGCAAAAGCACGAGCGGATCCGTTGACTAAATCCCTCAAAAACTGCGCTGCAAACGGATCCACTTGGCTTCTGAACAGCAAAATTGGGCCTGTACCACCACTTTTTGCAAAGTCATGGATATGATTAACAAGCTAATGTGCAAGCCATGGACTTTAGCCCAAAAAATTGAACTAAAGTTGATTACTTTACAAAAATGGCGCCGAGAAAAATCAGTTGCGTAAATGTTCAATTTGCCAAGATTTTACCTAATCATTTGGGAAGATTTTTGCACAGAGATGTAGCCCACGGTGATCATCGTCATTATAGCGACTATTAAACCATAAAAAGTCCAAAAATCGGTTCAAATTTGCATTTATCCTTCTCGGAAAAGTTTCATCCACGCGAAAATACCGATCTCACACAAAAAAGCTCTCGGAATGAGTATTTGTTTACAATTCATTCGTGATAGCCTGCATAGCGCGGTAAGTTTCAATGTCACTATTATGCGGGAATGAGCAAGGCATATAGAAAGTAGGGCCAGTGCGAGCCTCTGCGAAGCAGAGGCGACGCACTGGTAAACAGATAAATGAAGCGATTCAGGTTGATCTCCATAAAGATTGGCAATAGGATGCAATTTCAAAACTATCAATACTTATTTCCTTAACGATGACCACATCAAAATGTCCTCAGGTTTCATTTCATCGAAGACGCTGTTATTGACTTTAGAACTGCGAATAAGCGCTATAACAGATCATGTCGAATCCCTCAGAAATAGGACTGGAACTCTAAAACAAACATTACCTAAACGAAATCTCCTAGATTCAAAACACGCCCAAGATGAGTACTCGTTGAGGGCGTTGGGTGTCACACGTACCCACCTAGATCTTTGAAGATTATGTTCATGAATAGCAATTTCTAAACACGCGATTCATTCACAGCGTTCTTGATGACTTCATACAAGCCTAACATCCCATATTCATGAACAGCCAGTAACAGTACGCAATTGCGACTGAAACTCGGGCCCTGGCCAGACTTCGCTCAAAAGCGCCCAAAAACGCCCAATTTTCTCTAATGCCTCTTCACCTTTTCGTGTGAAGAGTGAGGAGAGGTTAGAGAAGTTTGGACGCTTTTGAGCGCTTTTGTGCAAAGTCTGGCTAGGCCTCAAACTTTCTTTCGAAGTTATCAACCGTTTACAAATCGAGGGCTAGAGTTCGAGAAGATTTCGGTCAACCACAAAAATGATTCCCGCCAGATTGTTGTACTAAAAACAAAAATGAATGGAATAACTCTGAGAAAGCATAAACAATCCCGAACTGCTTGCATATCGGCCATTTGAAGGTCGTTTGAATCGATAACAATAATCA
Organism: Cylicocyclus nassatus; assembly: GCA_958299035.1. Classification (NCBI taxonomy): domain Eukaryota; kingdom Metazoa; phylum Nematoda; class Chromadorea; order Rhabditida; family Strongylidae; genus Cylicocyclus; species Cylicocyclus nassatus. The sequence continues at coordinate 73,886,907 of CATQJL010000223.1, read as the reverse complement.
CAACGGGAGCCGAGGACAAATTGCGATTTGACTCATATTAACCTCCTGCTGGGCTACTTTCTTCCGCTCACAGACAATGTTGTCATTGAAATGAATGAGATTAGCGCACTTCAGCACACACCAGTAATGTGAGGGATGCAGTTTTCCATAGTGCAAAGCCTGAAGTGCAAGTTAGGATGGTTCTAAAATTCCCTTCCATTCAACTGGATTGGCGGCTGGAGAGCATTGGGCTTCGCGGTCTAATCAAGGTTTTAGGGAATGATCAGAGAGCAGGCTCGCGCGAGAGACGCAGACTGCCATCGCCTGTGCAAGCGGTCCCTTTTCAGCCGCCAATCTCACGAAAACAGTAGAAGAAGTTTAACGAAACTGGTTGTGCCCAAGAGAAAATTGAAACAAGTGACCTGTTCAATCACGTTCAGAGAATCCTTCATACACAATACCTGAAACCCAGTCATACACAATGACCGGGTTTCAGGTATGAAAGGAAGGCCCACATCAACCTCACAGAACGTCGCATTTTTCAAACGACATCATGGACGGCAGATTGCGAAGCACGCTGCATACGACGCCTTTCGAACCCATACCTAAGCTGGGTCGCATAGCAGTATTGCATTTGCATGTATTTTCCGTGTGAATCCTTTCCGATGGCCCAAACAGCAGACGCTTCCAAATACCGCTAAATCCACTAAAAAAGTAAGCTTTCTGACTGAAACGGGAAGAAAACTTCATTTGGACTTCACTCGGATTATATGCTTTTTGTTTCGAAAATCCAGAATTAATCACAAAAACCACTCCATCAATAGTCAACGTTGTCTCAGCAAGTCGAAAAGAGCCAAACACTGAAAGTGATTGAGTGCATCGCACGAAAATCTGAAACATAAACCTGAAAACGAGGAATTTACAACAACATAAACGCCAACGCGACGAAGAGCAACGCGGAAAAGAAAAAGAACGGTAAAGAAACGCGGAAAAACAACAAAAAGTCAAAAACGAGGGCAGCTATTTTCGAAAATGCTAAGCTACGTATCACAGCAAATTGGCTGCGTACCTATTGTGCTCCGGAGACCTCCCATTTTCTGCTCCGGGGCCCTCCCATTTGTGCTCCGGAGACCTCCCATTTGTGCTCCGGAGCCCTGCCATTTTCTGCTCCGGAGGTGTCGCAAATTTGGCGCACTCGCGGCGGGCAAATCTCTCCTCCGCGGCTCTCCCAAATCTGGCGTACCTCCGGAGCAGATCCGGAGAAGGGTCCCATTCGCCTGCTTGTGACGTCACCGTGACCTACAAGAAGGGACCGCCCTCTCGCCCCGCTCTCACTGGTCAATTGGGTCCTCCGCGGCTCTGCCAGATTTCGACTGTCCGCCGCGACTACGGCACCGACTGTCTGAGGGGCTGTGGAACGAATGCCGCCAGTTTGAGATGCCATTCGAGGGCAACTGATATCTTTGCAGTGTTGTTGCATTTCGTCCCAAGACCAGTAGCCCGCAAAGGCGGCCCCAACTGGCGGCTTTCGTTTCCCTACCCGGATGTCCCGCGTAACTAATTCTATTCTACTCAGCTTTGAAGTATAACCGTAGGTTTCAGCTTTCTGCAATAGTTAGTTCTGGAGAAAAATCGAATTTAGCTTACTTTTGTCCTTCAAATTTCCTGAAGAAGGCTGAAACTGTATGGTTGTACTGCTCAAGCAAGCTAACTATAATAGTATAGAAATACCTTCGCAGGAACGAGCATCGCTTTGGCAGAAGAAAAGCTTTAACTTTGCGACGTCTAGAAAAGAAGTACAGTCTGTCCCAATCGAGATCAGGCCGAATCTTCAGCTAGATTCGCGCGCACGAAAAGCCACTAATTCGCGGTGCATACGCGCACTGTCGGAGAGTGTGAAGCGATTGAAGAGAGAGCATGCAAGCAGGCTGTAAGCGTGACGCAAAACCCTTGCGAAGCGGACTCCCGCCATGCCAATTTTGGCCTGATCGGGAATGGGGCAGACTGTGGTTACAACAACGGCGCATATGAATGTTTGATAAGGGAGGTATGTTTGTGAGCAAGTTGGGGGTCCGCGGAAAGTTAGACGAAGAAATCTTTTTTGATTCTTTTGGTCATATAAAAGTTTTTAGATTCCATCTTCAAACTCCACATGAATATGATTTGGTGCAAAAGCAGTAATTCCGTTTTGTAGAGCTAGATTTACTCTATCGAATGATAAGCCAAACACGCAAATTTGCCTTGTTGCGATGTCATGACAAGCAAACAAAAAACGACATTCTTTTCTTCCAACCTGATACTTTGGCAGGTAATTGGATTGAATTTATCCCACAATCAAACTAAGCTCATCTTTAGCTAGATATTTCTGTTCACTAAACCAATACCAATTTTTACGAAAGCATCAGCTTAGGTTTTTAGCTCACATACAGCTTTCATTGCAATAGAAATCAGTGAGAAATAACCCCACCAAGCAGTGACTTCGCTTGTTGAAAAACTGGCTACAAATTGGATTAGTAGCGCGGACTACGAGAACCCACCTGACAACCTTGATGTGTACGTAATCGTTCCTTGTCTGCACCAGCACCTTGTTGCCTTTTTCCATTACAAGATTTTCAAAAATTTTTGATCATACTCGAGTGAATATGGATGAAATTCAAGAAAAGCTTCTTATCTCCTTGTAGCATTTGCAGTGAACAGTGACGCAATAAGCGAAACGTACTCGTCAAGGTCACACTGGGTCATGTCACTTCTTGCATTAAATGTCCGTCATCATTGATATTCTTCTCTTGTCGCAATTTATCGTGCAAGCGTGCAGGCGTCTACAGTGCAACTACTAAAAAATCTGCACTTTATTTATGGACTTCTTGTCGATTTGATTTGTTTTTGGCTGAGATCACAGGTTTAACAGAAGTTTTCTCCACCTAAGAGCCTAACAACAATAGACTAGATCAACTTATGTCAAAATTGCTTTTTCTGGTTCACAGTCAATTGTCACATACGGTTCTTCAACTATTTACGAATAACGCAACATCTGGTCAAGGTTGAAAATATTTGCAAACAGAACATGGCTAGCGATTAGCACCGCCCACATTCCGTGTCGCATTAGCGGTTGTGAGATGTATTGTCTCTTCAATTATCAATTCGTATCGTCAAAGATGTCCAGACACTCGATTATATTGATTTGTTGTTACTTGGACGTGCACTATCTCTGTGAATTCATTATTTTATCTTATAAGATTGGTCTCATCCTTATGTTGAAATCAACAACGGATAGTAGGCAAGGTTGTAGGTATTTTTCCAGTCTTGAATGTATTCACATACATTGTCACTAGTAAATGTCCGAAATCTCTTCGGGAGAAGAGCGAAGGAGACAGAAACCCTTTTGAATGTAGGGGTTGGTTAGTTGCGCTTTCCGATAATTCTTTGGAATGCTTTCCGAATTTTGCTCGGCTTATAAAGTATACAACTAACAAAGCATTGTTCACGCAGCTAAATTAATTTTATGATTAAATTCCTTTCTCGCGGTCCACCTTTGGTATTTACTTTTGTGGGAAAAATAAACGCAGAGTCTGCCATATTCTGTCAAATGGTTTCTTGAAACAAAAATCCGATTTTTGTCGTAATTGCATGCTTTTGTAGTTATAATAGTATAACGACCATGTTTCATATGAATGCTTGATTGTCATCTTGTGTAGCATTTGCACGTTTGTCAAACTCAGAGACACCAGCAGACTCTTTTGGTTCCCATGAAATTGATTTAGTGGAAAAATGAAGAGACTACTTGGAAGTCCTTGAATGTAAGAATTTTCCAGTTTTTTTTTGTCACAGTCGGAATAGACTTTGTCGGCAACGTAACGGATTTGCTATAGTCAGGCCCATCATCCTTTATTTTTCAAAGCTAACTGAATTGTATTGCATCTTGAAGCCTGATATTCGCTTCACCAGACCGTAACTAATGCGTGTGCGCTCTTGCGAGATCTCGATAATTGATTGCCATCACCATCTCATTTCCTATGAGACCTCTTTAGCCTATCGAGTGCCTCATTTAAATCTTGATTATCTTATTAAGTGCCAACCTCTCGACTTTACATCGTAGGTGCCTTTTTTCATGGACTTATGCCGAGTCGAGTGAGGATGACTAAACAGAAATATACACTTCAACCGCGGTCATTTATCACTTTGAACCGGATACAATTTGCGCGAGCGCAGAGATGCGTATGAAGAGCGACTGCTAATAATTTAACCCATTTACTAGACTGTTTACTTCCGTTGCTGGCTATCTAATCACACTCATTATGATCTTCATGCCTAATTATTGATTTTTTTCATTTAATCTAATTCTTTTCATTTTCTCATTTCTGTTCTTCAGATTTCCGTCAGTACTGATCATATCATACTACCACCCCCGAAATATAAAATTTGTTCCATTCACAACCTGTCTGAAAAATTAATCCTCTCCACGGATAGAACGTCCGAACAGCGTCGACGAATTAGGGGCATACGATTGGAGCACGAACATGAATACTTAGTCCTAACATCTTGTTTGTACATTGATTTGATAATCGTTTAATGGGGTTTAGGCCCTTAACCTAGTAAGTTACGCAGTAAAATTACGACTTTTCAATGGTATATCTTTTTTCGACGGACACGAGTGATTATTTCTCTCTATCATACATCGCGAGCTGTCAAAAACTCAAGGCAATAATATATCGAGTTTTGAGTAACTTGCACTCACATTGCTCCAAAAAGAAGATTAGTTGTCTCCTGTCTCAGATAACATTAATACATGTAAGCTTCTAATACAAGTATTAGGTACTCAGTACAAGTAAGGATCTCAATCTCGAGTTAGAATGTTGTTGCAGATTTGGACATTATTTCTAATGTATACATATACAGTCTCCCTTAATCAACTAACATCTCCACTGTATCTTGTCTTTCATGTATCTGTAATGTTCTTTCAAATAGCAACGTTTCCTCTCTCTTATTCTTGATTGTTTATCACGACGGAAAATGCGACTCAATCTTTCTCATCTAATTTTGACACCTTATTCTTGCTCAACGTTCTTTTTGTTTTGAACGTTTTGTAGACAACAAACATCTCATTATCATCCTTACGTCCTTACGTAACTACTACGGTAATTGTACTATGCTTCCTACTATGTGCCGTGCGGCAAAATTGGGTCACCCTTTTAGATTTTTTGTAAGGTCATGACTTACTTAGCAAACAAATGTGCAAGCTATGGACTATAGCCCAAGATATGACCGAAAAGTATAATTTTTGCCAAAACACGCGTCAATTTTTCGTTTTTGAGTTTCACCAAAGCAAAAGATTTTAGCTCAAAGATGCAATTCCTCAGCAATCGACAGAGTGCCATAAATTCCGTGTATTTTGACTATCAATCGCAATAAGTCACACAACTCCACCTTTCTGATTAGCTTTCATGTTACCTTTCGAGGAACAAACTAGAAAAGCGCCACAAGAAGGGGAGTGGGGCTGCAAGAAGGCGCTCATGCTTTTGCATCAGCTTTAATCACCTTGAGTATGGACCCAAAATGCAAAAGCTCTAGTTGCCAAAAAAAACTGAAAAGAATTTGACGTTGTTCAATGTTCTCTACGGAACCCTCACTCGCTCATGATATACACTCCACGTCAACCATTCGTATATACTGTTGTTCTATTTTTTCCTTGGCTTAGAATCGATAATTCTTATGCTTTGCCAAAGTGATGCTGTGTTGTTTCCACATAGGTGTTTGTATGCTACAGACCTGTAGAAGCACAACCGAAAATATCTTGCTTCCTTTAAGCCCTAATTTTGGGAAATATCTTATCTGTAATGTCTTGACTTCTAGCATTAACAAGTACTCAAGTATACCATCTTCGTTTTTGTTCATATGGATTTTGATGTGAAACAACGAGTAGAATGCTAAACTTCATAACTCTCGAGAGTTAATGCTTGTGGAAAGTTTAGTCGTGCTTTATATGTTTGTACCCACTCGGGAACAGCACAGAATCACTTTAGGAAAAGGTATAAAAAATATCACTTTCTTGGTTTCTAGCAAGAACAAGAACTAGCATCGGTACGTATGAATTTCTGCTGTAAGATGTATACGTACGATCGAGTGAGAGATTCATAGAAATACGGACGCCGGTAAGTATGGGCGTTACAACATGCGATATATCTTTTTCCTGAGATATTCTATCATGGCGGCTAATATGCCTCTAGCTTATGGACAGTCTTTATATCACCATAAGTGACAATCACACAAGCTGAAGTCTTCTGTTGCAAGGGGGACTCTGGAGTCTACTTCCTCTTGGAAGGCGCTGCGGCGCGTTAAGTCAACACCATGTTTATAGTACCATGTCTTATTTTGAAGAGGAGAATTTTTGCTGTTACGCATTGCGTTATTCCTCGGATTGTACTTTACAGAACCTCATATTTTAGAGTCTGCTCAATTTGTGATCGGAATACTTTCACGAATCCGCAATGGTACATTCTTCACATAGCTTTTTTTGACGCATCAGCTTCAAAATAAGCTGCTGAGGTCTGCATTCATGCGCAGGAACCCACCCTTGTAGGAGTAACACTAACAAATGCTTTTGTTTTTGGTATGCAAGAATAATTTCACAGCATTTCGTTTTATAGAAAAGGTTGTCAAACGAAAGATATGACGCCCACAGCCACCCTGTATACCGAACAAAACATCAATTTTTCAATTTTTTGGGCAATCAGTGGTTGATTGACCAACGAACCCAGTGGGTTCCGGAACCTATTGGATAGGTTAACCCACGGGCGTATACTTGAAACTAGTGGGGTTTGGAATCCAGTGAGCTAAGTTGACCAGTGGGTTCCGGAATCCGCAAAACCCACTTAATCGGTATTTAACATTTGATTCAACTGGCTTGGCACCATTAGGGCGGGGTTTTGTGAGCTAATGGAGGCCGCTCGCGCCCGCGACGCACCTGCGTCTCTCTCGCGCGAGTGCTCTCTGATCACTAACTAGCCTTAATTAGGTCACGAAGCCCCGCCTATGCCGATGCCAAGCCAGTTGAATCAAATGGTACAGGCGAAGTGTCGCGAACTCAAAAGTTGAGCATATCGGTATTCACATCTTCAGTTCCTGTGGGTTGAGCCAGACTGACACTTGCATAAAGATAAGGGGCGTGTTCCATGCAGTTTGGCCCGCGTCTGTGGGTCTCAGCACTTTGCGAACCCAGGCGTGGTACAAATCTCGCAATAGGTTACATATGAGTTCAGTCCAGGGCCCGGCACAGATGGTTCGGGGTCAAGCTGGACTTCGTTTTTGAGGTCAGAAGCAACGGAGATATCGTTTTTATAAAGTCCTGGGCGAAGCACCGAAAAAAACTACAAACATGTCAGGTTTTACAAGTTGAACGTGTTCTTTCGCAAGCGCGCGAATTTCAAACGCAAGACTCAAACAAACAAATGGCTTGTTTACAGCGCGCAAACAATCACATGACACCAAATTGGGGCTATGTGTATACAATATTACTCCAAACCATATTATGTAAAAAGTTTCAAAAACTTATGTGTCCTAATACCCGTTCCCGTTCGTTAATTTGTTGGTTTCTAGACCAACACCAAACCAACTGGGTTGGTTCGAAGCACAAATTTCGGAAAGCTCATATAAGTTTTGGACCTTTTTAATATAGACGAAGAGAACGCTCCAAAATCTATCATATAGCGAAAAAAGCGAATCAAACTACTGCTTCTCCTCTTTTTTGAGCCAAAAAATAGTGTAAACCAAAGCATTGATGGATATCGCGCCCCAGTCACATGCGGTGTCCTTTGAAATATGTGGTAAAAAATGCATCGCCAGATTGTTGAGGCCACAGATTTGGTTGCCCTAACAGGTTTTCAACGTTTTGATTAAATTGGTGCCATACTCAGGAATTGAATTACTCAGAATGCTCTTTTTTTGCTTTTTGTTATGATAGGTTCCTCAAACTCGTTTTCGCTTTTTTATCGATATGTTTTGTTATGCTGACTGAACAGGGTTTCCCTTCTGACTTTTACGTCAAAAGGGACTTTGTAAATCTTCGCGAATTCATAAGGGACTTCGTTCCCAAAAATCCTCCAAACCAACGCGTGCCGGGCCCTGGTCCAGTCCCTTTGCTGAGTATTGAGAGTGTTGGAAGACTTTTGTGAGCAGTGATGGTAACTATAAGCAATACTATGCACTGGAACCACTTGACAACTGTTAAGATTTCAAAAAACCTCTTAAAACTTGGAAATAATATTAGGTCGTCCCGAAAGTTGCGCACGATTTTCAAAAATTTGTAACTTTGCGCTATTTCAACGGATTTGCTTGCCTGCAATTTCATTAAAAAGAATAAGTCTTCCGCTTTCAAACGCTGTTTTGCGGAGCTTCTGCTTCACATTGGGTGCGGAGATAAAAATGGAAAACTAAGACCATATAAGCTTTGACCATTTTAAGTTAGGTCGCCAAAAATCGGGAACGCTGCAGAAAAATCTGAAATCGTCAGTACATAAGTTTTTTGACATACCCTTTACATCTGTGAAAAAATTGTGCTGTTTGGACGTCTCTATGAGAAGTTATGATTTTTGCGAAAATTGACGAATTAATTAATTCTGGCTTTTTCCATAAAACTCGATCATCATAACTTCTCACAGAAACGTCCAAACAACACAAACTTTTCACAGTTGCAAAGAGTAGGCCAAAAAAGCATATGTATTGACGATTTCAGATTTTTCTGCAGCGTTCCCGATTTTTGGCGACCTAACTTAAAAAGGTCAAAACTTATATGGTCTTAGTTTTCCATTTTTATCTCCGCACCCAATGTGAAGCAGAAGCTCCGCAAAACAGCGTTTGAAAGCGAAAGACCTATTCTTTCTAACGAAATTACAGGCAAGCAAATCCGTTGAAACAGCGCAAAGTTACAAATTTTTGAAAATCGTGCGCAAGAACTTTCGGGACGACCTAATATTTTCAGATATCGCAAGCCGAATTGGTGCCAATTACAATTTGGCAATCTCAGAAAAGTCACAAGTTTTTGATTATAAAAAAATCATGGCGTCATTCTGTGAAGTGCTTGAGCATCTTTCGATGTTTGCTAATGCTATCTCGGAGTTTTTCATATACCACCGCAACTACAGAAAAAACCCCATTAGAAAGCTGAAAGTCTGTCTGAGTTTGTGCCTATGTATTTAATATGTCCGTTTGCTTCGCAGATTATCAAAAATTTTCTATCCAATAAAGTCAGCAAATAACCCTCTGAGAGAATAGTGTAATTTTGACAAGATTTAATCAGAATTATTGTTCGTTCCCACGGAGTGAAACATGACAGAGAGGAGAAGATAAATAAGTGACTGTGGTAGTCACAAACTTGTACAGGCCTTGTAGGGTCAGTTGCCCGCGTAGCTATGAACACTAACGCGCGGAGCTACTGGAAACGTTTCCGAAGCGCTACAAGGTTGTGACAAGCGACAATGAGCACTCCTTTTATATAGATTTTTTAGACTTTTGAAGAAGTTTTTTGTCAAAGCATACATGACAATGTTGAAAACAACACGGAATCTGATGGAAAAATTTACCAAACTTTGTTTGTCTCATTACGATGACAGTCACATGAATATTCTATGCTTTCACACTTCATTATAAAGTCGTAGCGACTGGCGATCGCCCGTCGCCATGCTATACTCCTCGAGGAGTATAGCGCCTGCCTTAGTCCACGCGGTGCGATAAGATATCGCATTCGCGAATCCATTCATTTCATACAAAATTCTTCAGCAAACCTTTCTCCAACTTGCCTCAACCTGTTTACTCACTCTTGCAAACTCATTTCTACCAAGTGGTCGGCATCTAACTAGGGCTGACCTAACGTTACGATGACAGTCACATGAATATTCTATGCTTTCACACTTCATTATGCATCTAAAAATGTCATTTGTTATCGATAATCATGCATCGAAAACATCTTCAAGAATAGAATTCACATAATATCCGGGCCTTCGCTTCTCAAGACTTCTATGGATCTGCTTCAAGTCAAATTCGTATGTAGAGCTTTCTGGGGAAAGCAAACTTTGGCTAGACTTGCACTGCAATCTGTGAAGCAAAATGCTTATCTCGTAGGAAACCTTGCCCTACAACCCAAAGGGTTCTTTGAATCGGAAAACTACGAGTCGCAAAGGATGACTTCGAAAAATATTCTACTTTAACTCGTCTTTGTCTTTCAGCATTAATGTTTATATCTCCAAGTAGTTGAATGTATGGACTATTGCTAGTAAAAAATTTTTCACAAAATTTTTCTTGCTAGCTAGCGGCATTTCAGTATCTTGCCTACAATCTCAAAATCGCGTTTGAAGTGCCGTCTTTGAGGTTCGGTTCTATGAGAGCAGTCGAAAGATAGCTTCTGAGTAATTATATCAAAACGCAAATCTTTCTTATTCTCAAATACAAATCATGAGTATAGTTTTGGTTGATGATTTGAAGAGTTAACAAACTTTATTCGCTTTACATAGGAATATTCGCATCGACCTGATATTTGGAAGCATTTGAGTTTGTTAGGGAATATTTTGGTGAATTTAACTTTCTTCCATGATTTTTATAGCGTTTGTATGAGTTTAGAAAGAAACACTTAATTCAGAACTTCATAAAACACAGGAATTTTTCCACTCACTTGTTACCTTAGAATGAGCTGAGGAACACATTCTCAAAAAATTGCCATCAAAAATATGCAAAAAGGTCAGAAATAAGCTTAGTCCCAGCTCGCCTTGCTGCTGGAAGTAAAATGGGCTTTCAAGTCCATTTAAAATGGAGGTAAATCCCATTTTGCCCCATTCTAAATGGACTTTTCGCATGATTCTTTTGCAAGCGAGAGCTCAAGTAGGGTTGAATCATTTTCATCACACCGCTTTGCCTCGTGGGTGCGATGAGATAAAAATTTTTGGATAACGCTAGCGAAAGTAGATTCCGACCATCTATCGCGAACGAATAAAATGGAGTTTTGAAGTCCATTTTCCTCCATTATGGACTTTCGTGGATATCATTCCTGAACAGAATACGAATCCTAGTGGATAACTTCCTCCTTGTGAGTGATGTTTGTGGGAGGCACAAACACTTAGGCGAATAACATGAAAAAAAGAGGTTAGGATTTACTCCTAATTCTGTAGTTTGGAGGTTCGAGATGTGATTCCTAGTTTGAGCAAAGAAGTCGTCTTTCTGCGCTCAGTACAAAGTAGTCCTTTGTATTGAATGCAAAAAAAATTAGCTAATTCGCTTTTGAAATAAACTACTCATGTTCAAAAGGGCTTTACTAGGCTCGCTTTTTAAGCGATTCTTCTTTTATACAGTCGGCATTCTCAATTTTGGAACATGTGCGATGTTTAGGTTGCCGCATTCGAATGGAGATCACTGCATCTTTTTGCTTTCATACATGATAGGAGCCACTCAGTTCCAAAAATTGTTTACGTTGCGAGCGGAAACTAGATTAGTCTCCAATGAAGAACTGAAGCTCCAAAAAAACTGGGAGTCTCTTTTATTGGAAATCCATCAATGGTTAAAAAAAACTTTGCAAATAGTTTCAATTCAGATTTTTGTAAAACGCAAGTAAAGTTTTCAGATGCTTCAATATATACAAAATCAAAATAGCGAACGGTTTGAACAATGTCCAATAATGTTTTTGCACTTTTTTCAAGCCTAAAAGAAATTATAAGTCGATATTTTCAAGAGGCGTCGAAAGATTCGAAGCACAAGCCAAAAAGCTAATTCGAACAGCATCTTCAAGGTCACAAGATAACTTTTACTGCAGTAGAACATAACAACAAAGCGTAATGTCGTCTTCAATATCCTCTACGGCATGCGCCAAGCTTATTCTACTTTATACCAAAGGCAATTGAACGCCAAAAACGGAAGATTTTTCCGAACTACCAAAGTTCATTCGTGCTACTGCACATGTTCAGCCTTTCATTAAGAAGATAGGAAACTTAACAATTCTATAATTGCTTTTCAGCACGCGTTAATCTTGTAGTAGCTATTACAGGATCGGCCTTTCTTGTCAATATAGATGTTTGGAAGTTCTGAAATTATTATAAGTTTTTTGAAATCCCAAGGGCATCCTGTTTTACCCATTGCAGGACGCCTTTGGGGACTTCACGTTCTTCAACTCTAGCCAGTTAATGGCCTTTTTCCATACAAGAATCTTTCACCACCCACTATTCCTGTAGTCATGTCTTGAGGAAAAAGAAAAATTTATCTGCCTCAAGTCTAACTCTATTTGTTACACGTATAGCACTACTTTCCTAGACCATCAATTGTTGTTCTTTGCTTTTTACTGCTTTGTCTCATTTTCCTGATGAAGAAACACTTTTCGCTCTTACTTTGTACAACTTATCCCTTTTTTAAAATCTCAACTTTTTTCCAGGGATACAACCAGCTTTTGTCCGTAGACTAGCTGGTCCTCACACTGAATCTCAATCTGAAAAACCAATAAAATTTCTTGATCGGTCTTTGATGCAATGGCATTTCTCATTTAAATCATCTGACTGATAGAATGATTAGAAAAATGAACAGTGGACATAAGGGGCCATAGTAATCTCCATGGACGTGGCAAACGAGACCGCAATCTAAGTTTGAGCTCAGTTTCATCCTGTAAGTCATTGATCTATTTGCCAGCAATCTTCATATCACAAGTTGCGAGTATAACGCGAGCTGATACGTCACGTCTAAGACCGATACGTGGTATAAAGATCGCCGACAAATAGATCAAAAGTTTGCGAAATGAAACTGAGTTCGAGCTTAGATTGCGACCTTGTACGTCACATTCATGGAGATTACTACAGCCCAAGTTGTCATGAATCAGTATGGATAACATTCAATTATTTTTAAGTAAAAGTATCAATCTAGCATGCACACCTCAGGCTTCAGCCATTGATCAGCATAAGGAATTAATCATCACCTCAACTTGGCTATGTCCATTCCCGACTCTCGGGGAAATGTCAGCACTGTTAAAGCTACGCTGAATCGATTGAAAGCAGAATGCAAGCAGATATGGAAAGACTTGCGCAACAAAGAACGTAAGGCTAATGTGCTAAACAACAATGCAGGTGCAACCTCAGTTTTATTACAGAGATGCAGTTTTTCTGGCCGCTAAACACCCCCCTTGAGGTGCATGAGCTAGTTGGTCCCGAAAGGCAACTGTTTTTTTTATTAAACATTTCTTGCCATCAATCTATCTAGTGATTGCAGGTTTGATGCCTCTTCACCAAGATATCAAATGCCATTCTTCTGGACAAGTACCGGTGTTCCAGCTACTCCTTCCTGGTAACTTTGGTTCTGCTTTATACATGATATCCTTATAGCTTGCAGCAATCCTTTAATGTAAGATATTTTCTTGTTTTAGGGCAATGCTTGTTTGTCTCATTGAGTGTGCCTTTGGATTGTTTGGCTATTCCCTGAATGTGTTACACTTTCTGTTGAATATATTCACTTGCGAAGACAAGCGCTTGCCTGGGTTTATCTTCTTCGTCACCGTTGCGCAGTATTCAATCTTTTATTCCTTCAAGGTGGGTAGCATCCTCAAAAATGTCGATAAATCTACAATGATGATGAATGCTTGCAATGACAATTTCTTCAATTTGCGGGTTCTTCCATGACAGAATCAAAGACAAAGATTTCTAATCTTCCATGTGATGCACTTTTAATCGCAGTGACCATTTGGAATATGATTTACTACAGACGCGGCATAAATGCTTTCCGCAGATCTTTCTATCAATATCGTTCTCAGGACCGCCTTTTGGGAGAGGGGTTGGAGAGGAACTCTCAAAAACCCCTCTCCCAAAAGGAAAAAAACTTATTTCGAATAAAGTGCGCATTAGCCACTCACTCCCAAACAATTTTTGGGATGCCTTCCTAAGTTTTTGCGGGCCCATAATTCCGAAAGTTTGGAAAAAAGCGGGCATGGCGGCTTCGATTTTTAGACACTAAAAATGTTTTAATCATTCACAAGAATGAAAAGTCACTTGCACACCTTTATAACTCATGTATCTTGATAATTTCGCGGCAGACGCCTGGGTCTGCCACTGCTTTCTAATCCCAAAGCGCTCTTTTAACCAAAAAATGAACCTCGTAAAGGGGGCGCGAATGCGCGGCTGCCTCGAATTTGACTATCCCACTTTTTCTACGGCTTTTATGCACGCCGCCATTTTAGTCGTTCATTACTATTACACATCAGACTAAAACGCACGTTTTCGTTGTGTCGTGGAAAAGTCTGTAACGTGTATACTAGATGATGACGCAATAGAAACTTCAGTTGAGAGTGGTCACAAACACGAGCGATCGTTATGAGCCCTATGACTAAAGGAATCATGTTTACCTAAGTCCTGCAGCTTCTCAGGCAGTGGATTCTTTCCGTCCAGAGTTGCCCTACCTGTTGCTGATACAGCCAGCACAGTAACCTATAGTCGTATCGAATTGAAATTTTTATCGAATGAACGAATATCGAATAATCGATTTTTGAAAAACTTTCGGATAAAGAATATTATTCTATTTCCGACTCATATTATTCGAATTCGAATACTCGAATACGGGCATATCCAAAATTCGAATTTTTGATTATTCGAAAACCGGACTTGATTGTAACTTGACTATTCGAATAAACGAATAAATGGATATAATCGGATATTCGAATGCAATACTCTAATATTCGCATGCAATATTCGAATATTCAAACGCATTAGTCGAATATTCGAATATTCGAATGACCGTCTTTTGTAAGTCCTCGAGTATCCGAATATTCGGATACGTTATTAATATTTTTCCGAATCGTTGAATGAATGAATTATTCGAATAAGGACCTTTTTCATTTTCGATTACTCAAATAATCGAATGATCGGACTTTCTTCAATATATGACTATCCGAATATTCGAATAGTTCAATATTTCGAATAAATAGTTCGAATACAAATATTCGGTCCCGACCAGGGCTCGGCACGAGCTGGCACCAGATAATTTTCAAAACGAAGTCCTGTTTGATCTTGAAATGTACGAATTCCCCCTTGACCTGTTTTAAAGACACTTCATTATTTTCATATTATGTAAAAGTATGTAATAGGGTTTTCATGCATGCTGTTTTCATAGAACAACTTCTCAGCTTTCTGAGCTTTTCAAGTGGTAGAATCACATCTTGAAAAGCAGAAAAAGCCGATTTTTCGACTGCGGAGCAAACCGAGTAATTTTCAGATGGTCACAAAACGCTGAAGAAAAACATTATGAGATTGTTTCCTCTCTGTATGTAAACTTTTACGGTGTAGATACATTTTATGTAAAAAAACTATGAAAACTTATGTGAGCAGAGTGTCGGTGCCAGCTTAGCTGGCACCCAGCTGGCATGGTGCCAACTAATTCAAGAAAAAGTTCAGCACATCTTTCATTCACATAAGTTTTCATAAATTTTTCGGGCCATAGTTCGGGTCCCTCAACGCGCATGCACACACCAAATTTGGTGGCATACTATCGCGTTTTGGCTGAAAACAACGTCTTTGTTTGTTTGATGGACAGCATGCCGGTGGCATTTTTGCGGCTCTGCTTCACCCCGGACCCTGGAAAAACGATATCCTCTTCGCTTTTCGCCCTAAAAACGATAACCAGCTTGGCTCGGTGCCAGCTGTGCTGAGCCCTGGTCCCGACTATAGTATTGCCGCGGTTTCGATGATTTCGATCAATACCTGAGTCATACGCTTGGCCAGGAAAGAGGTCCACTATAGCCCCGCCCCCAACAAAATACACCTTGTATCAACCGAAATTGTCATCGTTATCCTGGTAGCGCTATGCCGCTACCGATACAGCACAACGTCTCGGCGCTGTCTCAGAGGTGGCGCAGCTTGGGCAACTTTGAAAACCTTGGACGCATCACTGTTGTAGTCAAATTACCTTCGCCGTTCTTCCGAATTTGTCTTGGGTGACATGCTTTAGCATGTCTAAATTTGTATTGACCAGCACGCAGTCGTTTAGGAGTGCCAGTGGTGAAGTGTTCCTTAGGCCCGTATGCACGTACATCCCCGCTGAGGAAGGGAGGGGATCTGAGATGGGATGCGTCAAATCTCGCTACTCTGCGTTTCTTTTTCTTCTTCCTCTATTGCTTTAAAGGTTCTCATACAATTATACCTGCGCATGATGTATGTCAGATTATTTCCAAGAGTACAAGAGTTTTTTGCCACTTTGTATGATTCTTTGGATCCCCAGGGGACTCAAGGGATCACCTCTTATTTTAAAAGGGATTTATCTTCCTGATAAATCAATAAACACGCTGCAAACTTGTACTGAGGAATTACTAGGACATAGCTAAGCATATTTTGGCAGGAGAAATCAAATCTGAAAATTATTAATTTTTCGATAATCCCTAGCTCGCGAGCAGTGGTTCATCGAAAATTCTGATATCTTGAGATTTTACTTATTTCTACTACAAACATGTTTAGCAGTGCCGTAGTATATCCTCAGTACAATTTGCAGCATTTTCACTGGCTTCTCGGGAAGATAAATGATTTTGAAAATGAGAGTATTTCCTGGGGATCCGTAGCGGATCACACAAAGTGGTAAAAAAACCAATCTCGTGTGGCAGTAATCTGACATTTTGCTTTGGCACAAAGGTATAAGAACCTTCATAAGCAAGATATAGAAGGAAGAAGAAAGGTACCTAAGGTAACGATATATGACGCATACCCCCTCAAATCCGCTCCCCTCCCCAGAGGGGATGTACGTGCATAAGGGCCTTAGTCAAGGGTCTTTCCAGGTGAGATGTATATATTTCAAATCAATTCCTTGATGTCAAGATTTGTAAATGGTTTTTTTGCATTTTTTAATCGAGTGCAAAGGTGAGATAAGAAAAAAAAATTTCGGGATTGGAATTATTTATTGCATGAAAAGCTTTGAGAGTCACAATCCGGCCTCCTAAGGCAATCTTTATAACAATCTAGTACACGTTCATACTTTTGCCCTAAAGAGTCGACATTTAAATGACAGTGTACCTTCTACAAATGCCACTTTGATTAACAAGGGAGGGTCGGGAAGTTGAAGTGGCCGACCACCACAAAATGCTACCTTGCTTGGAGTGCTGATTTCAAATCTGCCTCTTATATCTGCAAAACGCTTCTGGAAGTTGTGGGTGTTTTTAACATCAGAATTCATATGGCTTCGGGCGACTACTTTATGGAAGTCGGAATGCATCACTCTAAGCATGGATAGGTTGTTCCAAGTAGGTTTGAGTCCAAGGTGATTAGGTTTGATAATTTTGCCTACTCTCGGTCTTGCACATTTAACGCTAATAAACGTTCAAGACTTCCTTTCCGAAACCATCCTGCAAAAGAGGAAGGTAGATCCGCGCTTTAAGCTATTCGTGACATGATACATCTTATAGTAATCGGCCACTTTGAGTTCACAACTCTCCCCTGTAAGCATCGTATTCTTATCAAAGATTGGTTGAAAATCTAATCTTGTTACTATTTTGGTCGGCATTATTAGCAAAATTTTAGGTACTCTTTGTCGTTGCAATTTTGGAGCGCCGAGCTCACCTTTTGCTCGTCCAACTCTGGTTTCAATACGCCACCTGCGTTTTTATCCTTCTCGATGCAGCATTTGCTTTAGCGGCTGACTTAGGCGGGTATCCAGAAGAGGTAATCTAACTTTGCATTTTTACGGGCTGTGCATAAACACTCAATCAATTAGTAGAATGTCTACTGCCGGAGAGATCCACCATTGATTAGGATTGTTGCGGTGTCATCTCTGGTATTCCTTTTTGCACAATTGTACCTACGCGCAATGACTGTTCCGGTCTATAACTTCATATCGGATGCAAGGAAATTCAGGTATGCGCAAGTATACCAATTGATTTCTCTCATTCATTAGCGAAAATAGGCGAAATTATAGGAAAGTTCTACAAAATTCGAAAAGTCGTTATCGCAAGCGAGTTTATTTTTCGTATTGTTCTATGATGCAAGAAGATCTCAACAAGGAAAATAAAGAGGTAAATCGTTGCGCTGACTAGTTTTCACTGTCATGTAAAGCGCCTCTTTCACTATGTAAATATTTTTCTAGAAACGCCAAGCATCTCGTCAGCTTACAATGCGTGAAAAGCAAGAAGAAGCTTTCAAAAAGCTACAGCTCAAACGAAATGTCACCTTCATCCAAATTGAAGATGAAGAGTCTCCGGGATCTACGCCATCAGTTGCACCAGCTCTAGTGCACAGTACTCCATCGTCGTCAATCTCTAATATGGTAAACGATTTGAATGCCTTCCTTCCTGCAAGGAAAAAGGAGAATGTATGAACACAAGACTTGCACCCTAGTATCATCGAGTGGTCTTGGAAATTTGTGCCTTAAAAATGACCTACAAACATAAAACTGTAAAGTCATCCGCGAAGGTTTCAAGTAACTTTGCTTTTTGAGTTTAGAGAGGTGAGAGCTCAGTACAAGCATTTTCGCACATTTGAGAAGTCCAGAGCAATCGTGGTCGAAACATAGGATTCACCAAGTGGCCCGCAAAAGTCAGTGAAAAATATAGTACTGGAATGATGAAGTGTAGAGATTGGTAAAGAGAATGTGCTATATAAAGGCACAACGCGAAGCTGCAGGAAGATCGTTTGGCACAAGAAGCAAGCATATTGTGATTTCTACTGTGAAAAACCAAGCGATTTTTGTCAAAACAAAGGACCGGAGAGTACTTTTTATAAGTGGATCTAGCACAACTATTTTGAGAAGCAAAGGAGACTCGCAGACTGCGTATCGTACCCCTATGAGCCACACTTAAAGATTCGAGCGAGCAAACAACGAGACTTCAATCAATTGAAGAGTTGTCAGCAGTTTGGTGCGGATTGTAAAATGAGTAAGCACAACCACTCCCCGCTTGGATCATGTTAATTTGAGGAAAGGAAGAACTTGCGTGCAGCATTTGTGAGAATGGAAAAGTCTTCGCTAAAGTAGGCTCCAAAAGTTAATGGTGGGCCTTATGGAGACGTCTAATAGATAAAACTTCCTAGCATGGGGCGTCGATAACGAGTAGAAGAAAATGACTCAAAAATGTGGCACAAAGCTGAAAAGCCTAGAGTTATATGGGCTGAAGCTTAACACCGAATACAGAATCTATGGATCCTACATAAGTAGGACCAAGAAAAAATTGAACATGAAATAAATTTTCACAAATAGTTTTTGCTGGCATCGATTGTGAGCCACGTGTTAAATCAATGAAGCCGCTTGGCCAATGAGCCCACAAGCGCTTTAGCCTATGTAAAGAAAAGAATAAGTAAAGCAGTAGGCAGCACACTTAGTTGAGATGGCTAAATAGCTATCATACATATTAAAACAGGATTTCACAGATGTACAATCGGTGAAACTTCACACCTGAAAAGCTGCTTTAGACGCTGCTTTCGCGAGAAGTTGCCCCTCCATCTGTCCATTTGGGAAAAAGAAAACCGAAACCAGATCGAAGGAGACCAGTAAAGAAAAGAAAAGTGAGTTGTAATATTAGGTTGGCCCGGAAGTTCCACATCATTTTTAAGAAATCATAACTTTTCTCCCTCTCAATGGATTTGCACGAATTTAATTTTGCTGGATAGAGAAAATCCTTTTCTTTGTGATAATGCCGCTGCTCTGAGGTGTAGCTTTTGAGATGGAAACAGGAGAATAACATTACTTCAACTACGGTCGCTTTGAGT
Organism: Cylicocyclus nassatus; assembly: GCA_958299035.1. Lineage (NCBI taxonomy): Eukaryota > Metazoa > Nematoda > Chromadorea > Rhabditida > Strongylidae > Cylicocyclus > Cylicocyclus nassatus. Next base: position 73,867,243 of record CATQJL010000223.1, on the reverse strand, counting down.
TAAGGTGTCAAAAATCTGAAACTAGCGATAAAATCATGAGCAAGCAGTTTAGTAAGTCTTTCATTTCACCCTTTTCATATGTGCAGAGTTTATGTTAGACGAGCATTTCTGGGAAAATTTATTATTTTTAGCTGAGCTAGTACAGAACAGCAAATTTGATATTTTAGTTTTTTACGAAAAATTCAACTTTGTAAAGTGCTCGTTTAAAATAAATTGAAATATTTACTATTCTGATTGCTCAAAATTTTACCGCAAGTGTCAGATATTTAGCAGCCCAAAATGACCGAAGTTGAAGTAATGTTATTCTCCTGCTTCCATTTCAGAAATTACTACTTATCAGAGAGCAACAAAGACAGTATCACAAAGAAAAAAGTTTCCTCTATCCAGCAAGATTGAACTTGTGCAAATCCGTTGGTAGAGCAAGAAGTTATGACTTTTCAAAAATGATGTGGAACTTTCGGGCCAACTTAATACAATCGTTTGAATAGCAATGCTATGTTTGTGAGTCAAATCCAAGTCGAAATTTTACAGTTATTAGTGCACTAGAACGATCAGTAAAGACTTTTGTTCAGATACTTGAAAATAACGGCGATGAAGGCGAACTTCTTATTCGCCGACAATCCCCGAGTAAGAGGAGACAAGGCGCTGTCAGAGTGCAATTAGAGGTGAACTGCACTTTTATTACTGCAATCTGTTTTTATACACGTATACACGTTTTTCGCTCCTGTATTAGGTCGACCCCAAAACGGCACGAGTCCTCCTGCGGGAAAAACTTCGTAACGGTGTCTTACCCAATTTCGGATCTCGTCAAAATGCTGAATAGAGTAAGTAAAGAAGGTGAACGTATTTATTCAATGTTACCCTAGTCTCCATTAAGTCTGTTCAGAGGTTTTACTACAATACTGTCGATACCATGTGCCTTAAAAAATCTTCGATTCACAAGTGGACGGATTGTTGATTAAGATCGTCAAGTGTTTATTATTTCTGCTTTAAGACTAGGGGAGTAAGCATTCATATCCGTCTTGACGACAACACTCTTTACCTTTTGTTTGCTCATAATTAGCTATACCTTGTGGATTCTGTGTATTTTCAACAGAACCGCAGCCAAACTTCCATATATGTTCTTTCTTTCTGAAGCTCTGACTGATGGGAGACACGTACTCATTCGCGAAGCGGTTTGATAGAATTATCTCAAAGGCATTATTCTGCGTTCGAGGTAATTTACCGTCAATCAGTTTTGTGCGTTAGCGGAAGTCGGCAATGTTCCGCTCTTTCTCTGGCTGGTTATAGGATGAAAAACGAGAAACCCAAGAAAGCTGAGATGCTCCCATTTTTGCTTCTACAGCAGCTTACTGTAATAATTGTCTTTGCACCTTTTATGTAATATAGGCAAGTTTTCGAAAACAATGAAATGTTGGATAATTTTGATTGCCCTATTCAATTTTCAGGATTTACAGTATGCGGAAATGCTTACATGTTTGAGAGCTTGTTTCCCTATGATAATCCTCATTATCGCGCATTACACACTGACGGGCTTTGATTAACGTTTTGAACAGATTGTCGATTTTCATGACTATGCTACAGTTAGAGTGCTGTTTTTAGAAATGAGGTCGTTGCAGTACGTATCGTAGCTTCCTATCAAGGCCCAGCACGAGGGTGGCAAATGGACATCGGTAAAACGGCTTTGCCTTTGCCACTATCCATTTTTACGATTTCCTACTTGATTCCGCCAGCTGCATAGGTTGTTCGATTGGAGCGCGCTTTCTCCTTCCAAGGAACCGGCGTCGTAGCTATTCCGGATCCTAAGAAGGAGGAGTGGATGAGTTTTGAAACCAAAACCTTTGTGCTAAACTGAGGTGCAGGATACCTTTATGTAAAAATTTTGGAAAACTTATGTGAAATGTAAGTTTTGCCTACTTCAGGTGGGCATTAGGTGGGCAATTGCCCACCTAATTTGTAAAAAAGTTGGGCGCGCTCTTCATTCACATATCGTCGAGTCATTCGTAGCTTAGTATGCGTGGTGCAAACTTTACACGTTAACTGACAAACTGCGAAACTAGAACCTGCTCATTTTTAGTGATTTCTCCTTGTTTCCTGGTTTCTTTTATTTTAGTTGGTTATATGTTAGCCAGTAGATCATATTTCTACATTTTGTTAGGCTAGAAAATGTTTCACTGGGAAGTTACTAGTGTGGGTGCCGTCGCCACTAGGGCTTAGTGTGCAATCTCACATATTAATTTACAAGTGACTCGAGGTTAAGTTTTTTAAAAATGTTCATACTTGGTTCCTTGGTCCCTCTGCGCGTGTACACCAAATCTCGCGCGATTTTGTCATCTCCGACTTGCAAGCAAGCCATTTTTCCAGTTTTTTGGTTGCGGGTAATTTTCAGAAAAAAGCCTGTGCCACAACCTTCAGTCACATATTCTTTCAATAAAACTTCTCAGTTAACCCCTGCAGGCCCGTGTTCATGTAAGTACCAAGTTTCATATCATATCGTCATCTGCGCGTTGCAAACGAGCAATTTGAATTCGCATCTTCATTCACCAGTTATGCAAAATTTTTTGGGGAAGAACGCTTATTACAACTCCATTCACGTAAGTTTTTCATAATTCTTCAAACTTTGTTTCCACTAGTCTCTCTTCGTTCGCTTACGAAATTTGGTGCCATATCGCTACGCATACATCGAGAACTAGACATGTATGCTGTTACAAATAACATCACACATTTAACCGACTCGCGCGTGCGGCATAGCGACGGCGGGGTTTGACGCTCGCGAGCTTTACTGTTCGCCTGTTGAGGCAACATTTTAAGATAAGCAGAGAGCATGAACTACCAATTTTTTCCGCGGCTTTGCCCCGATCTCGCAAAAACGATATCCAACTTGCTTTTTTACGCTAAACGATTTCCAACATTTTATTTGCCCACCTCGTGCTGGGCCCTGCTTCCTATCAATCAACATCCTTTGACTTTTCCAATCAGCGTATTGCATAGGGCTTATTTTTAAGCACTTTTTTGCCTTACAGACTTTGAGGAGAAGAAACACACGAGATTGGTAGAAATCCGTGGTCTTTGGAACTGTTTGCAAATAAACGAAACAACGAAAAAAGGGGCTTCAAACTGTGACTGCAACTTCTATAACTGTTATGCTGTTGAAGTGGCTATTATAATGAACACTAACCATAAGATATTCTTCGAAGTTTCAAACCCGTAGTAACTTGCTCGACTCATGTCAGCTATTTGCTGGATTTTACTGTAGATTTCAAAAGAACCTTCATATTAGCAACTGATGCAAATTTTTGCAATAGAATATCTTTTGGCAGCTCTCCAGCTAATAGTTCAGAATTTCTACGAATAATCCGCTGGAGTGGCCATTTTACTCGGCTATCCAAACTTTTATTTCAAGTAATCGATTCGAATACCATTTGTTTGTCGCTGAAAAGCTTCTGTCTGTTCTTGTTGCGCGGGATTCGCTATTCCTTCAAAAGACGCTACGAACTTTGGCACACCTAATATACGAGCTCAACTGAAAAAATGGCTCATGTAATGGCACTAGGATTCGAGTTCAGAGAAGGGCTATCCACCAACCGCTGGTCGCCTCTTCTAATCATGATGATTGCTGTGATAATATCAAATACGAGAACATAGTGAGCGTCGTAAGTAGTAACTATATTATCAACGGTATGAGTGTTATACTCCCCAAGTACACTAGCATTTTGTGTTATACGAATTTCAGTGCATCTCTTAGGTTGTCAAAGTCCTCAAATTTGAATCTGTTCATGTATCATGTATCTTAATATCACTAGTATGTGATATGCTTCCATACGTGTATTTCATACAGGTACGTACGATTTCTCCTCGTGTTCATTGTCAACTATTTTCATTTTTCATCATGAATATTTTTCACTGTACACATTCAGTTCACCTCAAGGAAAGAGGTGTAAAAGTATTTGTGATCAGTCCCCATAACGGCTCGCAAAACGTGTGTCACGAAGTTTTGAAATGAATGAACAGTCGAGGAGTAGAAGCAAGAGTATTGTGTTGACTTTATCTTCAGTGCGGTTACAATCTTCACAAATAGTATCCTATTCCTATTTGTACATTTGTAGTTGAATTACGATTACTTATCGTGCTTTCAAAACAGTGCGCAAAATCAAAAACATAAGACAATTTATCGTGTGTCTTAGGTCCATGGCATTGGTAATCAATAAGTAGGGTCCAGTACTTCCTTTGAAATGATCTAATAGAGGGCAAATAGTAGATTGTTCCATATGTTTTTTCACATTCGAACCTTCAAACTGATATTTCTCGAGAACTAGATTACCTACAAGGCTGCAAATTTGTGGTAGTATTTCTGACTAAATGAGCTACATAATCACATATTTTCGATAAACATAGAAAAAATTTGAGAATTTAGCGCGTTTTTTTTGCTTTTTAGTCATCAGAAAAATGCAGCAAATGTATGTATAAGTTTGTGATGGGGAGATTGCATGGAGTGAGTGGGATCGCAGAACTGTTTTGAACTAAAATACGATCATTTTCTTTTTTTTTCCGGAATTTTGGAATTATTTTGGCATGAAACTTTATGCGGCTCGAATTTGGTGCGAACCTTGAGCGTAATCTTGTAGAACTTGCTTATCTGTCGAATGGTTGCCCGCATTCCACTAAAAATGTCAGAAGAAATGACGTGTGTCGGTGAATCAGCTACGAAGAAACTTATGGGACACATAATATTAGTAGGAATATACAGTACAAGTATGCAGTCCAATAAGAACTACAAGGCGTGACAAACTGGGAATCTGCAGCCACTTCTGTGCATATTGAATTGGAATTCGCGGTAGAAGTCATGTGCAAATAACGGTAAATCGCTGTGTGCTTAGCTATTAAGGCTAGATCAAGATCGAAGCACTAGTAATCGAGGCTAGAGACAATCTACGTTGTGATGGTAATGACAATCAACAAAACGCTGACCATGGAATTCGTGCGGAACAACTTTTGAAATTAAGATCATGCCACTAAAGATAGAAAGTCAGTTGATATAAAAAGTTACCAAATTTGACGAAATTTGGAACAAAATGTTGCTAAGCAAACAACTAAATAAAGTGCGAGAGTTGTTGCGTTTGAGATACACGCAAACCAATAAAGTAGTATCCAGATTAGTCACTGAATCTCAACTAAAAGCTCACTAGCGATACTGATTTCCTGTTTCTCCAGTGGCGGACCGAGGGGGGGGGGGGGTAGAAGGGGAAAGGAGGAAAGGCGTCCCCCCTCCACCCCCCGAGAATGGGTCGCGAAGTTCTCTAAAATCAACTTATATGGGTTATAAAAATGCGCAAGTGACTTGTTAATTCTTGTAATACAATTAATAATTTTTTAAATTTTTTAAAAATTTAAATTGTTCTTGTCAAAAAGTTTTCGAGGTGTGGCGTCTTTTTCTAGATTTCAGGTTTTATGAGCACGCAAAAATTTTCGGAAGTACCCCAAAAAATTTTCCGGAGTGCGTGGCTTTAGCCACGCGCCTTCAACTGAAAAAAATTTTTGCCGCGCCCCGTCCCCCGGTCCGAAATTCTGGGACCGCCACTGGTTTGCTCATATGCATGGAAAGCTTAACTTTCTAGTTATCCACCCCTTTGGCAACTCAAGTGTAGTTATTATGTTACCAATTTAAAATCAAAGCTCAAAGAGAAATGTCCATTAGATTGAGTATTAGAACATATGCTCTTTATTTTCTATCGCGCCACGCTTGTGAGAGTTATTGCTTTGACGTATCAGTGAGAATGTAATCTTCGTTTTAAAAAGCGACAAGTATGCAGAACGACCGCTAATGGCGTCGACAAACAAGTTCGCCTAGTTTACAAATGTCACTGGTAAAGGAAGTCAAGGTTTGGCACATAAAACTTCTCGCCATTAGCTGCAGACGAGTCCACTTATGTTTTTAAAGCACCCGCAGTTTGCGCTAATCTTATAAATACACAAGGAAAAGGATGTGCATGTGCAAAGTTCAAAATGACATCTTGCATCTACGTCTTCTGCATTTTATCACTTATACGAAGGTATGCTAGACTACAATTAGGAAGCTCACTTCCATTCATGACTTCATCGTGGTTATTCATTCACTGGAATAAATGCGCAAGCCATATTTAGGTCCTACTCAGGCATCGTGGCACCTCCAGTTGTGGAACAACCCTATGCAGCTCCGTTGCCTGCAGCACCGTTAGTTTCGGTGGTAGAGTCGGCACCAGTACCACCGCCAACATACGTGGCACCGGTGCCTCCGGTAGCAGTCGTGGAGCCGCCACCAGCACCAGTGCCAGTACTCCCAGCTCCACCTCTAACGCCTTCGTATGTAGCATCAGTACTTCCAACACCAACGTATGCTGCACCACCTCCACCTCCTGCGGTAGTAGCACCTCCACCACCTGCACCGCCCCCACCTCCCGTGATAGTGGCACCCCCACTACCTGCATCGTCCCCACCTCCCGTGGTAGTGGCACCAACACCAGCTGCACCACCTCCACCTCCCGTGGTAGTGACACCTCCACTACCTGAGGTGCCCCCACCTCCAGCATACGTGGCACCTCCACCTCCCGTGGTAGCGGCACCTCCACCTCCCGTGGTAGCGGCACCTCCACCGCCTGCGCCGCCCCCACCTCCACCACCACCGCCACCTCCTACATCCTTGGTAGTCACGAAGAAGATTCACCATCATCAGCCTCACACAGAAGTACGCAATGTTGCACGACATTTTGCCAGAGGTAAATCGTTGGTCTTACATAAGATTTCAGCTGAAGTGGCTTTTTAGAAAGCGGTCACACATCTGCAACGGCGATGGTCATTTCGTCACAAGAAGATGTCGAAGATGTACCCATAGAAATATCGGTGTCACCTCCACCTCCGCCAGCAGCAGTCGTCCCTCCACCATCACATGGCTTTGCTGCTCCTCATCTAATATCATATGTGGCCCCAACAATTCCTGCACCAGCATCTGCCCCTGCTCCCGTTTCAGTTTCTGCCCCAGTTCCAGCCGTGGCTCCCGCTCCAGATCTATTGGCTACGCCATTACATTACTATCTTCCAAGAGAGCTCCGTAACTTTGCCAGCTATCGCAGAGGTAACTAAACCCCTTTGAGCAGGATGCGGCTCAAACCCAAATATCTTCAGAAAGTGGGCTTGCTTCCTCCTCATCGCTTGGTGGACTTCATCATCGAGCTATTCCCCCCATCGATTATTTTGGAGGATGGAATTCTCTTCCATTTGACGCCATTGGTGGGTTGAACATCCCGAGCTTTGAAAAAGCACGAGCTCTTCTCCGAAGAATTAACGATATGGAAGCAGCTCAAGCGCGCAGAGCGATAGAAAAAAGGAACTACGACAGCTAGGAAGCGAAATTTTGTTTATGTTGTTTGTATAAAGTGAAATTCAATTGTGTTACTTTATTTCTGTATATAGCAGTGTATAGCATTATTACTTCCCTTGTCATCTTCTCATGAATCATTGGTGAACTTGAAAGTGTTTAGTTTGCTCTTACACTTCAAATCACCTCAAAATCCAATGCTGTTTGTGAATGTCACTTTGATGAAGCAGTGGGAAAAATAGAAGATTCTGAATACTGTAAGCTGCTTTGTATGTTATTTACAAACTTTTCAT